>CM050512.1:4595000-5195000 GCA_027563665.1 Antrozous pallidus | reverse complement strand
TCACGTTCGTTGTGAACTCATCTACTAAACCTTGCAGTCTTACTAAGTCATGTTTCTCAGGTTATAATTTTGCAGTTGATTTTTTTTTCAATCCAAGTTCAGTACTTCATCCTTATTTTCACCTTGTCCAGTTTGACCTAGAAGGCTAGTTATTAAGATGATGATTTCAGATAATATTCGTTCTGTCACCAAAAAATACTAGCCATCTCCCTACTTCAAAGCAAGTTTTTACCTAATTCATAGTTCTGTCGGGATGTAAGTCACAGAGCTATTGAGAAGAACAGGGTCCAGAACAGAGACCTTGAAAATGGACCAGGAAACTATCCTCAAGTGGACTCCTCCCTGCCCCCCGGCCCTCTCCCCACCTGGCTAGACAGCCCAGGAGTCTTCACTTTAAACCTGTGACTCATAGACTTTGGGCTGCTGTCCTTTACTTGTCCTTGTTGTAACCTACGTGCAAAGAGCCACTTTTACTGCATTAACTTTTCCTCCCAGGACTCTGATCGCCCTGAGCTTGGACAACCCAGCCATCGTTCTGTAGTACAGTTGTCCCCCTTAGCCACGGTCTCGCTTGACGCAGTTTCAGTTACTCCCAGTCAACCACTATCCCAAAATATAAAATGGAAAATTCCAGAAATAAAAAATTCATACGTTTTAAATTGTGGGACGCTGGTCTGAGTGGTGTGATAAAATCTCTTTCCCTCCTGCTGGGTCCTGCCTGGCAGTGACTCATCCCTTTGTCCACAGCATGCGCCCTGCACGCCATCCCCGCCTGCTAGGCACCTAGGAGTCATCAGACAGCTGTCACAGTATCACAGTGCTTGTGCTCAAGTGACCCTTATTTTACTAGATAACCCCCCCCCCCCACACACACACACACACACACACACCAGCTCCAGAGCAGCAATGCTAGCAGCTCTGAAATACCAAGGAAAAGCTGTAAAGGGATTTTGTTCAAAAATCCCTGAGTTTCATTTGCTTGGAGCTCTATAAATTATGTATCTGGACCTGGTACCTTTAAGGGAAAAGGTAGGCATGTATAGGAAAAACAGTGTACTTGGGTTCAATCATATTCACAATTTCGGGCATTTACTGGAGGTCTGGGGTCACATCCCCCGAGGGAGAGGAGGCACTCCAGCATTGTAGGAGGCCCCCACATTCCCCTTCGGTTATTCGGTTCTATCTTATATAAAAGTCCTTTAAAATCTGACGTCCTCTGAGGAGCCCTGTGTTTTTAATCAGCATGTATTTTTTTTTGGATACCCACCCCCTTTTTCACCCTCAGTTATGGAATCTGAATTAAATTTTCAAGCAATGCTCAACTCATGGAAATTGACTTCATCTATTCGTGTCACAAAGTGATTTTCTCTGATTTTTCTTTGCGCCCATGGTTCTAACATCTAGGCCATAACCTTTTATTGGCCGTTATGAACTGTGAGATGAGCATTTTCTGCCAGGCCCCGCTATGACGTCTTTGGCAAATAAAAGAAGTCTTCCACGTTGGCAGGGCTGGCTGCCAGGGCATGCCATGTGTGCTCTTGCACACAATGTAGTGCTCTGAGGGCCCCCACTTCCCCCAACGCCCTGTTCTCACCGTCTTTAAATCCTTAAGTTTTGAACAAAGGACCCATAGTTTCATTTGCTTGGAGCTCTATAAATTATGTATCTGGTCCTGCTACCAGTCTGCATTCATAATAGGAAATCACTTCTCCACTGTCTCTATTTCCTTGGAGATCAAGTTGACTACAAGGTGAACAGTGGGCCTTGAAAGGACTGACTCCATCCTGTCCCTCCCCGTCCATCTGATCTCTAGGCACTCCATCTTGTTCTCACAACCTCCATTTTATAAGGACTGCTGTTTAAAATCTCCTCTAAACACAATGGTCCTTTGTTCTGTTAGCTCCAGGAAGTAACTCATCTATTTCTAGCTTCTGTAAACATGCTTGCTCCAATAATGGGGAAAATAAGATTTGTTTTTGTTTTTTTTGGTGGGGGGGTGGGCGGTTAGGGAGGTTAGCAATCTGGATCTGTGCCAGTAACCTAATGTACATTCTTGCTAGCCTATAATTAAGTCACTGCATCTTCTTAGTGATCTGGTCCTGCAAGCCTTTCTGCTGATGCAAGGGTCAGGTCCGTCCTCAGTTCCTCCCATGCCAGGTGTCTTCGGGTTATCTAAGCTATGCTGTGCTCAAGGCCACGAGCTTTCTGCAAAATATCTGCTAAGCACAGCTTCCCCCTCTGTTCTGACTGGGATATAGTTTGTGCCTTTATATGTGGTCCCCTGAGCTCACTGGGGGTCTCGAGGTCTGGAGAGGCATGAGTCCTCTCGTGAACGCTGGCTTTTGAAATAAAGACCCCAAATTCAGCTCTTTGATTATGGCGTCTTCTGTTTAGCTCACTGAATTTCCAATATAACAAAGGCCAGTTAGAGCATTTTTAGGTTTTATTTATTTTTTACTTGCTACTGCTTCTAGAGATATTCACTCTATTAAGCACTTTATTCCTATAACGGTACCTCAGAGTTTGTTTTTTATTTAATCAAGATCCATCTCCAAAAATTTTTCTTAAAAAAAAAAAAAAATCCTTCCAACAATAGAATCACACGTTTATCACAAAAAAAGAAAAATACAAAAAGACATTTCTATAATCCATAAACAAATAGCTTGAACATTAGAGTTTCTAATGATCTAGCTTTTAGCATAATTATGATTATTCAGCATCTACCAAGTTTTGTAAATTAATATTTAAATACTATTATTTTATTGCAAATATACATAAGCTCAATTTTTTAAAATTGAATCCATCCAATCATAAAGATGTTTTTAAAAGTTGAAAAAAAATTTCAAAGGATCCTCCACTCAGAAATAGCAATTCTCATAATTTTGAACATTTTTCCTTTCTTTTTTTGTCTGCAGAATTTTAAATAGATTGTGCTGTGTAACTGCTTTCTAAGCAAATAAAGACACAAATAATAAATCAGAAAGCATCTCAAATGGGCTCAGTGCTAGATAATACTCCTCACAGAGGTGTTACCCATCAATACCCAACTTCCCAATTGCTACTCCTGTCCTCTTTGCACTCTTGCTTACTTACCCCTAACTCAGCTCTTTGACCACAACATGTTACTACTGGCATCCAGGAGGCCAGGCTTTGCTGCTAAATATTCGACAAGGCACAGGAGAGCCTTCCCTTGCCCTACCTGCCGAAGCTGAAATACTCTAGTCTAACATAATTCTGTACTCCCCAATACAATTAGAAAGGACACAAAAATGAGAAGCATAAATACTGGACAGAAGACACACTTATTTGTGAGGAAGATATGTTTGCATAGTAGTCAACTCAAGGAAGTCATTTACAACACTATTATAAATGTATTGATTATAATACATAATAGGAAAAGAAGTCCTACTAAGAATAGCCAAAAAAGTAACATGACAGCTTGTGGGAGTTTAAGATTTGAAGGCAAACCAAATGTGTACAACAATGAGAAAATGTAAGAGTGTTTTTCTTTTTTGTAAATTGTTACTTTATGCAATCATTTAAATGTTTATTCATGTCAATTTTTTTTGTCAACCAATGGGTTTGGGGTTTAAGTTTCCTGCAGGAATATGCTCTGATGGTGCAGCCTCAATGAGAAGCATTTTCAAGTGTTACTCAGGTTCGGGAGCTGTCAATCAATCAGCATCCTGCTTCCTTCACTGGGAGTCCTGCTATGGAAAATGTCAACTCATGTACATCGTGCACTTACTGATGCCATAAAATTTGTGAATTTCATAAGGTTAATGTGTTAACTTTGAGATTATTCTCCATATTCTGTCAACCATATGAGTTGATCATAAGCAACTATTACTACATGCTGATATACAAGGGTTATTCAGGTAAATTTTTCTGTTGAGAATATCTGAGCTAGGAAAAATATCTTAATGTTTTTGGTCCCAACACTTTAAAGTTGCAAAATGAACATCTGGACTTACTTTTACCCTAATATCCCTAGAAATAGAAATCTTTTTCTTCTGCATTTTAATGTTTAATGTGTCCATGCAAGAAAAAAATATGCAACATGCTTTTCAAAGGCAGTTAAAATAAAAGAGCAAAAATGAAAGCAAAAGAAGCTGTAAGAATAGTTTCTACAGACCACTGTGACATTTTTCATAATTTAACAGTGATTAACCATGAAGGAGGTGATGATTTGAATATTTCACACTTACAAAGAATAATCACTGAAAGCCTTTCAAATGGTAGGATGTTTTGAATTTTATCTTCTGTCAAGAGAAGATTCATTCCAGTAAATTTTGTTCATTTTTCATTTGTTCTTTCATCAAAAAATATTATACATTTGTAACCTTCAGTTTTGGAGCTGAGTACTAATGAAAAAAATTGAAGATGGATTTTGAAATTACAGCTCTATTTCTTCATTTTGGGAAATATTCTTATTGAAAACTTGATACATTTGCTTCAGCATCTCATTTGCCATTCCCATCAACACACTTCTGAGAGATGAGTTTCTCTGCTATGAATGTTATTAAAGCAACTGGGGCACATTTGTCCCTCTTCCCTCTGCATGTAGCATTATTGTCAATCCAGCTTCCAGAAGATAGAGCAACAAGCAGCCCATTGGTCACATTCAGAACTATGCAATGAGATATATGGTGTTCACGCAAAGCACGTGTGTAAGTATTTAATGTGGGAAAGAAACTGTGATGGACTGATCCAAAAGAGGAACTATGTATGAAAGAAGCTTTCTCTCAAAATGTGCTGACTCCAAGTGCTTCTGAGAGGTCTTCTTTTAAACTCTTAGGGATCAGACACCAGGTGTAATATTTAAAGGGCTCCAGGGCACAGAGAAAGGGGAATCATACCAGTTCTTCTTATGAAATCATAATACCCCTGATATGAAAACTTAACAAATAAGACAAAATAGAAAGTTACATTTTAAAAATATATACAAAAAACTCACACAATATGGATTATGAGCATATATTAAAATGACTCCAGCACGTGAAGATAATTTCAATAGTAGAAAAACTATTAATATAAATAGTATAATTTATGTACCACCTTAATAGGTCAAAAGAGAAAAACATAAACATTATAGTAGATGCCAAAAAGACATTTGACAGGGTTGAAAAGCAATTATTATTTTTTAAATTAGAAAATAATGATAACTAGGCAGATGAGAACCAAGATGGCGGCATAGGTAAACACCTATTGTTCTGCCCCGCACAACGATTTAAAAACTACAACATAACAACAAAACAAACATCACCCAGAATCGCCAGAAAGCTGGCTGAGTGAAAACTCCACAAATAAGAGTAAAGGTGGGACACTGAGACTCAGAGGAGCAGCGGGAGCGCAGCCTTGAAGACGGAAACAGGTTAGGAGCCGTCCTGGTCACGCGCATGGGCTGTAGGGCTGGAGCAGCAACCCCGGCTGGATTTCGCCAACGGGGAGGGCAGAGAGGTCCCAATACACGGATTCCCCAGCACCAGGCGAGGTCCATTATCCGGGGTACGTGGAGACGTCCCACTGCACAGATTCCTCAGTGCCAGGTGAGGTCCTTGGTCCAGGGGACACACCCTGGAAGCGGGGCGCAGCAGAGGTCTCCTAGTCTGCAGAGAAACCCGGAAGCTGGGAAAAGAAGTTTGCGCGCAAGTGTCACACAAACCCGCAACTTGCCCCCTGGAAACTTGTCTCCTGGTCCCAGAAACCATCTATTTTACAACCCTGGGCTAGACTTTGGGTGTGCAGACTCATTTGGGGAGAGGCAGAGTTGTCTGGCAAGGAGAAGAGACTAGCAGCTTTCTCTTGGAGGTGTCTGCAGCCATCCCCATCCAACAGAAACCTGTGCGCATGCAAGCGCTGCATAGGACGTAGCTGAAGCTGAGGCTGCCTGCGAAGCTCAGAGACTCCGCCCATCCAACCTGAACACAGTCTCCTTTCACAGCCAATTGGCCTGGAGGTCAAACCCTCCTAAGGCTAACAACAACAAGCTGGGTTTAAATTCAAAAATACTGTACAACCCATAAAGGATTGCAGTAAGAGTACCCATCTCAAATAAGTGGGGAGGCTGTGCCACTGACCCTTAGAGGATATCTACCACATAAAGCAGCCATCATGCAGAGATATGGAAAGAAATCAGGTGTGAAAGAAATGGAGGAGAAAAGACGACAAGACATAGAGTTCAAAACCATGGTTATAAGGCTTTTCAAGAGGCTCCTAGAAAAGGCCGATGAACTTAATGAGAATTATGAGGAAATAAACAAGACCAACCAGGAAATGAATGAGACTTACAAGGAAATGAATGAGACCCTCAAGGAAATGAACAAGATCTCTGAGGATATGAACCAGACCCTCACGGATATGAAAAAGGACCAACTAGAAATCAAGCATACACAGACTGAAATAAAAAATATTACACAAAGTCCTAAAAGCAGTCCAGAGGGCCACAAGAACCAAGTCAAAGATTTGAAATACAAAGAAGCAAAATCCACTTGGCTGAAAAGCAAGAAACAAGAATTCAGATAATTGAAGATAGTGTAAGGGGCCTCTGGGACAACCTCAAGCATGCCAACATCCGAATTATTGGGGTCCCAGAAAAAGAGAGAGAGCAAGTTAATGAAAACCTACTTGAAGAAATAGTGACTAAACTTCCCCCACCTGGTGAAAGAAACTGACTTAAAAGCCCAAGAAGTACACAGAAACCCAAAATATAGGAATCTAAAGAGGACCACACCAAGATATATCATAATTAAAATGCCAAGAGCAAAAGATAAAGAGAGAATATTAAAAGCAGCAAAAGAAAAGCAGTTGGTTACCTACAGGGGAGCACCCATATGATTGTCAGCGGATTTCTCAACAGAAACGATGCAGGCCAGGTGGGAGTGGCAAGAAATATTCAAAATAATGAATAGCAAGAATCTACAACCAAGATTACTCTATCCAGCAAAGCTATCATTCAGAATTGAAGATCAGATAAAGTGCTTCGCAGATAAGAAAAAGCTAAAGGAGTTCATCACCACCAAACCAATATTATATGAAATGCTGAAAGATATTCTTTAAGAAGAGGAAGAAGAAAAAGGTAAAAATATAAATTATGAACAACAAATACACATCTATCAACAAATGAACATAAAAATCAAGTGAATTGATAGGCTGATGAACAGGATAAACTGGTGAATATAACAGAAACATGGACATAGAGAGGGAATGGACTGACAATTCTTGGGGAGAAAAGGGTTGTGGGAAGTACAGCAAGAGATTGGACAAAAATCTTGCAACAATGGGAGAGGACATTGGGGAGGGGGAGGTGAGGGTGGAGGGGAGATATAGGGGGATAAAAAAGGGGAAATAATGTAATTAATAAACTGAACAATAAAGATAAAAAAGAAAATAATGGTAACTAGATACTTTTTAGCATACGTATATTATCAGGGAAGTCAGACAGACACACATACACACACACACACACACACACACACACACACACACACACACACACTCCAAAGCCAGCATCCTGCTAAGTTATAAAGTGCTAGAACTAGTCTCATAAACCAGTAACAAATCCAGAACTTCTATTGCCATTACAGTTTGTTGTTCCCACAACTCTCTCCTGGTGGGATCGGAAGCTCTAATATGAATGCTAGTGTAGTAAACTATAATGGGTTCCCCAAAAGGCCCTTCTCTAATCCCTGGAAGCTGTAAAAATGCTGTGGAATACATGGAAAAGGGAATTTTGCAGGTGTTATTAAAGGCACAGAATTTAAATCAGGAGATTATTCTGTATTGTAAAGATGGACATAATCTAAACACACAATCCCTTGCAAACACAGAGTAGTCAAAGAGTGTGAGGAGAAACTGATGCAATGTTCCTGGCTCTAAGACAGAGGGACACCTGGGAGAGGCCTTTAGATGCTAAGGGTGGCCTCCATATAGTAGCCAGGAAGGAAATAGGCAACTTCAGCTGCAAGGAACTGGGTTCTGTCAATATCTGAAGAGCTGAGAAGCAGATACTTCTCAGAGCAGTAGTCGCAAACTGTGGCTCGCAAGCCATATGCGGCTCTTTGGCCCCTTGAATGTGGCTCTTCCACAAAATACCACGTGTGCGCGTGCACATACAGTGCAACTGAAACTTTGTGACCCATGTGTAGGAGTCAGTTTTCGGCTCTCAAAAGAAATTTCAATCGTTGTCCTGTTGATATTTGGCTCTGTTGACTAATGAGTTTGCCCACCACTGTCCTAGAGCCTCTTTACAAGAGCTCAGCAGGACAAGAGCATGATTTCATCTTTGAAATGAGAGCAGAGAAACCACCTCAGATTTCTGACCCACAGAAAGTAACAAATTTGTGTGGCTGCAATCTGCTAAATGTGTATAATTTGTTCTGGCAGAGTTATGGGCTGAATGGTGTTCCCCAAAAGTCAATTGTTGAAGTCCTAACCCCCAAGGTGACTGCACATGGAGGTAAGATATTTAAGGAGGTGATTAAGGTTAATTATGGGCCTTAAAATTGGGTTGCACACTAGCTGCGTTGCTTATGTGAAGGGTGGTGGTCCCTTACACCAAAAGGTTGCAGGTTCCATTCTTGGTTGAATCCCTGGTCCAGGTATGCATGGAAGGCAACTGATCGATGTTTCCCTCTCACATCGATGTTTAAACTTAGAGCTTAATGTTTTAGAGAATATTATTTTAACAAAATAAATGTCTATTAACAGGCTAATATTAAATAATTATGTTAAGCAAATACAAAGAAATGTTATAAAGCAGTAAAACTAGTATATACATTTTTGGCATAAAAATTACTAACTGGAAAAAGTTAACAACAGCAAAATGTGTATCTTGTGCACCAAAACTATACATAGGTTGATAAGGAACATTTGGGGGCCTCTTATGTGCTGATAGTGCTTTGTGTCTTGATTTGGTATTTTCTTGGTAGTTATATTGGAGCGTGCAGTTTGTGACAATTCATTAAGATACAAAATTATGCTGTGCCTACATCTGTGTTATACCTTAATTAAAATGTTTACTTTAAAATGGTGTCTAAGCACATTTTATAGGTACATGTGTGTATACTTTTTTTTAGAAAAAATCAGAAATAGTCAATTACTAACAGTGGTTTCTTCTGGTCAGAGGAGTAGCATTTGGGGAGCAGTGAAGGGACACTTACTTTTTCTTCTGCATAATTTGCATGTGACTCTTTTACAATGCACATGTCACATATATTATTTTTCTAGAGGCCGGTGCACAAAATTCATGCATGGGGATGAGGGTTCCTCAGCCTGGCCTGCAATAATGCCAGCATCCTGCACCCTGGCCTGCCTTTGGCCAGAGGCCTGCGAGCCCTCCCTCCACTGGCTGGGGTGCATGGGACACTGGGGCTTGTCACCAGGTCAATGTTGCCAGCATCCAGCATCCAGACCACTATGGGTGCCACTATCTTTGTGATGGAGTCATGGTTAATTTGTATATTACCCTTTCAATACATAGGATAGTCATTAAAAAATCTCCCAAAGATGTATTTTCAATTTTAGCTGCACATTTATTAACTTTATCTTTGAAATCAATTTTCACTTTACACCTTTAGCTGCCTCTTGTTCTACTTGCAGTTCCAGCTTCGGGGGAGGGGGCCACGTCCCCTTGGGTTTGACAAGCACAGTGACAAAGATGACACAGCTGAAATGCACAGTCTGAGTGACAGCCTGCTTCAAATGCGTCTCATTTGCCTTTGGAAACAAAGTAAATCACCCGAGTGGATGCAGACCCCATCTTGTGGGAGCTCTGTTGAGCGGTGAATGAGTAATTGATCAGGAGACTGCGAGCCTTTGCAATGGCCCTTACTCTCCCGCTGGGTGCACTTGGATTTAAAAATATTTTATTTTTAAAACATTCTTGAAAGTTAGTTCGAGACAGTGTCTGAACTCTGGAGACATAGAGTACTTACTTAATATGTCCAAGGCTGGTCTTGATGAAGACTCCATGGGGCCTAAGAAAGAGTTCTTCACAGACCAAATTGTATACATTTCTTGGCACTCCCAGGCTAGGATTCATCCACCTGGGAACAGGATTTTAACCGGAGCTGGTGTGCACAGCGTGCAACCGTGCGCTGCGGCCAAGGTGCTGAGCAGCTGAAATCCAGCCTTTGTTTCTCCCCTGCCAGCTGCCACCTGGGCAGCCCCCTCCCCGGGGGAGGCCCCATTTCCCACTTCACACCAGTCACTATGTAGGGAAGTGGTGGCCCAGCTCAGACCAACCTTACAGAAAGCAGGACCATTTCTTTGGCCCTGGTGCCTAGGCTGCCCTTTGGAAGAAAAGTGACTTGAGGCCGTTACTTAAAACGATGTTGAGTTTGGATCATCTTTATTTCTGACACTGTTAGAGTCTTCCTAAGAGTGTTGGTTACCTAGCTTGGCATACAGTAAAAACATAGAAATATCTGGAAACATTCTTCTTTACTTCAGCATTTTTCATTTTTAAAGCAGGACTGTCCTTAAAATCTTTGATGTCTGGAATGGTAGAAGAGGGTTATTGTACTTTTTAATCCTCTTAAGGCACATCAATAATGAATAGATTTTTATTAAACCAGGAGGCACTGGGGGTCTGAAATTTGAATTTTCATTCTGCCCACAAGCCCTGGCTTTAAGCTAAAAAGAATTCTTTACTCTCCTTATCCTGGACAACACAGCACTCACCTCTAGCTATTTGAAACCTCACTTGTGGAGAGGATATCACCGAATTTCTTTCTGCTGGGAACTCTGGCTACTGGACTCGGTTTGTGCTTGAAGAACAAAGATGCAAATGGAAGCAGAGAAGCCTGTGGAGTCCTCTTCAGTCACCACTGATGATACTACAATTATCAAAAACTTGGGAATATCCAGGGCCCACTAAATTCTCCCATGGCTTGGGATCCCTGAGAGAAGGCAAGGGGTGGCCAAAGCCATCCTCCCCTTTGGAGAGAGGAATGCTGACTGGTACTTCTGTATATTGACTGCATCTATCACTCTTGGAGGTGGGGTGGATAAAGGAAAACTAGTGGATGAAATGTCTTCTGTCTCAGTCCTTCTACCATCCTCCTTCTATCTGGAAAACGTGTGTTGAGGGGTTGGGAGATTGAGTTCTGGGGTGTCTAATGACTCTCCCAGATTTTCACAGGCACCTGCAGGAAAACTCCAGGTGACTGTCATAGTCCAGAAAATGTGTGCTCCATTCAGAGAAGGCATGGCTGCTGCTCCGTCACTGAGCTGAGCATACTTCTGCATCTGAGCCTGGCACCCCAAGTTTCCCCATCTGGGGCAGGGCACGTCCTGCATGATGCAGGGTTCGGGTTTCTGGAGAAGGCCGCACACAAATGAAAAGAGACTAGAAAAGCATCAATTTGGGAAATGGGGGCCAGGCGGAAGCCCAAGAGAGGACTACTCCCCGCTCTGGCTTTACCATCCCTTTTATTAAGTTTAAGATCATAGGATACACCCACATCCCCTAGGCAGGAAACTTCAATAATAGCCAACCAGCAAATTTACATAAAACTAACAGGTTGCGGCTGCTTCAACTACCAATGTCTAGTGATTAGCTCTGATCCTCTGGAGCAACTAAGGTTGACCAGCCCTCCCGACTCCCTGTCTACACCTCTCTATTAATAAAAACATGATGGCTTCTGGCTGGGCACTGCACAAGGTATGGGCCTCAGGAAGATGGTCAACAGTGCGGGAAAGCAGGGCAGCATGGTGGTCATTCTTGCTGCCCTGACCACTTGCTTCTTCCCTCCTCCCACCTCCACCGCAGGGCTTGTATTTTATCTGGCCTGAATCTCGATCTCCAGGTTACATTTATCTCTGCCCCCCAACCCCCAGTTTTACTTCAGGCAACCTTGCCTTCTCACCTAGCTGCAGAAAACCTCTCCCAGTTTGCTGTTGTTGTTTAATTTTTTTTATTGTTTAGAGTATTACAAATAGTAGTACATATGTTTCCTTCCCCCACCGCTTGACCTCCCTCAGGCTTCCCCTACCCCCCAGCACATGCCCTCACCGGTCCTCCCTCCCACCCCCAGTGTCTTGTATCCATTGGTTATGCTTATATGCATGCACACAAGTCCTTTGGTGGATCTCTTACAGCCCCCGCCCCCCAACCTCCCCTGCCTTCCCGCTGTAGTTTGACAGTCAGCAGCCGTGCCTCGCTGCAGGTTTCCCAGGACCAAACCAGAGAGGGTTGGACCTGCATTGCCAACATTTGTCCACCATCCAGATATCATTGCTGACATGCTCATATAAGGAACAGTTTGACATTGAAACTGGGACTCAGAAACTGTTGGACATTGAAATTGGGACTCAAACATTTCTTGGTCTCCTGTGTTTATTTCTAGTCTGCAGAGGCAAGATTTTTTAAAGAAAAGAAATGGGGGAAATAAAAATAGATACAGAGGCAGAGAAGCATGGAACAGACTGTGTCCCGGTTTGTTAAACCGTCTGTTGTTAGTCGATCCCACCACCCCTGAAAGTCAGTCTGGCTTGCAGTTCATGCCGACCATCACCGCTGAAATTCAACCCAAAACTAATACAAAGTGATATTGAAGGTGAACTGTCATTGATACGATTTAAAACAAAAACAATGCAAAGACCAGAAGAAAAAAAAAAGACTTCACTCAAATTTTGTGTAATTCTTTTAAAGTTTTCACTGCAGTTTCGAAAGTCCCACATTTGAAGGATTGCAAGTAAAAAGGTCGATACATAAAACTCAACAAAAGTACGCATGGCCAATGTTTAAATATAGTTTTCACGAGGACTTTTTACTCCTACATTTTCTCTATTTGTTTTTAATTGGCGACATTCTATAAAGATGATAAACTCTGTAGTAATAAAAACCTGGTTTGACACTCTGCTCCTCCCCTTACTTAATTCTGCTCAGTTAGGAGGGCCAGGGACTGGTTTTAAGTTTGTTTCCTGACATGTAAAACAATGACATTGTAATACCTCCCGTGAAGATTTCTTTTGAGGATCAAATGAAAGAGCAAGGGTCAAGTACTTGGCACAGGAGTGTTAGTGCCCTGTCCTGCCCTCACCCCAGGTGAGTGTTTTTGCTCAGATCACTTCTTAAGTGGAATAGTTCATGAGTGACTGTGTATAATTCTGAGTCCGTAGCTCATCAATCACTGACATTGTCCTTTCTCTTTATCAGTAAGTTAGCTTGCTCAGAGTTAGGTTTAAAACAGTGATTCTGCTCATTGGAATATTTATTTATTTTCTTGGTATAAATTTAATTAATAACTTTACCTAGTCATCAATCTATCCACATAATCGCAAGCAAAGAGTTTCATTCACTGCTCTTTAACTACAACAAAAGTTAATAGTATTTTGGGGGGGGAGGGGCGGAGAAGGTCTTTCTTAATTTTTTTCTCAAAATTATAAGTGAAAAACTTATGGCAGAAAAGATATAAAGTATGATACTTGTTTAAAACACAATGAAGAAAATGTTAAAATTAGTTACATATTGTAAGCAGAGGACAATTTGACATTGATGTTTTGTTAATCAGATTGACTTTATTTAAAAAATTTATAATTGATTCTTTTATTGTTTAAAGTATTACAAATACTGAGAGCTGCAATGTATACAATCATCATTTAAATACACTCAAATCCTACTAATGTATTTTTAAAAATATTTTAAGATGAGGCACATGGAAACAGACCAATGTTCTGATTTTTACTTTTCTCGTTTTGTCTTCTTTTTCGTGAATCTAAATGCACTACCTAAATTTATTTCCCCACACTCAAGACCGCACAAGTTATCTCTGTTCCCTTTGTAAGTCTGGCTTTGTAAGTCTCAGACCCTTCAAATTTTATACCACCTTTTAGGACAACGATTCCATTAGAGACTTTCTGATAAATGTAAGGAAGTGAATTAGGACAAGTACTTCTCAAAGGGGCACAGATTGCTGGATACACAAAGGTGCCTGTGATTGGGTCCCAGAGAGAGGCTGGTGAAGGCGAGGTATTTGCAAATTAATGATATAATTGCTTTTCAGATGCTCCATGAGGATAAGGGCTTCAGCCGTCTTCTTTAGCCTCTGAGTTCAAACCCTTTGTTTGTAAAAGAGTACCGATTTTGCTCTCAAGATGCTGGCGTTATGGGTGGCCATGGAACCGCACTGGGAACATAGTAAATGAGGCCATTGAAAGGCCTGACTCAGCAGCCCTCGGACGAAGGTCAAGTCCATTTTTCTACGACAATGCTGAAAACATAAGTGGCTAAATTATGGATGCCAAAGAGATCCACTCTTACTAGCAATAATGTCAACCTATTAACAGATGACTGTAATGCAGATATTTGTCTTCTTAGAGAAGTAGAAGGAGTTGCTGCACTCAAATGTCCAGTCTGTTGGTAAAAGAGTATTGGGGGTAGGAGACGTCACCAAGCCAGTTTCTGGTTTTGGTTCCATTACGGCTTTTCAATGGAATAGACAGACAAAAAGATCAACATTTATATCCATGTCAGTCCACATGTAAATCAAGAGAGAAAGAGAGATTTGTTCAAAGATATGAACTCACAAAATTAACAAGGCTGACAAGTCCCAAGATCTGCAGGTGGCAACCAGAGACCCAAGGAAAACCAATGTGTCACCGGAGTGTACAGGCCACTGTCTCACATCAGGCGGTCAGGGGCATCCGCTCCCACTCAGACTGTCTCTTCTACTCAGAACTTCACCTGATTGGAGGAGGCCCAAACACAATGGGGAGGAAAATCCGCTTTACTCAGTCCAGACCAGAATACATAGAAAGGAGCCAACGACATTTGGGGGATGTTTTGAATCTTAAAAGGCAGACTTTCCTAATCCATGGCCCAGGTTCCTGGGGCAGCATACGAGGTAACAATCCTTCACCAGAGTCATGACCTGGATGCCATCAGTCACACTGCCCCTCATGTCCGTGGTCATCAGACATTGCAGACTGCTGTTTATTAAAGTGTGATCAATTAACTGAATGAGATCCTGGGAGAATAAGAACACAGAATCAGGGACCTCACCCTAGCCAGTGGTCGGCAAACTGCGGCTCTGTTGACTAATGAGTTTGCTGACCACTGTCCTAGACTTACTGAGCCAGCTTGATCTCAGCTATATCTATGGCTTTTGAAAGTAAAAAATCACTTATTTTTTAGATCTTTCCTTCAGAAAATGGCTTCAGGAAAAGAGGATTATCTGAAAGCTCTGAGCCAAATTGTCCCGATTGCTCAAAGTGGCGGGTGATATCGATCTCACTTGACGATGAACATAGAAGAGCATAAATTGGGGTTACAAAGATTCTTGCTCCAGAAATTAAATTCTGAATATCTTTTCAGGAAGAGGGTTCATTCAGCAAATAAAATGCTTCATTTGGGCACTTTTGCTTCTTGTGCCTGCTGAGTCAGCACTCACCTGTTCTTTTGTGATGTGCTTACCTCTTGTTTCTAAAGTTCTGAGAATAAAAACAAAAAAAACAAAAAAGGAAAATAACAATGTATATTGGGTTCCTAAAAGAGGCCAGGCTCTGTATTAGGTTCAATCACATACAGTATTGTTTGACTTAGTCCTCACAAAAGCCCAAGTGAATAAGATATTATTAAAAAATCAATGCAACTGAGATTCACTTTGCTTGTTTGGGGCCATACAGGCAGTATGTTCTAGAGCCAGAAATTGAAAGACTCTTGAACATAAGGCCCAGGTTCTTTATGTAACGCGTATTGTGGTCCTCTTAGTTGAGAGGACAAGCGAGTTTGGGAAATATTTCTGGAAAGAATCGATCAAAAAGTGTAATTATCCTCATATAAAGAGAGCTCTTTGAATTGGTGAATGATGTATGTACTTCTGTGTTTTGAGGGGAGGAAGTATATGGGTGAATGCCTGTAAGAAGCACTGTATTAAGCTGTTTGATATTTTTATCAAATAAAACCCAAATACTTGAAGAAAGTATAGCAAGAGCACAAGGGGACCACAGAAACGGGAATGTCTCTTCTGGAAGTCCTGAGAACTGCAGCTAGCTCATTGAAACAACTGCATGTGGCTGGGTCTATGCCCATTGTTCTCTAATTTGGATGTGTACTTGTATTGAATGAAGTCAGTAGAAAGGATTAATGTTTGGTGAGACATGCCCTCAGGAATAAAGCATAGAGCAGAAGTTAAAAGGTAGTTTCCGGCCATCAACATTCAAGAGGTGAGAATAATAAACCATAGCTGTAAGGATTTTGTGAAATATAAAAAGTTTTAAAACCTCTTAGCTTCTGGGAATTTGCTTTCCTTTAGCTATTTCTCCACAATGATTAGAAAAGAAAACTCATAAAAGGTAAAAGGCCTGTGTACCTGTATAGCCTATGGGACAGTAGCTTCAGAAAAATTCTAACCATACAGCTCTGAGCTTCTGTTCCAAGGGAATGTCCAATTATGCTAATGTCTAATTTGGAAGTAGAACCCCTTCTGGTTTTTGCCCAAAGCATTCAGAATGAAACTCAGATTGTACTCTTTTAACAAGAAAGAGAATAATTTTGAAAAGTGCATAAACTAACCTAAGGACTTTTCTCAGGTATTACAAAGGCCCTGAGAGAGGACCAAATGCTGTTGCACATTGTTGGGAGAGGAGAATAATTTAGGACCCCAAAAAGATCAACAACACTTGGAGAAAAAAACTTGGACCAGAAAAATTACAGATATTATGTTCTATTTTTTAAATATATTTTATTGATTTTACAGAGAGGAAGGGAAAGGAATAGAGAGTTAGAAACTTCGATAATGAGAGAGAAACATCGATCAGCTGACTCCTGCACATCCCCTATCGGGGATGTGCCCACAACCAAGACACATGCCCTTGACCGGAATCAAACCTGGGACCCTTCAGTCCACAAGCTGATATTCTACCCACTGAGCCAAACTGGCCAGGGCCAGACACTATATTCATAATTTTTAAGAGTCTTCACCAACTTCTCAGTTGAGAGGGAATTGGAAATGAATGTCAAATGACTACTATATTGATCTATGCTGAATGTAATTGTTTTGCATAAGTTTACCAAAAAGGTAAA
Source organism: Antrozous pallidus (assembly GCA_027563665.1). NCBI lineage: Eukaryota > Metazoa > Chordata > Mammalia > Chiroptera > Vespertilionidae > Antrozous > Antrozous pallidus. The sequence goes on along the minus strand of CM050512.1, from coordinate 5,177,971 downwards.
AACACATACAGAGTTTACTTTTGTTGTCTTTTAAATGTCTTGAGTTGAAGCAGTCTTCTGGATATTTCATAGATTAAATAACTAACCAGCTTCCTATCCTTGTATAAAGAAAAAAAACCTGACAAGTACTAATCCTTCAAAATATTGCTTTAGTGGATTTATTTCTTCCTGGGTATTTTGGGCATTCTTTCCAAGGTAGAAAGGAAATTAGAGCTGTAGAAAGTACAGTTCTAGCCAGAAAGTATCCTGTTGTGTATTCCAAGATACAGCTGGAGTAAAAATCCCAAGAGGTGGACTGACTCAGATTAGCATTAAAGCCAGTAGAAAACCAGATTGTGTTTCTAAGGTAAGATTTAGGGAGGAAAATAATTCCAAGGCAGTTATCGTGGGTCTGAAAAGTGGCCCCATGGACCTAATAATAGACTGGTCACTGGGGATTAAAGCAAACCAAATAAACTTGAAGGATTTTGAAGCAAATTTGGGTAAGTAAATTATTTTGATACTTTTTCCAGTGTTGAAATAAATGGAGTATTCATAGATTCTTAGAGATTAACATAGGTAGATTCGGGTCTTTTCTTAAACATTCCACTGACAAAAGTTGGGAGCAAACCAATAATTCATTTACTCAGCAAATATTAGGTAGGAAACTAATTACCTACTTAGCTCAGCTTGAGTCAAGTGCCCATCCCTAAACCAGTCAACTGTAATAAAGAAAGAGAAGATCACTGTGTATGAACTTGGCTTTGATCATAACAATGAGTGGGGAGGGGGACATTTTCTATATGTTGCTAAGAGGGCAATTCCATAAGTGTCAATATAGTACATGTAATTATTTTTTTCAGTGTCCAGATGGTTACATTTTTTATCATTGCTCTATTGTCTATGTAACTCTAGTTCCTGAGACTATGCAAATAACTTATTAAATACTATATATATTTTTACATCATTAAAGACTATACCCAATTCTTGATTCTATACAGAATTCAGAATTGCACACAAGGAATGTGCAAATCCCCAAATCAAGGGTAGATTCACCTTGAAAGATATGAAATCTATTGCCAACGAAATGACTTAGGTTCATTACCATGTCAATGTTAGTGCTGGGGATCTAAGTTGAGTGGCATATACAACAAACCTCCTACTCTATTTCAAAGATTGGGCCACGTATGAAAATGAGGAAGAAGGATCCTATAGATTTTACTGTGGGGTAGGATGGAGAACATGGTGATGTTTGAGAGACACCAAAGGGAAATAGACAGCAATGATAAAGATGGTAATAGTAAAATACATTTTAAAATATGCTCTATAAGATCAACTGAAGGACTTGTATGCATGCATATAAGCATAACCAATAAATATAAGACACTGGGTGAGGGGAGGGCAGGTGAGAGCATGTGCTGGGGGTGGTGGTGGTAGGGGATGCTGGGGGAGGGTAAATGGAGGGAAAAGAAAACATATGTACTACTATTTGTGATACTTTAAACAACTAAAAAATTTTAAAAAAATAAAAATATGCTCTATAGATTTTGTCTGCCTTCACTCACTTAATGAAAACATGGGTTTATCTGTTATGTTCATTAATTCCTGCCACATAGTAGTCACTTACTAAATATTTGTTGAATTAACGAATGAATGAATGCAAGGGTAGATAGAGTATGTCGAATGTAATAGAACAACATGCTTCATATTATGGATGGTTTCTATCGTGGAGTGAATGTGAGTGAATGACCACTGGAGTCCAGACCAAATTAAAATTCAGGGAGCCTTTATTAGCTGGCTGGCTACTGCTCTGCCTTTCTCCATGCAGGGAGTCCAGAGAGCAGCCCCCACCCTTTGTACAGGACCACTTTTAAGCACATTTACCACATCTTGTTTTTGCAGGGCAAGCAATTTAAGACAAAACAGTTTTTCTTAAATAATGTCAGGGTCATGTTATTGATGACCACGGTATTTACAGGGTCATTTTGTTCTTCAGAAAGCTGACAGTGTTCTATCTTGCAAGGCTATTTTGTGAGGTGCCACTGGGATTCAAGGCTAAGTTGACTAGGAGGAAGCATGCTCAAAACTTTCTACTTTCTAACAGTTTCCTCTGAAAAATTCCCTTAGGAATATCAATTGAAAATATTTCTCATCCAAAGTGAAATGCTAAAGAAGAACAAAATTTGTGCTTCCAACACCTTCATGTCACTGGGGTAGCCGTGGAAACCTGAGCATGTCAACAGTACGGCTTCACCTCTTTGTGGGAAGTTGCAGTAAGAATAACTACTTTCCAAAAGTACTTAGTGATTGGAATTAATTTTTAAAATCAGAGGGTGAGGGGCTTCCTTTGGAGAGAACAGGAGGATTCTTTGGGGTACTTGTTTCTAAAACTAAATCTTCTGTTTACTATCCTTGAAGAATATATTTGTTTTTCACTGTTCCTTTCCTCTGACTTCCCCAGATACTTTAGTGGATAGTTCCACACTTGAGACATTTTAATCATTTACAGAAGGATCTAATGTTGGGAGACTGTCTTAGCTGCCCATGAGTTTTTCATTAGCATCTTAGTTTTATGGGTTTTTTTATGTGTCACATCCTGGAAGTTCTGTATTTTGCTAGTTCATTTATCAGCCTTCATTACCGGAATTTGAATTAGCAAATGTATTTTTTGTTGTTTAATCCTGTCTTTTTCCCCCTTGTCTTCCTCTGTGCTTAAGTTTGAATAGCAAATGTATCATAGTTCTCTATTCTTTTGGTTCTAATCCCATGCTCGGCAAACTGTGGCTCTTGAACCACATGCGGCTTGCGAGCTGAGGTTTGCTGCTCTGTTGACTAACCACTGTTCTAATCCATTGACAACATAGCTATAAATTTCCATGTTCATGAAATTCTTGTTCATGCTTGTTTTGGTAATGGTCAATTTTCCATCATTTCATTACATGCCACAGTGCAATGTGGAAAGAGTGTGTTGTGGAAAGAGAGAGATTGGGAAGCCTTGATACTCACCCAGGTTCTACAATTTATCAGTTTAAACTAATCACTCAAACCCTCTGTGCTTTGCTGGTAGTTTCTTTACCCACCCAATGAGCATAATACTACTATTCTTATAAGATTACTGTCAAACCAACCGAAAGGATAGGCTTGTAATGTCTTCTGGAACGCACAAAGCACTTGATCAATCTAAAGCATATTGCCAGACGTCCCTTAAGTGAAGCTGCTTAGTCACTGATTTACGTATGAGTTTGGGCAAGAAACTTAGTCCTTCTGTGCTTTCATTTCTTCAACAGAGAAATGAGATAATAAAATTACTCATCTCACCATGTTTTTGTAGGAGTTAAGGGACATAATACATGTAATGTGCTTTCTGGTACAGAATGACTGCTCAACCAATATTAGATAGTATTTCTTGACAGGGTAATTAATCTTAGTTTTTCCATAATCTAACAGAGAACCTGGTGGCTCTGAGAGGATGAATAAAGGATTATTGGGTAGATCTGAACTCAGACTAAACTGTTATTTTAACAGCGGGGTGCTGTATAATAGATGCAATGTTTTGGACTTTGGTACCTGTAACTCTAGGTAACTGAGTTCATTTCTCTGGGGGATCATGTCTTTGCTTACCAATAACACAAAAGAGTTAGCCTACCTTCAAGTTCTAAAAAAAGGTCTGAGGAGAAAGAATTACAGGAAAAAAAACTATTCAGAGGCAACACCCAAGTAAGAATATAATGGAAAAGATTTTGAGTTTAGCAGACAGGAACAACAGAGATGATTAGCTTTTGAGTCACAATAATTGACATCTCCCAGTGACCTAACAGACAAGGTAGTTTGAAAGGTTTTTGGGTCATGGGAACCCTGATGGATATAAAAATTAGCTCTAAGTGTCAATTTCCTGGATTGTTGAGTAGATGAAATGACAATTAATTTGAAAGTGCTTTGAAAAAGATAAAAGTACTTTAAAAATGTGAGGCCATTTTAGTAATGAGCAGATCTGCTCCTTCAATAATCGGTACTTAAAACGGAAAACAGTTGTGCTCATTCCATCAGCATCCTGTTGGTTTTGGTTGATTTAAGGTATGGCATGCATAGTCAGTCTTTTCCCGTTTACGGTAAACTTAGTGCCCAAAATAACTTATGTTGCTTAAATAAATATTCTTATCTTCTTTTAAACAGGATATTTAACCTTTGCTGTGGTTATAATTTTTTTTTTTAAATAACACACTTTTCAATGCAATCTAGTGTATGATTGCTCCTTACTCTCATGTCATTCCAAATGTTAAGGAAAGTTGTTTTTTATTTGTGTGTGTGGTATTTTTTGTTTGTTTTGTTTTAAATATATCTTATTGATTTTTTTACAGAGAGGAAGGAAGAGAGATAGAGAGGTAGAAACATCGATCAGCTGCCTCCTGCACATCCCCTACTGGGGATGGGCCTGCAACCAAGGTACCTGCCCTTGACCGGAACCGAACCTGGGGCCTTTCAGTCCGCAGGCCGACACTCTATCCACTGAGCCAAACTGGTTAGGGCATTTTTTTTACTTGATATAAATCTCCGTAATGAGACAAAGAGGAGTTGGAGAGGGACAATAAGACAAAGGCCATGGGTCACTGAAGAACACAAGGCGCTTCACCAGATGAAGAGAATTTGATCGATATTTTGACACTTGTGCATCTACAAGTTATTCTACGGCTCCGACTCGCTTTCAGGTCTTTTAAAATAATGTGAAACATTGTCAGCGGTGGCATTCGGTGAAGGTGTGGTTGTGACCAAAGATCTGATTGCGCTGCTTTTACAGGGAAACCTTTTTAGTTCCTAAGACAGCATTCTCCCAGAGGCCCTACACAGGGACATTCGTAGTCAATCGTGATTTCTTCCAGATGTCTAGAATTGGCTCTTGATTTTTTTAGATGTCTATTCTCATAGCTTGAGGAAATCTCCTGTCATGGACTCTCTCTAAGCATGTCCTCGAATAAGCATAACCATAGGACACAAGACACTGGTGGTGGTGGTGGTGGGGGGGGGGGGCAGGTGTTAGGGGGTTGGGAAAGCAGGGGGGGAGGCCAAGGGGAAAAAAGGAAACATGTATTGCTATTTGTAATACTTTAAACAATAAAAAAGGAAAATAAAATAAAAATAAATAAAATCTAAATAAAAATTAAAAATTAAAAAAATTAAAATCTTACTTTGTCAAACTGCCCATTATAGTATTCCTTGACTTTTTCTTTAAGCCATATTAGCCTTTGGGTTACCCTCTCATGTCTCACATTCTGTCCTGTTTCAGTCTAATACACATGGGATCAGACTTGGCTTTCCCTCTAAATGAAGGTTATGTAGATATGAAAGGAACCAAGGAAGAATGAAAGTTTCCTAGAACTTCTAAGTCGTTCGGAGGAGGGGGATAGGAGGATCATACGATTTGGGTCCTGTTCTCAAGGAGTTAACAATCCAGATGGTGGAGGAGATTAGTGCAGAACTCGAGTGTCCAATAGTGTCTGCAGAAGGCAGCCTCCCTCCCTCCCCGGAATGGCCCCAGTGACGGCCTCCTGGGCTCACGGCCTGTGTTGTCCCCTCCACATCATCCCAGAGTCAGTCTGTGTCCAATAGGCTATGACAGGGGAAATGCTACGCTTCTCCTGAAATTAGCTTGTCAGAGAGAATGTGGCTCCTGTCTTCATTGCTCACACTCTCTTCCTCTTGGGTAATGACCTAGGCCAGTGGTCGGCAAACTCATCAGTCCACAGAGCCAAATATCCACAGCACAACGATTGAAACTTCTTTTGAGAGCCAAATTTTTAAACTTAAACTTCTTCTAATGACACTTCTTCAAAATAGACTCGCCCAGGCTATGGTATTTTGAGAAAGAGCCACACTCAAGGGGCCAAAGAGCCGCATGTAGCTCATGAGCCGACCACGGCACCTAGGAGAGAAGGCAGATGCCATGTGCCAGCCCCTCCACAGAGAGGCCCACAGGGACTGGGACCTCCATCAAGAGCCACATGCGTGAACTGACAACAGGACCCCGCAGCAGCCACGGGGGGTAACTAATGCTCATGGTTTCAAGCCTCTAGGTTTGGAGGCACTTTCTTTCGCAGCCACATGCATCTGCTGCAGTGTTTGTCAGAGGAAAACCGCTCTCTGAATAAGAAAAGGTAGAAGTCGGCAAGGTGTCAGCTCCTGTGGGCAGGGACCTGGGAGAAAACGTGGCCACAGTGAAGACACTTCAGAGGGCAAGAGGGGGAAACTGATGTGAATTGGTAAGCCTCATTGCATATTGCGCAAAGCCATGCTAAAAATCAGAAGCAGCCAAAAGTCCTGAAACACATAGCTAGAGGCAAAAACTAACGTTTAAAAAAAATAAAAATGAAACAAGTTTGTTAGCCAAATAAAACCACATGACTGCTATGGCTTTTAGGACTTTGAGACTATGTTAATCGTGTGTGTGTGTGTGTGTGTGTGTGTGTGTGTGTGTGTGTGTTCTAAAGTATGTGACTATGTGTTGTGTTGTGGTCTGGGATTAAAAATAACTAAGTTGTAGCCAGCATTAAAATGAAGTGAAGCACGTGATAAATAGGAAACCTGCTTACCCAGAAGGCCTAAAGCACAACCGTGGAAATGGTGATCCAGAACCGTGGCAACGTTATATTTCCAAGAAAAATTGCCAGCAAGCGAAAATAAAGAAAGCGTTTGTGTGTTTGATACATTCTTATTACATCTTCAAATGTTATTTCAGATAATCTTTTATGTTTTTTAAAAAGCTAAGCATAATAAAAGCAGACTGGGCAACATGATTGCAAAAATGGACATATGATACAGATAAGTCCCCGGGGAAGAGAAATTCAGCTTCATAACCAGACTGTGCATGGAGAGTCTCAGGAGCCTGGGAGGCTCGTCGGCAAGAAGAACACTCTGGTAATGAATGTGTGAGTTTCACATAGAAAAGGAGCCTTCACAGTGCTAAACGGTTGTTAATTCAATAATCAAGGCATTCAGCTAAGCGCCATTAACACAAACAATGAATTATTAATAGAAATGTTTCCAGAAAGGGAGGAAAGACTGACTAATGGGAACTACTCTGTGGCATGAATGGAAGTGATAACTGGGAAAAGTTCGTTGCTCAGGAGATTCTGTAATAGTTCCAAGTTCAAACGCAGCTTTTGATAGTCTGTCTTAGGGACCTGAGCAAAATAGAAAAGCAGAACCCAAAGGAAGAAAGTTCAGGCAACAGGTGTTGAATGCTGAGGATGTAAAACAAACCCACTTTGCAGACGGGCTTAATACATGGGACGAGATTTCACAAGTGCCACGCCTTTGTCCTCCGGCGGCAGGAATGGTTTGTATTTGTGTCGTTAAAAGATGCTCAAAACCAACATCAGAAATGCTCGGACTCTGCTGAAGAGATACCCAAGCAACTAGCCCCCGGGCCTGTCCCAGACAGAGGAACTACACTTGTTTAATTTTTATTTCTTAAAACGTTAGTTTTTGCCTCTAGCTATGTGTTTCGGGACTTTTGCCTTGTTCTAATTTTTAGTATGGCTTTGTGCAATATGCAATAAGAGTTACAAATTCACATCAGTTTCCTCCTCTTTCCCTCACTCCCTTTGTGATGGTATGACAGTACACATCTGCTCCCGGGTTCTCTTCATTTCTTCCATCCAAAATCAACTGACTTTATTTTTTGTGTCTGGCCCTTGCCTCCTACAGCCCATCACTAACAGTCTATCTACTATATATATGATTTTCCAGGTTTTCGGATTTCATGTCTTATCACTTGTCATTGCTCAGTTTGGGCCCACCTGTCTACTAACACACAATGCAAGCCTACCTTCCTCTGTGAAAATTTCCTGGATGGAACACATTTGGGGGCTTGAAAAATTAGTATCACAAAAACAAGGACAAAAACAAAAAGAAAAAAAAACACAGTCGAACAGAAGAAAAGACTAAAGGCTAATTTTCCACTGTGGAGCTCCTACATTAGTACAAGCCCACAGAACCTGACCCCAGGCCTGGATTCTCTGAGGTTCTCACAAAGATGGCGGCTCATTGAGAGAAAGTCTACAGACTCATTGTCTTCTGAGTTAGATGTACTTGAGGAAACACCACCTGGGATGCTTGTGAGAGTTGCAGATTTCTAGGACCTACTCCTAGAGATACTCAGTCAGTGAGTCTGAGGTGGGGTCCGATGCCGAAGCCCGCCAGCATCAGTCGAACAGTACCTGAAAGGGGAGAAAGGCTTACGGAAAGATAGAGATAGAAAGATGGATAGAAATAAAGAAGAAACAAAAGATATGGGATCAGGAGGTCCGAAAAGCTTCTTTAGGACTTCGGCCGCAAGTTTATTTCACTCCACTCTTTTAAACTGTTCTGGTTACATATTACACAATGGCTTGTTTCCCAAACAACAAAGGTACATTCCATTGTTAACATGTTTCCTCACTAAACCCCTTATCTTAACTAACTTCCTTAGGCTATATCTTCACCCAAGACTCCGCCTAAATCTTTTCCCATTTTCCCACAGAAGGCTTGGCTATTTACAATGTTATGTGCTGGAGGGCAGTATTGTTTGTTAAACTACAATTAAAGGTAACCATTCTCTGGGGGGCAGAGACCATAACTAATCTTTAGAGCAGACAGGCCATCTTGTGACTCGCCCTCCTGGAGAAGCTTTGTTCCCCGAGGGCGCTCTCCACAGTCCGAGAACTTGCACGCTGCAGGATTTCTGTGCAATCGGGTATAGTCTCGTGCTTTGACAAGTTTGCAATGAGAAACAGAGGAGCAATATGTGTGTGTTCATGGCATAGCCACATGGAGGAAGATGAATTAAATGTCTATCATGTGTGGAAATAGTGATCCCTCCTTCATATTTCCTAGTAGGTTCTTTAGAAAAAGTATCATTAAAGGAACTATTTCAGTAATTCAAGAAATAATGGATTTATGGGAAATTGTCTTTGGAAGAGTGTAAAGAAACTATTTGAAGTTGCTTTGAAGTGTGAAAAGACAAAAATCTAAATAAGAATTGGCACTGTTGACAGAATGGGAAATTTGAAATAGCTCAAATGATAGCTAATTTAAACCTGACATGGTGCATTCGTTCTAATGATTCTGTCTGCTTTATTAGAAGTCCATAAATATACAGCCAGCTCCCATTTAATCTAGAAAAAATTATTTGTAATAAGCGTCTGCCTATAGAGCAGCTTCTTATTTCTGGCTGCACAATAGGACTATCTACAATAAATATTTAGTAACTATTTATGTCTGAGCCACACCTCCTACATATCAGGTTTGAGTTATTCCTAGGCCTGGTCTGTGTATCTGGTTTCCCAAAACCTTTTCGGCGGATTTCGATAAAGCCGAGGTTAATCGCCACTGACGTCACTAACCTGGCAAGTCCTGCAGCAGCATCAGAGCACACTGTATGGACAGACTGACACTACTGTAATTCACACACCGTGAACAGTGCTTTGCAGCTCATCATTAGCTGAAAGCTCTATACTCTGTACTTTCTTCCAAAGTCAAATGTCTTTAGGGAAAGCAGTTAGACAAAAGTTGTGTTTCCGTGACAGAATATAAACATTAGTCTCACCCAGCTGGTGTGGCTCAGCATCAGCCCAGGAACCAAGAAGTCATTGATTCTCCAAAACCGGTGTGGCTCAGTGGATAGAGCGTCAGACTGCAGACTGAAAGGTCCCAGATTCAATTCCGGTCAAGGGCATGTACCTTGGCTTTGGGCACATCCTCAGCAGGGGGTATGCAAGAGGCAGCTGATCAATGTTTACCTCTCTCATCGATGTTTCTGACTTTGTATCCCTTCCTCTCTGTAAAAAATCAATAAAATATATTAAAAACATATTAGTCTCTTTCGTTTTATTTATACAGTATTTATTTGGAAGACTAGTCCATGCTGGGAGTGAGAGAAGCCTAAAATCTGGTACTAATATCCTCATTGTCACATTCCTTTAGACATCAGATCTCTAGTAGGTGGAAATCATGGCCACAAAGACAGGTCTGAATTTCCCGAATCTGAATAGCATGAAGATGAACAGGGAAAAGGGAATATTATGGTGCTGATGGAATTAAGATTCATAATCAGCTGATTTTAAGATAGGAACATTATCTTGGATTATCCATTTGGAACCAATATAACCACAAGAGTTCCAAAAGTGAAAGAGAGAGGCAAATGAAGAGAGTCCGAGATATGTGACAACGGATGCAGGGTCCAAGGGATGTGCCACAAGAAGAACTGGACCGGCTGGTGCTGGCTTTGAAGAAGAGGGAAGAGGGTCATGAGCCAATGAATGGGGCAGCCTTGACAAGTTGGAAAAGTCAAGGAAATGGCTTCTCCTCTAGAGTCTTCAGAAAGGAACACAGTTCTACAGTTCTCCCAATACCTTGACTTTAGCCAACTGAGACCCATTTTGAATCTTATGTGCCAAACTCTAAGATAATCAATGTGTGTAGCTTTAAGCCACCAAAGTATGTGGTCATTTGTTATAGCAGTAGTGAGAAATTGACACAACTTGCCTATTGCACAAAAAGAGAAATCCATGGAAGCATGAAAACAGTCTGGAGATAAGCTCTTTGGTGGTCCTAGGGCTCATCTTTCTCATGACATATATGATACCCTGAAGAACTGTAATTCCTGCAGCTGGGTGTTGGATGACACCTACCTTCCATCATGGAAACACAGCCTCTCTCTCAGCTGACAAATCCTCAGGTAGATGTAGTGCACCCAGTGGGTACCAGGCACCGAGCAAGTGGTGCCCGTCAGAGGGCAGGTCACCGTGCTAGGAACCGGGTAGCTCTCTCATGTGTTCTTCATCACGCACAGTGTTGCCCATAGCTCTAAATAAGCAAAGCTCTCAACTTGATGACTTACCATCATACTGGGAGAGATTTTTTTCTTGTCTTGACTATCTCTTGTGTAATCAGCCCTGTGTACATACCCTGTTCAGCAACAATTGCCCGATCTTTCAAAGAGAGACTGTTAGTTCTGTTTCCTCAAATCCCTCCTCAGAAGTCCCTGTTCTGTGGATACAACTTCCCTCCTCACCACAGCTATGAAAATATACAGTATTAGATCAATACAAACAAGGCGGTCATCCTGACTCTTGACTGAACGTTATCAGTGAAAAGAAAACACTGAAAGTTGTATTTGTGCAGCGCATAAGCTGGATTTCCTGATGAAAATTTTCAGTTTCCTGATTGTTGGCCTCAGTTTTCACTTCCACTTTTAACCTGTGTAGTCAATGATTGTTTGAAAAATTATGCCATGTTGTTATGCTGGGCATTAGGGATATAATGACAAACAACTCAGGCATGTCTAGTCTTTCCTGGAATTTAAAATCCTGTGGGTGTGACAGGAGAGAAAACAGAAAGTTCCAATACTGCAGTATTAATTTGTTCATTTATCTACCAATTATTTGTGGGGTTCTTATACTGAGCTAGTGCTGAGAAAGAAAAGGTAAGACCCAAGGCTGTGTTTTATATACCCAAATGAGGATGGCAGGGAGCTCCTCCCCCATCACTTTAATTTTAATAAAATAGACTAAATATATATTAGAGCTGAATGTTATTCTGTGGATGGCTGTACAGTAGTTTGTACATCTGTGGGACTGGCCCTTTTTCCCTAAAACCTCAGCATGGCCCACTCAGACCCTTAGTTTTTTATTCTTAGGTTCTTAATCTAGACTACGACTGTAAGCCTTTATCTGGAGGCTTTTTTCCCAAAAAAAAACTTGGAATTGTTCCCCAAATAAATAAATGAAAATCCAAGTCTACCTTGGAGATTTTAGGATAAGAGGGTCCTTTTGGCTGCCTACATTCAAATCATCTGGAACACTTGTAATTCCTACTGAGTGACATTCTCACTGCCTGACGCCCTGGAATCTGCATTTTTAGCATAGACCCCCCTCCAGGACTAAAGCATGGTAACCGCCGCTCTAGAGGATCCCCAGTCTGTCTCATGCTGCCATTGTTCTTTCGTCAGTCCTCAACAGCCCGTTCTTTCAAACTTGATCTTAAAGTCAAAGGGTTTCCACAGGGATTCTGAATAAGGAGGCTACCTTCTTAGACTAGTAAACGCCATCTACGAAATGTGAAATGACAGCTGAGAAGTAAATGAAGAGCTTGTTCATCAATATTTGATCTGAGAAGAGGGGAACACTCAAGTGCCATCATCCAAGGCAACTTGGATGCAATTCATGTTGGCAACACAAACTACCCTGTTTCCCTGAAAGTAAGACATCCCCTCAAAATAAGACCTACTCACTGTAATATAAGGCATCCCCTCCCTCCCGAAAATAAGATCTAGCTCATCTTTGGGAGCAAAAATTAATATAAGACACTGTCTTATTTTCGGGGAAACAGAGTATTAGTAATCCAAACATTGAAACCTACCCAGTTACATGTATCAGGTCTTAGAAAAGCTTGTCAATAGATTATTCCTTCTTTGAACTTTCTCACTGTATCTCGACTTACTGTTTTTGAAATTAAAAAAGCATCAAAAACACTGATAAGTGTTATCCAGCACAATTCAGGAGAGAGAGAGAGACAGAGAGAGAGAGAGAGAGAGAGAGAGAGAGAGAGAGAGAGAGAGAGAAATCGGGGAGAGAATAAACATCTGGTCACTAAAGAAATATTTTCTTTTCTGATTTAGAGATAAGTCAACAGACTTTACCATGAACTGGAGGAAGAATTCTCAAGACTTTCTCAGGACTCTGGGCTCAGAGTCCATAATCACTTAGTTCTGACTAATTGAGAGTCTTAGGAGATGTCGAGAGAGAGAGAGAGAGAGAGAGAGAGAGAGAGAGAGAGAGAGAGAGAGAGAGAGAGAGAGAGAGAGAGAGTTAGTTCACTGGCCAGAAACCTGTGTGTCCCAGTGCCCTTAGCAGTTATTTTCCTCATTGTAAATTTACATGTTGACTTTTCTATAATTCTTTTTCTATGAGTCTGAAAAAGTATTGGTTGAGCTCTCTGGCCTCAACATCCCTCTCATTATGATGTTAAAATAGTTTCTTGACTATCAGCTTACAAGCTAAGACTCCGCTTAACTGAGCAGCTGGATCCCTTCAATAACATTTCCAGGTTGTTTCTCAACAAGTGTAAAATGTGTTAGAGACTTTTTAGAGATGTTAGGAGTCAATGTTTTATTTTACAAAGAAGGAAACAGACTCAGAAAGGTGAAGTGGCAGGCCAAGGCCCAAGGCAAGGGCATGGGTGAGTAGCCACCTACAACCTTTGAATCTAAAGGCAACATTGCTCAACATGGCTTTCACAGACTACAGCGTCTCTCACAAATACTTGCCATAATGACTTTGTTTTTATCTGCTTATATGCCCTCTGGGCTTTTCACGATAATATCCCTTTGTTAGGAGGCAAATCTTTCCACGAAGCCTCTTTGCTTCCAAAACCAGTATGTGTTGCTGCATAATGATCCACTTCTTGAGCTTGACATGGATTTCTTTATCCTCTTTAGTCATCCAGCAGTGCTTCTGCCTATGCATACTAAAGATCCGATAGAAGAAGATAAACAAAACTCCCTTGCTTGAAAATTGGATCCTCCTCAGTGTGCAAACAACTCTCAAGCTTTGACAAACAGTTAGTTCATGTTATATTAAAGAAACCAACAACCTGTCACTCATTACCCTTGGCTTTATACTCAAGAAACCCACCAAGAAGAATGAAAAGGGAAGGTCAGGATGGCCCACGGATGTGGCTTACTTCCAGAAGCATATTTGGACAAGTCTCTGGCACACATAAATGTCTTCCAATGTCATAGCCATATAAAATCCATTTTTTATTTGTTTTGCCTCAAGTTTGTTATGCCGTATTTGCTCAGTGCTTACAGGGCTAAAGAGTAACAGAAACCAGACCAGAAATCGCTGCATTTTCTCCCGACTCTAAATGTCCTGTGTCGGAACAGTCTCTGGACTCTCACCAGATTGTTGATTGGATTCAGACTATGCCCTCCCCCATCATTTGATTTCCACTGCCCTGAAGGCCTGAGCTCCTCAGTGCTCTGGGAAGGCTGGCACACTGTGTCAACAGCCCATGCTCAGAACTCAGGAGCGCCTCACCCACAGCCTGAGGAAATCTCTAGAACAAAACAACGTACAGGTTGGAGGTAGACCATGCTTTAGGTCCCTTTGGGCAGAGCGTTTGCATTATTCATTACAGTTTGTGTGAAATAGACAGAGAAAACATGTCCCAAACGATTATCCAAAAACACTTGTACACCGAGGGTGTCTCAAACAGTAGGTTGGGCTACACAATGGTTAGAGATTTTAAAATATAGGTTATTCTTACTCTTTCCTCTTGCCTCTGCCTTCTAATTACTTTACTTTCATGTAAATATAAAACTAGTCTAAAATTCAAAGATCATTAAAATTAGTATTTTTTAAATCAAAGACTAGACAAATAAGGTACCTGGAGAAGAAGGAAAGGAAGGACATACTCAGGCCACGCGGCTGAGTCTGTTGTGATGTTATGGAACCATGGAGAATGTTCCTCGGAGACATTCCTGCCCAGGAATGTGTGCTGCACACGGAAGGTCCTCTGGAGACATTCCGACAGTGAGCGATGGTGCACGTTTGCGTGTCAGAAGGTAATGAGGAAGAGCTGGATGCCAGAAACACAACCTCTGCCTCCGCATTCTGTGAGTGGTGTTACTAACGTTAAGATTATGGGCCGCTCTAGGACTCTCAGTCTGATTCTGGGAGGAAGCTTCTCAGGGACAATTTCCTAATCCCTGAGCAGCTGCTGGACATGTCCTATGTGTCAAGAATAGGAGGTACAGAGATGGGCAGAATGAGGTCTATGGTCCTTGGTGCGAAGAACTTCATTGAAGAGTGGGGTTGGACCCCCAGGGCAACATGAGAATTGCTAAAATACAAGCAAAATTGCTAAGGGGCCATAAAAAAGAAGCTTTTCAGATTAGACTTAGTCAGTGAAGACTTGAGATGAGTGTAGAAAGATGACTGAAAAGTAGGTTAGGGGAAGAGCTGGCTTTGAGGCTAGAAGGGGTAGCTGAGCAAAGTCCCGGAGACATGAGACAGTGCACCCCACTTGAGAATGGAAATGAGACCTCCACAGCTTATGTGGAGTAGTGGCAAGAAATGCAGACAAAGAGCTTGTGAGCAGAGTAGTGGCTTGAGGAGTGGTCTAAGGACATGAACTCTTTTAGAACATTACAATCAGGCTCCTCACAGCCTCTTATATCCCACTTCTGGTGCCCACGGGGGCTTTGTAATAACCCATGGAATAATCAATCCTACAAGACAAATGGAGAAATAACATAAAGTTGACTAGTGTTATAAGAAGACAGACTGCGGCCTGATGTTCCACTGTCATTTTTATTATACTGCATATCTCAATTCTATCATAAGGAATATATTTTAAAGGAAATAAAAACTCTTGTGATGAATATACAAAATCTATGCCTCATAAAGATGATAAGTGTGTGTGTGTGTGTGTGTGTGTATGTGTAGAGAGAGAGGGGTGGGGGGAGAATTTCTACCCTAGACAAATTGTATCATAGAGCATCTCTAGAAATACCTCCTTGACATTCTTGCGATAAAGATCTTGCTATTCATCAGATCATAGGTTTACTTTTTCCATGGACTATGCATATTCTTTGCATGCCATCAGGGCTCAGAACAGTGTACTTTAACCCAAGCATGCCCATAGAAAAAATATAAATGTTATAAGAATTGGGAATGTTTCTCTTGAACAAGAGAAGACTGAGGGGCAATGTTTGAAGATGGGCTTATTTCCCGGGGATTATCATGTGTTTCAGGGGGAACAGGAGGTTCCTGAGGGCTGAGCAGAAGCTTTGTCCATCTCATTCACCCTGTATCCTCAGTGCCTAGCAGATGGCCTCACCAGTAGGTACTCAGGAAGAACAGCTAGGTGGCTGGAAAAATGGACGGATGGAAGAAAGGCAGAAACATTTGGCTGTGCTGCTGCTAACTGTACAGAGTTGGCACTCCCCGCAGAAGTAGGGGCAGGCAGCTGCCGAATGCCTCCATGATGCCACAGTGCAGCACAGGTCTGAAATCAGGCCCCGTGGGTCTTCTGTCTTTCCATAGCCTGGCATGGGCACGAATCATCATCACCTTTCGGTCCTAGGTTTCCTCATCAGTAAATGAGGGATATTAAAAAATACAAAAATAATGTTTTATATCATGATTGTGAGCATCGTGATATAAATGTTATCACTTAATATGTGTGACATTTATCACACACATACATACACCTATATAAAATCAGCATACACAAATATACACAAAATTCATTGTAACAGCATCTGGCACATGGAATTCACTAAAACACCACTCTCTGTTTACGTTATGCCTTCCCTTCTTGGTACTTAGACTCTTGAATACGAATGACAGGAGAAAAGGTGAGATAAGACAGGGAAAATTACAGTTTTCTGTCCTTTATTTATTTGTCTTCTTCTGAGTAGGGAGGAATCGAATGGGAACGATGTATTCTTAAAGGAATAAGGTAACAAGCCAAAATGAACCTATAAAACTCTGAGAAGTATGGCATGTCTAACCTAATAAAACTAACTTGACCTTTTCAGTTTGGTCAGATGGGTTGATTTGAAGTTGAATTCACATGGACAGAAAATGGAAGCAAGATAAGAGGTGGCAGTTTTTCAGCACATACCAGGGCGGGCAATATATTTTCTCATCTAAAAATGAGTCTTCCCCTCCCTTTTCCTCCTTGAAGAGAAAGAGAGAAAGAAATGCCGAGGGCTGGGAGGCCCAGGTAGGAGCTGACCTGTGCTTCCCCTCGGGGCTGCATTATTGACGGGCTTACTCATCCTGAAGCAGCCATTGTCCTCACATCACAATTCTGGGAATTTCTCACACTCACTAGGAAGGGGCCGCATGATCTGTGGCAGGTGGTGATTGAGTCAAAAGTACACTCAGCACTAGACTATTACAGGGGACTCTCTCCCCACCCGGGCAGCCATCGCCCAGCTCTCATCTCACCCGGCTAACTTCACATCCCGCAGCCTAGGCAGAAAGGAAGAAAACTGTGATTGGGACTTGCTGACAAATCTCTGATTCTTGGAATTGTTTGGCAGGTGGATTTGCCGAACCACTAATTTCTCCTAAATTAAAAATATGAGGAAGGGAAAGGAACGGCTGAGAGCCCTGATGTTTCCCTGTTCAACGTGGCTGTGCTGTGCCTCTAGGAGTAGATGCTGCTGAGGGACTTCCAAGGCACAGCAGCAGGTCCATGTCGGCATTTGCTGTGCACCCTGGGGTCGTCTCCCAAATATCCAACCCATTCTCTTCACTGAAGGTCTTTGGGGGAATTGGGGAACTGACTTTCATTTTAAAAAGGTGATTTGGCCCTAGCTGGTTTGGCTCAGTGGATAGTGTCGTCCTGCGGACTGAAGGGTCCCAGGTTCAATTCCAGTCAAGGGCACATGCCTGAGTTATGGGCTCCATCCCTGGGACTGGGTGAGAAGGAGGCAGCCAATCAATGGTTCTCTTATCATTGATTGATGTTTCTCTCTCTCCCTCTCCCTTCCTATCTGAAAGCAATAGAAATATATTTAAAACATAAGTAAATAAAAAGGTGGATTTGTTATAAGGTTCAGTTATAAGATTTTCTCATTCCCTTTACCAGTGATTGGTGTTGGAATGAGCACAGAAGCATTTGCTGGAGGCAGTGGCCTCACCAGTCTTAAAAGACTCAGCCATCTAATGACTTGGAGGGGAATCAGCTGATGCTGTGGATGGATAGGTGCCAGAGGGAGGCTGAGCCCTCTATGGCCCCATGGAATTTCTGGAATAGCCTGGAGTGTATCCTCCCTTATAATCTCCACTTATGAAACCTAATAAATACCTTTGTTATTTCTAACCATTTGAGTTTTCTCACTTACTGCTAAAATTCCTCTAAAATACAGAAATCTACTTAGAATATATAGCTTGTCTTTGACATTGCCACATTTTTATGTCAACATATAGGATTAGCTTCAAAAGGAACACCAAGTTTCCAAATGAATGCTGGATGAATCATCAAATTTTCTTTATTAACTTCTATAAGTGTTAGTGGAGTGTCCAGTTAGGGTCTAGCATTATGATTGCTAGTGAGGGTAAGTGGATGAATAAGACTCTGCCCTCAACTTGTATGCTAGAAGATACAGATGTAGAAAAAGAATGCCATGTAATAAATGTGATCAAAGAGCTATGCAAATAATTCTGGGTTCCAGAGCATTAATGATGCTCGGGCTGGGTCTTATAAGATAACTGAGAGCTGAGTCAAGTAGAGAGAAAGCAAAGAGGCATTCCAGGGGTTGAAGGCATTATAAACCATGACATGGCATCCATCCTCAGACTAGAATGTAAATGGTAACCTCCAGAGCTGTCCAACCTCTACTACTGTATGCAGCAACCTTCCATAAAGACAAAGGAAAGCAGAAAACAAAGTGAAAATTCACAAAACTATACACAGCCATTCTTGTAGATGGGTCTCCCAGGCGATAAGGTTGGAGAGACCTTCAGAAATGTATATTCTTCTTATAGAATTTGCCTCCAGCAAATGCTTCTATGCTCATTCCAACACTCCTTATATAACATGTTAAGGAAAATGAACTTGAACCTATACTATTTCTCTTAAAGAATGTGTATCAGCATCACCCAGGAAACATTTATTATTTTAAAAATATTTTTATTGATTTTTACAGAGAGGAAGGGAGGGGGATAGAAAGTCAGAAATGTCGATGAGAGAGAAACATTGATCAGCTGCCTCTTGCACACTCCCTACTGAAGATGTGCCCACAGCCAAGGTACATGCCCTTGACTGGAATAGAACCTGGGACCTTTTGGTCTGCAGTCCAACACTCAATCCACTGAGCCAAATCAGTTTCGGCACATTTATTTTTCAAATGCAGACTTGCAGATCCACCAACCAGAGGTGATTTCATGAGTGTGGGGTGGGGCCAGGGACCCGCATCTTCAACCTGGTCTCCAATGCATTCTTCTACCTCCTAAACATGGAAGACCCAGCAGTGTCGGCAAAGGGATGTGGAGTGGCTGAAGGAGGTCAGCCAGTGGAGGGACACAGTCAGATTGGTTTCAGAAAAAGACTTTTCTGGCTGCTATTTGAGGAGCGGATTCGGAGCTGGCAGAGTGGAGGCACTTAAGAAGATGTGCAATAATTCAGATGAAACGTGAGGAGACAAGGGCAGCAGGGATGGAGAGGAAGCCACAGATTTATGTGGCTCCTCCGGCAGGCCAGATGGCCTCAGTGCCAGAGGAGCACTGTGACCCTCACTTGTTTTCTGGGTGGAGAGCCTTACTCAGAAAACTCCCTGCCATTGTCGGAGCATCCCAGAAGCCCGGGAGACATTTCTGAAATTGACTGCACAGTCCTTGCTGAGGACATGTCTGCTCGGAGTTGAGGCCAAGGGGGTCATTAAGGACTGTGGTCCCAGGCACCCTAAGCACCCCCATAGCTCAAGAACAGACAAATCACGAGTATGACTAAAAGTTTTAGCAAAATATACCCCTTCAAAGGCCAATTGGGGTAACACAAACTGAGTGGAAAAGGGCTGTGAAAACTACAGGCACCAAACGAAGAAAGAAGAGAAATGGGGAGATAGGAAGAGTAGTGAAACCCACAGTTGTCATCAGACCTCTTCCTACCACATCCCCACGTGTCTGGTCAACTAGTTGAGGAGATGAATGAGCATCCAAAATTAAGTATTTAAAGACAACTCTGCCTCCCTGTATGACTTTAAGGGAATTATGTAATCCTCCTACTCAGTTTCCTCACCTGTAAAATGGGAATGGTAATGTACTAGCTCAGAGAAAGGCCATGAGTAATACATGGATTCGCCTCTGTAAAGCTCTTAGAGGAATGTAAGCACATAGTGTAACAGCAGTGCAACAATTAACAAGCCCATGGAGGTGTTTCGTGAGTTTACTTCAAATAAAGTATATTTAATAAGTCATATTTAAGATAAATTAAATTTGAATTTGAATAAATGCACCCATATGTTAACAGTGAGTGCCTAGGGCCTGGGTTGAGCCAGCCTCTCTGCATTCTAGCCTTCACTTTCCTACTGGGACTGATGCCGAGGCTCAGAGGTGCTGGTACACGCAACACTTTACTTACTGGACGCTGGTTAGCTATACAGGATACAACCCAGGAACTGTCCGGTGGAAGCAATGCATAGGGCATTGTATGTGGGAAGGGGCACGGAGCTCACATGCTGTCTGTGTGCCACTCTTTCCAAATCACCTCGTGCTCACCCACCGGACACTCTCCGAGCCCTGTCCTTTGGGTGTTTATGGATGCTTCATTACATACTCATGATTAATAAAACCATTGGCTGCTTGCAATATATTCAGCCTCCTTAGGTCTCAGGTGGAAATGAAAATCCCAACTCTCTAGACACATGGTTGGTTCTCCGGGCAACCGGCAGCCTATCCTCGGGTGGGTTCAAAGGTCACTTTATTGACAAGAGACACCTTTTTATCTCTCAATGTTTAGGAAATGCCAAGTTTTAGGACTGCTGTGCCAGAAATGGGACTAAAACCAAGGAACTATTTATCATTGTAAATGACAATATCACACCGCCAAACTGCTTCCCACAGCAACTGCATCATTTTGCACGCCCACCAGCAATGCACAAGGGTCCAATTTTTGCACATCCTCCCCTACACTTGTCATTTTCTGTAGTTTTTATTAATGCCATCCTAGTGTGTAGGATGTAGTCTAAATAACTTTTATTGCACTTTTGGAATCACTATGTATTTGTTCTTGGAGTTCTATTTTATAGGGTAACTCCCTGGTGCATGACCTCAGAGGTTCTGGGACCTGGATGTGATAAACTTTTTGAGGCAATGACTCAATCATCTTCTGGTGAGATTATGTTTCAGAAATTATTACAGTTTATGTTGTGGCCAGGGAAATACTTCTTCCTAAACTTCTGGAGTTTCCTTCCATGTGAGAAACTTCATGTAACTTAGCCCTCCTAAGCCTGTACTCTCTTAGACATAATTGAACTTGAATGGAAGGAGGAGGCAAAGGTCACTGAGGTCCTTCCTTTGCTTTTCTGCTCAGGAGCTAACTGCTCTTAGGGAGTCAGTCTTCCCTCTGCTCCTATGGGAAGGGCCCTGTCCCTGCCAATAGTAGGTCTCCCCCATTCCCATGATGATTTGTAAGGTTGCCTCATCTTAAGGTTTAGTGTGAGAAACTCCATATGCTTACAGATGTAGGCCACATTTTCTAAAAGAATCCCTTCAACGAAGGAGTTTTTTTTTTGGTCTCTATCTGCTGATCCCTTTGTCTTCTCTCAATTCATTTACCTTAGAACTTAGGTTGGGAAATTAGATGCTCTTAATTGCATCCATTACTTGAAGACATCTCTATGAAGATAATTCATATCATTCTATCAATTTTACTTTATGATTAATTTGATCTTTTAAAAATACAGGAACGCATGTATTTGCTGAATATGTTTTATGGAAGTGAGTGATCCACCTTATTGTTTGATTCTGTTGAATAGAGAATTGATTCCTATGTGTTTAAGCTGTTTGTTTAATGCATTTAGTAGCACATGGATCGAGTCTGGACTATATACAAGTATTATAGTTGTTATTGTTCAAGTTTTTAAAACTACTTTTGTAGGTTTGCAGAAGTGACCTTGATGAGATTTTTCTTCTCTAAAATAAAGATGCTGCTTTTCTGAAATAAAATAAAGACTATGAAAAACATTAAAAAATGAAAGAGTTCACAAGATTGGCAGGCAAGTAGAGAAAATCTTGAAGGGAGAAGTGTATTTGATTTAATCTTTCAATTATTCAGTTGAGACTTGATCCTTCATAATGTTAATGCTCAAACTATTATAATTTGATAAGAACTGTTCTTTCATTTATTCCTTCATATCATTATTTTTCTATTAGCACTAATTATGCTTTTATGATTCTTCCAAATTGATGAATAAGTGTGCATCTTTCCCCTTCAGCAACTTGTGTATTGTGACAGGTTTTTATTCAATGAAGATAACATATTCTCCAGATCAGTGACTATCAACGCTTTCAGAGCCAACCAGTCTACATATTTATGTTCCGTGTGAATATGCCTGTCTCACATTCCGGATTCTTCTATTTCAAGGCCCTTATAATTTTCCACCATGAGTATCTGAAGCATGAAATTACAAAAATTTTGTTCCAGGAATGCTGTCAGCCTAGGAATTAATTATAGACAAAACAAAAAATACAACAGCAAAAAAAAAATCCACCTTTATTTAGAGTTGTCCATGCATAATGAATCCAATCTATTCATATTAACAGAGTATCCATAGTTATTAACCATCCTCTATTATTTTATTTTGCAGTTTAAATTTTATTTTTATACAAGGGCTTTTAAATTATTTTATTAGTATAGTATGTTATAATAGAGCCAACTTCATAAGTTTATAAAAAGGTTTAATGAATTAATACATGTGAAGTATTAAGGATATTGTTTAGCTATTGTCGTTCTTCTTCTTCTTATTATTATTATTAACTAGAGGCCTAGTGCACGAAATGTGAGAATAAGGTGGGGGGGAGTCCTTCAGCCCAGCCTGCACTCTCTTCAATCCAGGATCCCTTGGGGGTGTCTGACTGTCAGTTTAGGGATCAGGCCTAAACTGCAGATGGACATTCCTCTCACAATCCCAGACCACTGCCTCCTAACCACTCACCTGCATGCCTGCCTGGTCATCCCTAACCACTCTGCATGCCTGTCTGATGCCCCTAACCACTTTGCCTGCCTGCCTGATGCCCCTGTCTCTGCCTGCCTGCCTGTGTGGTCACCCCTAACCTTGTCTGCCTCAGTCCCGGCCACCATGGCTTTGTCTAGAAGGACATCTGGAAGGATGTCTGGTCTAGGTAGCATATTACCCTTTTGTTAGTATAGATTATTATTATTTGACTTAGCTTTGGGGTAGATTATATTATTTTTATTTAGTCCTGAGGTTATAAGTGTTATGTGAGCCTGAGTTTTAACCTAGACCAGTGGTCGGCAAACTCCTTAGTCAACAGAACCAAATATCAACAGTACAATGACTGAAATTTCTTTTGAGAGCCAAATTTTTAAAACTTAAACTTCTTCAAAATAGACTCACCCAGGCCATGGTATTTTGTGGAAGAGCCACACTCAAGGGGCCAAAAAGCCACATGTGGCTCGCAAGCCCCAGTTTGCTGACTATGGACCTAGACTAACCAGCCACCTGAGTTCATTAGTTCAGCTTGGGCTGCCATAACCAAAACAGGCTGGTGGCTTCAACAAGACTTTATTTTCTCACAGTTCTAAAGGCTGCACTCCAAGCTTTGACCTGATGAAGCCTTCAGTGGAACAGATTTTTATTCGGTTGCAAAATAGGAAGGGAAAACCCTAACATAATTAGGCCAATCCATTTTTTTCTGTGTGTTTTGTTATTATAGTTGGCCCTTTGAATTCTTGGGTTCTGAATCAATAGACTCAATCAAGCTTGGATCAAAGATATTTGGGGGAAAAGTTACATTATTGCTGATGTGTACTACTATGTAGTGAGGCCTAAAGTGGTTGTGTCTCTAATAAACATGTACCAACTTATTGTTTGGTCATTATTCCAGGAACAATACAGTATAACAATGATTTATACAGCATTTACATTATTGTGGTTATTATCAGCTATCTAGAGATGATTTAAGGTATACAGGAGGATGTGTGTAGGTTATGTGAAAATAAGGTATTTATCATTCATTTCATATATGGGACTGGAGCACCCTCAGATTTTGGTATCCAAGGGGAGTCCTAGAACCAATCCCCTAAGGGTTCCAAGGCATGACTGTACTTAAATAAATTGCTTTACTGCATTTACTCAATGTATTCAATTTATAAAAACACATCATCTCCCTATGAATCCTCTATTTTTAAAAAATCTCTGAAGTCCAACTAAACAGCTTTACAAAAACCCTAACATTGCTTCTGTATAACACACATCAGTTAAAAATGAAGTATGATGTACCACATGCTAGTCTGTTTCTTATTAAAATTTAGCAATGTTGATCGAAGTGTCTAAATTTCATAGACTTGAAGCATTTCGAATTGGTATAGTTACTAATCATTGGATTTAGGCTATTGCTTCTCCTTCTTTTTCCTTACAAAGTGTTGTTCAAGGTTTGAAGTCAAAATTACTGCTTGTTTAGTGAGTAATACTTTTGATAATTCCCACTGAGTGATGATTTGGGTTATGTTTCTCCAAGGAAAACTCACCAGTATTGAGAATTCTCTTTTAGAACCTGCAGATGCTCCCAATTAAGTGCACACAGATGGAACTCATTAGGTGATTTCCTCTGGAAGGGAATGTTTAGCTTATTTATGTTGTATTGTAGTGAATGCTATGGTAGATTCCACTTCATGTGACTGTTTTTATGAGTATCACCGTCTGCTTGGAAAGGCTATGCTAACCTTTGAAGACTTGCACCATTGAGTGCAAAAACCATCTCATCCTGGTGGTTAAAAGGCTTGCTCTGTACTTACAAAGCCTTTGTCCTGGCTTCTTGCCATGATGTCAATTATGGCATGTTTCTCCTACACCAGCCATGTCAGGGTGCCAGTTTATAACCGGGGAAAAAAGTTCTTCAGATTATAAGTCCTACGTCATTTAGATTTTAAGATCATAATTTTCCATTGAGTTTCCCATGAAGTTGTATCTGGAGTACTCTGGAACCAAAGCTTTTAGATACACAGTCAAAAAAAATGGTTTTGCACAAGTAGGGTAATGGTCATTGAGTGGTGAATGAAAGTAGATCTGGCCCAACTTGAGGACATTCTAAATGCTTTATTGTGGCTGAGCAGTCTGACATAGACGATTGAAAACGTAGGTTCCGATGGTGTGGAGACATTGGAGCACCTGGGAAACAAAGGGAGCCCACCTGATAACTTGGGAACAAGGTGCTAGGATGACACTGAGATAAAGAACACGAAAGTCACCTCCCTTCTAATTCTGCAACTACAGGTACTGTCTTTTCCCACGTGTTCATTCCTCCCAAAGACTGTACCTGAACACATATGCTGAAAGCCTGCTACACCTACTGAGTCCTTCCAGAGGAACACTGAAAAGGTCCTTCGCCATTCACCCTGCATATCGGCCCTGATTGCCAGCCAGGCTTATGGACCCTGCCCATGCATGAATTTCATGCACTGGGCCTCCAGTTGGATAATAAACAGCGTAATATTTTAGAGAATTTATGCCAAAAATAAATAGAATCCAGCAAATCCAATACTGCTTATTTATTTTTTTCCATTTTGCTTGGCTTAGTACAAAATTAATTGTTAGCATAATGATGCCCATCAGAAATTCTATTATCCGGCCTGTAGGGGGCAGCAGAAGGAGCTTTCTTGTCAACAAAAAATACCACTTGGGAAGCTTCAAGCCACCTCTGTGCTCAATGAAATCACGTGGCTTGTTTCAGATGTATTCACCAAATATTGACTGAAGGTATTGTAATCGCTAAGGAAGAACACCCCCTCCACACTTCTCTTTGATACCCTTAAAAGTACACAGAAGTTTTCCGTTACATTTCCTTTCAAGAGTCTATAGCTGAGCTATAGATATTTGCAGTTATTAATAATTACACATGTGTCAATGAAGGAAAAACTCTGGAAGACATTCCCTTTGACATTTATTAATTGGAAAATAAAGATTTTTAGCAATGATTTTTTTTAAAATTCAAGTTATTATGGCTTAATTAAATTATATAGGTTTCAAGTGTACCATTCTATGATACAGCGTCTGTCTATTGCATTGTGTGTTTACTACCCAAACTCCAATCTCCTTCCGTCACTATACATTAGACCGCTTTTATCCTTTACTACTTCCCACTCTCCTTACCATACTATTGTCTGTGTCTATGAGTTATTGCTTGCTTGTTTGTTCATTTGTTGTTTTCTGTTTTATATCCCACATAAGAGGGGAATCATATGGTTTTTAACATTTTTTTATTTATTTCACTTAGCATGGAATTCTTAAGATCCATCCACGTTGTCACAAATAGCCAAATTTCATCTTTTCTTATGGTTGAGTGGTATTCCACTGTATATATGTATTTCATTGTCTTTATCCAGTCATCTACCAAAGGAAACTTTGGTTGTTCCCATGTTTTGGCCACAGTGAATAATGCTGCAATGAACATAGGGGTGCATATGTCTTTGTGAACAAATGCTTTCAAATTTTAGGGGTAGTTACCCAGAAGAGGGGTTACTGGGTCATATGGTGTTTCTATTCTTAATGTTTAAGGAATCATCATACTGTTTTCCATAGTGGCTGTCCTGGTTCACATTCACACCAGGGAGAGCA
The DNA here is from genome assembly GCA_027563665.1 of Antrozous pallidus. Lineage (NCBI taxonomy): Eukaryota > Metazoa > Chordata > Mammalia > Chiroptera > Vespertilionidae > Antrozous > Antrozous pallidus. Next base: position 5,151,642 of record CM050512.1, on the reverse strand, counting down.
AGGTTTCCTTTTCCCCCCACAACCTTTCTAACACTTATTGTTACTTGTCTTGTGGATGATCTCGACAAAATGAACACTTTCTAGAGAAATGTGAACCCCGTCTTCCATGTCTTGTTCACATTTATTGGGGCTTTAGTACACGCAAGACTGTGTTCTAAGCACTTTATGAATCTTAACTCTATTACAACAGCGTAGAAAGAAACTGTGGTTCGAAATTATTGCAACATGCAGCTAATAGGAGGTGGAACTAGTGGGTGTGACTGTAAATTACCCCCAGGAAACTGCCTCCATGACGTGAAGGACTTTTGGCCTTTACTAATGCCATACCCAATTTGTCTCGGCCTCAAGGCTGCAATCATATATTCACAGCCAGGAAGCCCACGTGAAAGGTAAGCTACATGTGCTGTTGGTCTGAAAGAGCTCTTTATTTTATATATATATATTTATATATATATATATATATATATATATATATATATATATATATATATAAATATATATATATAGTTGATGTTTTTACAGAGAAGAAGGGAAAGGGATTGAGAGTCAGAAACATCGATAGGAGAGAAACAGCAATCAGCTGCCTCTTGCACACCTCCTACTGGAGATGTCCCACAACCAAGGTACATGCCCTTGACCAGAATCAAACCTAGGACCTTACAGTCCACAGGCCTACACTCTATCCACTGAGCAAACCAGTTAGAGCTCAAAGAACTCTTTAATTCTTTGTATTAACACATCAACATGGGATTCCTGGGAGCTGAGTGAATGCAGAGAGAGCCAAATTTTCTGCATGTCCTGTTTATGATAGCAACCTAACCAGGAGCAATGTAAAGGAGAGATAAATGGAGACTTTTTCTATCCTTTTATATAGCCAATAATTTAATACACACTTATAGAGCCGTACTGTACACTAGGAAATGGTCTAGGTGCTCAAGACCCAGTGGTGGCTGAGAAACACACCCTGCCTTCAGAACACTTAAATCTAGTACAGAAGCCAGAGAAACAGGTAGTTTGCTGAGATGTGCAGTAGGCGCTATGCTATGTTCAATGACTATACCTAAGAGGAAACTAGGTTTTGGGTAGTGAGCATGCAGTGGCGTCCACAGATAATAAACTATAATGTGACCTGAAATTTATATAATGCCACCTCCTAATATTACCACTATCAATTTAATAAAAAATAAATGGCGGGGATTTTTTTTTTAATTTTAAAAGAATGGAGAAAAATGTAGGCAGCTCTACAGGTATTGCTGATCTCTTAATTGTCACCCATTAAGATCAATGTGGGATTTGCAATCTGAAAAGCAATAAATTTGTGTTGTTTTAAGCCATGAATTTTGAGACAATTGTTAAAAACAGTGCTAGAAAATTAATACAGATGTTATCAGGGTGTTATAGAATATCAAGACTTGGGGGGAAAATAGATTCCAGCCGCAGTGTGGACTGAGGTAACACAGTTAACTTCATGCCACTCACTTTGAACTTTGCATAAAATATTACAAATCTTTAAACATGTGTATAGCTAACTAAATGTTAAGGAAAAGAAAATAACATCTTTTGGGGAGAAAGAAATAAAGAACTTAACACCAGAAGAAAATCTTATAATTGGTGGGATTTTGAACCAGAAACAATTATTTTACTGGTAGACAGAATAAAATGTTACAGAAAGAAAAAAAAGAAGAGAGGGATTAGTTGTACCTGAAAGCTTAAAGGGAACATAGATTGGGTCCAGATTATGCAGTCTTGGATGTTTTCCTAAAACATTTTGACTCTCTTATAATTGGCCAAAGGTTACAAACTGGATGTGCTCTAGTTGGCTCTCATAGTTTTTGTGTGTGTGTTAAGGTTTTTGTTTTGTTTGGAATTTGAATTACAAAAATGATAATTTAAAAATTAGGAGACAACATAAAATTCTAGACTTCCAACTTCTCTTGGGAAAACAAAACAAACACCTTGGGCCACACCTGACCACAAGTGGCTAGAGCTTCGTAGTGACTGACCCTCAGTCAAGGCATGTCCTCTCCAGTCCACCACAATTTCCAAACTTCCCATCACTCCCTACCGTATTGCCTGCCCACAACGGTGTGTCCTTCCTGACCTTCCACAGGCATTTGGGCTTGCTGTAAGCAGGTAGCAACATTAAAGGCATTTAAAATCAAACCTGTGCTTTGGGAAGAAAACCCTACCAGCAACTTGAAGATACCCTCTGCATTCTGATGGCCCGTTATGTATATTTCTGCCATTACACTTGCCACATTGGGTTAATCTATTTATGTGTTGGTCTTCCCTGCTAGACAGCGAGGCATTAAAAAGGGTGAGACATGCTTTGCATTCACCTAGGATTCTATGGCCACATGTGGCTCTTTGGCCCCTTAAGTGTGGCTCTTCCACAAAATACCCCGAGCGGGCAGGCATGCACGATATAGTGCGATTGAAACTTCGTGGCCCACGCACAGAAGTCGGTTTTTGACTCTCAAAAGAAGTTTCAATCGTTGTCCTCTTGATATTTGGCTCTGTTGACTAATGAGTTTGCCGACCACTGGCTTAGTGTCATGTGAAACCCAAGAAGCAGAGAGATGGGTAGAGAGACTCAACTGCATCCTGAGGAAACATGAGGATCTGAATTAGGATGAGTCAGAGGTCATGGTAAGAAGGGTACCATTGCCAAAGATATTTAGAAAGTAGAGTTAATTGGATTTGGCAACCAGTAAGAAGGGTGAAGGAAAAAAGAGGAATGGAAAGTGGCTCTGAGATTAATGTCAGACAATGCCATATGGATAAGTTATCATGATTTACAGTTCACCAATCCAAAAAGAGCAATTATCCCACCCAAAGGCTTGAACCTCTCCTGTTGCACTAAGACATGGTAGATGCAGAGTGATCCTACTAAGAAGCTGTGGAAAGGCCTGAAGCTAGAAATTGGCAGGTCAGGACGGATCCAGTCTCCCACTTACAGTGTGGCCCTCGACAAATAATTCCCTGATGCTCAGCTTCCTCAGCTGTAAAATGATGATCACCTAACACCACCACAAACCTATGTCTATGGCTCCTTAAGGCTAAAGCTAGTTTACCTAAGAGCACTTTGTAAACCATGGTATAGTATCCAAATCAACCTCACCTGCTGCGCCTGTAGCTAGTCAGTGGGGATGCAAAAATGAATAAGGCACAGAAGCAAATACTCAGTTTCAAAGAAGCTGTAGCATTTCATTTGAAACGCAGTTAAATAAAATGGAGCAACATTTAGATACGTGGCTGAATACAAATATATTTACTACATTTTCCTTCAAACGTTTTCTTGGAATTCTTCCTAGAAGAAGAGTTTTCCAACAAATATTTTACATCCTAGAACCATGGGCAATGGGCTAATTGAGGTTCCTTGGCAGATGTTCGTATTTCCCCAAATTAGGGCTCCTGCTCTTGCCAAGTTCACTGAGGCATAAACTGCAGATGATATTACTGGATGGTTGTACAATGGCTTCTGAAGAGTTTAAAGCCCTAGAGGAATGGTTCATAAACATAAATGCACAAGTCTTACCCAGATCCTTCGAACCACAAACAGATCCTCATGTTTCGGCCACCATGCTTTGGAACTGGCCGTTCTGAGACACAGTAAAATTCTGGTACTAACAAGAGGTGGAAAGGAGCCATCACAATGACATCCATTTGTCAGAGTAGATGTAGGTACTCCACTTCCCTGGTCATCTCTCTGCCCTCTCCCATGGATAATACACAAATACATTAAAATCCACTTTAGCATGAGAGCTTCTCAGAGAATACTGTGTTATATTGCTTCGGCAATTATATAGGGAGCGAGAGGAGCTTGATTTCAAATGGCTGGCCCATGGAAAGCTGCAGATAAAAATGACAGCAAGTGAAAATAGGGCCACAGTACTAACAGATCACCCATTCAAGCAAATGGACCAAACCACTTTATAATTTCAATAGGAAAACAAATTTTAGATCATTTAGCCACAGGGAAATTCACATTATTTGAGAAGTGTTATTGAAAGGATGGCTAGAAAAGTAACCCTACCAGTGCATGCACAGGGTCACATAGGAAGAACTCACTGGCCATTTCCTAAAAATGAATATGCAGTAAGACTATGTATTGATTAAACATTGATACGTGTCTTTTAATATATATCTATGTATTTCTTTCAGAGAGAAAAGAAGAGGGAGGGAGAGAGAGAAACATCAATGATAAGAATCATCGACTGACTGCCTCCTACATGCCTCCTGCCTCAAGCCTGCATGTGCCCTTGACCAGAATCGAACCCAGGACCCTTCAATCCGCAGGCCAAAGCTCTATCCACTGAGCCAAACCAGCTTAGGGCTATGCATGTCTTTTAAAAGAAACTTATAAAAATTCTGAGGCACTTAGAAATGGGATATTTTCTAAAATACTTTTGGTTTGGGAATATAAAATATCACAAAAAAACAAACAAGCAAACCCCAAAACCTCAAATACTTATCAATCTGTAACTACACATTGCAAAAGAAAAATTATGCAGCCATAAGAAATGGAGGAAGATCTTGATATGGATAGGAAAACATCCCCCAAAATATACTGGTTCTGGATAGTGTATAGCAAGTAGGCCTGGGGTGCTTGCTCAACCACCTGGTTTGCCCAAGGATAAGAAATGTCCCAAGTCACAGGACGGTCAGTGCTAAAATGAGGAAGTCCTGGGCTAACAGGCACCCGTGGCCACCCTGAGTCTAGCCCCTTTCTTCTTGAAGAGACGTGGGAATTAGAATGCAAATCGATCTGCGTTCATGAAGCTAGCAGAAAGACACAAAGAAAGAAACAATAATCCTTGCTTGTTTCATCTTTGGTCAGATGGGCTAGGGGGTGGACGGGAGACTAAGACTGAAGATAACTATTTCACTTTATGTATATTCTCCAGTTTTTGACTGATGTGAATTTGATAGCTTCTCAAAAATTAGCAATAAAATAAAACAAACCACATAGTCAAACATGAAAAGGCTTTCTGTTTTTGTTGTTGTTGTTGTTTGTTTTTGAGGGGGTTGCTTTCCTAAGTGGAGAGCAGAGTGTATGGAACTTTTGTAGAGTGGAAGGGTTTGGAAACTTTCTTGCAAAATGTATTTTTTGCTAAGCTTCGCCAGCCAGCTTCAGGGTGATGAATGCAATGCCTCGTACTGAGAACAAAGACTTGCTGCCGGGGTCAAGGAGAGCAAGTCTGAGTTTCCCTTCAACTTCAGAGCTGGCCAGACAGTCTGACACAGGCTCAGAAAACGACTGCCTGAAAGAAAGCAAATTATTGCATCAAACCGAGTCAGCCTGTGAAGACTGCACATTGCCTTCCGTTTGAAAGCACAGTCTGTATCACAGATTTGTGCTTTTAATTTATAAGTTAAATTATGCCATTATGCCATTGATGCTCATGGCCGTATAACGCCATAAAACACGTTGTGATGTAAAACATTCTGTTTAAAAGTTAGATTTATTTGAAAATTCATAGTTTTTCCAAAATTGTTTGTTTTTCTACTCTTTTGGTCAGCAGAGAGGAAGGGAGGTAATAGAAATGGTAGAAGCAGTGCCTAGGGCCATTCATGGGTAAGAGAGAAAAAGAGAGAGAGAGAAAGAGGCGAGGGAGAGAGAGGACATTCTTGCTGTTTTGCAAGATCGCTCCTGGAGTAAGTTCCTGTCTCAACCAGTCCAGCAGAAAGAGTGCATTTTCCCTTGCTTCACCATTTTTCTTCTTTTCAGACCCTAAATCCAATAATCACCTTTTCCTTTGACATGTGTGATGCTATAAATATCTGTTTTTTCTCTGGGTCTATTAGTTATTCTTTCCCCCACTCCTCTTTCAATGATTGTATCTCTGGGTTCGGTATTTATATCTGTAGTACTTAACATAGAACCTTTTACATAAGGGCATTTGATATGCCTATTTTATTGGGAAAATTATTTGCATTTTTTAAAAATGTAAGGAGGTATATAAAATCAGCAGCGCATATAAATGAGTGGCTTAATTCTGTGGATAGAATAGAAACAGGCAGGCTAGTATCAAAACAAAACCAGCCCCCCCCTTCTTTTTTTCAGAGGAAGAAAATGAATAAAAAAGAACAGAATTGGTGCCTGAGGCATGTTTGTGGAAAGTTAAGAAAATCTGAATGTGAGGGCAGGGCACAAATTAACTGATGTAATTTATCTTCTTCTGTGAATCTCCAGATGGGAGTTTGAAAGGGTCCATGTTCTTTGCACCAGTAAAGAGCTTTTTCTTAGAGCTTTAAAGTATTCAATAGGAAAAGAACCATGCTTAAGTTTATTTCAGAATACTCCAAAACTTTCGATTAAAAGAAAAACTCTTCTTTTCATTAACATCTATTCCTTTATCATACATACTAGAGGCCCAGTGCACGAAATTCATGCATGGGGGCGGGAGATGTCCCTTAGCCCACCTGCACCCTCTTCAATCTGGGACCCTTCAAGGGATGTCTTGATAGCCTGTTTAGGCCCGATCCCAGTAGGATTGGGCCTAAACGGGCAGTCAGACATCCTTCTCACAATCCAGGACTGCTGGTTCCCAACTGCTCACCTGCCTGCCTCCCTGATTACCCCTAACCACTTCTGCCTGCCAGCTTGATCACCTGCTAGCCACTACCCTGCCAGCCTAATTGATGTCTAACTGCTCCCCTGCCAGCCTGTTTGCCCCCAACTTCCCTCCTCTACTGGCCTGGTCACCCCTAACTGCCTCCCCTGCAGGCTTGATTGCCCCCAACTGTCCTCCCTTATAGGCCTGGTCCCTCCTAACTGCCCTCCCTTGCAGAGCCTGGAACCTCCCAATGGCCCTCCCCTGCTGGCCATCTTGTGTCCACATGGGGGCAGGATCTTTGACCACATGGGGGCAGCCCTCTTGTGTGTTGGATTGATGGTCAATTTCATATTACTCTTTTATTAGATAGGATATACATACCATTGCTTTATGGATCTTCACAGAGCTAAAGAGGAAAAGAAGTCAGCTACATTGAAAACACAGACTGCTGAGTCTTGGTACCCTGGAGAACACCAGACTATCCCAATATCAAACACTCTCTGAACATATCCCAACCAAGGGGGTGGGCAGTGCCCCAAAGTCAGACCACAGGGGGACATCCAGTACGAGACTAAAATTATACCATGGTAACCCCTCCCCCAAATGATAATCGAATACATGGTTAATATTCTTAAGGTCATCAGTCTCATGGCTTGTTAACTATAACATCTACTATGTGCTGGCACTGTGGATATATATATGTGGATTTTATTTTATTTTTCACTTGAATATCAACAATCCTATGAGGTAGGTGTTACTGTAACTGTTTTAGAGAGGAAATGAAGGCTTAGAGATTGTAGTGGAGGAGCAAGTTCCAGAAACCAGACTCCTGGAATTAGAATCCTGGCTGTCTCCCTTATTATCTGGGCAATCTTGGGCAACTTACATAACCTCCCTGCCTCAGTTTCCCTTGTAGAAAAAGAAGGTAATAATGGTACTTCAGTGTAAAGTAGCCAGCAAAGAGTACGCGCTTATATGTGTATGCCATTGGGTAACTCCATCATAACTTGCACAAGGTCATACCATGAGTAGCTGACAGGGCCAGAATTTCTGCTTCGATTCTGAAGCTGGTATCTTAACTGACATGTCCCTGAGTTAACCCAAGTTAGATTGTGGTCTTTCTGGAACACTTAGCTAACAATCAGTTATGTGTTTTATTTGGTTTCACAGAACTCTGTAAAATGGCATTAATCATTCCCATTACTTGTTGTTTAAAGAGCGTTTCGGCCCAGAGCCAGAAACACAAGAGACAATGAAGAGCTGACAAAGCCCAGAGAAGTGTCTGGAGCTGTGCTCTGTTGAGCATAAGTGTACGGTCACTGACTTGCGGGCCCCCAGGGCTCTAGATTTTATAAGGAAAGATCTGTTTAGAGGCCAGGCAGCTGTTGATAAACTATTTGCTCTGAGGTAGAAAAAAACAACAACTACCAAAGTGAAAAATGCAGCCTTCTTTTTTCCTGCCTTCACACTTTATTTGCATCGTCATCTCTGGTTCTGAGATTCGGAGCTGCTGGCATTGGCAGGATAGTGTTGATTTGTTTTCTTTACGGGGAAGACAGGGAAGTGACACTGATGTTGCGTTAGCTCTGTATCAGTGTCCCATGCAGAATCAGACCTGTTTCCCAAAGGGGGCTGTGCATTTTTAGGGTGTTTCCTAGTTATTTTCTTAAAATATATTTTATTGATTTTTTACAGAAAGGAAGGGAGAGGGATAAAAAGTCAGAAACATCGATCAGCTGCCTCTTGCACACCCCCTACTGGGGATTTCCCCGCAACCAAGGTACATGCCCTTGACTGGAATCAAACCTGGGACCCTTGAGTCCGCAGGACTACACTCTATCCACCAAGCCAAACTGGTTTCGGCTCCTAGTTATTTTTTAAATAGCCCTTTCTTGTTCCAGGGCAAGTTGGTGGTAAAACCATGATAGTGTCAGGAGAACTGAACATGTCACCTCTGTGTTGCCACATAACGTTGACATAACGTACATCGCATTGCAGAGAAATGCTGGCCCAAATGTTGTGGCTGTGGCAGGATGGTAAGAAGCTAGGAAAACCCCCGGGCAAGTGGAATAGGGAAACTGAGACAAGAAAACTAAACAAGGCCAAACAGTTTGAGCAACTTACAGCTAGCAACTTGTGAGCTGCAAGACCTTATCTTCCCTAACCAAGGGCACTTGAGAGCAAATAGTTTATACCTTCCACCCTCACCAGGAGAAATATAGAGCTTAAATCACCATGGTCTGGGATATAAGAGAACAAAGACCCAATTAATGACATTTGCGTCAGCTAAACCCAAGGACAGATGAAGTCAGGGGAACAAGTAACAAAAACCCCATTAAAGCCAGACAGGCCTACGATAAAATTAAAACAATAAAACAGACCAAAGAATGATCCCAAACTCCCCTCAGCGCTCATTTTGATGCATCAGCACATTAAGAATGCACCTAGGAAGCTGTTGAAGATTCTACTGAAACCCTCCCCTAAGATGCTCAGCCTTAGGAAAAAATTAAGAAAGATTAAAAACCCTCAGGACAAAGACTCAGCAAGGGCTCCCTCTAGAGCACACCCATGCCCTTTCTCAAACATAAACGTTTTCATGCAAGGGTGCTTTTATCTCCATAGGATAATTTCTCAAAAGCAGGATTGCTCAGTCTGTATAGGTAGCGGTACACAGGTGTGTGCTAAAATATCTATTGGAGAAGAAATAACCTGGAAATCTAAATGTTAATTGGTAAGCAAATGCTTGAACAAATTGTGGTCCATCCATACAATGGACTATCCTCTCACCATTAAAAGAATGTTAGATTTACATCTGCTGGTCTGAAAAGAGGTTAGTGAGAAAAACTGCAAAGTAGAAGGTGTAATATAAAAGACACACACACACACACACACACACACACACACACACACACACACATACACACACGTGAACTTGTTCTTTCCTCTTCTAAACTCTAAGGGTCCCCAGGAGACTTGCCACCAGGAGAGCATGGGCCAGCAGCAGCTCGTCCGCTTACCCCAGGATCCTCTCTCCCAAGCCCCCTGTTCTCTGACTTCCCAGTGAGCCAACAGCAGCCCCACCTTGGCCCACTTCTTCCCCATGGTGTTTCTAGGGAGTTAAAGCAGAGCTCCGTCCCTGCTCTTGGTCCTTCTTCTACCCCAAGTCCTTCCTTTGTTTCACTGTCCCCAGCTTTAAAAATTATACTCTTTTAAAACATATATATGTTACTGATTTCTTACAGAGAGGAAGGGAGAGGGATAGAGAGTTAGAAACATCAATCGGCGGAAACCGGTTTGGCTCTGTGGATAGAGCGTTGGCCTGTGGTCTGAAAGGTCCCAGGGTCGATTCAGGTCAACAGCATGTACCTTGGTTGCAAGCACATCTCCAGTAGGGGGTATGCAGGAGGCAGCTGATGGATGTCTCTCTCTCATCGATGTTTCTAACTCTCTCTCTCCCTTCCTCTCTGGAAAAAAAATCAATAAAATATATATATTTTTTTAAAGAAACATTGATCAACTGCCTCCTGCACACCTCCTACTGGGGATGTGCCCACAACCAAGATACATGCCCTTGACCAGAATCAACCTGGGACCTTTCAGTCGACAGATCGATGCTTTATCCACTGACCCAAACCTGGCTCATTAGTCAACAGAGAGGCAAACCGCCGCTCAGAAGCCACAGTTTGCCCACCACTGGATTAGGGCAATAAGCATACTCTTAAAAGCACCTGTTGTGAAATCTTTCTTACCCGAAGTCAAGAACCCATACACTACAGGCCGGCCTGTGACAGACCCGCTCGGGGCCAGTTTCTGTCCAGTGACATTCTGACCAAGTCTATGTTTATCGGCACCAATGGCCATGACTCTGGAGACCTGATGTTGTAAAAGAGACAAGACAAACAAGTCTGGCTGGAGTGCCCTCATTTCAGGCAGGCAGCAATGTGAATACAGTCTACCTTGACCTCATCACACCCTCGCTCAGAACCCTAGACTGGCTTCCCTGGCCTCCTGACTGCCTCAGTCTTGCTTGGGAGATTCTGGAAAAAATAACCCCAAACTTATTGTCCACCATTTCATCTCATGAATCCTGTGCTTGAGGCACCCTAGACAATGTGTTCCTTCCCAAATAGGCTTCTCATTGTCTTGTAAGCCAGTTAGCACATAGTTAGGGAGCAATGTTAGAGGCATTGTGTTGGGTAATGGAACTGTAATGGAGTTGCCCTTGTAGAGTCTAGAAGTAAAGACTGACATTCAGTACAAATGTGTTGGGTTTTAGGAAGTAAGACAGAGCACGCTAGCATGTTACAACTCCGGGAAGCAATCCTGTATGGATGTCAGGAAAGGTGTCCATGAAGAAATAACTTCCTTTATAAGATTAATCAATTCTGGAGACTTAGGATAGAGCATGGTGATGATACTTAACTGTACACTTGAGTTTTGCTGAGAGTAGAGCTCACCACACACATACACACCCACACACCCACACACACACACACACACAAGCATATAAGCTGATGGTTAGGTAATTACCTTGATGGGCATAGCATTTCACAATGTATAGATATGTCAAAACATTACACTATATACCTTAAATATCTATGACTTACATATTTATTAATCAATATTTGACAATGATTTTTTTGTCAGTCATACCGCAATAAAGCTGAAATAATCAAAGAACTAGAAAAAAACTGATCCTTGATCCTCGCTATCTTAGAGGCAAGATTGCCCTTATGGTTTTCTGATTCATATTCTGTTTTCTGACTTTACAACATTCCTTTTCCTTCTTACTAAACAGTGACCTGTCTGCCAGGGCTTGTCTGTACCGATGACCTATAGATTCATGTGAGGTTATGTGGCATTTAGAAGACGGCAATAAAGCAGTATTTCTGTATTGGCTGTGCACATTTTTCTCCCTTTAACTCTAATTTATGTTTCTGATGAGAGAAATGGGTTTAGATCATTTACTCCCACCTTGAAGAAGAGCTTTCTGTCTACACGGAAAAGTCGAGGAAACCTTGTTTACCTGGAATTATTTTAGTTCTCTACTACTATTCAAAGTCTTCTTGAAAACAACATAAAGTAATAGCTTTTGTGCTGGGCTATCCAGAAGCCTTGGCACCAGATGAGTCTGTGGATGCCGTAGCAACTGCAGTTTTGTAGTCATGGTAACAGCCTTGTGGCTCCAGAGCCAAAACCAATGAGCGTTCAGCATCACTACATTCTACCTAAGCTCCTCTGACTCTATCAAGAAGCAACAAGATCTGCATGTTCTCCCAAGTGCACAGGCCCCTTTGCAGGAGGGAAAATTGCATAATGTGCCTTATTTAAATGTCAGACTTGAATTATTCAAGCACGTGAATCCTCATTCCAGTTTGATGGATTAAATGGTAGGTGTTTTTGTAAAATATACATACATATATATATATATGTATATATATATATATATATATATATATATATATATATATATTAGGTTGTTGATTTCAATTATCTAGGAGTATTGTTATGAAAGCAGAGCACATAACATGCATATTTTGAATATTGGGGATTACTACACATTTCAGAGAAGTAAAACATGTAGATTTTCTTTCAGTAACACAAATCAGAAACCCCATGGGACATGGAAAATAATTTTCATCTGTTTTGTTGAATGTTTTCCTTTCAGGGAGGATGATAATAAGGAACAATATCATCTTTCAAATTAATATGTCACACTAAGGTTTTAGTAGCAAGAAACAAGTCCTAATTCAACCTGCACCTGGTCTGCAGTGTCTTAGAAAGGCTTATGACTTCTCCCAATACTTCCTTCCTAAAACTGGGCTAGTCAACATAGCCCTCATGGCTGCACGTTCAACTTTCTCAAGTTCAAAAGCAGAGAGCAAGCTAAGCAACCCATTCCCAAAAAGGACATAAATCCTCTCTCTTTCAGTTACTCTTTCCTAGTGGATATATTACATATGATCAAATAACTTCTTTTGGCAATCTATATCTATATATATAAAAGCCGAAGCAACTGGTTGACCAACTGACCAGCCAGCTAGTAACTATGACATGTATCGATCACCAGGGGGCAGACGCTCAATGCAGGAATGGAAACCACAGGAGTGGAAACATGGAACAGACTGATGAATCTCAAAGGGAAGGAGGGAGGGTAGGAAGAGATTAACCAAAGATCTTGTATGCATACTAGAAGTCCGGTACATGGATTCAGGCACCTCATCCTGGCCTGTGGGGATCAGGCCAAAACTGGCTCTCTGACATTCCTGAGGGGTCCCAGATTGTAAGAGGGTGCAGACCAGGCTGGGGGACCCCACCAGTGCACAAATCTATGCATAAATCTGTTCACTGGGCCTCTAGTGTGTAATAACAAACCAAATGGGTGTCCCAACCATGTGTAACTCTAGTTTACTGGAACTGTTTAACACTTCACAGCATATTTCATATAACAGGAGATAGGCCAAAAACTAATCTTTCAATGCTATTTGAATTACATTTATCTTTTTTTTTTTCAAGTCCATTTTTAATTCATTCTGTTCTGCTAGAATTTCCAGTTCAGGCCAGTGTAAGACAAAAAAAATCCCCAAGGAAAATTGACCTTCAAAATCAGTTCTACTTAAATAAATTTCTAATACTTTTAAAAGATCCCAATTTACGAGAGTAACTCTTTATTTCATTTATTCCACTAATGTATATTAAAAGCCTCTATGTTTTATGTGAAATTATGTCGAAAACACAAAGATGAAGAAGACATGGTTCTCACTCTCAAGAAACTTGCTAGCTCAATTTGATTGAAATGGGTCTTGATCTTTGGTGCTAGACACTCCAAAGCCACCCATAGTCCTGTCTTCAATTCCAACAAAACGTAAGGAGAACTGAAGGTTTAATCCCCATCGATTTTCATGTTTGTTTTGTTGTTTTTCTTTTGCTGACTTTAAGACCTGAAGCATTTTAAATTACTTTTTAAAGCAAGCTGTTGTGTTTGAGATATATTTTGTGACAGTCATTTTGCAATCATATGTGCTCTTGCTGAGGATTTCTTTTTATCACCAGTTTACAAAACAGTGTCTTAGGCACTTCACTGGAATGGAGAGTTTTTCTACAAGAGGGATCACAGTCGTTTGCTTCGTGGCATCTTGGGTTCCATAGTCTGCACCAGGTACAGAAGATGTCACTGGTGACTATGTTGGAACTGTCATAAAATGGGCAACAAAGAGAAAGTCTTAAATGAAACTCAGATTCGGTGAACTAAAGTTAAAGGAACTCGTTGTGCAAGAAATGACCTCACACCTCAATTTGGGCTGATCGTAAAAAAAAAGAAAGCCAAATGGAAGACACTGAACTTGTTATTTGGAAAATTACCTGACTTAACACTTAGTCCTCTTGACAATTTAGAATTATATGCTTCATCATTTAATGATATCATCATTTGGCCAATCTTTGCTAATACCTGATAAGCAGAAACATTTTTGAAAAGTTACAGAATCACAAAAATAATATGGCTGAATGGACATTAGATTTGTGCAGTCCAACCTCCTTATTTTGTAAACAATGAAATTGATGTCTCTAGGTTTCCTTCCAGTTTAAAACGTCAGATTTTGCTATTTCTTAACAACCTAATCACACCGAATATTTGCTTTAACTGTGTTTTCTTGCAGTCAGATAAAAGTTCTCTGTTTTTAGGAACCATTTGATTTACTCACTTTAATTACTTTCTCACTTCATTTTTTCCCCTTCAGTTCATTTTAACTTCCTCTGAGTCAAAGGATAGTGAAAGTTTATAGAGAGTTATTAGAGAAAACTATGGAAAAGTACTCTCCAAGGTGACATAATCTTAACTTGCATTGATTGGGATTGAAGTTAGACCTGGGGAAGAAATGAGGAACAGTGGCATCAGGCTTTGTAAGAAACAGTTTGAGTTTTCTGAATCCATGACTTCTTCTGCATGTAGGAATTCCTTTGTCTCTGTTACCATGTGGCTAGTCTCCATTGCCTTCCTGTTGAGTATCTTAGTAGCCCAGCGAGGTATCATTTTAAATTTTCATGGTCTGATGCCGCGGAGGCATCAGAATGTGACTGTTCTGATTCTGCAGAGGAAATCTGAGAACACAAAAACACACACACACACTGATACTGTATCCAAGGGACAAACAAATCTCTTCTCCAGCCAAATTATGAGTTGAGAAATTTTGCCTTCAGCATCCTTTTATCATGTTTTGTTTTGTTTCAATTGGGGGGGAAAGGGGCCCTGTTGAACTCAGTGACCACATGGGGGACAGAGGAGCCCTGTTGAACTCAGTGACCACATGGGGGGTGGAAGGGCCCTGTTGAACTCAGTGACCACATGGCTCCATCTCGTTGTTTCTTTGGAAACACTAGGGAGGACTTGCCTCCTTGGGTACACTATGCTCTTTCACTTCTATTCTTCCCTTCTCCCTCTCCGCCTTTGAAAACTTATTTCCTCTGGATATTATCCTCTCAAAAGCCTGGTCTCTGAAACTAGCTACAATCTTCTAAATGATTAGTCCAGAGACATTAATGGAGGATAACGACTTAATGTGCATCTTAGAAGGACTCTTTAGTGCTTTCTTCTAAATGTGCCAGGAATTTCTAAGACTGTGGTGCGCTGGCTGGGGATATTTTAAGAATTCATACTTTGCTATCTGTGCCTTTTCTTTCATTCAGTGAAGAGCTGCTTGCCATCGACTGTGAGCCAGTCTTGTTTACCCAGCTTAGACATTTATGATGGGGTGTCTCAACGGGAAAACTCACAATAATAACTCGCATCCATCAGGAGTCTATTATAAGCCTGAATTAGTTTGCTAGATCTGCTAGAACAAAAGACCACAGGCTGGGTGGCTTAAGCTACAGAAACCTATTTCTCATAGCCCTGGAGACTGAAAGTCCAAGATCAAAGAGTCTGCAAGTTTGCTTTCTTCTGAGGCCTCTCCTTTATACTTCTTGCTGTGCCTTCACATGATCTTTGCTCTTTGTAGGCCCGTGTATGTGTCCCCACATCCTCTCCTTATACAAAAGAATCTACCAGTCCTATTAGATCAGGGCCCACACATATGACCTCGTTTTATCTGAATTACACCTTTTAAATGTTTCTTCATAAATTTTATTGATTTTTTACAGAGAGGAAGGGAGGAGGATAGAGAGTTAGAAACATCGATGAGAGAGAAACATTGATCAGCTGCCTCCTGCACACCCCCTACTGGGGATGCTCCTGCAATAAAGGTATATACCCTTGACGGGAATTGAACCTGGGAGCCTTCAGTCCGCAGGCCGACGCTCTATCCACTGAGCCAAACCGGTTTCAGCTGAATTATATCCTTAAAGGCACTTTTTCCAACACAACCAAGTGAATGGTCCTAGATCCCAGCAGAAAGGTGACTGTGAAGAGTTAAACAATTTTAAAAAGCGTGTTTGCGTCATTCTGTCATTAGAGATAATTTTTATTTGCATACTTTCAGCATGTACTGTCTTTCTGAAAGTAAACAGGTATCTGTTAGGGCTGTATCCTTTTTCTCTCCTTCAATATTTGCTTCCTTCTCCCTTTTCCCTCAGATCATGCCGCTGGACTCTTCCCAGCTGAGGCCCACTACTTGTTCTTTCAGGTTTCTGTGTTCTTTGTGGGGAGCATGACCCTGGCAGGCAAGAGGGTCAGGTCACCTCCGGCTGATTCTGTGACTCAGTCGTGACTGGGCCTGGTCCCCTCCCCTGTTTCTCTCTTCCGTCTCCTTGAGCTCAGTGGCCACCTGTAGCTCACCTCCTGCCTGTAGCCCCGCTGCTGTCTCTCTCTGTTGAGCCAGTTGACCAGAGTCCTTGCTACTCGATCTGCTCCATGTGGCTAGGTTATCTCCTGTCCTTCTCTTCGATTGTAGGGTGTTTTGTTTTTATTTTTGAGGTGGGGACAGCATGCTGGATAGGCCATCGTGTTGAGAGTGACAGTTGCAGGTTGGTAATAAGTAACCTTGGATGCCTTTTGCAGAGGCATCAGTAGTAAATGCCAAGTGATATCCTGGAGGCCACTCTGCCACACGCTTCTCCTCTGGAGAGTATCTAAGGAGGTAGACATTGGAAAGCAGCACCAGGAAATGGCAAAAAAATTGTGCTCTTGCTGCTAGAGCTGACACCAGCTTTCAGACACCACAGACACCACACCAGCTTTCCTCTCAACAACTGCGCATTCACCGTCTGATCCAGACTCTTGACATTTCCAACAGGGAAACGATGACTGGAATGAACAACGGGATGGCGGGCATCTTGCCAAACGACGCTTCTTGCTTTGTTCAAGGCTTTGCCTCTTCGCATGTCTTTCCTCCTTGAAAATATTCTGCACCCAAGTGCTCTGGGACATGACAAAGACTCTGATTTGGATACCCGGGCATGTGAGGCTTGCTGGGTGAGGGGATTCTAAAAAACCTTGAACAGTTTCCTGCATGGTTGTAGTAACTGTCAAAACTCTTATAGACCCTCTTAAAAATAATGTTGTGAGGACATGCATTTGAAACTTCGGTATTTCTGGTTTATTTGAAAGCCACTGGAGGAGACCATGTGGCATTTAGTGATAGCAGTCTAATGAGGCCTCAGTGGCTTACACTCATCAGCTGGAAGTGTAAAGACAGTTAGGAAGCTGACTGTCCAGCTACATTTAGAATAGTTCGAGAGTCATCTTCCTGCCTGTAACATGTAGAGTGAAAAAGAATGTACTGGCGGCCACACACTCAACCGGTAAAATTTAATCGCATACAGCTTGTTCTAAATGTTTTCAGAGACAATCACTTCTGATGAGAAAAAGGGTAAGAAAGACCCAGTCGAGAAAATAGCCCATATAAAGTTAGTGTTAAGTGATTTTGCTTGTTCATCTTGTGTGTGTATGTGTGTATGTGTGCACTAAATTATTTATGGGGTAAACTATAGTTATGCTTACCAATCATGTTGTCTTAGGGCAACCATTGGCTTCAGCCTAAAAAAGTTCTAATGAACTAGCTATAAGTCAGGTTAATCTGATAAATTCTTTTTTTTTAAAGGGTTAATTACTGGGGCCCCTTTTCTGTTTCACTTTCTACAAGGGCATTATGGTGATTAATGCTATTATCTCAACAAGGCTGGAAGAGTCAGAGTATATTGGTAGTAAGCAGAGCGGAGATTAGCCTGAATATCTTAACATCCATAATATCCTTGATACTGAAAATATACCAAACTCACAAAGCCATGCTATTGTAGAATTCTGATGAGCACCCTGCTATGTTTATTTACCATGTAACACATATAAAAATACAGCTCCACAGAGCTATGGGATGATTTGTGCCCTATCCTTGAAGAATGCTATAGGTGCACTATAATAGTACTTTCAGAGAGAATTCTTCATAATGTTCAAATCAAGTAAGGTAATCAGTTCATTTTTAACTGCTTTCTTAAGTGAATTACCTAACCATGAACTCAATGATATAATCTGTATTTTTAAAAGAAAAAGAAGAAGGAAGAGCAGGAGGAGAGAGAGGAGGAGGGGGCGGGGGAAGATAGAAGGGAAAAGACCACAAACTTCATAGGTTAAAAAAAGAAAAGCCTTTCAAAGGACAGTCCCTGCCATGTAAAATGTTAGACGAAAACTTGGCAATGAGGACCTCATGGTAAAGCCCAGGCAGGGCAGGACAGTGATGTAGCTGAATTCCTGTTGGCTTCTTAAAACCGATTGGTGCATACAAGGAGGACTCTTACCTCAATACTTAATAACTGGTGGAATAATATATTTTTATTTAATGAACACTGTCCATAAGCAGATACTATGCTAAACTAAGAACTCATAAAAAAGCCATGATAGGTATCACCTTATTTAATTCTTGTAATAACTGTAATAGATAGGAACTATAATTATCCTCACTTTTCATAGGACGAAACTAAGTCTGAGATGAGGTAAGTAACGTGCCTAAAATCACCCAACTAATCAGAAGTGAAACAGAGTTCAAACCCAGGTATCTCACTCAAGAGTCTGTATTTTTTTTCTTTTTTTTAAAAAAAAAATATTTTATTGATTTTTTTACAGAGAAGAGGAGAGAAGGATAGAGTGTTAGAAACATTGATGAGAGAGAAAAACCAATCAGCTGCCTCCTGCATACCTCCTAATCAAACTTGGGACCTTTCAGTCCGCAGGCCGACCCTCTATCCGCTGACCCAAACTGGTTAGGGCAAGAGCCTGTATTTTCTAACAGTGGATTGTCAAGACTCTTGGGATAGTCATCCAAGATGAGTTTGCTGTAATCTATGTTACCACTGTTGGACCCAAAGCTTTGATTTCCAGTCTCCTTTGCTTGTCCAATAGCCAGTCTTTCTTTCCCCAAGCTTAGGCACAGGGGTACCAGGTCAGCTTAGAGGGACAGGGAAAGAGCAGGAAAATGCCCTTCACTTTGGCATTGGCATAAATGAAATTTAGAATCCAACCACCTTAGAAACTCCTTTAAGGCACAGGCCCACATGCCTAGGGTAATGCTGGCCATATTCCATGGAATCAATAAATGTCTGCAGATTAGTCAGGAATGCCTAATTTTCCTGATTATTTTGTGATGTGATGTGTGTGTGTGTGTGTGTGTGTGTGTGTGTGTTTGTGTGTGTGTGTGTGTATGTATAAACATATATGTGGTGTGCATAATATACCTTATCAGTGGCAGGTTACATTTGATGTGTTCAAGCTCATGGACAGTTGGCTATGAGTGAAAAAGAAATTCTGGACCTGGTCTTTAAGCCAATTTTCCTAGTATACAAGGAAGCATTCATGAGTGTTGATTTGTGGATTGTTATTTGGTGTATGCTCATGAAAAAGAGCATCTATGGTACATTAGCTCTGTGGGCACATGTGATTTTCACTGTGGATTTGTGATGTGGTCATAGTCCATAAATAATTAAAAGCATCTTTAGCAGCTAGAATGGACTCTCTATCCCTGGTCCCATCTCATGAGATGTGTCAATTTTAAGAGAGGGTCAACACTGACCAAATAGCCAAGGTTTTAGCCTCTCTCAGAAACCCTTTTTCTCAGAACAGTATTTAGAATTATACTCTCAGCATGTCCAATGGAAAAGTAATACAAAACTAGTCCCCAGTACAAAATCTTAACTCATGTTTATCATTTCAATATACCTGTGATTTACAATGATTTAAATTTTTTCTTTTAATTTAGGTCTATAATATATATCTACAATTTCACCTGCATTGGTAGCTCCCATGGACAGCCTGAACACACATTTTAATATGTATTTATTGAGTGTGCAAATAGCATACCTAAATCTGTATCAGGCTGACCCTCTTTTGTTCGGCTGTGCATGGTGATGGAAAAGAAATTGGTCTGTGTAGCTCAGCGCTGTCCAATAGAAATGTAATGTGAACCACATATAGAGTGTATCATTTAAAAAATGTGGGTAGCCACATTTAAAAAATCAGTGAAATTAATTTTAAAATAATCTGATACTGTATATCCAAAGTCTTATTTCACATGTAGTACCATCTATTTTGAGTGGCCACCATGTTGAACAGCACAATTCTGGGCCCACTTTGTCTGATTTTCAAATCCCCAGACTTCTCAGATGACTCTTGGTAAAAGGCTATCAAAGAAAATAATGATGATTTAAAAGTATTGTATGGATCTAATGGGAATTTAATCAATATATGTACAAAATCTTCAATCTCTGGAAACAACAGGATGAAACATACAGATGGGAGATGTCTGGGACAAAAGAGAGAAGGAGGAAAAGAAGGAGGAGGAGAAGGAGGAGGAGGAGGAGAAGAAGGAGAAAGAGGAGGAGGAGGAGGAGGAGGAGGAGGAGGAGGAGGAGGAGGAGGAGGAGGAGGAAGAACCCCATTGGAGGTGGCTGTAAGTAAGAGCTACAGCTTATTTGAACACATAGACTTTTGGCAAGTGGCTTCATGACTAGGCTGCAGAAAAGATTGTTTCTGGGGACACAGCGACAATTGTAAATATATGTAAATGCATTGTTTTATTAAAATGAATGAAAAGGGAACCTGCGCTTTTACTCAGATGTTATGACTAACACAGTTTGGCCTTGTGCTGAATCTTTAATGAAGCCTGGCTAAAAATACTGTTGTTGATTTAATCGGATGTTGCTATGCTAGTAGGACCTG
Organism: Antrozous pallidus; assembly: GCA_027563665.1. NCBI lineage: Eukaryota > Metazoa > Chordata > Mammalia > Chiroptera > Vespertilionidae > Antrozous > Antrozous pallidus. The sequence goes on along the minus strand of CM050512.1, from coordinate 5,130,942 downwards.
TTATTCTCCTGGAAGTAAAGATAAAACCTACATGAGGAGGCGGGGAAGTGAAAGGTGGCTGATAAATAATCAGAGGTCCATGAATTTGAGGACAGAGAGGAAAAAAATGGCCAAAGATGAAACATCTGCAATTTCCATACAGGCCGCAGGGCTCACAAATGAGGCTTTTAGCAGAAACCGGTTTGGCTCAGTGGATAGAGCCTCAGCTCTACCTTGGTTGTGGGCACATCTCCAATGGGGGAGTGTGCAGGAGACAGATCGATGTTTCTAACTCTCTATCCCTCTCCCTTCCTCTCTGTAAAAAAAAATCAATAAAATATAAATTTTTTTTATGAATGAGGCTTTTATCCTCAAACCCCACACTGCATCTTTTGCTGCTTACCACCTGCGCCTCAATTTTTTCACTAGGAAGAAGTTTTGCCACCCTACCTCATTTCTCCATTGTTAGACAGGCCCAGAGTTCCCTAACCTTTTTGAACGTTGAGGAATGGACCATACATTATTCAGGATCATAGCCCTGGGGATCTGGTCACTCTCTAGGACTGGGGCTTTTGGGCCTGGTTGACTTCAATCTTCCATTGTATCCCTCAAAGAATCTGAAGACTTCACTTAAAGAGGTGCCTCCAGCCCCTGCAGTCATTATTATTACTGAACTGTGAGGACCTGGATTAGTTACCCTGTTTTCTTATCTATAAAGTAGTATAATAATGGAATCTATTTCATAAATTTGTCGAGGATTAAAGGAGGTAATAACTTAATAAAATACTTCATAAAAAGTATGCATTCAGCAAGTAACACATCTTGTAGCCAGTGCCAAGAATAGTTCCCAGTGCATAGTAGGGATTCTACCTATTGAACCAATGAATGAATCAGGCATAAGTTTTTTTGCTAAGGTTGAATCCTTTGATCATGAAAAAAAAAAAAAGATGAGAAAAGAAGGCTAGCAAGGGGTGGAGCCTGAAGATAGCATATATATCTATAGAGCAGTAGCTCCTAGTCTGTAAGGCTTGTTGGTTCCTTTGAGAGCTGTACACAGTCTGCAGTTTTAGATAGTTGTATACACAGATCCAAGAATCTGCAAGGCTACCCATGACGCTCATGTGAAGAACTCCTGCTCAGAAATTTAGGACGGTCAGGAGACTGAAAGGGAAGATAGGCATTAGAAGGACCTCAAGAAACTGGATCTTTTCCCCTCTACTCCCCCTTCACACACATAGTTTAAACCAGACAGTTCTAAAACAAAGGCCCTAGAGGGCAATTCCAACATTTTAAGTTAACAAAAAGACTTTAAAAATAATAAAGAGATACAAGTCGTTTTAATTTTATTTTTTTTAAAGACACAAAAACTCAGGTTTTGCTTGAGGAAGCTCCAGAATCGGGAAATCAACTCATCTCGTGTCCAGGATATGTTATTAGGATGAGCACCAAGAAAAACTAACCTCAGCCCTGGGGGAACCTGAAGATTTCCAGCCAAACACGAGGTACTGCCATTCCCTGTGCTGGTATTTTAAGTGATGGGTTCCAGGCTCCAGGCACAGGACTCATGGGCTGGAGTTACAGATGGGGACATGTCAGATGTCCTCACTGCAGTGCTCATGCTCAGCCCTCACCTTTTCCCTAAGACTCTGTGTTCAGCTAAGGATCAGAAGAGCATGCTCTTCTCTGGAAACCAAGGGCAGAGAAACTGTTCGGATCTGCCTTCCAGCCTTGGGAAGGCTCAAGCCCCACCTCAGGTGAGTCAAGATCCCTCAGGGTGTGTTGGCTTGTTTTCCACTGTGGTTTACTAAGGAGATTTTAAAAAAATTAATGTTTATAATTTCCTTCTCAAAGTGAGCTTGGATCTCTACCCCAGTACATGGAAAATAAACCCAACTATCATTAATATTTTTCCATGTCTAAAGGAAAGGTTTTATAATTTTTTAAAGTTTTATATTCACAACTATTTGGGGGAATACAAAAAAAGAAAATAAAAGAAAAAATCAAAACCAATGAGGACATGGCCCTTGTCTTCAGATTGACAATAACTCAAGTAATGTTATTGCAGCAACTACTGTGTGCCAGGCTCTATGGGACACAATGGTCCTTGAAATACAAGGATGCACAGTGTGGATGGATTTGATTGCTGCCATAAACAGAGCTCATGGCCCAATTGGTAAATGAACAAACAAGTGTGGAGAGTGCCACTGTGGGAAAGCATGGGATGTGATGGGAGCATATCATTTGGGGGCCTGATCTAAATTGAAGGTGAAAGATGTAATTTGGGAAGACTTTCAAGAAGAATTGGAGTTTAAATTCAAGCAACTTCAGTTGACTGGAGGAAAGAAGTGATTTTACCTGTTGCAATATAGGACTTTCAGTTGGAGTACATACAGTGAGAACCAAATTGTGTGCAAAAGGGCAGGCCAACGGAGAGATGGAAGAGCAAGAAGAATCAGGAAGGAAGGTGGGACTTGAGTTTGTGTTTGAGGAGAGGTAAATGGAGACAGAAAGGATTGAGTTTTTCTGAAACAAAAGGAACTAAGATATGGCCGAAGAAATAAATAGAATGTATTACTAGAAATAGAGGGTAATACATAGACTTACTAATATATAGAATTCCAATGTGAGGAGAAGTGTAAGTGCAACAGAGATATTGTAGATACAATGAAGATTCCTGAAAGCCACACAGAGAAGTAAGAGTTAATGGGTTGGGAAACAGGAAGCCACTGAAGGGAATGACATGATGAAATTAAGGTTTTAAAAAGCAGAGGGTAGATTTGATCGATAGATGGTGAAAGAATCTGTCTGAAGCATCTGTGTATGAGAGGATGAGGTTCTAAATCACGGAAATTGATAAAACTATGGAAAAAGTGTTCTGTTATCAACTTGATTGTGTATAAACCAAGAAGCTCGTTATGAGACTTCAAGTACCCTGGCCAGTTAGAAGGTGGACTTGATGTAATAGCCAGATTTGGAAAAAGTGGGGAAGAGGGGAACACCTGAATAATTTAGTTTAGGACATTGTGAGTGTAAAGTTTACTCTTATTCACTTCTTTGGTTATTCTTTGTTTGAATCTCCAATGACAACTTCTGTGAGGCACACTCTAATTTGGGGAGTAAGGAAAAGGTCTCTTTTGTGTACTATAAATCCTCCAAAATGAAACAAAATTTTATGAATATTCAGTCTTTCTTGGGGTATAATTGAGTTGATCTCATACTATATGTAAAATAATTAACCTCTGTGTTTTTCCCCTACAACTTAGAATTCATCTCATATAACAAATGTCAGCAAATTTATTTAAATGCTAGAGGCCAGATGCACAAAAATTCGTGCAAAAATAGGCCTTCCTTCCTCCTATTGCCAGCACCAGCTTCCCTCCAGCACCCAGGACCTGGGCTGCTTTGCTTCAGCCCCAATTTTGTTCAGAAAGACATCTGGAATGACATCTGGAAGGATGTTCGGTCTAATTAGCATATTACCCATTTATTATTATAGATGAGGCACATAGATTGGAACTATTTTTGTTTGCTGAAAGGCAGTTCTTTGAATGAAAAAAAAAAACAGGGTTTTTCATTTGGTGTTTTAGTCACCTTTTAATTTTGTTTTGTGATGACCATTTATTGAAATGTCTTTGTTCTTAGTAAAAAGACAAACCTGAATTCAGACCTACTCTAAGTAAATTAGTGAAGTTTGGCTGAATAATCCATTTCTTCTTACAAAATAAAGATAAAATAAAATCAACAATAAAAATTTGAAATGTAAAGCAGGATTCACATTTAAACCAACATTTAAATAGCTAACTTCTGGTACTCTACTCACACTTAAAGGCCATATGGGGTCACTCTAGGACAGCTGGAGGCCCCAGCAGATCCATGTTTCCTGCCTTTATTCAATAGCTAAGTCTACACTGGAAAGTATAATTATCTCATTTTAAATGCTTTTTTTGAGAAATTTGAAGAATTTCTGGTGAGTAAATTTTTATGTTTCATACTTTATTACATGCCCTCATACACTTTATTATTTCTACAAATTAGGTCTCTAAAGACCTCAACTAGGTGACAGTGTTGGCCTCATTACAATTTTCTCTTAGATAAAATTTTAAATTTCATGAAAAAAATGCATACATATTTAATTGAGGTTCTTTACTAATTCAAAACAAGTCTTCCTAAAGTAATAACAACTAATGAAATGTGTTTTCTTTCTAAAAAGTATATGGTACTGCTCTAGCCAATTTGGCTCAGTGGATAGAGTGTTGGCCTGTGGAACAAAGGGTCCCAGGTTCAATTCCAGTCAAGGTCATGTACCTTAATTGCAGGTTCCCCAGCTCAGGCCCTGGTTGGGGCACATGCAGGAGGCAACCAATCAATGTGTTTCTCTCACATCGATGTTTCTGTCTTCCACTCTCTCTAAAAATCATCGAGGATGAATCAATGACATTACTGGCAAGTCGGCATTGGCTGTTGACTGGGAGCTCAACCTGAACTGTCAGCAGTGAGCCGCAATTAGCCTCCATATAAGCCTCTCCGTGGGGCCACTTGGACTTCCTCAAAGCATGGTGTTGATTTCCAAGAGGGAGGAAATTTCCTGAGAACAGTTTCCCAGAGGTCCAAGCAGAAGCTGCAAAGCAGTATTAGGACCAAGCCCCTCAGAAATTCCAGAACATAACTTCCACTGCATTCTAAGTCACCAAGACCAGCCTAAATTCCAGGAAGGGAATTAGACTCCTCTTATCAATGGAAGGGTTAGAAAGGGTCTCTCTCTCTCTCTCTCTCTCTCTCTCTCTCTCTCTCTCTCTCTATCTATCTCTCTCTCTCTCTTTCTCTCCCCCGTGTGTGTGTGTGTGTGTGTGTGTGTGTGTGTGTGTGTGTGTGTGTGTGTGTGTTAATCCTCACCAGAGGATATTTTCCCATTGAACTTTAGAGAGAGTGGAAGAGAATGGGAAGGACAGAAAGAAACATTGGTGTGATAGAAGCATGTTGATCCGTTGCCCCCTGCGTGGGCTGACCAGGGCCCAGGCCAGGGAGGAGGCTGAAATCATGATATGTGCCCTTGAGAGGAATCAAACCCAGGACCTTTTGGTCCAAAGGCTGATGCTCTATCCACTGAACCAAACTAGGCTAGGGCTTGTGGTTATCTTTAACCAGGCCCACAGACCTAGGTTCAAAATGCAGCTCTACCATTTGCTAGCTGAGGGCAAATTACTAAATCTCTCAGCCCATTTTCTCATTTAGGAAATGATTTTGTGGATGAATTTCAGAAAGAACTCACCTGTATAATATCAGGTGAGAAGATAATATCAACAATAAATAGAAGGTTATTGTAATGAATAAGTTAACTTAAGTCATGCGTTTCTCAGTCCTTGAAAGTTACATGAGGCACATGTAAACATATAGCTAATGTATATACATGTAAAGTGTGACTATACGGATTACTGTGAAGATATTGATGGAAAGAAGGAGACTGCTTGTTTCAGAGATGACATTTTTGGGAATCCCCTACGCATGTATCTGTTGCAGTTTTTGTGTTTACAATTCAAATGAGAATCATACTTATCAAGAAGAAAGGAAGCTTTGTTTCTTAACATCTGAGCAAATAAATGTTAATAACACTATTAACATTTATTTGCTCAGATGTTAAGAAACAAACCTTGGAAGCAACAAACCTTGACATTGTATGTTGTGGCCCTCTACTTGTCATGATCTCCTTTCCAGGGTCCACCTCAAACTTCTCTTTGTGCCTTGACCTTGGGTTAGTGGAAGAATCCTGGGTAATGAACTTAAAGCAGAAACTCTCCAGCCCTTCCCACTGTAAACTGTAAGCATCAGTCAGCTTGGACTTTTATACCAGAACATATCTTTTCCTTGCACACTTCATCTTAGACGCTCTGCTTGCCATTAGTTCTCAAGTAGGAAACTGGGATTTTAGAATCAGGATACTGTCCAAGGATGCTGGACAATTCCTGAAGTCTGTTTGTTATTTTTTCACACAATCCAATATTCGCCACCACGGAGGCCACTGGTTGTTAAAAGTGCAGATCCTAAAGCCAGACCACCTGAGTTCACAACGCCAACCGTGCCATCGGCCAGCTCTCTGTTCTTGTCCAGATTTTAAAACGTTCTGTGCCTCCATTTTCTCACCTGTAAAATGGAGAAAATACAGATATCTACTGACCATGGTTATCTATGAGTAGTGTTTTAAAAGGTACCTGGCAATTAGTAAGTGCTCAACAAATATTTGTTTTTATATGTAATGGTGTTAGGTGGTTTACAGATGAATTTTCATAAATTTGCATTTACTTAATGCAGTCCTAAAATATATAACTCACATATCAAACCTGTAATTTCACATTTGTTTTGCTTAGGCTAAATAAAATCGGTTAGCCAACTGAAAAAGTATATTATTTAAACTAGCCTAAATGATGATATTAACAAGGTAAAAATCACAAAGATGAATGACTGAAATTTGGAAAACGCTCTTCTAATTAGAAGAGAACAACTAGCCGGGTAAATAGATCCACCCTTTCTTCAGTTGTTTCCGTCACTCATAGTGTGTGCTGTTAACTTACACCCAAGGTTATATGTATATGCTTGTTGTTTGTAGCGGGACTCTGTAACCAACCCCACGTACAGTTTTCTTGCTCCAGCTTTCAGCAATGTAGTTGCCCTGAATTGGGTTAGGATTGTTCTAAAAATTAGACATACGTGAACTCAGAACAAGTGTTGTCTTGCTGTTGGCCACATTCAAGGGGTGTAACCCCATGGACAAGAAGCAAGCTGACTTGAGTTAGCTGCTTTCAGCTCGGGCAAAGGGCTCACTCTTTCTGGCTTTGTCTCTCCTTTGTCTGTGAAACAGGGACTCTGAGAGCAGGTCTGTTTCCTCGTAGGGATGTTATTTCCAGTAACATATGGCACGTGAAAATCTTCTTGGCAGATACTGGAAAGAACTACACAGAGAAGTAAATCCTGACCATGCCATAAGGCTGTGGAAAACTGTTGCTAATTGCACCTTTAGGGAGAAGTAGATAACACTCAAGATTGTTAAAAGAGGACATAGAGATTAACCAAAGAATTTGTATCATCTATGCATAAGCCTTGGACACAATAGTGCAGTGAAGGCCTAGGGCAGGGGGGCAGGGGGCCGGGTTTATGGGTGGGAGAGTGACATATGTAATATTTTCAACAATAAAAATATTTTTAAATAATTTTTTTTTTAAAAAAATAGACATAGCATAACAATAGTGGTCTAGCACATAGCCTCTAGAGCAAGCATGTCAAACTCTTGGCCAGCAGGCTGCACACCCTAAATGAGCTGGGCTGTGAGTCTGATATGCTATCTCTGGAGCCAACCTGTGGGGCTGCATGCCAAGAGGTGGGTTCTCCTGACTTCCTGCGTAAGCTGGAGTGTGCCTGGAGTTCCTCGTCTATAAAATGTGGATAATAATCCGCCCATGTCATAGGAATGTTATGAATACTTAATATGTTAACACATGTAGAATGCTTGGGACAATGGCTTAGTCCCAGGATATGTTCAATAAGTTCGCTATTAGTATCAGACTACTGCATGTAGACACTGCCCGTGAGAATTCTGAGTCCTTCCTCCCCGGGGCCATTTTTGTTGAAACACAGGTCTAGATTATTTCTGGTTTTGCACTGTCCCATAAGATATAGCCTCTAAATGGAGTCAGGAAACAGGTTTATGGGACACTTTCAGTGTTCTTTCTCTTGTGCTTGCTTAATGCATGTGATTCATGCCAGTGAGTATGATGTTGTTAATGTTTAGACTCAGTTTTATAAGTGAGGGTTAAATTTTCCCCCAAGGTTAGTAGAATCTGAGAATGGTGATCAAGTTCTGGGATCTGGAATTAGGCTACCTGGGTTTGAATCTCACTTCTATTATTTTGTGAGTGTTATGACAACCTTGGACAAATTATTCAAGCTCCCAAACATCAGTCACCTCAGGTATAAACTGGAAATCATAAGTGTTTATCTCATGGAATTATTGAGAGATATATAGGAGAGATGAAAGTAGTAAGCAAATGTTTATTCCTGTTTTTTCTTAGATCATCTTACACTAGAACCTATAGAACTACCTTTCATTCCACTTACCTGGTGAATTAGATGCAGGGTTCAAGTTCAGAGACAGATAGATGATTAAGTAATGACACTGTGATCCATGTTTCTAGCTCCTGGTCTACTTACATCCCCCCCCCCCCCCCCCCCGACGGGCTATCTATATTGTAAAAGGTGCTCTAGATTCAGGAGGGAACTTGAATGGGCATGGTTCACATTCCTTTTTTTTTCTGGAAGAGTTATTTAGTCTCATTACTTGGGTGAGATTCCAGAGACTCTGCACCTTCCCGTCTTTACTTGTTAGTTGATCATCCTGCTACTTTTTCGTGTTCCTACAGAGCACATTGTTTAATTGGCCAACTTGTGAAGAGTCAGATGTTGATCTCAGAAATGTTCCCAGAGTTCTCCCTCCAAAACCCTTGACAGACCCTCTGCATCTGGATTTACTAATACTGAATGGGGAGTTACTTAATAGGTCGATGGCCCAGGCCTAACACACACAGAGCGTTACCATCCCAGAAGCCCTAGGGGCTTTGCCATCTGCCTTCCATTGCAGTTTTTAATCCACTCAGTGGTTTTAACCAAAAACACAGCATCATATTTCACAACCATGATTTTAAGAGCAGTGTAGACATTTCAAAATCTGGATTCCAGAAGGTCATTGAGATTTTAAAAATAAAATAAAATGTGTTTTAAGCAGGCCATGTGTTTGAATCTATGCCCTAAAAGTCAGAGTGGACTCTGTCATGACCTGGGACACTGCACGGCGAGCTGGGGGAATTTCACAGACTACACTGACCCTGGTAGAGCCTTATAAAACTGATTAACGGCGAGTGTTTCAAAATCTTCCCATTTCTATATGAATCACGTGTTAGCATCTTAGGGTGCAACATGTGATACACATACCCAGAGAAAGGACTCTGTAAGGAGAGATGTGAAGGAATGTGCTAACAGGGTTAGCTACTATGGTAAGCTTTCACTTAAATTATTTTATTTAATCATCTCATGAAGCAGTGGTTAATCAAAACCCTAAAATTATAACTCTTTCAAAAAGAGGCAGCTAAGAAGCTAGTCCTGAGCTAGTACAGTCTGTACTTGCCCAGTATCAGCATCTGAATTTTAACCTCGGGGGAAGGGGGGAGGTAGAGAGGTACGGGTTGTTCCACACAATCCAACTAATTCTTTTTGCCCATCACAGATCCATCCCCATCGGCAATAGGATATCAGTTACTGGCATAAAATCAGGAGAAGCAAAGTACTTGAGAGCTTTGCTATCACCTGTGGGGTAACATGGAATAGACTTTAAGTTACAAGTAAGTTACCAAATCCACGGGGCCTGGTTTGCTCAGAAAGAGGAATGTAATAGGCTACGCTAGAGAGAGTTACAATGCCCTACAATTAATAAGAGTTCTGCAATGGTGCCCTTGTTGTTCAAATGGAGTCCAGAGTCTCAGAACCCAATCCAAACTCCTCCGTCTGGCTCAGCAGGCCTTTTGCAATCTTGGTTTCTTTCCCAGACTCCTCCTTCCTTAGGCGTTCCCCTAACTGTATGTCTACTCGGCTTTCTCCCTTACCATTTTTGCTCTAATTGTTTATTTTAAATGGAGCATTGGGTAATCTGTATTCCCACAAATTAACACTCTCTGAATATTTATTAAAAGAAACATTGATAAAATAATAGAATGCCTTGCTGCCTCTGACAGAAACCATGGTTTGTAATAGAAACTATATCTTTGTTAAAGATATTGAGAAGATAAAATCATAATCCTCATGAGATAGGAACTAAACACATGTCAAAGAGTTTGTTTAAACTATTCATTAATAAGGATCATAAGTAGCAACCTATTTAAGGGATTACCCAAAGAGTAGGCACCTACCCTCGTGCCTGGGAATGCTGAGATGAATGCCTCGGTAGATGCACAACCAGTCAGTGTCAGTGGGGTCTTAATCAATTGCTACTTCACGGGCCAAAAATCATTCTCATGTCTATGGGCAGGAATGATTTGCATTAATATTATTCATAAAGTTGTAAAATAGCTCAAAGACAATGAATGTCACAGGTAACCTGGTACATTAGCTAGAACATCCAGTAGTCTTTCTTTCTTTTTATTTTTTGCCATTTCAAGATTTTTCTGTGATTCTTCTTGACATATAATACACTTTACAAGGTTGCATATAATACAATAATAGTCACCGTAAGTGCTAGCCACTGTGATAAATCCATTTCTTAAATTACCTTAATTATCACATAACTAGACAGTAGATGTTACTCAAGGCTTGAAAAAAATGTGCAAATGTAAACCTTCAAAAAATGTCATATCAGTCCTTATTTCCTCCTCGCCCAGGAACAGGCGATGACCTGGACAGTAAGGACATAGTTCTTACGTACATTAGTCCTCCTTGTGAGCGTCTCATGTTGCTCTGGCCTTGGGCAGTCTGGATAACAGGTATGGGATCTTGGCTTCTTCTTCTTTCCATTCTTTTTTGTTTGTTTGTTTCATTTTGTTGTTTATCTGATTGCTGAAAGGTCTTAATGTTTGAGCAACTCCAGAAGTGCCCACGTAGTGCTGGAGCCCTGTAGTCCGACTCCTCTCTGTCTAATGTAGATATCTGCTGGAAGCCAATCATTGTTTTGATGGTAGAGAGCTGTAGACAGGGAGTTTGGAGGGCTGGTCAACCTTCATTGCTCTGAGGGGTTGGAGCTGGTTACTGGAATGTTGGTGGTTGAAGCAGCCCCCACCTGTTTGTCCTAAGAAGATTCATTGAGTGGCTTTTACTGATGTTTCCTGGCTGGGGGAGACAGGTGTATCTTATGATTTTAATCTTAATAAAAGGAATGGTAGAGCCAGAGTGGGTAGTAGTTCTCCCACTAGAGTTGGACTACCACCTGGCCCCCATTTCCCAAATTAATATTTTTCTAAGTCTCTTTATTCATTTGTGTGCAGCCTTCTTCAGAAACCCGAACCCTGAACCAGGGACCCTGAATCTAGCAGGCCGTGAAAGGGGTTCTCACAGACATCCTTGGACTGGCCTCCTTCACTGTATACTGACTACAGGACAGAAGTTAAGGCCCTTTTGATGGGCAGAATGTTACTTTCTTGGGAAGCTAGAAACAGACATATTTTTACATAGATACTCGTTCTTCAAGTTGCTTTCTATGAAATGCTGTCAATCCCTGAAGCCCTGACCCTATTCCATTGTAACTTTTAATATCCAAGTTTGCTGTTTTAATACCTGTTCATTCATTCATTCTCTGGACAAATACTTACGGACTGATGTGAACAAACCAGACAGAAATCCTTGCCCTTGCAACTGAAATGGGCAATTTTTTAACAAGAAGTGGAATCTTTGATATGTTGAACAATAAGAGTATGTAGAATAAAGAATGTATGAGAAGGGTTGAGAAATTAATGAAAATGTGGCATGAGGTGAGGAAGCATGGGAATTTTTCATTGTTCAGTCAAGGAATATCTCACAAAGATAGGGAGGTGGGAGGTGAGCATGTGATCTCCAGGACCAGGATGTGTGTCGTGCAAGTGCAAAGACCCTGAGGCGGGAACATGCCTGGGGTTGTCCGCAAGAAAGCCAATGTGAAGCATGAGAAAAATGACATTTTTTCTCTTTCTAGTCATTAAAGTCACGCCTTATTGGTATACCCTTAGCCCTCTTGAAAACAAAAGTATAAAGATAGGCTGCGATCGAATAAGTAAATGAATGAAATGAGTGGAGTCCCACGTGCTTTTCCCTGTGAAGGTCACAACATATGAATGTCATAGGCCTATGGAGATGATTTTTGTCCTTTAAAATTTATATGGAGGAGGAACTAAGATGGCGGAGAAGGCAAAACACCTATCTTACCGTCATAATCAGCAATTTTAATACTACAACTTAACGAAAGAACAAACACCCTCCAGAATCACCAGAAAGCTCGCCGAGTGAAAATTCCACAAATAAAAGTGAAGATAAGACACTGTGACCCGGAGGAGCGGCAGCGGACGGTGTTGAAAGATTCGCCCGGAGAGAGGTTTGGAGCGCACGCCCCGGAGAGGGCAGGCGGCTGGAAACCGGCCAGTTTTCTCGAACGGGGAGACAAAGGCATCCCACTGACTGATTGTCCAGCTCTGGGCGAAGTCCAGAGAACCCACTATCACACGGGGTGAAAACTGGACAGTGGGAGGGCACGCCGAAGCTCGGGTGCTGCCGGGTCTCCCGGCTTGTGGAGAACACAGCTTCCGCATGAACAGCTCGGCTGCGTGAGGGTGCAGAGAGCACACCACGACTTGCCTCTCATTCGGAAAACAGTCAGACTGCTTTGTTTTACAACCCTGGGTGAGACATTGCGCATGCAGACTCATTTTGGGAAAGTCTGAATTCCCCGGCAACCAGCAGCCGGTGGAGCTCCACAGCGGCTCTCTCTCAGAGGTGCTGGTGGCCATTGTCCCCGGCACAGAGTCCCTGGGGCCGCATAGGGCGGAACTAATGCTGTCTGCTTGGCGTGGAGACTCCGCCCATCCAACCTGAGCACAGCTGAGCTTCACAGACAATTGGCCTGGAGGTCAACCCTCCAAGTGCTAACAACGATTAACAGAGCTTAACTTCAGCAAGACTGTGCAGCCCATATCCACCTCAGGTAACCGGGGAGGCTGAGCCACTATCCCTAGTAGGAAGTCTACCACACAAAGCTAATTGACCAACTCAGGGAAGCAGCCACCATGCAGCAACATGGAAAGAAATCAGCTGTGAAAGAAATGGAGGAAAAAAAACGACTGGACATGGAATTCAGAACCACGGTTATAGGGTTTTTTAAGAGGCTCCAACAAAAGATCGAGGCCTATAAGGAAATAAGCAAGACCACAAAGGAAATGAATGAGTCCTACAAGAAAATGAACAAGACCCTCAAGGATATAAACGAGAGCTGCAAAGAAACGATCAAGACCAACGTGGAAATGATCAAGATCAACGTGGAAATGAATGAGTCCTACAAGGAAATGAAAGAAACCCTCAAGGATATAAAGCAGACTCTCAAGGATATGAAAAAGGACCAACCAGAAATTAAGCATACACTGACTGAAACAAAAAATATTATACAAAGACCTAAAAGTGCTCTGGAGCACCCCAAGAACCAAGTTAAAGATTTGAAATACAAAGAGGTAAAATCCACTCAGCTGAAAAAAGCAAGAAACCAAAAGAATCCAAAAAATTTAAGATAGTGTAAGGGGCCTCTGGGACAACCTCAAGCATACCAACATCCGAATTATAGGGGTGCCAAAAAAAGTGAGAGGCCAAGACAATGAAAACCTATTTGAAGAAATAGTGACTGAAAACTTCCCACACCTGGTGAAAGAAATTGACTTAGGAGTCCAAGAAGTGCACCGAACCCCAATATATAGGAACCCTAAGAGGACCACACCGAGGCACATCATAATTAAAATGCCAAGAGCAAAAGACAAAGAGAGAATATTAAAAGCAGCCAGAGAGAAACAGTTGGTTACCTATAAGGGAGCACCCATACGACTGTCAGCGGATTTCTCAACAGAAACGATGCAGGCCAGACGGGAGTGGCACGAAATATTCAGTGATGAACAGCAAGAATCTACAACCAAGATTACTCTATCCAGCAAAGCTATCATTCAGAATTGAAGGTCAGATGAAGTGCTTCGCAGATAAGAAAAAGCTAAAGGAGTTTATCACTGCCAAACCAATATTGTATGAAATGCTGAAAGGTATTCTTTAAGAAGAGGAAGAAGAAAAAGGTAAAGATGAAAATTATGAACAACAAATACACATCTATCAACAAATGAACATAAAAATCAAGTGAATTGATAGGCTGTTGAACAGGATAGACTGGTGAATATAACAGAGACATGGACATAGAGAGGGAATGGACTGACAATTCTTGGGGAGAAAAGGGTTGTGGGAAGTGCAGCAAGAGACTGGACAAAAATCTAGCAACAATGGGAGAGGACAGTGGGGAGGGGGAGGTGAGGGTGGAGGGTGGGATAGGTACAGGGTGGAGGGAAGCTATAGGGGGATAAAAAGGGGAAACAATGTAATTAATAAACTGAACAATAAAGATAAAAAAATTAAAAAATAAAATAAAATAAAATAAAATTTATATGGAGTTAACATTTTTTAAAATTAAAAACAAACAAACAAAAACACCTTAACTTCATTCTTTTGGCTAACTTGTTCCTTCATATTTTTTAGATAGCTTATTTTAGGACAAATTAAATCATTTGATTCCTATTCCTTTATATTTAAATATTAAAATTAATGTAATGATCTCTGACCTAAAGAGTATTGTGCTAAGTGAAATGAGCTAGTCAAAGAATGATAAATATCATGTGATTTCACTTATATGTGGACTCTGAAGAACAAATAATAGAACAAACAATTGAAACAGACTGATACAGAGGACAGACTGATGGATGACAGAGTGGAGGGAGCTTGGGGGGCTGGGTGAAAAAGCTGAAGGAATTAAGAAGTACAAATTGGTAGGTATAAAATAGTCACAGGGTTTTAAAGTACAGCATAGGGAATACAATCAATAACATTGTAATAACTGTATACAGGTCCGGGTGGACACTAAAAATATTGGGGAGGACACTTTGTAAAATATATGATTATTTCACCACTATTCTACACACCTGAAGCTAATACAAAATAATATTAATGTAAACTGTAATTGAAAAATAAAGTTTTAAACAAAAATTTAAAAAATATTGGTGTGTGTTTTTTATATGAAACTCAGATTTAACCAGGTGGCCTGTATTTTACCTAGCAACTCTAAAATAAGCTCTTGTGAGCCTTCTTCTGTAGCTTCTAGATTCTTTTCTGCCCCATCGAGATATCAGAGGCAAGGCTATCCTTGTGAACAACACTGTGCTAGACACGCTGAGCCTTGGGTTCCAAATCCCAATGTCCTCTAGTTGTTTGATCGGACCAAGTACATTACAGCTCTAAGAATCTGTTTATTAATCAATTGAAATAGAAATAAGTCTTTCCTAACTGCCTTAAATGATTATTGTAATGCTCAGGCAAGATGAATAAAATGAAAACACTTCTCGAATATCCACATGCTCTTATAGTTGAAAGTTATCATTTTCTTGCCAGCTTTCAATGCAGGAGCTTGAAGTTCTGCCTCATGCCTTGCTCTGAAGGCAGTTCACACCCACAGATGGAGTGTGGGCGCCTGGACCTCTCCCCTTTAGTAAACGCATGGCCTCCTTGGAGAACCGTTGCAATGGCCTCCGTGTCTCCCAGGAAAGGACTAAAGAACAGGAATGAGAGATGGTGGAGCAGGACCTTTTTTGCTATCAGATCTCTGCCCTGAAATATAGAAAAGCTTTTTCATCAACACTTTCATGCATCTCTTTCTCCAGAGATGGAATTAGTGCTTGGGTGAGAAATTGCTTTTTAAATTCCGAGAAAAGTCTCATAAAAAGGGGGTAAGGGAGGAAAGAGAGGCCCAGAAGTGCTGCGTATTGAGATCACAGCCTTTCACGAACAATATACAACCAATTCTGGAGAAAATTCAAATAAGAACTGGAATAATTACCTAGACTTGCTAAATAAACATTCAATGTGGCTGCTATCAAAATGAAAATCCCTCATGTTGACTCAAAGGGCCCATAATTATAATAGGCATGACAGCTGTTTCAAACCCACACACCTAAGGAGGAAAATTATATGCTTTACCCAGTGAGGAGACTAGGGTTTGTATTTTAAATTTTGTCTTTAACAGATTTTTTTTTTACCAGAAGGTGAAAGATTTTTCTTCACTTGTTTGAAACAAAGTGCTCATGTTGGAGTTTACAAAGAGTTTCATACAGTGAAAATGAATTTAGTAGATTGCTGTAGCATTTCAAGATATTTGCCACTTTAATTATTTTCCTTCAGTGTGCTATAATTAGTATCTAAGTGTAGTATGTAAGTGTGTCATTGTAATGTCATTGCTTCAATTGGACATTTAAGTGGGTTACTGGCAAGTATTAAATCAAATCCATTTTTTAATTTTTATGAGATGCTTATTTTATTTGACAACTACCTTCTGCTTCCTGTGAGAACCACTGAATACTATTAACAGTATGCATCATCTATACCTGTACTTGTAGACTGTGTAAAGAATACATTCTGTGAAATTAAACAGTAAGGAGGACAGTGTTAAAATATTTATCTTGTCCAGGAAAGCTAACACTTTTTATTTTAACTGGAACTTTTATATCTAATTAAGGTTTTCCCTTTTAATGTTGTGTTTAATTTAGAACATGGCCTGAAAATGTTAGTGTTTGACAGTAGCCAATGACTTAATAATAACCAGTGACTGCTGTCTCTCTAAGGTACACATCCCTCGAGAGGAGGATAGCTTAGGAGATGGGGTGTCAGTCTGTCTTGCTGAAGGGAACTAGAGTGGGGAAAAATAGGCCTGCAAATTCTGGCTATTCTGCCATGGGCTTAGAGCTTGCTGGGAGGAAAATGACGAGCTGCATCTGACAGGTGGACCCATCCTGAGAACACACCACCAGTAGCCAGTGCCCATAATCTTAGAAGTCCAAGTATCTTATGCATAAGCCACAGGGTCTTAGACATTGATCAAGGGATGCTATAGATGGTCTTGAGTTGGTCTTTTTTATTTCTTGAGTATATCTTTATTGATTTCAGAGAGGAAGGAAGAAGGAGAGAGAGATAGAAACATCAATAATGAGAGGGAATCATCCATTGGTTGCCTCCTGCATGCCCCACACTGGAAGAAGGAGAGAGAGATAGAAACATCAATGATGAGAAAAATCAATGATGAGAGATAGAAACATCAATGATGAGATAGAAACATCAATGATGAGAAAAATCAATGGTGAGAGATAGAAACATCAATGATGAGAGAGAATCATCCATTGACTGCCTCCTGCATGCCCCACACTGGAAGAAGGAGAGAGAGATAGAAACATCAATGATGAGAAAAATCAATGATGAGAGATAGAAACATCAATGATGAGATAGAAACATCAATGATGAGAAAAATCAATGGTGAGAGATATAAACATCAATGATGAGATAGAAACATCAATGATGAGAAAAATCAATAGTGAGATATAGAAACATCAATGATGAGAGAGAATTATCCATTGACTGCCTCCTGCATGCCCCACATGCCTGCAGCTCAAGCATGTGCCGTGACAGGGAATCAAACCATGACCTCCTTGTTCATAGGTTGACCTTCAACCACTGAGCCACACTCGCCAGGCTTGAGTTGGTCTTGAGAGTAATCTGAATGTGTTTATCCCCCAGTTTGGAAATATCTATAAATTTTTAAGGTTTGGAAAGCTCATTTTGGTTTTTTTTTGTTTGTTTTGTTTTTGTTTTGTTTTTGAGGTTTGCAAGTGTTTTGATGATGTGCTGTATCACAACAGGACTAAGCTTTAGGACTAAGCCGATAATGGTTACTACCTGGAGATTACATCATCTTTGTAGAAGTGAATCATTACCGTCTATTTTCACTTTGTCGGGCTTCCCCTTATCGACCATCCCCTACCTTTGTAAAAACAGCAACAACACACACTACTTATCTCAACTCTCTTATTCCCATTATAAAACTGAGGCACATGTGTCTCAAAGAGAGGGGCAACTTTCCCAGAGTCCTCTTCCCTAAACTATCATGTATCAATTATTCATTAGAACCTACTACATGCCAAGCAATACCATAGGTGCTGAGATCAATTGGTGATGAATCAAGAAAAATACACCCCTAGCAGGTTTGCTCAGTGGATACAGCATTGATATGCATACCAATCCCAGGTTCAATTCCGGTCAAGGGCACAGACCTTGGCTGCAAGCTCCTCCCCAGCCCAAGCCCTGGTCAGGGCTTGTGCAGGAGGCAACCAATCAAAGTTTCTCCCTGTCTTTTCCTCTCTCTTCTCCTCTCCTTAAAAAAAATCAATCTATACTAATGAAAGCGAAACATGCAAATTAACCATCACTCCACTACACCCACAAGCCATGTCCACCAGCCAATCAGGATGCCAGGATGCAAATTAACTCAACCAAGATGGCGGCCAGCAACAGTGCTAGAGCAAGCAGGAGGCTTGGGTTGCCCTGGCAATGAAGAAAGCCAAATTTCCTGCCTACCCTGGCTGGCCCTGGCCTCCACTTAAGGCTACAAAGTTTCAATTATAGAAGATAAATAAATCCTAGATACTTGCTTCTAGCAGGCCATGGCCTCCACTCAAGGGGGCACTGAAAAGAAGAGAGAAAGAAAGAAAGAAAGAAAGAAAGAAAGAAAGAAAGAAAGAAAGAAAGAAAGAAAGAAAGAAAGAAAGAAAGGAAGGAAGAAAGAAAGGAAGGAAGAAAGAAGGTCTGGGATCTTGGGTTGCAGAGGGGTGATCAGGCCAGAATGGGACAGCAGGGGTCATTGGGGGTAAGCAGACCAGTAGGGGGGATCAGTTAGAGATGATCAGGATAGTGGCGGGGGCGAGGGGGGCATTTGGAGTGAGCAGGCCAGCAGAGAGGCAGTTGGGGGTGAGCAGGCCAGTGGAGAGGGAAGTTGGGGGGGAGCAGGCTGGCGGGGGGGGGGGGAGCAGTTGGGGGTGAGCAGAGTGGTTAAGGGCAATCAGACAGGCAGGCAGGCAGGTGAGCAGCTGAAGCCAGCAGTCCTGGATTGTGAGAGGGAGGTCTGACTGCAAGTTTAGGCCTGATCACTGTAAAGCAGAAGTAGGACATCCTTTGAGGGGTCCCAGATTGGAAAGCATGCAAGCTGGGACTAGGAACACCCCCACCCCCTGCCCCGTGCATGAATTTTGTGCACCGAGCCACTAGTAGAAAAATATCCTCAGGTGAGAATTAACAACAACGAAAAAGAAATAATAAACAAATACATGAGTCCTACCCTCACAGAGTCTATAGTCTGCAAAGGGAAAATAGTAGGTGAGCGGTTGCAACTCTGCATGCTGAGTGCTTTTGTAAATGAGGCAGGGGTTCCCTGAGAGGTTGCTGAAGGCCCTCCATCATCCCCATCACAAGTGACATCTCGGGAGCACTTATTGCATGCCAGGTATCATGGCATCGCTCTGCAATAACATATTTCTTATTGCTTGCCTGGTGTTAGGCCACCCATCGGTGAGGAAAGTGAGATATGGAGATGTGGCTAACCTATCCAAGTCATAAAGAAAGGTGGAGCCCAAATTCAACCAGGCAGTCTGGTTTGAGGCCACACACATAGACTTCCACCTCGATTAATTATAGCCTTCCCAAAGGCTACAATGCCCAGTGACAAAGAAAGGGCTAGACTAACGAATGTTGTGAAATAAAATCTATTACAACTTGTAAACAACTTTTTTCTTTCAAAACAGTGTGGTGATTGGCAGATGGGTGGAGGGCAGCTGGGAGGAGGTGGAGGAGGGTAAAGTGGGAATAAATGGTGTGGAAGGAGACTTGACTTGAGGTGGTGGACACACAGACATTGTACAGATGATGTGTTATGGAATTGTGTACCTGAAATCTGTATAATTTTGTTAACCAGTGTCCCCATCTCCCCAGTAAAGTCCACAAAAAGAAAAGAAACTGAAATAGATCTCATAAGAAACTTAACTTTGAAATACCTAAGCCTTGCCCTGACCAGTTTGGTTCAGTGGACAGAGCGTTGGCCTGCGGACTGAAAGGTCCCATGTTCGATTCCGGTCAAGGGCATGTACCTTGGTTACAGGCACATCCCCAGTAGGAGGTGTGCAGGAGGCAGGTGATCGATCTTTCCCTCTCATCGATGTTTCTAACGCTCTATCCCTCTCCCTTCTTCTCTGTAAAAAAATCAATAATTTTTTTTAAAGAAATACCTAAGTCTCAACCATATTAGAAACTTTGTTAAGTTCCTGGGTCCAGGACATAGAAATAATTAGATGTTCGACTCGCCCCCCGTTGAATTAGAAGATTTGTCTGCAGTGTTCCTCTTTGTCATGTTGCTAGCAGGGTGTTTATTTTATGTAAATCCATCAGGAGGATAGAAATCACTAACTGGTATCATTATGACCACAGAGCACTCAACAGACGCAGACTTTGAATCTTGTTGCCAGAAAAAGACCGAAGCTTCAACCATATTAAAATCTCCTCTCTAGGAGCCTGGGCCAAGGTCAAGTTTGTAATGGCACACGGACTGATAGTTTTCTTCATTTGCTTCATGCCTTTTATTTATTTATTTATTTATTTATTTATTTATTTATTGAAACTTTCATCCAGACATAATTAACGTCCCATTCCTACTAATTATAAGGCATTTGTGCTCGATTTGCTGGACACGGATTAGGAATCTAAACCACTGCCAGCTACAGAGAGTTAAGGACACGTGGCACAAATGTTTCAGCAGTGCCATTCTGGTTCGTTTTGCTTGGCAGTTTGGAAAAGGAAACTGCGTGGCTTTTGAAAATACATGCTGTGAAGTTGTAAATCATGCTATTTCTATTCTGCTCCTCGACTGAAACTCTTTGTGGCATACAGAGCACAGACAGTCCTGTCTTTATTCAGCTTCAGGCAACCTGCCTGGCACGTAGCCCATGTACAGGGGCATCCAGGCTGGCAAACTAGGGGGGAAAATTAGCTAATGATAACATATTGCTCAGTTAAATATATTCAGCATGTACGTTGGCTGTTTGTATTCTGTTTTTCTCGCGTATTCCCCAAATCATAGAAGTCTTCTTTTAATGCCAGTTTTATTTGTTTTTTAAAGACACATTTGATTTTCAGGAAGATCTTTACAATGTTTGTTACCTCACCAGTTGTTCGAATATTTGACAACCAGCCTGTCTTTCTATAACAAATATCTGAAGTGACCCTTTATAATTACTTCTTAGATAAACTTTTAAACTAAAAAAATGTCTTTATTCATTTTTATTATTTCCCTTTGATCAGTTTTGCTCTGAATGTCTTTTGTGAAGTTTTTTTTTTTCCAGACATATTTTTGGTGTTTTTTTTTTTAATATTTCCATTTTTAAGTAATTTAGGAAAAATATTTTATAAACTCTAACAATTTGAAAAGATGGCTTAAATTGATGTTTACGGTAGCAAGAGTATTGAACAAAGTACATAGTTTCTACAACACAATTATTATAAAATACAGCTTCTGGCCCAGCTAGTGTGGCTCAGTGGTTGAGCATCAATCTATGAACCAGGAGGTCATGGTTCTATTCCAAGTCAGGGCACATGCCCGGGTTGTGGGCTCGATCCCCAGTAGGAATTGTGCAGGAGGCAGCTGATCAATGATTCTCTCTCATCATTGATCTTTCTCTCCCTTTCCCTTCCTCTCTGAAATACACACACACACACACAGAGTTTTGGGGGGATGTGTAATGTGAATTTCTGAAATAATATCTTAAGATTCACCTAACAAGGAGATGAAAAACCCAGTAAAAAAAGCATCTTGTGCCCTAACCTGTTTGGCTCAGTGGATAGAGCATTTGCCTTTGGACTCAAGGGTCCCAGATTCAATTCCAGTCAAGGGCATGTGCCTTGGTTGTGGGCACGTACCCAGCAGGGAGTGTGCAGGAGATAGCTCATCTATGTTTCTCTCTCATTGATGTTTCTAACTCTCTATCCCTCTCTCTTTCTCTCTGTAAAAAAATCAATAAAAATTTTTTTTAAAGAAAAGCATCTTGTCCCTAATTATGTCAGGTCTACAAGAGAGGGTACACACAGAGGGAACATTCAAGGCAGAATGGAGAACTGCGTGACAGGAGATAGTAAGAGTTTTTTAAATGAGCATAGTATGAAAATAGAACCTTAGGCAGAAGAAGAGACAGATCCTAAAACAGATGGAATAATGATTAGGAAAAGTAGCCACCCTTCAGAGAGTGCTTGTTATACATCCGACATTCTTCTCAAGTATTTACATATTTCTACTTGCTTTGTCATCAGGCCAATCTATGAAGACCAGAAAACTAATTGGTTAAAGCCAACTGTGGAGAAGACATCGAAACACCAAAAAGGAAGTAAGAACTTAAAGAGACACACAGAGAAGCAAAGATAAGTGAGCATGAGGGGCTGGACAGAGGGAAGTGGGGAACAGAGGGGCAATGACAGGCCATTGGTGACAGGAAATAACTGAAAATAAGAATGTCTAAGAGTCCATCCTTGAGGAGATGGAGAGGGAAACTTGAAGAAGATCGAATCAGTTAGAAGGACAATTATCAGGCGAAGGGCAGGCATGATTTCATTAAATTATGCTACAAGGTCTTTCGCTTTCTCTCCTTCCCTTCCCCCGACCCCAAACTCCCGATGCCAGGCCTTGCCCTCTGCCTCCAACACACCTTCCTGTGGACAGTGACAAGCCTGGCCCTGTCGCCAGTCTGCAGGCCCTGCCCTCACAGGCACCACCGAAGTGGCAGGAGACCGGCCACCCACAGCACTTGCTGTGAGGGGTCAGGAGGCTGGTCAGGCCAGCCCTTCCGAATGTTCATTCCCACCCGCTGGCTTACATCCCTTCTGAAGTCCTGTCCTAAGGATAAATTTAATACAACTTACTGAATGGGAAGAGGGCAGAAAGGGGAAAAAAGCAGAAGACTCAAAATAAAAAGGCCTGAGTTTTAGCCCAAGTTCAGTCTACATGGCCTGGGGCAAGTCATTCCTTCCCTGTCTCTGGTCCTTTATTTGCTCAGACTAACTGTGGGCAGTGGAAGCTTCTCTGAGGTTCATTTCAGCTGTGATGTGGTATGTTTTCTAAGGCATCTGACATGCTAGATGTAAGTGTGCTGTTAACACATAAAAGCTATTACTATTGATTCATTTGATAATAAAATCCAGGTTTCCAATCCATACCCAATTTAGAGTGAACTCTGAAAAGCTAAACTCAGGCAATGTGATAGGGAGCTTAGTAGCCCCAAACAAGCGATTTAGATGTTTCCAATCAGACCCAGACAGCCCTGTCTGGGTCACTCAGCCATTCACAGAAGAATTACAAAGGACAGACACTCACTGTAGTAGAAGGTTCTCAGATGAGCATAGCCTAGCAATTAGCCACAGCAAAGCCATTTGTCTTAAAAACTTGAAGTCTGCTAGCTGAAGCCTAATTAAATATTGGCAGTTCCTTAGAAAAACAAGTTAAGAAGTCATTCCACAGTGCCACCTTGTCATTGCAGAAGGCTTTTATAAGGAAGACTTGCAAAATACGGTGAGTCTTTCCTTCAAAGGTGTGCTGCTTTCAGAAACAGCTGAGGTTCCCTCTAGAATAACACCTCGCAAGATGGTCTCTCAGGGAAACCTTTGAGGAATATAAGGTCAGGTTTTCACCTACAGGTTGAAATCAGAAAAAAAAAAGTAAACTAAAAGCAAATTTTGTTTTATGCCTCACAGGGTGGGAGGATGTACAGAACACATAGAGATCCCATAATAACAAATATAACCTACATGTCTCCAGTGACGTCTACACCCTTTCTTCAGGGGCCTCCTCTTCCTCATAGGCATTCGGTGGCATTCTCTAATCAACCATTTCCTGACCCCGGTTATTTGTGATACATTAGTGCTCCTGAAAAATTCAAAAGTGTCTCCCTCATGGTTTGGTGTTTAAGGTTCTGAATTCAGCTCGGCTATCATGGCTCCGTGGTCGAGCATTGACCTATGGGTCAGGAGGTCACAGGTTGATTTGCCGATGGGGCACTTTCCCAAGTTGCGGGCTGGATCCCTAGTGGGGGGCATGCAGGAGGCAGCTGACCAATGATTCTCTCTCATTATGATGTATCTCTCTCTCTCTCTCACTCTCCTTTCCTCTCTGAATCATGCTTTTTTTATTTAAAAAGAAAACTCTCATTAAAATAAAAAAAAATTTGAATTTAAAGTGATCTGACCGGCACTAGCCTGGGGCTTTCCAAGAATGGCTTAGAGAGGCTTGGGTGGATTCTCGATTCTCAGTTCCTCCTGGGGGGTGTTGAGGCCTCTCTGGACCTAGCAAGTTTTCTAAAGTACGCGCTGTTTTGAGCTGTGACTATAGAAGTTTTAACTTGAAGCTGATTCTGTAGTCAATAAGAAAGCGAAATTACTTCTTTGGGGGCCAAGTAGTGAGTGCGGGGTGGGGGGGGGGGGGGTAATTCGGTGCTTTGGCTCACTGTCCTCCTGGTGGTTCCACAGAACAGGGATAGATTATATCCTCCAAGTGCTTTTGCCTCGGTTCCCCACTTGGACAACTAAATGTAGAAACATCTTTTTGCTCGCCAAACTGAGAGAGGTGTTAGATATGGGGTACCGAACAGGTCCCCCCAGGAAAGTTTCCCTTTCAGCAGCTGCCACTGTCATGGAAATGGTATTTCCACAGAAAGTACATAAAGGCTATCATAGAAGGATCTTGCAGATTCTCAGCAAAGATGGCCTGAGCATGGGGAGCAGGAGGGGGTTCTGACGTCTAGAGTAGTACACAGAGCTGGTATGACATCCTGTAGTCACACACAGATAACATTTAACTCTGTCCCCAAAAGTCTGTTGTGCTGAGACAGAAAGAGTCTCTGAAGATGAGAAGATGGGACTCTCGGGGTCCCTTGCTGGATGCATCCAGGACAATGTGGAATAAGGTAGAAAATCAGGAAGCATCATCCCATGAACGAGTGATGGGTGAAAATACAAGGTAAACTAATGGCCCTGGGTTAGCCTGTGATGTCTACATTTGGGGGGTTTCTTACATACAATTGGTTGGAATTTATATTCACCTAAATTTCCAGGATTGAAAATGATGAGAATGGCTCTGGACACTTATCAATCAAATGGCATTAAGTCTTCACTTGGAGCCAGACCACTCTTCTCGTCTTTGTGCAGTTCCCTGCCATCCTGTAGTGTATGAATTTTCAGAAAGAAACCTAAGGGCTACATAATGAGTCAGCCTTCTTAATGCATGATGCTACTGAAGTACTCACGTATTCAATCCTCAAAGGATGTGTAAAGCAAAAGTCATTCAAATGGGAGCTTCTAATTAGAGTTTGCTGATAGCCAGCTCATGACAAGTCATGAGAGATCCCTCAACAGTCTTTGCACATAGATTTTATTTGTTTAATACTTTTTATTGATTTTTTACAGAGAGGAAGGGAGAGGGATAAAGAGTTAGAAACATCAATGAGAGAGAAACATCGATTAGCTGCCTCCTGCACATCCCTTACTGGGGATGTGCCTGCAACCAAGGTACGTGCCCTTGACCAGAATTGAACCTGGGATCTTTCAGTCCGCATGCCGACGCTCTAGCCACTGAGCCAAACCGGTTTTGGCTGCACATAGATTTTAAAAGGAAAATTGTAAAATGCCTCTCTTCTATGTCATACTGATATATACTGGCATAACTATTTCTTATAACATCCTTCCTATGATATAGATGAACAGAATGATAACATTTTCAAATCTACTTTAGATACAGAAACATTTTAAATCCATGAATATGTTCCCTGGGAATACAAAAATAAAAATGAAAATTTAACCTTAATTTTTTTAAGCCACAATCCAAATAGCCAAATATTTTGACCACTCAGAACTATTAAAATCAAGTTTGCCACTTCTCCAGATTACTCCCTCTGTTGTGGCCAGCCTCCAACATGGTCCCTCATCCCAGTGTTCAGGGGTTTGTGTATTTCCCTTCCATGTTTTACTAGGGTTGGCCTACGAGACCAGAGTGAGAGTACGTTACCTCTGAGATGGCTCATAAAAGGCCTTGTGACTTCTACCTCATGCTATTGTTCTTGGATCACTCATGGGGAGCAGCTAGCAAACTTCCATAAGAGAGGCCCATGTATGAAGGTCAACTGAGGCCAATGGTCAGGCAGGAATTGAAGAGTCCAGCCAGCAGCCACAGGAATGAGCCTGGACAAAGATCCTCTTGCTCAGTGTAGCCTTGGATGACTGCAGTCTTGACCAAACATCTCAATCACAATCTCATGAGACCCCTTGAACCAGAACCAAGCAACGGAGCATCTTCCTAAGGCCTGACTCATAGAAATATAAAATAATAAGTACGTATTGTTTCCAGCAAGTAGGTTTTCGGAAAACTTATTATACAGCAATAGAAATATAAAATAATAAGTACGTATTGTTTCCAGCAAGTAGGTTTTTGGAAAACTTATTATACAGCAATAGATACACTAATAGACTCTCCTGGTCTTAAATGATTTCAGGTTGATGTTTTATCATTTGTTTTCCTAAATTTATAGACTGCAAAGTTGTTTCTATGTCCTTTAAAAGTATAAGCTCAGGAATTTTTTAATCGATTCAAACAAAATATAAGAGCTTATTCTAATGATATATGCTTATAGGAAGTAAATAATTCAGTCTCATTAGCCCTACAAGGCTTTCCTTTAAGGATTGAGTCATACACAGACACACAAGTATATAACTGTGATTCACTGATTTTGTTGATACAAATCTTATTATGATGCTAACCTGGGACTGAGAAAAAATAAAATAAAGGACAGCAGAAGTCCCTTTAAATATATCATCTGCTAAAACAAAATCACCTCACGAAGTTCCTCTTAATGCTTTAATTCTGTAAAGAACAAAAGCTTCCGTACCTCCCTCTCCACAGACTGTTAGCACCTAAACAAACTATCTGCAATGCTTTTTCAAGGCCAGGTTTCTCCTTATCTAAACAGTCTACACTGAGCGTGACTCATTTACTGCCTGTCTCCTTGATAAATCCTTATTGCAGCTAAATTAATTGACTCTCGGGAAAAGTTCTGTTATTGAAAATCTGCTCCTAAATCTTGCAATATTTCCCAACACGTTGGTAACACCAGGTCCGCAATGGCTTAAGATTTCCCCAGATGAGAAACGTAGCTCTGGGCCTCTGGTTTTGAATCCTCTGAGCTAAGTTTTAGCTGAAAATCACATAGTCAACCACGTCAAACCTGCTACCTTTACAAACGAAACAGCTCTTATTACCAATTACCTTGAGAAGTCTGTCTGTGTTCCTAGGCTGTTGACTGAAAAGAAAATTGGGTGTATATAAATGATTAATGCTTAACTTCCTTGGGGTTTTGTTAAATAATTCTCTAATGAAAATAGATGACTATATCACTAACAAGAAAAGAGGGGGAAAATACAGTTTATTCCCATGCTTCTGTTTTTGTTAATTAGAAAGGCCGGTTGCCATGAGTTATACAATCTGTACCCGACAACACTTCTTTATTCACAATTGTCTTCTTGCCAAATGAAATAGTCAGTGTTGGAAAAAGGAGAGAAGGCCACAAATTTGAGCTGACCTGTCAGCATGTAGGACTAAAAAAGATGTGTCCAATGTGAATTAATGACCTCTGTATCCAAACCAGCACATACTGTGACCAAATAAAGAAGAAGCCCTGCCTGTGCCTGTCAACAAGCTCTAATTCAAGACAATGCCCATCGATGGGATTTTATCCCACAGAGCATCCATTATTTAAATGGTAGGTTGTTTTGTTATCTTAATTATATGCTAAGTACTTTTTCCAATGTTTGCCCTAGAACTTGTTTCCTCATTCTGCATCTACTTTATGAGCACAGGTCATCTTATTAGGGTTTTTGATAGCTTATTTCTCAGGTTAATTGCCCTTATGGTTTTATTAATCCAAGTCTAATGAGTCCAATGGGATCAGTCTTCAAAAAATGCTTGTCTTAATGATGACAATGTCACCCAAGATCCACATTTTTTAAAGTGTTATTTTTTTGTTTAAAGTATTACATATAGCATTACAGATGTTTCCTTCCCCCCCGCCACTGACCTCCTCCTGTGCCACTCCCACTCCCCACCCGGCACATGCCCTCACTCCCCTAGTGTCTGTGTCTGAGCTTTGGAAACAACCAAAGGCCCATCAGCGGATGAGTGGATTAAAAAGCTGTGGTACATCTACACAATGGAATACTACACTGTTGTCAAAAACAAAAGAACTCTTACCATTTGTTTGAAATAGCATGGATGGACCTGGAGAGCATTATGCTAAGCAAAATAAGCCAGAGAAAGATAAATATTACATGATCTCACTCATTTGTGGAATATGATGAACAACATAAACTGATGAACAAAAACAGATCCAGAGACAAAGACACATCGAACAGACTGTCAAACTTCAGTGGGAAGGCAGGGGAGGGGTGGGGAGTGGGGGTAAGAGTGGGGGACTTGTATGCGTGCATATAAGCATAACCAATGGACATTTTTTTATGATGAGACTTCAGCTCCAAAATGTGCTCAGATGTCCTGTGGCCATAACATTCTACTCACAGCACTGCCCCGTAGCATCATTTACAATAGAGTTGTTCTCTATCTGCCTTGTCCAATACAGTAGCCATGAACCACATATGACTTTTGAGCTTTTGAAATGTGACTAGTGGGTCAGAGAAACTGAATTTCTAATTTTATGTCATTTTAATTAACTTAAATTTGCCTACCATGTTGGACAGCACAAAGGAGTCTCATGATTTAGCTCACTTGGCCTTTTGACCTAGAGGCATTTCAAAGCTGAAAATGTTGTAAGAGGGCTAAGTGGAATTACATTCCATCTAGCAATGTCTAGTTTTGAGCCCAAACACAGCGGGAAGAAGTATGCCAACATCTATGGAAATTGGTCTGGCTTTCCCATGTGTTTTGAAGGATGTTTTTCTGTGGGTTATTGAAGACACACTCCCATAGGTTCTGTGGTGAGCTGGAGAGTTCCAGAGATCCTGGCCAGTGTTCAATCACTCATTCTTTGATGTTGCTGAAACTGGCTCTTTCCCAAACCACCTTCCCCCTAGAATTATGGAGTTGCTTCCCTCACTTTATAGTTGTGAAATAGATGTTCAGAACATTAGTGATCCCTCCATTATGAAAAAAAGCACTCTGACTTTTGGTCCAAAAAAAAGTTCCTCTTTCTCAATCATGAGAAAATGCTGGGGCATTTTTTTCACCCTCTGCTGGAGTTGGGGTAATTCCAGAGAACAAGATTGAAAGCCATCAGTGAAGAACAAACAGAAAATTTTGGGGTGTTCCCAAAGGTAAGACATTTCTTATAAATATCAGTGACATGGGCCTTCATATTTCATTATTCTGATCTTCTGGACTGTTTAATATTTTAAGTGGTATTCACAGGACTAAATGTTCTGAGTGAGCACACATTGATAAGTCATATTTACCAGATATGTGAGTGTACAGATTTATAAATTAGATCTTAGTGGGCTATCATGCCCTTTACAAAAGGATTTATTGCTTTTGAAGGAATTATATTCATTCCTTTAAATAGCAGTGCATATAAAATCCTATCTAGTAAAGAAGGAATATGTTAATTGACCCTCGCATTGTCACAAAGATGGTGGTACCCACAGCCAATAAGGAGGGAATATGCTAATTGACTGTTCTGCCTTCAAAGATAGTGGCACTCACAGCCACAAGATGGCAGGGTGCGCCTTCAGTCCCCTCAGCCTGCCAGACACCCAGGGCCAGACCAAGGATGAGGCAAGCCTCAGATGGTGGCTCCCCAGCCACCCAGGGCCACCCGAGGCTCAGGTAACCAGGGCTGGCTGAGGCTTGTGCTGCTGGCAGTGGCAGCAGCAGAAGTGTGATGGGGACATTGCTTTCCCCTGATTGCCAGGTCACCTCCCACCCCTGAGGGCTTCCACCTGTGAGAGGGAACAGGCCAGGCTAAGGGACCCCCCTCCAGCGCATGAATTTTCATGCACTAGGCCTCTAGTGTACATATAAATGCTTACCAAACCTAATTTTCCTGTCCTATACTCTGGCTCTGGGTAACTTAAAGCTTAATTAATTGTCTTTCCTGCCTAATAAGCACAACCTAAAAGGGAAACAGTACACTCCCCAAATTATAATACATGATGAAAAATCTTACTAAAGTTGTAGAAATTCACACATCTTTATAGAAGCAAAAACTGTAGTGAACATGACAAAATTCTGGATTTTACCAAATATTTAGCTTAGAGGGATATGTATTTTAAATACATGATTTTATTACTTACTTTTATGAGGTTCACCCCCTTCCCTTGCTTTAGAAGTGATAGTTTCTAAAAAGAGATCATAGCATGTGAAAGGTATTTTTTCTCCCATAGTTGTCAGGAACTGCCCTATACCCCATCTTCTCTGAGCTCTTATCTTCCGTAGGATCAGGTCCCCAAGTAACCAAGATTCCTTCAAGCACATCAGGAGCCCAAGTCCTAAGATAGCCCGCTTGGCTTCATTCAGGCTGCTGGTGTCTCCTGCCCAGTCCCCGGACCCTTGCCTAGGCCTTGACCTTGGTTCCCATATTCTTTGGCTTGGTTTCTTTTCTAGCTGAGACCCTCAGTCTGGATTCCAACACCTTTTTACTTATGTTCCCTGAGTTCCGACACATTGTCTAATGAGATACAGTCATTTTCCTGCCTGGATTATTTATTTTTCTACTCGTTTCTATCTGCCTTAATTGAAGTTCATGGAATGTGACTGGCTTGCCCTCTTGACTAATGTTACCTATACTTACTCTTCTGCCTTATTTGTTGTTGTTTCCTAGACTTGGCACACAAACCTTAAAGGCCAAAACAAACTGAGACTCAGAGAGATGACTTCCCCAAGGTCAACAGGGTAAGTCAAGGGCAGGTGACCAGGTGTATGCACCCACCTACCTCCCACGCTGCTTACTGACCCTGAGACCTGGTAAGGCCATGCTGAGGGCCAGGTTCAGCACTGACAGTGGGGAGCCCAGTTTCTCCCAACTGGCAGTTCAAAGCTGCATCTTTCCGCACAATCCACATTGAGTAAAGATGTAAAATGTGAAAAAGCAAACAGCAATGAACCCAAGAACTACCTAAAAAACTTGCAAAACATAATGAAAAAAAGTGAGTTTGGAGTTATAGGTCCTGGGACTTAACAAAACCTCCACATTGATTTATTAAGCAATAATATGGTTATACAAAGTGGTGTTTCGCAACATTGCTAGCAATATATAATACTTTTATAATTGAGGAAAGAGTTTCATTTCAACTTCGGATGATCTAATCATTTAATTGAGAGAAATGTGGTCAGTGCGTAATTTACGTTTTAACCTAACAATAAATAACTAACACCATCCAGCTGAGTCATCAGACTTTATTATTAACTTAACCAATACATCTGAGTTTTGACAAGCCCAGGACAACTTGCCCTTTAAGAATGGGTCAAACCTGATGACTTATGTACCTTGGGAAGATGAGTAAATTATCTAAACACTCTCTCCCTCTCCTTTTCCTCTCTCTCTGGATATTTGAATTTGCCATCTCAAGGACATGTTCCCTTTTACCCAATTTGACAAACCACAGACACAAGAAAACTGATTCCAGGGTGATGCTTTGAATCTGTAGGCCTCTCTTCTTACGGAATTGTGCTAACTAGAACATAATATTCATATTGGGATAACACACAGCCTGAACCAAAGAATACTCCAAATGAGCTCACCTGTTCATTAGAAATATATAAAGGGAATTGACCTAAGCTAATAGCTGGCTTCAATTCACTAAATAATGTCTAAATAACAGGTGTGGGGTGTGGGTGGGTGTTAAAGAGGTTTTCCAGAGATTAACTCATGTAATGAAATAAGATTCCTGATATCTTTGGGGGAGTCTGAAGTTCAAAATATATTTTACAGTAAAATATGTATTGAGATTTTCTAAGTTCCACAGGCGTGTCACCCACCAGGGACAGAGGGCAGTGTAACTATAGTTTTTGCTTTATGAGTCGGTGGTTAAGTAATATGAAGAAGACAGTCGCATTATGCTGGGCTCTCTCCAGTCTGCCATCCACTGCAGTGTCCATCAAAAAGCCCATGCTTTGTCCAGCCAGCATGACTCAGTGGTTGAGCATCAACCTATGAACCAGGAAGTCATGGTTCGATTCCAGGTC
The DNA here is from genome assembly GCA_027563665.1 of Antrozous pallidus. Taxonomy (NCBI): domain Eukaryota; kingdom Metazoa; phylum Chordata; class Mammalia; order Chiroptera; family Vespertilionidae; genus Antrozous; species Antrozous pallidus. The sequence continues at coordinate 5,099,084 of CM050512.1, read as the reverse complement.
AGGGTGAATTCCAGGTTGCAGGCTCGATCCCCAGTGTGAGGTGTGTAGGAGGCAGCAGATCAATGATTCTCTCTCATCATTGATGTGTATATGTCTCTCTCTCTCCCCCTTTTTCTCTGAAATCAATAAAAAATATATATATTTTAAAAGCCCATGCTTCCCAGCTGCTATTTTTGGCTTCTCTTATTATTAGAGGCCACATTGGTGTAAGCCCCGATGAGCAGCAGATGGGCAGGCAGAACAACATATCAAAGGCTCCCAAGTCCACTAAATGCAGTTTAGTAAAATAAAAAACCACCAGACTTTGGGCATCATGCCAATTCAATTGCCTCCAGAAAAGGAGAGGAGCTGCTTGTAAGGGTGTGTCAGCCTTGGCAAGGTGGCCACAGGAGCTGCTCCCACTGACAATGCTGTGGAATCAATCTCACTGGAGGTGGAGAGAGTCCAGCATTGCCATGGCAACCACAGGCTGCTGCCGCAGAGGAGGGAGAAGAGCTCTTAGACAGGCCTAATCGCCAACCGGGAGAGCCCACTCTGGTGAAGGGGGCTCTCAGGACTTGCTTCTGACCCCAACCCCTGGAGAGGTCACTTTTCCTCAGCAGTAATTTCCATGAAGAAAGACAGTCGTCCCTTCCTTTAGAAAAACAAGTCATAATTGCAGCCAAGAGGTGCAGAGGACACAGGGTGGGAGGGCAGGGGAGTACCCTCTGTGGTTTCTCCTTCATGAAAGGGTATCTCTCCTCTCTACCCCTTCATGTGACAGTTCACTCTAAGACGTCAGAGACAGAGCAGCAGGCGATGTTGCTGTGAGACAGACAGGAACACGATGTGGGGCATTATTCAGGGATCTTCCGCTAGAGTCCTGCCCCCTAAGATATCAGTACTCTAATCCAACGGAGTCTGTCACCGATTATGTCTTAATATGAAACGTTTGTATATATTTTCCCTCAAATACTCACATCCACAAGCTTCTTCCCTTCTCTCTTTTCTATTCTCTCTTCTCACCAAGTTTATGGTGGTGACAAGGATATATAAGTACTATTCATACATGTAATAGCATAGAAGATGGAGTTGGAGATACAATAAAATAGAGTTCAACTCAAGAAGGCCAAAGAAGCAAGGACAAATAGTTGACTCACTCTTTTTTTAAAAAATATGTTTGTATTGATTTCAAAGAGGAAGGGAGAGGGAGAGAGAGATAGAAACATCAATGATGATAGAGAATCATTGATTGGCTGCCTCCTGCACACTTCTTGTCCAAAGTCTAAAACCATCATTTCATATATACTCTACTGTCTTCTACCCCACCATTTACTTCTGTCATCACTCAATAATATTGCTAAAAAGACTGCCTCTTAGATGCTTCTAAAGCATAGTTACACAGGTGTAGACCTTGCCCTGGAGAGCTTGAAGTCTAATATGGCCAGATTTGAACAAGCTCCATAGGTTAAGCTGGATAAAATCACAACGTCTCCAAAGTCCTACAAGGAGTCGGTTTTTTTTTGTATTTTTAAAATATATTTTTATTGATTTCAGAAGGGAGAGGGAGAGAGAGAAACATCAATGATGAGAGAGAATCATTGATCGCCTGCCTCCTGCACACCCCATACTAGGGATGGAGCCCACAACCCCTGCATGATCAGAATTGAACCTGGGACCTTTCAGTTTGCAAGCCAATGCTCTATCCACTGAGCCAAACCGGCTAGGGCTATCCAAGGAGTTTTTAGAAGCGGAAGTTCATGTAATCTCTGCAGCCAAGTGAAAATAAAATCATGGGTACTCCTGCCCTGTCCTGAAGACAAATATAACGGAGAGAAAATAATGATAGAGTAATTTGCCCAAATACACACAATGAGAAAAAAAAGTGAGGGGTTTAAAATCCAAGTCTCACAATTCTCAGTCCATTATTTTTTTTCTTCACTCTTTTTCCTTGTTAGTAAAACAGCTGTGTGTGCCTGTCTCCCACTTGTAGATCTGAGGCGTAATAAATGATTGCTCCCTCAGTTATAATACCAAGGGGACGATCATTCAATTGCTGCTAGGAAAATATTGGTATTGAATTATCGAGAGCAATGACCATGGCTCTTTGGTAAGACTCAGCCCAGGATTCTAGAATGGTTACCTGTACCTTCTGCACAGTCTTCTAGAACTTTCTCTGGGGTGTAGGCAGCTTCACTAGTGGCTCAGTATATAGGTTCGAATGAGCAACTTTACTTTCCTTCTCCGTATCTTGCCAGCCTGTTTGCTCATGTCTTGACATGAGGATAATCAAAGTACCCTGTATGGACCTGTTGTGAAATTGAAATGATTCTGTTCATGGAGGCACTTAGTATTTATTCTGGACCTCAGTGAGAAATTAATTAATGCTTATTATTATTATTTTATTATGACATTTCCCTAGAATACCTTTAACAATAGAAGCTGAGAATGGTCCTTCCTAGAAAACCCAAATCAGCCACATTGGGTTCCAGCCCATTTGCTTTTGTTCAGGCAGGCCTCTGCGGCACAGGAATCAAATAGGTTTTGTTCCCTTAGAATGATTCAAACCTTCTTGATGCCCAGGCGCCTCTGAATGTGCACCCCATAGGAATGTAACGCTCTGCTCATTAAACACTGTAAAAGCTGTGGGAATCTTGGAAGAAATGCCGAAAACGACGTGAACTTCACAGTGAGAAACATCAAACAGGTCGATTATAGGCTGAATAAATTACACAATGTTGGTGTCCTGGGCTCCAATACGTGCTCTGCCACCTGCTGTACTTTAAATTAAGGAAGCCGGTCCATTTCCTTTTCAGTTGAAAAACTCACACATCCTCTGTGGCCCCAGTACAAGCCCGATGGGTGTTTTCATTCACAGTTATGGCCGATTCAGTTACACGCACGTGAAGCTGGCGGGCACCTTCCAACTGCCCCAGCGTTTACTGCCGCCCGTGCCAAGCCGTTGTGTGTGAACAGCAACGTGGGACTGTTCTTCTGAGTCGCCTCCTGGCAACGGCTGCCAGCAGCTTTGTAAGGTCTGCATTGCCAGCAGGTCTTTGCGTCAGACAGGTGGACTCTGCGGGGTGGCAGTGCTGTGCCATCAGGGATAGGCCCACCACCATAACTCTGTGCCCTGAGCACCCACTGACCAGTTCTTACTGTTAAAGGGAATGAACAGGGGAGGCAATTTGTTAGGAAAAAACAACCACCGCTTACCCTGAACCCCAACCCAACCACTTTGGTGGGGAGCATGTTGACGGTAATTGTTCCTAAATCTCTCATGTAACCCGACTTTACATACGACAGAGAGACAAAAAAAGGTGAACCACTAGAATCTAATTACTGAATCTAATTACTATAGAAGCAAATATTTTACCAGCAGGCATCAGCTTAGGTAAAACACACAAACACACACACACACAACTAGAAGACAGATGAATGAATACAAAACATTTCCATTTTAATTTCAAGTCAAATTGCTATCAAGTTTTCTTAGGACAAAATTGGGATAGTCTTTTTCTTTTATACTCACCCAAAGGCATGCTTCAAGAGATAAAGAGGGGAGGGGAAGAGAAAGAGAGAGAGAGAGAGAGAGAGAGAGAGAGAGAGAGAGAGAGAGAGAGAGAGTCCTGACCAGGGATTGAACCTACAACCCAGGTATGTGCCCTGAGTGTAATCTAACTGGCAACCTTTCAGCGCACATGACTATACTCAACCACCTGAGCCACTCCAGTCATGTGAGTGTAGCCTTTTTTTAAAAGTCACGTGTGATGTGACATGCTCTGGATATTTTAGTACGGCTAACATAACCAGGACCTGAGTCTTAGAGTGGACTTCTCTTACAGGAATGTCTACTAACTCTTTTATGACATTAATTTTTCATGGTATAGAATCACTGTAAATGAAAATACACATTTTAGGGGTAGAGATACTTTTATAGAAATTAATCAGAGACCATTCAAAGACTGAAATTTTTTCTTAAAAATGGAAAAAATACATAGCCAGTTCACCATCTTTATATGTATCTCTATGAGTCATTCAAATAAGGCAATGTGGTCTATTATACTGCATGTTGAGAGAAGAAAAATGATCATTTCTTTTAAAACATTGCTCTCACACTGACCCCTGAATTTCTCTTCCAAAACTATTGTTCTTGAACAACTGGGTTATAATTGGTGTGCCTTTGCTTAGGAGTGCACATGGACAGATGTGTGAGGAGCAGTGTTCTATGATCATAACAAACATTTATGGAGTGCTCACTATTTGCTAAGCTTTATGTGCATTTTGTCATTTGTCTTCACAATATGCACATAAAGTGAGGATTTCCATATGTATTTCCATATGTATTTTACAGATGGGAAAAGAGAAGAGGAACCTTTCTGAAGCATGTGGCTCTTTCTGTCATAGCATACCTCACCAACACAGGATTTCATAAGTGGGTTTTGCCCTCACTGGCCACCATAATCTCCTTTGACTAACTGGGAGGGACCACCCAGTTCATGGGACCTGGCATTTAAACAGGACCTTAACAGGTGTGTGAGACTGCATACTGTCTATGGAGGTCTTCATATGTAAACGACAATTTAACGAAATTTCTGCTAAGAATCTCGTGATGCCCTTAAAGAGAACCTGTATCTGGCCAGCCTCAAACGTCTCCTAGGCTTCCCATGCCATCCCGTGGGGACATCTGCGTCTTGTTTCAAGGACCTTAAAACCACCCAGGGCACATCAGCTTTATTCAAGAGAACTCATCAGAACTTCCTGCAGAAGGTTTACTTCTCCTCCAATTTGTTCCGGAAAAGGCTGGCTGCTGCCTGTGCTAGTGAATAGAAATACTCATGTGACACTGCAGCTCTCTGCCTCTTGCTATCTTAAATATTTGTACATTGGCCTTCCTTGGGGGTACGTCCTCTTTGGTGGCACATGCTCTTTGGTGGCCTGTTTTCTGTGGTTTTTCCACTTCTCCATGTAGGTAGACTCCTCTTAGAAGGAGTCATTTCTTGTTTGCAACCTGAACTGAGAACATCAGCCAGCACATATACCTGCCCCAGAAGACATTATTCCCAGGCCCCAGGGATTGCTGACAAATCATTTTGTGCCCAAGGAGCAGGTGGGCCACATAAGAGTCCTTGCTTCACATCAGAGTCCTACCATTGGCCAGACTGCAAAGTAAAAGACTGGAAATTTTGGTCATTACAAGACTAAAACTCAAGGTCTATACCAAGATGCCTCAAACTCTTCTGTTTCGTATTCCACTATTAATTATCCCAACATGGAAATCTGAGTGCTCTGGATATGCCCGAGAGTGGTCTGGGCAATGTGCGAATTCCCTCCACAGCTCCAAAGAAGTGTGCTGTTGCATCTTACAGACGGGAAGGGCAAAGTCGAATCCCTTCCTGTAATTGTAGGACAAATCAGTTTATTAAGGAGAGAATGTTCGTTCATTGTGTTGAATTCAGGGACTTGTAGGAGAAAAAAATCAGCCATCAATAAAGTCTGAAAGGGAAAACTTCAGGAAGTGTTCATCATGCTAAGCACTTGTCTCCCTTTCTTTTGATGTTCAAGTTCCTTCGTATGGAAAGACGCCTTTTCGCGGTTTTTAACCACTGTGAGAGGAAACAGTATAAATGCTTTGTTTGGGCAGCATGTCTTTCATCTGCGCCCTTTGCAAGGTTGTAAACACTCACGAACGAACGAACCCTCACAGCGTTGCTCTGTATGTATATACATGTTTATCCTTCAGACAGGAATTCAACAGGTGATGCAGTTTAAGTGTTCAATACCATGCAGTCCAAAGTCCCTGGCAGAAGGCTGTTTGGGCTCCTTGGATATTCACAGGGTGAATATTTACATTTTATTACCTACTGCTGACTCAATGGTCTAAAGCAAACTCCCCCAAACCTGATAATCTTGCTGTTTACTAAACATTACCATTGATATGTCTGTTAGCATTCCTAAAAGGCAACTGTGGATTCTAGTAAAGAAAAGCAGCTGGTCCTATGGACACCAGTCCTTAGGCTAGGCCCTCCTTAACCTCCCGTGACACCGTAATACACTTACATGATATTATTCTACAATGTTATTATAATAATTGATATTTGACAACAGCATATTATACAATTATCCCAAATAAACTTACAAACTAATTCTTTGAATGTTGGGCAGCAACTTAAAAAAGGATAGGACAGAAATGAATCCCTTTCAGAAGGAATTAAGGCACTGGGAAGGCATCTGAGCATTCTATATTGGCCCTTCTTGCCCCTTCTGCCAAGAGGTACCTTCTTCTTACTATCCAAATACACACAGCTGATGCCTGAGTTTTCAGTTCAGGCTGTGGCTGAAGCCTCTGGGCAGCTGGCACCATGGATCTGTATCTCGACCAATGGTGTGAGCTGGGCCCTCTCTGGAGAAGAAACCTGGGTCTCCCGAAATATGTGATCAGTACCGGGACCCCGCCAGCAGGCGAGGGGACCCCAAGGCAGGTACTGGACGTGGAGGCCACGGGGGCATAGACTACAAAGGAGACAGAACTGAACCTCACATCACCCTGTTTGGCCCCGGAGGATGGCTGGTTAGCCAGAGACGGGTAAGATTCCTCAGGGAAGGAACGACCTAAGATAGGCACAGTCGCAGAGGGGCCAACAGGAGAGAGGTAAAAGGTCAACAGAGGTGGGGCACAGAACCTCACCCACAAACTTTGCAGGGGCTTGAATTCTCACCCCTCCTGAGGGAGTTCTCCTACCCCCACGGCTGCTTCGCCTCCCACGCACAACTCATACCAGGACCCAGGTGGCAGACAGAGACTCGGCCAGCAATAGCTGCTCCATATCTAAATTCAGTCTATTACCAGGAATGCTCAGGACCTACTCAAAATTGCAAATATTCCTTTCCACTAGTATTTACAGGGTAAACTAAGATTTCTGCTTGAGTATTAAAATTGACAGGAAAATAGTAATCAAGTTTTAAGATTAATTTAAATTGGCCAAGTGAAATAAGTGAATACTCAAGAAAATTTTAGTGTACTGGACAAAAAGCTTTTCCTAAAACATTAACTTAAAAATCTATTAGTAGTTCACCTCACTGTAAAATTGCCTAACATCCAAAGAACCTAAAGCAGTCATATTTGTGTGCAAAAATTAAAATTTAAAATTACCAAGACTGCAAGATAAAATTTCCAAAACCCCCCCATTAATCAAAAAGGGGGAAGGGGGCAGTGGGATAATATCATGTAAGGAAAAAAAAAATCGAGTAAGTAAAATACATCTAGAAAATTCTTACTCCAGTAAAGTAAATTCCATTTGTAAAACCAAGTGCAGGACACCCATGAAAAAAACACACATGGTGTCAAAATAAACCAAAGGAAAATCACTTAGGCAAAAATTAAAAAGAATCCCAAGTCTATTTTGCAGAGAGGATCCCTTTGTTAACTTTTGGCCGAGAATGTGTTTGTGTGTTTTCAGAGAACAACTCCAAGACCATGTGGGTTCCTGCGACAGTGAGGAACTGACGGGTCTGTTCCAGTCACGAGGATGTCCAGAGATGGGGGACACTGACGACACCTTGCCATGCTAGCAGTCGGCAGCTGTGCATGTCTGCAGGCAGCCCAGGACCAAACCAGAGAGGATGGATCTTGAATTGACACGATGTGTCCACCATCTGGATACCATTGCTGACATGGACACATAAAGAATTATTTGACACTGAAACTGGGACTCAGAACAGTTGGACATTGAAACTGAGACTGAAACATTTTTTGTTCTTATACATTTATTTCTAGTATGTAGAGGCAAGATATTTTTGAAGAAAAGAAATGGGGGAGAGTGATTGATATAGAGGCAGGGTGGCCTTGAACAGGCTGTCAAGCTACAAGGGGAAGGCTTGGGTGGATGGGAGGTGGATGCTGGGGGAGATCAACCGAAGGACTTGTATGCATGCATATGAGCATAACTAGTGAATGAAGGACACTGGGGTGGGGAGGGGGGAAGGGGGATATGTGCTGGGGGGGTAAGGGAGGCTGGGGGGAGGATAAGGGGGAGGGGGAAAGGAAAACATGTACTACTATTAATTATAAGTTATACTGCAAAAAATCAATAAAAATATATTTAAAAAAAAAAAAAGAAAAGCAGCTGGGAAAGGAGACTCAGTGAAGGAACTTGACTGCTACAGTTAAGTTTGCCCTGGCCTCCCCCATAATTACAAAATTAATGTCTCTTTCTTGTGTTTCAATTTGTTTGTCAGCTCTTTCTCCAAGCCTTTGGAGCCAAAAGCCACGCTGGCTGTCATTTTCTGGTGTAGCCAACTTTTTTTCTTTTCCCCGTTTGCTTCTAGTTACCCCCAAAACGTTATCGTGTGCTTTTCCTTTCAATTTCTTTACCTGTGTATCTCTCTGAATGCATATTTTGCCAACTTGAATTATATATAACTTTGTCCTTGTTATGCCCAGATTTCATGATCCCCAAAGACCACCAGGGAGCCAATTCCGAAGCAATAGCATAGAACCTGGGCTTGGCCCTCTGCCCCCCCCCCCACCGTGGCGGCAGGAAGCCAAAGAGAGGGAATTTCCCAAACATGATGATTTTATAGGGAGGTGGGGTCAGGCTCGAACCAATAAGTTGGCCGATTCCAATTGGTTGGGTGATGGCGGAGGCTAGTGATGCAGATAATCCCTAATGCAGGTGACCTGTCCTGTCCTTTGCTCTTGATTGGAGCTCAAGCACACAGTCTTTTGAGATTGGATAATTCAAAGGGAGGGGTTGGTCTTTGTGATTTCAAGATGGCAGCTCCCAGGTAAGTTTATATATCATGCAGCCAACATGGTGGCTGCCAAGTCACACAGTCCAAAATGGCGGCTGTCTAAATTGTTCTTTGCAGTCCCGCTCTGCCCTTCCATCCTCATGCTCACATTAAAGTCATTTTCCTCAGAATGAATCTCCAAACTCTGGTTTGGACAAAAGTCCCAAGGGAATCATTGTAGCCGTCACCTGGAATTTGTCTGGAAATGTCATGGAATGTAGATGGCTGGTATCAGGTGTGTTTCTAATGGGCCTTTTATCTTCCTTTTAGTTGACTGTGGGTATTCCCAAAAAAGCACATAGGTTTTTCAAGAAATAAAGGTGAGGACTTCTATTTACTATCCTATTTAGTAAAGAGAAAATATGCTCATTGACCCTCATGCTGTCGCAAAGGTGGCAGCACCCACAGCCACAAGATGGCAGCACCCTGTCCCCTCAGTCCCACTGGGGCGGCAGGCATGTGTCCACTCTGCATGCCTGCCTCCGGAGTCCCCCAGTCCCCTCAGCCCCCCAGCTGCCCAGGGGCACCCGAAGCTCAGATAACCAGGGCCTGCCAAGGCTTGCGCTGCTGGCAGTGGCAGCAGCAGAGGTGTGATAGGGCATCTCCTTCCCCTGATCGCCAGGTTGCTTCCAGCCCCTGAGGGCTCCTGGGCTGTGAGAGAAGGCAGGCTGGGCTGAGGGACCCCCCTCCAGGGCATGAATTTTCATACATCGGACCTCTAGTTCAGTATAAACTGGCTTGGTTTTATGGTCAACAAGAGCTGTTCCCTTTCTGTCCCTTCCCTGGGCCATCCCTGGTGGGAAACTATTGCTGAGCACTCAGATCTCAGCTTTATCACTGTGCTAACCTCAAATATGAGTAAGGCTTCTCTTCTTTGTCCCAAGCTGTACAGGAGTTAGCCTGCTTGCTTGTTTATAAACCAGCAGGCTGTAACCTCCATCAAGCCTGGAACCTGGCCTACCTCATTCACTATTGTATTGCTAGTTGGGACACAGCTAGTATTCTATAAATATGAAAACTCACCATCATACACCTGCCCATCTGCCGCTAGCTTTTTTTCTAGAGCAAACTGATACCCACTTTAACACAAAAAATCTGGCACTCATTACTAATGGTCAGCAGACCACCAGATAGGAAGTCTATAGAGAAGGGACGTAGAGTTCTACACGGGTTGAAGGCAGACATAACTTTACCTTCTCTCTCTAGTTTGATACCTGATACCTAAATGTACCGACATGATTGTATACAGGGAAAGTGATAGCTTTTAAAGCAACGTGTATCCAAATAGTTGAACTTTTTCCACAACTGCCTACACCTCTGTGGAAACCAGAAACAAACTGTGGATGAAAAGTGGCCACATGCTAACCTGACTAGCTCAGGGAAGGCCTGCATGGGGGCCATGCAAACTCAGAGACCTAAAGCAGTGGTCGGCAAACTCGTTAGTCAATAGAGCCAAATATCAACAGTACAACGATTGAAATTTCTTTTGAGAACCAAATTATTTAAACTTAAACTTCTAACCCCACTTCTTCAAAATAGACTCGCCCAGACTGTTATATTTTGTGGAAGAGCAACACTCAAGGGGCCAAAGAGCCGCATGTGGTTCGTGAGCCGCGGTTTGCCGACCACTGACCTAAAGTAACCACAAAGGATGGTCTGAAATGAGAACTGTTTAAATTAAAAAGCAGTTGACAGTGGGTAGTCATGTCCCAGGCCTGTATCTTCTCTGACAAAGATCAGCTTTGATCTTAACTCAGCCTATTGTCTTTTTGCATCTACGATAATATACCTTATCTTTGGAATGCTGGGCAACCTGCATCTTCCCTTTTTCCAGACCCCTCATGGCACAGTCAATGTGTCAGGGTACCAGGGCATAGATCACAGATTCCCTCATTGTTATCTGTTCATTGATGCCTATCAACTCTCCTGTACCCACCCCCAAAAAAGAAGTCTGTGTCTACCATTTTACTTTTGATCCAATCCCAGAAGTTTCTCCACTTTGTTTTTTGCCCACCTCCCTAGTCTATTATTACCAATGGACTTCATGTAACCCACTTACGTCTCTTCTTCTGATTTAATGTATAAAATAAGAAAAAAAATAACACCCCATTCTTTGGAGCACTCTCTCAATACATTGAAATTCTGCTTCCCGGCATTGTTGACACTTTGGCTCAAATAAATTCACAAAAATTCCTCAGGCTTGAATGTTTCTTACGTTAACAGAACTCAGTGAAGAAATGTGTCACACACTTTTTGAGTGGCTTGAGCTAATCATTAATGGAGCCAGGATTCTGTATGCACGAAAACCTGGATGATTCTCCAAAACAGCTTCCCTACCATACACTATAAAAGTCCTACAGAGAGTCATAGTTGGGAATGTCCACAGATGAGGAGAGGCCCCCAGAGAAGAACACTGAAAACTCACAGTCTGCATAGCTATGATTCGGTGATCCTTGAATGTGCAGAATGGACAGGTAGCCAGCTAAAATCTCATCTTACCCTTACATGTGCCTTGGGTGGCCTCACTCTCATAGCTTTAATGACCATTCTTATGCTGATGACCCCCAGCTCTGCATCTCCACCAGGGTTCCTCTCCTCATTTTCAGAACTATATAGCTGCTATTTAGTCTACTAGTCATTTTTACTCTAATTTCTCATTAAATCAAATTCATAATCTCATTGTATAGCTGCTTCTCCTGCATTCTGTATCTTGGGTTCATCCTATCGTCACAGTTGTCAGAACCAGAAATTCTATAACCATACTTCAGTCCTCCTTCTTTCTCTTTCTTCACAGTCCCAACACATACACACACAAATACACACACACACACACACACACACACACACACACACACACACACTCAATCTTCAAAGTTACCTCTTAATCCTACCTTTCAAATATCTTTGGAACTCAATTACTATGCTTCATCCTCACTGTCACCACTGCAGTTCACTCTTATGTCATCTCTAGTTTGGATAGCTGTGACTAATAGCCTTCTAATCAATTAGTGTCTTATCTTCATTCTTGCCTGTTCCCCTACTAACTTTCCACACTGACCTCTCATTGTACCTAAATCCTTGCAATTGCTCCAAGACTGTATTCTTTTCAAAGATTGTGGTCTCACATTCTATGCCCTCCAGGTGGAAGACTCCTGGGCCACCCGGCAGGAAACTGGTGCTAATCCCTCAGATCTCAGCTTAGATATCACTGCCCTACCCTCCAAATATGAGTAAGGATGTACAGGAATTAGCCTGCTTGCTTGTTCATAACCTAGCATACTGGAACCTCCATTCAGTCTGGAATCTGGCCTACCTTGCTCACTATTGTATTGCTGCCATGTAGCATGTGGTTGGGACATAGCTAATGTTCAGTAAATATCTATGAACTCAGAAAAGGAAGAGAAGAAAGAACATATAGGGAAAGGAGAAAGATTAATCATAAACCAATCTACTTAATAAATATGTAAATAAATACATATGCAATGTGAATAAATATACAAGTAAATAAACCCCAGACTTCAGTGTTTTATTCCTGTGATTTACCTCTTTGTTATCAGGGTAGTGTATATGTGGAGGGGGTTAATGGGGCATTGGGAGAAAAGCATCTGTAATACTTTTAACAGTAAAGACAAATTTTAAAAATAATAATTAAGAACATTAAAGAACACAAAGTTCAGAGAGAGATAATATCTGAGCATTAATCATCATAATTCAAAGTATACAAAATGTAAATGCCACTAAAAGGACAGACGTGAATGATACGGGAATTTATTAAAGAGAACAATTGTTTCAACCTGGAAGGAGACAAGAGGGATTTGTGCTTCGCCTAACATGAATAGTCTTCAATTGTCCTTTGGTAAAACCTGTTATTGTAGCCAAGCTTGAACACGAAAATTGAAATATTACGTTGAAAAGTGTCCCTGTCTTGAGATGCAATAATGTATTTGAAATAAAGTGAAATCTTTAGTGTTCATTATTTATCTGGGCTGAGAGTAAGCTGAGTTACATAAACGGTATTGTGTATAAATTCATAGTGCAATCCTTAAAGTATGGTAAAAACTAAAGAAAGAACAAAAAGTATTCTACATGTCAGCTAGGACAAAGGTATTGAGGTTGGGGGCTTTCTTACTAAATGCTATTCTTTCTAAATGTTAAAATGCAGCCCAGTATTTTGCCGAACAATTGTAAATAGGATAAGTTTGATAGAAACTCTGTGCATAGATGTGGCCAACTGCAAAGAAGAAATCAACATGTAAGTGATTTACAACACGTATGTAAGCAATGGCAGAGCTTTGGATATGAATGCCCTGTCTCCTTTACTCGCTGCCAGTGAACAAAATGACCTTAAGACAACATGTCTCTTGAATAGAGCACCCAAAGTGGCGATTCCCTCAAATTCGGTGAATAAACAGTTTAAAGTCTTAATTGGCTGGTTTCTGGTGAATCAATTTTTAAATGATAGATTTAATCTGAAGGTCTAAATAATATTTTTACACATTTAATAGGATAATATAGTGAAGTCTTTAAAGATATATAATGTTCTGTGTTGTTGTTTTAAAATCCAGATTTCATTAATAGCATATGCCATAAGTGAAGTATATCAGAATAACTACCTCACTACTCAAGTGTTCCTCCCTGAAGAGCTCTCTGGAACACTCTTAAAACCATCATCTTAATAGAAAAAAATATTATCACAATAGGCAGAGAGTGGGCATCCATGCTAAGACTATTTTTTTAAAGATTAGATTTTGACAAAAATATGATCTTTCTTACTTCCCATTTTAAATCCATTTTAATGACAATATCAGTGTACTTTTAAGAGTTAAGATCCTTTCAAACCTAAATGATACATGTTTCAGCGGTCAGAATGCCCTGAGTGCATGTTAGGAATGCTGCCTTCTGCGTACTTTATGTTCTAACCTCATTAAGCCTAGGAGATGTAAACCAGGATGGAATATCGTCACATTCATATTTCCAAAGTCAGAATGCCATTTCAGGGGCCCAGAGACCTAACCGATCATTGTCTTTTCTTCATTCCAGGTTCTTCCTGAATCATGTGGTCACTTGAACCACTTCTCCCTCATCAAGATAGATGAGGGGCGGGCAGACACCAGGAGCCACAGTGCTCCCGGGCACGCTTCCAAACACATATCTCCTGCTCTTGAGAAAGACGGGAATCCTGAGTTGTGGATTTAGGAGTGAGAAATTAGAAGTTGAAATATGACTTCTCCTGTGCAAAGAGGTAATGAAGTACTTAATTCTATATCAAAAAGAGTAATTCCATTCCGGCCTAAGAATTAATCGCAAAAAGACTTAATTAGCTTTTCCCATTGCTGGTGCCAACAAGTCTATTGTCAAGACAGAGAGAGGCCCAGAGCCAAGAAGTCTGCCGAATCCCACCGTTCTCTCTGACAGAAGAGATTGACAGAGGCACAGCACGCAAGTCACAGGCAAGACCAGGCCTGTCGGTGGCTGTTGGCAATCTCTGGATGCTCTGGAACAAGACTACAGGAAGCAATTACCTCTTCGAATTGGTTGTTTTTCCTTCTGGATATACAATGTCAGGGTTAGATTTTTTTCTAGAATTTAGGTAGGGCCATAGTAGGGTCCAATGGAACTGGCTCTTGCGTGCAGGGCAGAGTGAGACAGGAGTTAGGGAGCGAGTTGCCAGAACCATTTCCCACAGGGGTTTTCCTGAGTGTGTATCTTGGCTTTCTTTACATCCCAAACCTTTGCTGAAGATTTAATCATTGTTTAGCAATCGTCTTAATTGTTTTACAAGAGGGGTTGTCTCTTTGGCTTCCTTGTAGGCAATCCAGTGTTTTTCTCCTACTTGTTGCCATAACAAAAATGTATCTGAATATTTGTCTCGTTTCAAAAAGATTTGTTAAAATTTGCAAGCACTTCCATTCCCTTCTTATTCCTATTGCAGTCTTTTGTTTACTCAGTTTGGGGCACATCCAGCAACCATTACCCAGAGGTACTTTACAGTTCATGAATGTTCTACATTATTCTATCTTCTACCGAAGAGCAGACACAACCAAAATTACTGTTTCATGAATATTATGGGTTTTGCTTTTATTTTCAATATCTGTGGCCTTGGACATAACTTTTGCATTAGCACCTTTAGAGTTTCATTTCCCTTATCAGCATTCAGTCTGCCTGAAAAAATAATTCTGACTTTTTTACATTCTTTTGTTAACATAGGAAACAGTCAAACCTGTAAAGAATGTTTGTGAGCTTATTTGAGTCAAACTGTTGGCAAGAGAAGCATAATCTCAACGTAGTGAGACAGTGCTCCAGAAAAAGCATGTTTTGTTTTGTTTCTAACCTAGTTTCATACATTCCAATCAAAAGAGGAGATGTAAGTGGGTTGCATGAACATTGTTGGTGACAGATTAGGGGGGCAGAAGAAAGCCGTAGGGAGGGGGGGCCTCTGGGATTGGATAAAAAGTGACATGGTAGACACACACTTCTTTGACTTAGGCAGGTGTAGGGTAGTTAACAGTCAACAATGAACTCAATAACAATGTGCCTTGAGGAGTCACGGGAAAAAGAAAATGACTTTGACATTCCAACGACTTGTTATCATAGATGCAAAAGGACAACAGGCTCCGTCAAGGTGAAGACTGACGTTTGTCAGGGCAGATACCAGCAGAGGACGTGCCTACTCACCACCACTGCTTTCAGTTACAGTTTTCATTTCAGGCCAGCCTCTGTGGTTCCTGTGGGCCTCTGAGTTTGCAAGACTGCCTCGCAGGCCTCCCCTGAGTTAGTCACGTGAGCGCGTGGCCTCTTTACGTCCACACTTTCTTCCTGCTAAGATTCCAAGGCATTTTATCTGTATTATTTATAATATTTGTTATGATAGAGAGTCAGGACTATGTCTAATCTTTGTATTGCCAGCACCTAGCACAGAAAGTAGCTATAGTAAGAATTCAATAAATGTTTGTAAACAAATACTTGGTGGAAAGAATATATGGTATTGCATTTATTAGTTACATATTTTTCCTCTCCTCGGTTCACTTTATGTCCCCCATAGCTCATGGCAAACTACAAGCTCACTAAATAACAGCCAATGACACAAGAGGGAGTGAAGTGGTCTTGCAAAGAAGCAGAAGTTTGCCCAGTTCAAGGACCTTGGTTTCTGCCTTTCCAACTCTTTTTTTTTTCTAGCATTCACCCAAGAAAGTTGTAACTCTGTGCCTCTTCTTGAAGTCACAGACCCATTTACAGGAGGGAACAAGTAAACCCAGCCAGTGGCAGAATTAATTAATAGCCAAGTTGAAGGGAAGAGCAGAGGTGGTGAAGGAGCAAAGGCTTGTTTGGCCCAGCTGTGGAGTAAGATGGGTGGTGTGACAGGCAGCTGCCAGAGAGTGAGCAGATGTGCCGGTGGTAGCCAGAGCATCCAGAATAATAAAAGCATAATATGCTAATTAGACTGGATGTCCTCTGTTCTGTTGAAATTCACGAAGTCCAACAGAAGACACCACAGTCAGAGGGTCAAATTATGGAGCCTCTATTTCAAAAGCCGGTGGCCATGAAGGGCTAATGCCTCTCCAAACCTCGAGGTCCCGAAACGAGGTTAAGGGTAAGCTTATAGAGGCAGAAAGAGAAGAAAAAAAACTCTGGGATTGATGCAGTGAGACCATATCTCAAGGCCTGGCCTGGCACCAGCCCTGACAACTCTGTCTGGGGGTTGCATGCTTTATGGCCTTTCTGGAATGGGAGCAGTGCTTAAGTAAACAGGTCCTGCCAGACAGACGACGAAGAGGGAGCAGGACCAGACCATAGACCGATAAGAATGTACACCAGATTTCTGTCCCAGACTCAAATTTCCAGCTTCTCCCCTCCACCCGCCCGCCTTTTCTAAAAGTGCCTTATTTTCCCATTATTCAAGCAAGCGGGTTTATAGAAGCTAGAAATAGCAGTTATTTAACTGGTTTAGTTACATCCTGGAATTAACAGAACAAGGGGACCATCTGTGCTTATAGGGAAACCCTAAAAGGCAGTTCTGACAAAATGTATGGGAATAAAATGGAGTACCTTTGGCTCAGATAGAGGCAAGGGGGCAGCATGGAGTCAGTTCTTTCAAGGTCCATTTTTCACTTCCAGACAACCTTCCAGGTGAAGCCAGGTCTTCAAGGGAAGACCAGAGGGAAGCTGGTGCTAGCAGCTGGGGGGAGGAAGGCTTACTCTTGCATGAATTTTGCACATCGGGCCTCTAGTGCTAATAATAAGCATGGCTATGAACTCATTCCAATGTAGACATAACTTAACTCATTATATCTGCTCTTCTGAAGAAAAATATTTAAAGCATGCAACTCTACAACCTTAGGACAACTTTTTCTGTTCCTTCCTGTCAAACCACTTAATGTTACCACAGATGCTACCTGTCTTACCTTTCATTGGCATTATTTGCAGCAAAGGAGGGAAAATTTTTTCTTCCTTCCCCTTTCCATCCTCCCACTCTTCGCTGGTTTAGGCCTGGAAAGGGTGGAAGAAAAAGAAGAGTAGGAGAAAATCCCTGAGTCAACTATGATTTGGAGCCCATCTGTGCATCCACAGAGTCTGAGGCCTCCTAACTAGCTTAGATTGCTCTGAGAAACTGAGCTCCATCACATGTGGCCCAGTGTGTGCATATGTTGAGAAACTGGTGTTTCAGTAAGTGTTAGTCAGTGTATTTTAAAAACTAGGAAGAATTTTTAATGATTATTTCACCAGGAATCAAACCTTAACAAGAAACCGAACAAAACGGTAGATGCAGGTTCACCTAGTCAGGCACTGAGAGCATTCATGATTTCTTGCCATGAGGTTTTCAGTTCTTGGCATGACAATTAGTTATTCTAAATATGGGGGGAGGGCACTGTATTTTGTATACAGCTTGCATTCAGGAAGTACGGAATGATTAACTAGAATGAATATATGGAACTTCCCAGCAACATTTGCTACACTTCAGTACTATTTCTTAGCTCTTA
This sequence comes from Antrozous pallidus, assembly GCA_027563665.1. Lineage (NCBI taxonomy): Eukaryota > Metazoa > Chordata > Mammalia > Chiroptera > Vespertilionidae > Antrozous > Antrozous pallidus. The sequence goes on along the minus strand of CM050512.1, from coordinate 5,081,334 downwards.
AAAGGAATAAAAACGAGTAAATGATTTATTTTATGGGAGGATAGTCATATTATCTTAGGCAAACCCAATACCCCAGTACTCTGGAATTGAACCTGGGGAAAAGACCAAAGACCAAAGACCTGGGATTCATCTTATTGAGTAAGAAACATGAGCAACTATAGAGGACTTTCAGGGAAGGTACCTGAGCATTCTTTGTCAGCCGAATCCGAGGCGCCAGGCAGAGCCGTGTCTTGGAAACACATCCACCAAGAAGGCTGGATGCGTTATCAATACTGACTCTTAACTTGCTCCAGGTGTCTGGGAGAGGGCCTTGAAATGTAGATTCAGCCTAGCCCAAGAAATGAGGGAATGAATAGGGCCTGGGCCCACTTAAGCTCCTTTGATCCTGGGTTTTTTCAGGTGAAACCCCTTTTTATTTTTGTATAAATAAACACACTGCTATTGGGTTTGGATTCCTCTCTCCATCAGAGAGAACAGAGATTCCACCCAGCTCCAGCTTTTTATTTCTATTTCTGTGTCCTCTGTTCTTTCTTTTATTTCCCATGCCCAGCTCCTCTACTCAGAAACTGGACCCACTCTCTTTCCACGCTGGACGTGGAAAAGAGAGAAAATCCCCACAAGCAACTACCCCTCTCTTGGGCAAATCAGAGCAAGGGGGTTATTCCCTTGATGCAGTACCCACACTCATTCCATCTATGTACCTGCCCCCTAGTCCATAACAGAGTAGGGACAAAGGGAAGGGGGCTCTTTGGATAATGAACATTTGCTCCTTAGGTTCTACAACCACCTAGGTCAACTTGGAAATTGCTATGGCTCAGCAATTCTCATCTCTTGTTCCACATTTTCTCTCTCCCCATTAACTGACATATGCGCTAACATTTATTGAATGAGTAAACTATACGATACTAGCAATAAGCATTGTTTCTACTTATTGAGAACTTAAGTATGTGAAACTATGCTAAGCATTTTATGCTATTCTCTTATTTATTCCCTGTGTATTCCACAGGGCAAAAGTCCCCTAGAGTTCATTTGGTTTTCATTTTAGCCTTTCCCAAAAGAGATGGGCAGAATGTCTTATGGTAAAATTAAGTGAATTAAAATTTACTATTGGGAAATTACTTCATTAAAATTTTATTTTCATAATCATGGAAAACAAAGCCTATAAAAGTTAAAAAAAACATTTGTGTGAATCTATAAACTCACAAGATTATAGAGAAGGGACTTTCGAGTTCATCTAGTCTAGTTCCCTAATTTTCTGAAGGAGAAAACTGAGGTCCAGATTACATTAGAAGCACCGTCGCACAGTTAGCTGGTGACAGAAGTGGGAATAGATCTGCAGACCCTCACTACTCACTTCAAAATTACTAAAGGCAATTAAGTATCCAATGATATTACAGCCAATGAAGTCACAGAACCCCAGGTCACTGTATCACCCCTATGTCTCTGGGATACATGCAATGACACAAACACTCTCATAAATATTGATCTATTGCTTGATAAGGATTCTCAAGAAAATGATTATGAGCCACATCAGTGGGCGGGAGAGGAATGAAGTCATAGCTACACTTCAAATTTCCCATAAACTTCTATCTGTGATACTGCCAATTAAAAAAACAAGTTACCCTGAGTCTTAATGGGAGATTGTCTTGCAGGTGATTGCACCCAATTAGTTGGATTTGCCCTGAAAGAGTTTTGAGAACCTCTGTCTTGTGTCCCCAGGGAATATTGCCTCTCTGGCCTGATGTGGGGAAGAGGAAGCAATGGCTGGAACCCAAGATGCCAAGTCAGAGTTTTCTATGCCTGTAGAGGTATGTGCTATGGGCGATACCCCTCCCAAGAGGCTGAGTTCCTTCCCATTTCTCCAGCTGTAAAAAGAGGAGTGGCCCAGGATGTCCTGACATCCCCTATTACAAAATTGCTTATATAACACCTGCAAGTGTGTTCATCATATTACGGTAGCATTGTCTAAGCTTCATTATCTCATCACAGGGACATCTGGTCGACTCAGAACACAACTGGAAGGTGGCAGTCAGTTTTTGGAAGAAAGAAAATCAATGGGGATTAGGACATATTATTTTTAAATATATATATATTATTGATATTTTACAGAGAGGAAGGGAAAGGGACAGAAAGTCAGAAACACTGAGAGAGAAACAACCAGCCCCCTCCTGCACACCCCCTACTGGGGATGTGCCCGCAACCAAGGTACATGCCCTTGACCGAAATCAAACCTGGTACCTTTCAGTCCACAGGTCGACGCTCTATCCATTGAGCCAAACTGGTTTCTGGAGAACATATTCTTATAAATGCATCAACGTGGCTACTTTTCACGTGGCCTTCATCAAGTCATATTCTGAAAGAAGTTTATAGTAACTTCCCTTTACCTGCAGGAAGGACCATGTTGGAACATTTCCATTTAATCAGGATCTATCCTGGGGTTTCTAAAAGCCCAACTTTCCGTTCTTTTAAACATTTACACAATTGTGGTTCACTTCATACCCAACTGCAAACAGCTTAACCTCCAAAGGACGCATTTGAAAACAAAGCAACTCAACTCCACACACTGCCTTTATGGAGGCAACATGTTAAGAGAACATCCAGTCATTTTTCGTGGATGGTGGATTCTTTAGCAAGATGAATTTTCCTGTGAGCAAAACAGCCACCCAAGAAGACACAGTCGTATTTGGCTCTGGTGGAGGCATTTTCATTTCAGAAGTGTGCGTGATTCTGATCTGTGACTTTCTCTCCTTCAGCAATCAGGACTCCCAAGGAGTTAGCCAGCCTGCTAATCTAGTTTGTCAGGCAAGCTTTCTTCTGCAGTAGCCTGGAGGATGAGGCCTGCTTCTAGCTTTACTTTTTCCCAGAGGTCAAATAACACCACTTCCCCCATTCTCTGATGCTCATCGTAGGTAGGGGTTTAAAAAAAAAATCAAGCCTATTCCACAGAGAGTCCCTTGGTTTTTAAAGACCTAACAGAGTCAGGCAGACTATTGTTTAGGACCTTGTTTGCTCCCTTAGAAGCGGTTCAGACCTCTGTGGCCAAAGCTTTTCCCGAGTCAGACTCTTGACCAATTCCCAAACTTTTCGTGTACATTTATGAAGGCAGAGCTCTGCCTGCTGAACTGTTTCACTGCAAAGATCTACTCTTTAGTGTCATTGGTATCAATAGATAAACAAATTTGGAACATTTGTCAACCAATTGCAGGAATGTTCAGGTGGAGGGTTGTATGGGTCCAGAACTTTTTTAGAGAGAGCCTTTGTCCTTAAATACTGACTATTGTGTGACAATTCAGAATTCATTAAGAAAAAAAAAACACACAACTAGTTTAAATATAAACAATAGATCAGGGTAGGATGACAGCATTATAACTAGACATAAGATTAGAGGGTGAGCTGAAGAAGGTGGCAGAAAACCAATTATCAGTTTGAAATCACTAACTTTTTGCTGTTGTAATTGGATTAATGTTCAAATGTTATAACTTCAGTTTAAGAAAAAAATAGGTTTAATACTCTCAGTAGTTCAAAATAGCTACCATGTTTTGAAGGAGGAAGGGCAAAATACCACTTTTTAATAGAGAAAACTAGAGGCCAGGTACACGAAATTCATGCATGGGAGGTGGGGAGTACAGAGGAGGGATGGTGTCCCTCAGCCCAGCCTGCAAAGATGCCAGCATCCTTCACCCTGGCCTCTAGCCAGAGGTTCCTCTCCTTCCAAACAGCCTCTGGGGAGACGCTTGCCCTGGGGCCTCCTCAGGGCCCCGGCACATGATGCCCTGTCGGGGACTCAGAGGCTTGGGCTTTCAAGACTGGCTTCCCTGTCTGGCATACTGCGCATTTGCTGCCACGGGAGCCGCACCTCAGGAGTCGCCCCCTTGGACCATACTACTTGCAAGTGTGTCTGTTGGGGGTGGGGGGGCTTTGGCGACAGTGATTTGAAGCCTGCCGCGGGCCATGCTGGTCGCATCTGGACTGCGGGCAGGGGTCTGCTGGGCTGCATCTGGGGGCTGCAGGTGGAGGAGCCCAGCACCCATAGGGCTCCATCAGCATCAGGAACTAGAAAGACTCATTTTTTCTGGTTCATCCCCTCCCTCTGCACAGCTGGGCAGGACTTCAGCCATCTTGGTTGGGGTTTATTTACTCCTGATTGGCTGGTGGATGTGACTTTGTGGGCATGGCTTGATCGGAGGCATGGTCAATTTGCATATTACTCTTTTATTAGATAGGATTAGCCTTACCTATTGATTTTATAATCTTTATTTGTTCAAGCTCTGCATACTTATTGAATACCTACAATATGCCAATGAAGAAGACCCCAAAAGGACCTAGCTGAGGAAAAATTAAAAGAAGCAACAATAGATATCAAATAGGAATACTCCAAACTTAACAAGTGCACCTTTGTATCCCCACCTCTCATCACATTACCAGATACGTGAAGGCAGGTGCCCAGTGAAGTGGATAGCTAACAAATGAAAGTGAAGTAGGTCACACTGGGCATGTCTATCATCTAGAAGACTTGCCACACAGTTTTTGGAAGGATGGCTGAATGAGTGGGTTTTATTCGGGACCTGGAAGAGGCTGAAGCAGAGGACGTTGGGACTGGGAGAAACAGTAAGGACAAAGGCCTAGTGTCCACATCTGAGTGTGACCCACAGGTGTTTGGGGCTAGTGGTGGGCTGGCCTGGCTGCAGAGGATGACAAGGTGCACAGGGATGACGGTTACAGATGGGACGAATAGAACCATAGGGATGTTCTTACTTGTCCTTTTATACTTTAAAGTTACTTATATTGTCTGATCAAGAAACTAAATCAGCTAAAGCCTTGGTTTAAAAAGCTGAATTTGAAAAAGGCACATATACTGGTAAGGTGGCTTAGAGCACATAGAGAAAAGGATGACACAGTGGTTTTATTTTTTTTAATAAATTTTATTGATTTGTTTTTTACAGAGAGGAAGGGAGAGGGATAGAGAGTTAGAAACACTGATCAGCTGTCTCTTGCACACCTCCCACTGGGGATGTGCCGACAACCAAGGTACGTGCCCCTGACCAGAATCAAACCCGTGACCCTTGGATCTGCAGGCCAATGCTCTATCCACTGAGCCAAACCAGTTTCAGCTAATGCAGTGGTTTTAAACCATGTTTACATTCTGACTCTCTTTTCTAAACAAAGTGGAGCCCAGATTTCCCTCCCCTCCCTCGTAACGTGGGCTGAACGAAGGAACTCACTTCTCACAAAGAGAATAGGACCACCAGAAGAGCATGCGACGTCTGAGGCTGGGTTAACAGAGTGTAGCTCTGCCTGAGAGTCCTGTCTGGACCCCTCGCCCTGTTGAAGGCAGTCCCTATGTCATGTGGACACTTAAGCTGCCTTAGGAGAGGCCCCAGAAGGGAGGAAAGAGATCTCTGGCCAACACTGGAAGCCCCTCCTCCAGACCCTCACGCCTTCAGAGGACTGCATCCCTGGGGAGCTCCTGACTGCAACTTTACGAGAGCCTGAGCCGGAACCCTTCAGTGAACCCGGTCCTGAGCTCCCAGACACAAAAACAGGGACGATAACCAGTCCTGGAAAGGTCTGATATGCAGCATTACAGGACTAATGCAGATGGCGAGGTAAGCTCTAAAAAAACAGGTTGTTTTAACAGCCTAGGACCTACATGGGGGTCCTCGCATAAGAATAGCAATAAATAAACAAACAAACAAACACACACACAAAAAAAACATTATAAGGTATAAGACTTGGTGGCCTATACAACAAAGAAGTTAAGGAAAAGAAATAAATCAAGATGGCTCTGAGAACATCTGAGAAGCCATAAAAGAAAAATCAGTAGGGAATGGGTGAGTGGGTGGGGGAAATGGATTTAGGGGAAGTCATCTCTTCATTCTGTCATTGTAGAGAACTAGACTATATAAGAAGCTACAGTGAGAATGATCGAAAATGAAATTTAGAAGATTGCTTAAAGATGGGTTAGTTCAATGACCGCATTTTCACATAAAGCTAAAGTAGTCACACAGGACCCTGGGTTTAGAAGGGCCAGCGCTTCTTGGTTTAATGCTCTGCTCTTGCCCCCCTTGAAATCCATATTCATTGTTTGACAGGAGGCCCTGCATTTTCACTTTTCACTCGGCCGCCAAAGGAAGTAGCTAATCTTGTGTACACTCCAGCCTCTCCCTGTTAGTCCTGAAGGCGTTATTTCATGAGTATGGGACTACCTTTTTCACATATAATTCAAGGATTTCAGGGTGGGGAGGCATGGTTTGGCTCTCACTACACTGCATCATTTGTCATTTAGCATTAGCGTATTCCCATTGATAGCCATTTCCAGGTAGTAAACCACCGTGATAGCAATTGGTCTGACATAGCTCTCCTTTAAACTGCTAACAAGTGACATCCCTGATTCCCCTTCGGAGGAGATGTGGGGTCTCATTGTGGAGACCCTGTCACATTCATGAAGACTGAGTCTGCCACCCGTCACATCGCATGTCAAATCGATTCATGTCAGACAGGCTTGCTGAGACTGAAATGACCTTGGATGGACAGTGAAGAAATGACACATCTTCTCCTCAGAGAGTTATAGTTCATGATAGCTAAGCTAGACAAGTTTTCCCAGAACCAATATCGAGCAAGAAAGAAAAAACTATTATGAAAAAGAGAACTAGTTCTTCTATTGGAAGGTAAAGAGTAGGAGAAGCAGAAGAGAGATACTGAGTCTTAAAAAAACAGGCTCCAACATTAATCTCGTCTATAATTATGGCCTAAGCGACCATTGCAGCTGAAACAACCAAACTGATGACTGAACAGGTTGTGTGAGGAAACCAGGCCGGCAGGGGGTTAGTGAGAGACCACCGAACAACTGAACATGTGTGGGGAAACCAGGCTTGCAGGGGAGTTAGTGAGGGACAACCAAATGACACAGCAGTGGGTTACGTGGGGTGACCAGGCCGGCAGGGGGGTTAGTGAGGGATGACCAAATGACCGAGCAGCGGGCTGGCAGGGGGCAGGCAATGAGGGGTGACCAAGCCAGCAGGGGAGCAGTTAGGGGTGACCAGGCTGGAAGGGGGGCGGTCAGTTGGGGGTGACCAGGCCAGCAGGGGTGGGGCAGTTAGGGCAATCAGGCAGGCAAGCAGGCAGGTGAGCAGCTAGGAACCAGTGGTCCCTGATTGTGAGGGGGATGTCAGACTGCCAATCCTGGAATTGGCCGTATACTGGCAGTCCGATATCCCCCATAGATGTCCTGGATTGGAGAGGGTGCAGGCTGGGCTGAGGGGACCATCCCCATGCACACATTTTGTGCACCAAGCCTCTAGTAGAAACATGATATGCTAATTAGACCGGACAGCTAAATGACTTCCCTGATATTGTGCATTGGACCTCTCATAAGAATAATAGGTTTACATGGAAATGAATCTCAATCTCAACAACTGACTTACTTCATTCTTTCATTAGTAGTCAATGAGTATTAGCTGGCGGTGTTTGAAACACCATGACTTTATAAACTGCCAAGTACTTACAGCCATATTTTATTTCTAGAATACTCCGGTTTAATTATTAGTGCCTGTAGTTTCACTTGTTGAGGAGCAGGAAGAAAAATGGACACATCTGATAGCAAGAAATACTAGCCTCGTCCACCTCTACCTTCTCCATGTCCATGAATGAGTTCTTTCTCTTTTTCTTTTGTTCAATCCCTCCACTCCCTCCAAACATCACTGCCCCCATCACTGCCTGCTCCCTATCTATGAGTCTTTCTCTAGTTTGCTTGGTAGTTCAGTTTGTTCATGAAATTCCACATGTGAGTAAGATCATATGGTACTTGCCTTTCTCTGACTGGCTTACTTCACTTAGCATAATGTCTGCCAGGTCCATCCATACTGTCCCAAATCATCAAAAGGTGATGGGGAAAAAATAAAATAAAAAAATAGTAAATACCCCCACATATGTAAATGTTATTTAGCAGTTTATTAAGCTGTTGAACAAGAAACTTACTAGTTATAAAGCACCAAAATTAGTTATTTATAAAAGTAACCCTTATTAGCAGACAGTCAAGGAATTTTATTTTATTTTTTTAAATATATTTTATTGATTTTTTACAGAGAGGAAGGGAGAGGGATAGAAAGTCAGAAACATCGAGAAACATTGATCAGCTGCCTCCTGCACACCCACCTACGGGGGATGTGCCCTCAACCAAGGTACATGCTCTTGATCGAATCGAACCTGGGACCTTTCAGTCCGCAGGCTGATGCTCTATCCACTGAGCCAAACTGTTTTCGGCAACAGTTAAGGAATTTTAAACAGACTACTTCTATAACCTGGGGCAAATTGATCAGTCAAGGGCTCTGCTTTCTTGATTTGTAAAGGTAATAATAGAACCTAATTTAAACTTGTTAGAAGAATGCCTGTCATACCATAAACATTCAACAAATGCCTTCTGCTGCTGCAGCTATAAATAAGAGAGAGAAATAACAGCAAGCAGCCATCTTTCTTTGAAGTGGAACTTCAATTATTGCTTTTAAGCACAAAAATTAAACATTTGGAAGCAAAGAATAGGGAAAGCAAGTGGGGAATAGACTGGTGCTTTTATAATTACCTTGGGCAGCCGAAGGGTTTTTCTCCTGATTATCAAACGCGGAGTGCTGCTTCCTACTCTACCAGCAAACAAAGGCGTCCTCTTTGGCTCAAGCAGCACACAGTACTGCAGTTTCATCAGTGCTGGAGCTGGGCATTCAGCCTCAGGTCTGTGGACTCCCAGAGGTCCATGGGACTGCAGAGGGTTGATAGTCTCCCCTGAAGTTGGATGCAAAATATGGTGTGAGTGTGGGTGTATGGAGAGTATTTCTCTGACTGCCACCCAAGCCTTCTCTCTGCCTGTCACATCCTGCCTGGCTCTAAAGGCCCAACTCAAATCTCATCTCCTCCTAGATGCCTTCTTCCAGCCTGAAATGACCTTGGACTAACAGTGAAGAATTGACACATCCTCTCCTCTCCACCCTAGTCCTTGAACCCAGGAAACTCTCCTAAATGCCTGGGGATTTTCTCATCTATATCTTTCACCTGTCCTTTGGCACATGTTGGTCTGTTTCCCCAAAATATTGGGAGGTCCTAGAGGGTGGGTGCCATTTGTGGCTGGTTGGCTTTGTGTTCCCAACACAACACACTATCATGGGAGGTCTTCTGTGAGTAGGTGGTGATTCTGTTGCTCTTGGGAGTGTCTGAGACTTCAAGGATCTCTTCTGGCATACTGCACAAGATCTAGAAAACTGCTCCAAATACGTCTCCTATTCACCTTGCTCCCACCTCCTGAGAGTCCACTGGTACTTCATGTACTATTGGGAAACCAGAAACACTAACCAGAAAGGAGATAGTGGCACGATTTACAAGAGCTAAGATTTGGAAATAGCCTAAGTGCCCATCAGCAGATGAGTGTATTTAAAAAAATGGTGGTACATCTACACAATGGAATACTACGCTGCTATAAAAAAGAAGGAACTTTTACCATTTGCAATAGCATGGGTGGATCTGGATAGCATTATGGTAAGCAAAGCAAGCCAGTCGGAGAAAGATAAATATCATGTGTACCATTGAACATTCCATGTTTGTTCATCCCATTTATGTTATGCGTTTATTTTTCTCCACATTGACAACATGTTCAGGTACGGATTTGTGGGACAATATTTCTAAATTATCATTAAGATTGTGTGATAAAATTTGTCCGACATTTTAAATGACATTTGTCTAGTTGTGTTATTGCCAGTATTTCTACTGATGAGTGATAGACTAATCTCCTGAATATAGCTTTAACCTACACTAAAAAGCAGGTATTTACCCTCAGAAAAATGCACCTCTCCCTCCTTCAATTAAACTGTGATAAGAGTGGTGGGGATACATAACGTCAGTTGACAAGGCTTCCTTTAGAAATTATAGTCACTTCGGGATGCGTGCACGAGAGTGTATGTTTACCCACTTTCTGAGATATTGTTTCTCCACCTTCATTGCAACACCCACCAGAAACCCCTTCATTAAGTTAAAGTTAAAATTGTTTACACACTTGATTGTCCCTTACTAAATTGGAGATTCTCGAGGAATGAAGACCAGAGCTCTTTTTTTTTTTTTTTTGAGCCTTATAGTGGGTTGAACATACACAGCGCTTTGCATATGGAAGATCCACAGTCCATTTTAGCTTAATCTGAAAGAGGGAATCGATAACGATTTGGAGTATTAAGGGGATGCTCATTCAAACAGTGCAGGCTTTGGTAAGAAAGGCACATGCTTGCTGAAACCGCTCCTTCAGATGGATTCCGAATAGCAAATGACCAGCAGAATGTCATTTCTGGCCACTTGAGAAACATGGCTGATCTCACCAACAGGGACAGTTCTAATGCAGAGAAGGCCCTGGGTCCCAGGGCTGGAAGTTGCTTGCCTTGATAAATGCACAGGCAAGACCTTTGAATATCATTCCTGAAAAGAACATCTGGCTCTATATTGTCAGAGGCAGACTTTTCTTATCGGTTAAAAGCCAAGAACTATGCTTTCCGTCCCAGCTCTGCCCTTTGACCAGTTTTAGCGTGCTTAGATCACGTCTCCCCTGCTGGGGGCCAACTCAGGGCCCTTCATATGTGCTTGCAATGCATGTGACTGGATTAAAGCACCAGGTGGGTGTCCCAATTTCCCCTTCAGGGACGTAAGCACAGGTGACCAAGGGTGCCTCAGCCAGTCTCTAAACAGACACTGACACGTACGCCCCAAGATACTTACTCAATATTGACCGAGCATAAATGACACAGGAGAGAGACGTGCAATGCACGAATCACACACGGTTTATTTACCAGAGTCCTGGTGGTTTCCAGACCTAAGCAGAACACCAAAGATCCATGCTGACAGACACACATACACACTGAACATTGGGTGTTGCAGCTGCAGCTCGGCGTTTTGTTTGAGGCCTCAGTTTCACAGCTCACGGTTCTGACTCCCGGTCCACGGAAGAACTCCGGCAGATGCAGGCGGGGGGGTGGGGGGTGGGGTGGAGAGTGACCGTCTGTGGAGGAGCAGGCGAGCGTCTCTGATCTCCTCTGGTTCCCTCCTCTTTTTATTTGCCCAGATGGGGGTCTTCAGTGTGTCTTATCAGCGGGTCCCAGGAACCTTGCTATCTGGTCTTACATATGGGGTACAGATTACTTTATTTTCTACATACAGGCCACTCAAAGGTTCTAACAAACTTGTTTACATTACATTCCACACTAAATTTGTTTACATTACATTTCACACTTTAGTTCCACACTTCAATACTTATTCTATATTGAATTTTATCCTTATTACTATTACTACAACAGTGGGGTGGTTTCATTTTCTGCCAAGCATCTCAGGAAACAGCGTCCCAATGCAAAGGGGATCAGAGTGTCTATAGGAAGCGTGGGCTCTGACCGAGGTCCCTGGATGTGGGTTCTGAGAAGCCTTCTCCTCTTCAAGCCCACCTTCCTCTTCCTGCTGGGAGGCCCCCAGGAAAAGCCTAAATGAAACCATTTGAGGGAACTTCGAAAAGACTGTTCTGACTGTGTGCCACTTTCCTCCAGACAAAGAATTAGTATCTAATGATAAAAACACTTATCATCAGATAAGTGTATCTAATGATAAAAACCTATTATTTAGATGGTCTCTGGCATATTATTTAGATGGTCTCATAGCAGTGAGAATGACCCAGGAATCATATATGCAGTATTGTCCTTTTTTCTGATTTTAAGGTAACATTGATTCCAAAGCACTTTATCAAACACACAGAACAAAGAAGTCCAGCCACTTTCAAAGTAAGCACACTAGTCAAGTACTGCAGAAAAACTAATATTTTTCTATTCCTATTTCATGCATAAGGCTATATATAAAAGAATATTAAATGTCTTTGATCTTCCCTTTGGAAAAAGATTACAAAAATCCCTGCAAGATTCAAATATCCCTTCCTCCTTACACCCTGCTCCTCTCCTGGTTCCACTCACCCCCATCCTGTCCCGTTTCTGTACCGTTGCACGAGATGTCTCCAAGAGGTCTCGCTGATTCAATACTCCAATCAGTGTTCACTTTCTAGGCTCATACACATAAACGAAGTCTCCTCAACGCATTTTCCCTGACCTCCCACGGACGTATGTGGGACACTCTGTAATTTTGAAATGCTTGGCAAATTATTGCCCACTTAACATCCACTGCATTATATTTAACTAAAGTTTACTGTAAAGATTGAGAAAATAGCACATCTGATTAGAGTAACTAACTCTTTAAGGGAATTAAGTTGAGGGTGTCTCTTAACAGATGCTTAGCTTGGAGAAAAACAAAACCAGCTATCTAGATGCTCTTAGTAGCGACCAGGAGGTACAATGGCCCTTAGATAAGTATGACGTGTGCCTTCATTCTGATCCTCTCTTCTGCAGAACAACCTCAGGTACTGTGCTTTGCAATTATTTATGCAAATAGTCACCTATTTTGCTCCCAACGCCACAGCACAAGTCGTAAAGATCATCTATAATAATAAAAGCGTAATATGCTAATTAGACCGGACATCCTTCCGGATGACCTTCTGGATGAAGCCAGGGCTGGGAGAGCTGGCCAGTCAAGGCGAGGTTCTGAGGGCTGAAATGGAATTTCACAAATTTTGTGCATCCGGCCTCTAGTTAATATATGAAGAGGCTTCTGAAAAGAATAGTCGATCTACTTGGTGAACCTACAGAGAATTCATGGTACACTCACGACCCTGTAAAAATGCAGACAAATAGGTAGTGACTTTCAGTAAAAATGAGATGAAATGTAAGTTCATGTTTCTTCCTCCAAAATCCCTTCCATCAAAATATACTATCTGGTAGAAATGAGGAAGTTTTCCTTTCGCCTCATCTCTGCTAGGTCAGGATGCTACTAGACCGTGATCAGAGTTGCCTATCTAATGTACAATCCAGGTTCCTGGGCTCCATTGCAGAGATTCTAATTCTCTGGCTTGATGTAGAGCTCAGAACATACAGGTGTAGCATCCCCACCCCCCAGTGATTCTACTGCAAGTGGGACTTCTCTTTAAAGAGACACACTCCAGGCTCTGGGCCAGTTGTTCTTGACCTTTAGCAGGAACCAGAATCTTTACAAAAAGACTTAATAGAGACACAGATTGCCTGGCCCCACCTTGGATTCTGGTTCAGTAGCACTTGATGGGGGTCTCAAAATTTGCATTGCTACCAGCTTCCAAGGTGATGCTGATGTTGCTGGCCCAGGGAACCCTTTGTGAACCACTGTTCTAGCATAAATTAATGTGTTTGCCCAATACGGCATGGGAAAGCTATGTATTCCCAAAGCCTTCAGCATCCCTTCTACCAACCCTCACCTACCTTTCCGGTTTCATGGAACCCCTATTGCGAGGCTCTCTATCATCCAGCCAAGACAGGCCCCTCACCATTCCCCCTAAGGGTTCAGATCTTAGTATGGTTTTTACCTAGTTGTGCATATAACTGTCTTCTCCACTGAATTTTTCGCTTCCCAAACTAGGTTTCAGATAATTAATATTCCCCCTGAAGCCCTGCAGAAAGCACGCCAGCAGAATTAAAACTCAACTGACCCGGTGATTCTCTAGATATGGCCCAAGGACCTCTGGGGTTTACCTGAGCCCCTTTCATTGCTGGGACAATAGGTTAAACGACTTTTGTAAGAATAGTCATTTGCCTTTTTCATTGGGTTGATATTTGCATTGATGAAAGCCACTGAATCAAGACGGGCCCACACTGTGTTAAAAGACACGCCCACACAAGGAAAAATCAAAATAGCCCGTTTCACCTAAGAACATCCTTAATGAAGCAGTAACATTTATTAATTTTATAAAATCATAAATCTTGACTGCAAACCCTTTGTACTGGGTGATAAAATGGGACGTGTACCCAAACTTTTCCTAATACTCAGATATAAGGGTTGTGAGAAGACAAGCACATGTGATTGGCAAGCAAGCTAACCAGCTGCTTTGTTTTGCCCCCAGAGAATATCAGTTTTACTTGAAAGAAAGATATGACAAACTACGGCTATTTCAACTCGGTATTTGACAGACATTATCTCAGAAATGCACAATGTGGGCTTGTCATGTTATGAACAACTGGCAGCCAAGGATAACATGAAGGTTTTCCAGAGAAATTAGAAATTGAGAAAATTAATTGCTGTAAGCTGGACAGCTCTCCAATACTGGAGGCCTGAATGATAGTCACTAATGTGATTGTTTGATGCTGTGTAATGAAGTCTGCCCCCCTCTGGAAGACCTCGGCCGCTGATTGAGCCAATGCTTTAGAAATGACCTTTGTATGATGTTTCAGAATCACGTGCACATGAGAGTTCCATTTAAAGTACAAGGTACAGCGATGGGTTTATTTCTAATGCAACAGGCTCCCAAAAGTTCAGATTCCATACTGCAACTCATTTTGAATGAGTAGGCTATTAAAATATTTAAAATATGAAAACACCTTCCCAACTCTATGTGTGTGTACATGGAGTTAGCTTTTCTTTTTAAATATATTTGCATTGACTTCAGAGAGGATGGGAGAGGGAGAGAGACATAGAAACATCAGTGATGAAAGAAAATCATCCATGAGTTGCCTCCTGCATGCCCCCGCTGGGGATCAAGCCCACAAACTGCCTTCTCTCGTGGCACAGGAGTCACTGTGCTCCCCGCCTGAAAACGGCCAACGATGCTGTTTGCCTTTCAGTCTGAGAGCAGCGTGGTGTGCTTGCCTTGGCAGCCATATCCTACCAGAAGCCCTGGCACCTGTGAATTCTCTGAATGGCCTTCCCTATCCTTCAATTATTAAACAACAGGGGCAGCACCCAGGGGGAGGGGAAGGGGCAAAGGGGAAGCCACTCTGCCATTGGCCCAGCTGACCTCTTGCCCCAGTTGTAAACCCTGAGATGGAAGTATGTCTATCCTGGCCCTGTGCCTCCCATGTGCAGCGAGAGTTGGTGTCACGGTGTGAGCCAAGAGAAGACGCCCACAGGTGTGGGGGAGTGCCTGCGAAGGGCCGGGCGGAACTGCTGGCCACGGTTTCTCTGGCAGGAGCTGGAGAAGCGGCCAACCTGCCAAGTGTCCCAGCTGTGATTCATTCCATGCGGCCTGCTGGTGGCTTTTCGCACTCCACAACGACGCAGCTTACTCAGTGCCCCAGGTTGGACAGAAAGAATCGACTTTCCCTTTAAAATGAAAGAGGGAAATAAAAGAACAGCAGGAAAAATGAGCATTTCCTGGCCTTCGTGTCTTCTCTTGCTTTCTACTAAGTGGCCAGAGATGCTGATGATTAATTCAGAGTGGGAGTGATCCGATGTCAGTGGCTCCCTCTGAAACCCTTTGTATCCTTCCTCTACCTCTGCTCCCACAGTCCCACCTCCCCATTCCAACCACCTGTCCTGGGACAGGAAGAAGCTACATGATTTGGATGGATGGCGATCCTAAAAACAGGTGGGGACTGAGAGCGTGTGCATATGGTGGGGTGTTCCCAGCCTGATAAGGGCAGCTGAAAAGGAGCAAGGACATTAAATGAGAGAAATAAATACATCTGTTTTTCCTCCCCCTGCTTCACCCCTGCCCGCTCCTGTCCCGCTTCTGCTCCTCTCTTCTTTCTTTACCTTTCTTCTTTTCCATTATCTATCTATCTACCTATCATCTACCCATCTATCTAATTATCTACCTACCTATCTATCTACCTATCTACCTATCTATCATCTACCTATCTATCTACCTATCTACCTATTTATCATCTATCTACCTATCTACCTATCTATCATCTATCTATCTATCTATCTATCTACCTATCTATCATCTATCTATCACTCTTTCTTCCTCCCTTCTCTCCCTAATCATGAAATAGAAGATTAATGTGTTTATAATATCTGGGGAGGTGGGGGGAAGTGTATTTCAATTCCCAAATGGCCCATCCTATGCCCTCTGGTTCCTGCGAACTGTGTGTTTTCTGTTTGCTTGGTTTGGTTTGGTTCGGTTTTTGCTTAAACCTGTCCCTGCTGGTAGCCACAGCCAAACTCTGAGAACGCATGGAGGTCCGCAGTGCCCCTGGTCAGAGCTGGGAACAGAATCCACAGAACTCCAAGCATTGCTTGCTGACCTGAGGTTAAGGAAAGGCCGCAGCGAGCATGGTATGCCCGCCCAGCCATTGATCATTGTGACTCTCATGGGCCCCAGCAAAGAACTCCTGAGTATGGAGGACAGCTGCATACCACCTTCTGGGTGACATTAGTTAGAATCATTGTTCTCTGAGAAACATAGTCCAAAAGCTCTGGGAAGCCAGGAAAATGCCCCAGACTCACTTCTTTCCTTGTAAGAATTACAAAAGAAGAAGAGAATAAACAACACACAGCAGGGAGGCAGGGTCAGAGAGTGGAATAAAATAATAAAGACAATGCGTAAGAAAAATCACTTTTGGTCTTCAATGGAAAAAAAAGGGATGTATTTTTTTAAAAAAAGAACTTTTGTTGTTGTTGTTAATCCTCGCTTGAGGATATTTTTCCATAGATTTTTAGGGAGAGTAAAAGGGAAGGAGAGAGAGAGAGAGAGAGAGAGAGAGAGAGAGAGAGAGAGAGAGAGAGAGAGAGAGAGAGAGATGAGAAAGACACTTTGATTGGTTGCCTCCCACACAAGCTCCAACTGGGCTGGGGACTGGCCTCAAGTCTTCAACCAAGGTATGTGCCCTTCACCAGAATCGAACCTGGGACCCTTCAGTCTGCAGACCAATATTCTATCCACTGAGCAAACCAGCTAGAGCCAGAAAATTACTTTTAACAGGACCCCTAACTGTCAGGTTTTTTTTTGTTTTGGGGGGACAGGTTGGGACACTTTTTTTGGTATTGAAGGCAGCTAGCAGGCCAGGCTAGCAGCGAAGACTGTTCTTGCTGAGATGCACAAGGAAAGGCAGGCTGATGCCAACACCCAGAGAGCAGGGAGTCTGGCAGGTAGGTGCTGTTCTGAAGCCACCAGTGCCAGTCTCTCCCCACAGTTCCCAACTGGGCTTTTCAGATGTTTCCAAAGGATCATGTTTCCTCTGGTGCAAAGAGGAGACCTGGCTGGAGGCCTCCATCTCATAACCTCTACTGCCAGCGTCTGAGAGCTGCTAGGCTCACAGAGGCACTAGAATGCCATCATGGGCTTGTTTGGCCTGAGCCCAGTGTGGTGACCTCCTTAGAAAAGCCACCACTTCCCTGGCCCTCGATCTCTTCGTCTCTAAAGTGAGAGCATGACTCAGTGACTGCCCAACATCACAATCTAGGACTCAATATAAATTTGATTTCTATATTTTATTTTAATATAGAAATATAATATCTATATTTAATAACTGAAGTAAATATTTACAGAACAGTATTTATCCTTGCTACCTGCAATATACTTCCTCCTTTCTCCCTCTATTGCTTGTCATGACCCATTAAATTAAGATTTCATGATTCTCTAAAGTCATCAAAACCCACAGTTTAAAACCTCTGATCTAGATTATATGTTCATTCAAGAACTATTTATTAAATGACAACATGTACCAGGTTGCCAGGTACTTTTCTAAGTGCAGCCAAGAACTAAACACATGAAAATGCTTGTTCTCCTAGAGCATATAACTGGAAGAGGATAGATGATGAGGTATATTATGTATCTCAATAAACTGCATGATATGTCAGATGTTGTAGCAGATACTATCAGTACCACACCCATATCTCTGGGTATCATATTATATCATCACTTCAGCATGCTCTCTCTTATTCTAGGGACCAAGATCTGTATCTTTTTTTTCTTTGGGGCTTCTTTCAAAGTCCCAGAAGTCTTATTTGCCCACCTTCAGGAGAAGCAGGAAATTAATACCCCATCCTCTAGCACCCCCACAACCAGTGACTAATAGAAGTTGGTGTAGAAATACCCCAGCTCCTTCTCCACTTGTGTGGGGGTAGCCATGAGGCATCTCCCTAAGAAACCACTTCCATCTGAGATCTTGGCACAATGTTTACTTCTGGAGTGACTCAAATTCTGAAACAGGTGATCAGTGCTGTGGCATAAAATACATAGGAAAAAGGATAGGAAGGCCAGGGCAGAAATTTTCAATGCAGAGATTAGGGACAGCTGTGCTAATAGGAAATAAAGGAAATTTGAGAAAAGGCCTAAAGGGGAGAAAGATGTGTGGCTATGGGGGCAGGGAGGGAATGTTTCAGGCAAAGGGTAAGACAGAATTAATGGGACAGGAGATCAGAGATGTAGCAGGCAGATCTAAGCAGATACTTTCAGCTCCACTGTTTTATTTTATGTCTATACTAGGGGCCTGGTGCATGAAATTTGTGCACTGGGGGTAGGTGGTCCCTCAATCCAACCTGCCCCCTCTCACATACTGGGAGCCCTCAGGGGATGTCCAACTAATGGCTGACCCCCAGCCTGCCCAAGGCCTAAAGCCTCTGGTGAAGCTTTAGGCTATGGGCACCCAGCCATCACCCTGCTCAGCTCAGCCCCAGCTGCCTGTGACTATTTGGCCCCAGGGGGCTGGGCACTCACCACCACTTCTGCTCACAGCGCCTGGGGGCTGGGTGCTCGCCGTCACTTGGCCCCACCCCTGCTCCTGATTGGCTGGTAGCATAGCCAATCAGGAGTGAAGGTATGGTCAGATTTGCATGTTTCTCTTTTATTATATAGGATGTTAGTGATGGAGGATAATAATATCTAGAAACCCGATTCCAAAGCACACTTTGTTATTTCAAGGAGAGGCTAAAGGAGGCAGCAGAGGCTGCGTGCGCACATTTCAGAACCTCTACTACCACTCACTGTGCTTTCATTCAACAGAGCTTCCCCAGTGGCCGTCGAGATTTCCCACTGTCAACCACATCTCATTGCCAGGGACGGCCTGAGAACTTTCACATCCCCGGCCCTTAACTGACCTGAACCTTTTCACTTGCTGATTTTGGCCCAATACGATTACTTTTATTTGTTTTTTGTTTTTTTGTTTTTACTGTTTCACATTTTTTTTCATCTTTATTGTTCAGTTTATTAATTACATTATTCCTTTCCCCACCCCCCATGGTTCCCCTCCACCTGGTACCCATCCCACCCTCCGCCCTCACCCCCTCCACTGTCCTCTCCCATAGTTGCAGAATTTTGTCCCGTCTCTTGCTGCACTTCCCACACCCCTTTTCCCCCAAGAGTTGTCAGTCCATTCCCACTTTATGTCTGTGATTCTGTTACATTCACCAGTTTATCCTGTTCATCAGCTTATTAATTCACTTCATTTTTAGATTCATTTGTTGATAGATGTATATTTGGTGTTCATAATTTATACTTTTATCTTTTTCTTCTTCCTCTTCTTAAAGAATATCTTTCAGCATTTCAAATAGTATTGGTTGGGTGGTGATGAACTCCTTTAGCTTTTTCTTATCTGCGAAGCACTTTATCTGATCTTCAATTCTGAATGATAGCTTTGCTGGATAGAGTAATCTTGGTTGTAGATTCTTGCTGTTCATCACTTTGAATATTTCTTGCCACTCCCGTCTGGCCTGCATCGTTTCTGTTGAGAAATCCGCAGTTTCCTCATCTAAGAAATGGCCCAACCAGCACTGGCACCATCTTGCGTGTTCGGAACACCCTCAGCCAGTCCCTCTGCTGGGTGACGGGGGCAGCAGGTGAAGACGGTTGAGAAGTAACTTGTGTGTTGTTGTGGGGAGAAGGGCGGCGCCTACAGTCGGGTTTGAGGGAAGGGAATCCCTTCTGTGCTGAGCCAGACAACAGCCCATTCTGCTTGAACTCTTTCCGTGACCCAGGCCTCAGTGCTTCGCCAGGTGGTGCTTCCAATTCTCAGGCTCTGTTGAGTCCATGAAAAGTTCTCCATTATTCTGAATTACACTCCCAAGAACTCTCTAAGCAACTCAGAACCTGCATTTCTCTTATGTGACTACCCTTTATATGACTGAAAAAAGCCAACCTACTTGCTTCTTTCTCCTCAGCCCAGCATCATCTATTAGGAAATTCCACATATAATGCAATTTCCAGCACTTGAACATAACTTAATGGTTCACAAGCCAACAATAATACTAACCATCAAGGTTACTGCCTACTCGATGCTGCTCTAAGTGCTTTTAATTTAATTATCTTATTTAATACATAAGCCATCCTATGCAGTTGGTGCAATTATCGTTCCCAGTTGAGAGACGAGAACAATAGTAAGCAGCAGCTCAGTAATTTGCCTGCGATAACATAAGCGCTAAATTGTGGAGCCAGACACTCAAACTGGTTAGTCTGGCTCCAGAGCTCACATGGTTCTGCTCTGCCACCTCTCCATTGGCAAACCCAAAGCTGGTTAGGGAGGGTCCAGACCAAGACCCAGACCTCTGGCTCCCAGTTCCACGCTCTGTCCACCACATCCTACTACCCTGGAGTGCCAATAGGTTGTCTTGGGGAGAAAAGGAGGGGTACCTTGGGGAGGGAGAACTGGGGCACAAAATTCCTAACTCCGAATTCCCAGGGGAAGTGCACATCTATTGAGTTTTACTTCTGATTCCCAAACATAGAAAATAACCTTCTTTATTTTGAAATTTGATCAGGAAAATTGACACTGGCATGGGCAGGAGAGCAGCCTCGCTGTAGAGAAGGCACTAAGACTCTCCCAAATTCCCACACCTTGGGCACCAGCGAGGACAAGGCTCAGGGAAGTCTTCAGTTTGAACCAGGAAGAAGGCATTGCCCGCAGCCACGGGCCTTGTCACCTGAGGCTGGTGAGATGGTGAAAATGCAGTGGTGAAAGCTTCCTTTGTGTAAGGTCTTCCTTCTTCCCTAAGGAATTGAGAGGAAGGGAAAGAGTGGGCCTTGGCTTACAAAACTGAATCTGAAAGATTTTTATCGAGACAGTGAGCTTTCTGAAAGGGTTTACAAGGCAAAAATCTCAGAGAAAGGAAGCAAGGAGGGAGACAGAGATGACAATTGTCAATAGTATATTTTCATGACAGCAGGCGAGGTGATTCATTTTGAATGAAGGTCAGGTCAGGTCAACTCCATGCACTTCCCTCCTCCCTCACCGGAAGAGCCTGATTCCATAACCACACTTCATAGTTCTCATTCAGTCTCTCCTCAAGCTCGTTAGCAAGAGGCCCACTCCGACCCTCGGACTTCGTTGGAAACCTCCTGTGCCCTTGCTCTGTTTCGTTTCACTACTTAGCATATTTCACCATCGATTTGCTTGTTTGCTTTAAATGTCTTCTCCTTCCAGCCATATGTGTAATATAATGAATAACCAATGGAAGAGACCTCAGACTAATTACATGTTTTCCCCTGCTATGATCCACCACCTAAAACGGAACCTGGGATTTGTTGATGTATGAAGGAATGGGGGAGAAGGGGGAAACCAATGGACAAGACAAGAGGAAGCAAAGAACGCAGACGGGTAAAGATAATAACAAAAGCAAACACACAAACAAAAACGATTCCAAGAGTAAAGAGACCTAAAATATGAAATTTGTAACCCAAATATGGATAGGAAGATTGGGCAAAATGAGGGAAACTGATCTTTAGTGATTTAAAAAATAGGAACGTTCATTCTGTCTGAAAACCAACTGTGGGCCTTACTTTATCAGCTCTTTATCTCTGGACACACACACACACACACAAAACATTCATGAGAGCTTCTATATATTGAACCAGACATATGATATCAATTAGCTGCAACTTTCACAATTATCCCCTTTGCAGATAAGGAAAGTGAGGGTTAAAGTTAGGCAATTTATTCACCATAGCCAAAAGTTGAAAACAACTCAAATGGATGAATAGATAAACAAAATGTGGCATATCTGTACAATAGAATAGTATTCATCTATGAAAAGAAATGAAGTAATAATACATACTACAACACAGAAAAACTTAAATAGCAGTATGCTGTGTGAAAGAAGGTAGGCACAAAAAGTCATGTATTGTGGGATTTCATTAACATGAAATAACTAGAATAAATAAACCTATAAAAACATAAAGCAGATTGGTTGTTGCCAGAGGCTGAAAAGAGAGACATGGGCAGTGCCTAATTGGTGTATATGGGGGTGTATATGGAAGGTACATTAGAAACTAAAGACATTAGAAACTAAAACACAATAAATGCCCTGTATTGAACACTTTAAAATGGCTAACTTTATATTCATCTTAATAAATTAAACTGAGTATAAAAAACATGCATAGTGGTAAAGTGAGGTTTTCAAGTTGAAATGAAAGATACTGAACAGCAGTAAGAAAGTATATGAAGTACAAAGCTCACTGGTTAAAATAAATTTATAGACAAATATAGAATATTGTAATACTTATGTAATAATGTAAATCACTTTTGATTTTAATATAAAGTTTAGAGACAAAAATATTAATAACCATAAGTATTTGATAACAGATACAATGTAAAAATATATAAATTGTCACATCAGTAGCATAAAGTGTTGGATGTGGAGTCAAAGTGTAGAGTTGTTATATGCAATAGAAGTAAAGTTGCTATCAGCTTAAAATAGACTTGTAACAATAAGCTGTCTTATGAAAACCTCATGGTATCCAAAAAGAAAATACCTACAGGAGACGAAGAAAGACAAAAAAGGGAAGCATACTCCAAAAAAAAATCAACAAAATATGGAAGACAATGAGAGAGGCAAAGAGGAACAAAAGAACTACATGACAGAAAATAGTTAAAATGTAATCCTTTTCTTTTTAGTAAATCCGTTTCAATCAAGAATTACTTTAAATGTAAATGAATTAAAATTCCCAATCAAAGGACATTAGAGTGGCAAATGGATAAAAAAAAAATCAAGATCCAACTATATGCTACTTGCAACAGATTCACTTCAGATTCAAGAACAAACATGGGCTGGAAATGAAGATATTAAAAAATATTCCATCTAAATGATAAGAAAAGAAAGCAGAGATAGCTATAGTTGTATCATCAAAGTAGACTTCAAGTCAAAAACTGTGACTTGAGGCAAAAATCAACATTATATAGTGATAAAAGTATCAATTCACCAAGAAGATAAAGCAATTGTAAATACATATGCAACCAACAATAGAGTACCTCTTAAATATATAACACAAACATTAACTAATCTGAAAGGAGAAATAGACAATAATACAATAAGATTAAAATACATCAATAATCCACTTTCAATAATGGATAGAACAACCAGACAGAAGATCCATAGGGAAACAAAGGACTAGAAAACCCTATAAACAAACTAGACCTAATAGACATATCCAGAACAATCTACCCATCAGTAGAAGCATAAACATTCTTTTCAAGCACACACATAACATTTCTCAGTAAAGAGCGCATGTTAGGCCACAAACTAGTCTTAATAATTTTAAGAAGATTGAAATCATACCAAGTATCTTTCCAAATGCAATGAAATGAAACTAGAAATGAATAGCAGAAGGATACCTGGAAAATTCACACACAAAAAAATGTGGAAATTTAAAAAGACATTCCACAACAACCACTAGGTCAAAATAGATATCGAAAGAGAAATCAGAAAATGACTTACGACAAATAAAAATAAAAGCATACAAATTATGGAATGCGGCAGAAGCAGTACGAGGAGGGAAACGTAGAGTGGTGAATGCCTACCTTAAAAAAGGTTTAGCCCTGGCCTGTGTGGCTCCATTGGTTGAGCAATGTCCCATGTACCAAAAGGTCACCGGTTTGATTCTCAGTCACGGCATATGCCCTGGTTGTGGGCTTGGTCCCCAGTAGGAGGTGTGAAGAAGGCAGCTACTCAATGTTTCTCATATCAATGTTTCCTCTCCCTCTCCCTCTCCCTTCCACTCTAAAATCAACTATAAAAAAACATATTAAAAAGATATTTTTAAAAAAAACTAATCTTAAGGCTCAAGGAACTAGGTAAAGAAAATAAACTAAGTCCAAAGCTAGCAGAAGAAAGAAAAAATAGATTATAGAAGAAATAAATGAAATAGAAAATAGAAAAATTAAAGATTGTTTTTTAAAGATAAATGAAATTGACATCCTTTAGCTAGATTAAGAAAAAAGACAGAAGACTCAAATAAATAACCCAAGAAATGAAAGAGGACATGTTATATCTAACACCACAAGAATAAAAATGATCATGAGACTTGTTACCAACAATTATATGCCAACAAATGAATAACAAAAGAGATGGATAGATCCCTAAAAACACAATCTATACAAACTGAATCATAAAAAAATAAAAAAAAATCTGAACAAACCAACAATGAATAAGGAAATTATGTCAAGAATTAAAATCAAAGCAACCAAGAAAACTCTAGAACCATATGGCTACACTAGTGGATTCTACCAAATATTTGAAGAATGAATACTAATCCTCCTGAAACTCTTTAGAAAACTGAAGAGGAGAAAACCCATCCAAATTCATTTTATAAGGCCAACATTATCCTGATGCCGAGGCCAGACAAAGACATTAGATACTAAAACCCAATATCCCTGATGAACAACTGTGCAAAAACCCTCAACAAAATGCTATCAAACCAAACTCAACGCACCTTAAAAGAATCATACACTGTGACCAAGTGGGATTTACTAGTGTCTGCAGGATGCAAGGATGGTTCAACATATGCAAATCAATTGTTGTATCTTTCTAGAAACAGAGAAATCAGGGTCCCACCTAAACCTCCTGAATTAGAAGCTTTGCAAGTGACTGCTAGACTCGGTACCTTTGAAACACTGCTCCGGTGATGGTGTTTCAGCCAAGGTTAAGAACCACTGGTATTGATTGAAGGCGGTGAGAGCATAGTGAGTGTAGACCATTCTTTCACCAAGTTTTCCAGGTGAAAAAAGGAGGGAATTCTATTGTAAAGCCTACAAAAAGGTTAGCCAGGGTCAAGGAAGGTGTGAGTCTATTGTAGTGTGAGATGAAGGAGCCTGGGACACCAGAGCTGAAGGGGAAAAGGAAAGGGAACAAAGCAACTTCATGTTTCTGGACTTTCATGTTTTCTTAAAATATGTATAGTTTATTGATTTTTTTTACAGAGAGGAAGGGAGAGGGATAGAAAGTCAGAAACATCGATGAGAGAGAAATATCCATCAGCTGCCTCCTGCACACCCCCTACTGGGGATGTGCCCGCAACCAAGGTACATGCTCTTGACCTGAATCAAACCTGGGACCTTTCAGTCCGCAGGCCGATGTTCTATCCACTGAGCCAAACCCGTTAGGGCTGGACTTTCTGTTAGCTGTCAGGCATTTTACCTAGACTATCACCATTATTACCTCTTTACCAGTGATTAAAAAAATATATATATATCTCACCATGAGACAGTGAGGCTCCGAAAAGCCAAGGGAATAATACTGAGGACCAAAGCCATGCCAGGGCTGAGCTGTTTCCTCCGCATCTGGCCCTGGACCAAGGTCTGGGAGGCCAGGGGAGGGAGCCGGCCGGGAATCGCTTGGGGAAAAGGGAGGGACACATCCACTGAGATGATGACAAGTCAGAGACACGCAGGAGTCGGCACAGGTCGAAAGGGGCCATTCACATGCAGAGAAGGAGGTGGTGACCAAGCTTTTGTGGGCCAGAGACCAGAGGCTGAGGCTCCCCAGCAGACCTCCTTCATGGTCTCCATAAAGCTGCAGGGTGGCCATTCACAGAGGGTGAGAGCTGACAGCTAGTGACAGGGCCTGGGTCCTACTTGCTGGGCCACAAATATTTGAAGAATGAATACTAATCCTCCTGAAACTCTTTCAAAAATTGAAGAGGAGAAAGCCCATCCAAATTCATTTTATAAGGCCAACATTATCCCAATGCCGAGGCCAGACAAAGACATTAGAAACTAAAACACAATATCCCTGATGAACAACTGTGCAAAAACCCTCAACAAAATGCTATCAAACCAAACTCAACACACCTTAAAAGAATCATACACTGGTGTGGGTCAGCCAGTCACTCCACAACCACCCTCTCGCACCCTGGGCCAGGAGCACAGATGAACTGAGTTGCCTGCAGCTAACTGGGATGCGAACCCAATTAACCACCAGGAGTCCTTCTTGGTAAGTAAGTACATGCCTCCTCAGCAACAGCAAACTCAGTAGCCATTGTTTCAAACATGGGCTTGGCGCCCCTCTGAGCTAGGAACCCTCAAATGCAGTATTCATCACATCAGCCAGACGCTGGCAACTCCCTCATCCAGGGATAACTGGGATCCCCGCAGCTACCACTACTTGTTTCCGTTTTTTGTTTCTGTGGGTTTTCTCTTTCCCCCAAGAGAAAAGGTGGTGGTTGTTCGGATTTTTAAAAAAGGAACTGCATACAGCCCTGCAGAGAAGATAAGTTCTGTATCTGTGGAAAACAACAAAAGCGCGTGATTGAAAAACTCGCCATGATTATTATTTTGAAGCACCAGTGTCTCTGTGGCGGAGAAAACACGCAGCACCCTGCAAGTCTGGGTCTTGGGTGCCAGAAAAGAAACCAAAACTCCCTTCGGGCCACTGGCTGTTTATTTCCTTTGCCCCTTTCCCTCTGAGCCTTCCCTCTGGGGAACGGGAGCTCGCACTCCCTGGCGCCCCCTCCAGTGCTGGCAGGCTCCTGTTGCGAGTTATTCAGAAATACGGGGAGAGATTGGACAACGGGACTCCACACCTAGGCCGCCGGGAGACACCGCACCGCTGCGGTCACTGAGCTTCCTGAGCCATCGTTGTGGCTTTGTCTGTCGATGGAGGGCCCGGGCCCTGGGAAGTGGGTGGTCCTGACCACGAACCGCCCTTCTCTGGAGACCTGACTCCGTTATTCCTTCCCTGCGGCTTTGCTGCATTCGGGATCCCCCCCTTCCCTGCCGGCTCCCGCACCTTGCAGTTTGCAGGCTGCGGGCACTTTGCAGTCTGCGGGCAGTTTGCAGGCTGGGGCAGTTTGCGGGCAGTTTGCAGGCACTTTGCGGGCACTTTGCAGGCTGCAGGCAGTTTGCAGGCTGGGGGCAGTTTGCGCGCAATTTGCAGGCACTTTGCGGGCCGTTTGCAGTTTGCGGGCTGCGGGCAGTTTGCAGGCTGGGGGCAATTTGCAGTTTGCGGGCAGTTTGCAGGCTGGGGGCAGTTTGCAGGCTGGGGGTAATTTTCAGTTTGCGGGCAGTTTGCAGGCTGGGGGCAATTTGCAGTTTGCGGGCAGTTTGCAGGCAGTTTGCAGGCTGGGGGCAATTTGCAGGCTGGGGCCAGTTTGTGGGCAGTTTGCAGGCTACTGGCGGCTTGCGGGCTGCGGGCAGTTTGCGGGCACTGTGCAGGCTGGGGCACTGTGCAGGCTGCGGGCACTGTGCGGGCTGCGGGCACTGTGCAGGGTGCAGAGCATCACAGTTGGCCTCCAGCAATAGCAGAAATGTTGCAACCCTGGCTCCTCCCCCAGCGAAGAGGCTGAACAAGTGCACGGAGCGAGCTGCTGCTCGCAGAGCCACCGCGCAGGGCGCCGGCGGAGGTCCCCGGCCGCGGTCCCAGGAGGCGTCTGAGCGGGGCTCCCGGCCCCCGCCCGTCGGTGTCCCCCGTCCCTGCTCCGCTCCCGGTTTCTGGATTTACTGGCTGTTGGAGGACCGGCTCCCTTCGCGATCGGGTCGGATTGCTCCTCGCGCAGGAAGAGCTCGGGCGGCGGCGGACTCCGCTCCCGCACAGAAGTGAGTGGCTGGCGGGGGCGGCGCGGCGCCGGGTCTGCGGGTTCGAGGCCAAGCCCGGCGCAGAGCGAGGGTGGCTGCGGGTCGCGGGGCAAAGGGCTTGGAGAGCAGCCCGGGGCGGCCGGCAGAGGGGCTGGAGAGCGGGCTGGCGGCCGGCTGGTGTTAGTGGGCTGTGTGCGGTGCCGGCTCAGAGACCCTGCCGGCTCGGCTGTGACCGCAGCCCGTGCGGAGCCCCCGCCCCCGCTCTCCCGGCTGCGCGCATCCGTCCCTGTAAACCGCGTCTCCAGACGCACCTCGGGGACCGCGTTTTGGCGCGACTGCGGGGCTCGCAGAATGTAAATTATTTATCGGGGGGATGGGGAAATGGGGGGGGGGCGAAGGGGCTCCGCCGAGGGGATGCGAGGACCGGGCTCAGGGTATCCCGCCGCCGCCGTCCCCCGAGGTCCGGACGCGTGTCCGGCGGGAAAGTTAGTTCCTGCGTCGCCCGACGGCGCGACGCCCCCGAAGGAGGCAGGTGAGCAGCTGGGAACGCGATCCGTACCCCGGGGGCTGCCATCCGTACCCCGGGGGCTGCGATCTGTACCGGGGGGGGGGGGGGTGCGATCCGGACCCTAAGCAGAGCCGGAGGGAGCAGGACCCGGCAGAGAATCTCAGCGCCAGGCCATCAGAGCCGACCTGGGGAAGAGGAGCCGGGAAGTCGGGCAAACTCCGGGAGCCGGGAGCTGGCGCGGGGCAGAGGGCAAAGGCTGCGGTGCTAGCCCCTTCCTCAGGAAAACGGCCTTTCAGTGACTGCCTGTGTCCCGGGAAGCAGCCCCCATGGGCAGTTTAGGGGTTTCTGTGGTTGGGCCTGACGAGGTTGCTAAACGTTGTAAAGAGTCTGGAGGGATTCCTTCCTCTTAGTTCATCAACTCGGCCGGCCAGGGTTTCCCCCGGGGCCTCTAGGGGTGCCCCCTGCTATCCCTGCTCCTGCTCCTGCTCCTGCTCCTGCCTCCAACACCTTCTCTCCTGTCCCCTCCCCTCTCCTTCCTTCTCCTTCCTCCCCTTCCCTTCCCTTCCCTGAAATTAATTATTCCATAGAATATATACTATATATCCCACATTGCACATTGTCTGTGTGTGTGAGTGTGTGTGTGTGTGTGTGTGTGTGAGTGTGTGTGTGTAAAAGTGCTGAATAGTGCAAGGAAGAAGCAGATGAAAATGGCCTTATCTTTGTGGTTCTTTGACACCGGCAGCCTCTGCTGGCGGGGCGGCTGTGGGGAGCACCTGCAGCCTGCCCAGGTCTGGCCTCAGCCAGCTGCTCAGGTGAAAGCCCTCCTTTCCCGAGCTGGGGACCCTGTTTGCACGGGCTTCCTCCATCTGCATGGGGGGGCCAGACCTCAGGAACCCTTTCAGTGGCTTTCCTGAGGTGGGCCCCCACCCTCCAAGTTTCTGGTCCTGCAGACAGCACTGGGAGGCCCTGCAGAGGGTCCTGTGGTCTCACAGAGGCTCACTCATGGGGTCACCTCGCTGGATGTCAGAGCAGGGCCAAGGCTTGGCTGTGAAATGGAGTGCCACCTGTTCCCCTGGGGACAGAGAGAACAGGAAATGGAGTTCTTTGGGGCCTCTGCACTTTGCCTTTAAGGGACTAGAGGCTCACTTGGCCTCCCATGGCCAATGGCAGCATGACAGAGCGGCGGACGCAGGGAGCTTGGCAGCCCAACAGACCAGGCTCCACATCTTGGCTCCCGCACCTGGGTAAGTCAGGTCTCTGAGCCTCACCTTTTCTGTCTGCAAAATGGGCAGCAATGCCGCCTTTCCAGCACTGTTGTGGGGAGAATGGAAGTGGTGTTTGTGTCAGGCCTGGTCTCCATTATTCCTATGAATGTGAGGTTATGAGTAGTAAATAGTTGCGTGCTGTTTTGAGCACTCTCTCCCATAGGGCTTCCGTCCATAGAAGCAGTAAAATCAGTTCTGGTCCAAATGTTCCCAAGGATGAGGGGTGGGTTCGGAAGGCAGTCAGGGTGCTGCCTCACCTTCGCCAAGCAGAGCGGTCTGTGTTGCCAGCCAGTGGAATATGGCCGACCGGCGTGGGTTCTTAGCCATTTTCCTCAGTTCTCTGTGGTCCATGGTCTTGGATACAAACAGCCAGATCTTTGCCTGTAGCTGCAAACAGCCGGGCATAGAGACTGGAGAGGTCTCCTGGCTGCGTCCATCTCCAGATACCAGAAATTGTCTGTGTAGAGAGAAATGTCTCCACTCTTATCTTTCAAAGCTTGGCAGAGATTTAGCCAATTCAGTGCCTCTCTCTCCCTCTCCCTCTCCCTCTCCCTCTCCCCCTCCTTCTCCCCCTCTCTCTACCCCCACATCCTTCCCTCTTATCCTGGCCCCTCATTTGCAAAAAGTTGGGTGACTGACATGGAAATATGGGAAAGAAATATCTCAGCCCTAAACGGAAACGGGGCAGCCTCGAAGTGTCCATGCCTAAGGTGGGTCAGTATGTTCTGGCAGGGCACCCTTGCATGCCAAGACGACAGTATGGAGGCCTACTGCCATCGAGCCTTTGAGGTGTGCTAAGCACTTTCCTACCTAACCTCAATGATTTTTTTAGTCAACATTGCAAGGTCTAAATGATCATCTAAAGCTTCACAGATAAAGACACGGAGGCTTATAAAATGTGCATGTGTTTCTAAACCTCAGTTTGCATAGCTGGGAAAAGGCAGAAGCTGAGATCCAGGTCTAGGTCTGTGTGATTTTGACACTCACCCCTTTTCCCCATGCTGCCAAGCTCCCTAGATCAGAGAGTTGCATCATGCCAATTAGATCCCGGTTCTTCTTCTGAAGAGCAGGAATAACCAAATCTGCTGGATGGTTTTAAGTGGCGTGAACATACACTTGGCATGTGATGCATACTTACAGGCGGCCACAATCAAACCACCTGTGGAGGATAATTTT
This sequence comes from Antrozous pallidus, assembly GCA_027563665.1. Lineage (NCBI taxonomy): Eukaryota > Metazoa > Chordata > Mammalia > Chiroptera > Vespertilionidae > Antrozous > Antrozous pallidus. Next base: position 5,050,807 of record CM050512.1, on the reverse strand, counting down.
CCTACCTGCCCGCCCTGCTGGTGGGCTCCAGATACTCAACAAGGGAGGCCGGCTCTGGGCCATTGACTTCCTGAACAATCCTTTTTTTTTTTTAAATAAATCTTTATTGTTCAGATTATTACAGGTATTCCTCTTTTTTTTTTCTCCCATGACTTCCCTCCACCCGATTCCCCCCGTCCCACGCCCTTACCCCCTGCCACTGCCTTCATCCATAGGTGTACGATTTTTGTGCAATCTTTTCCCACACCCCTCACTCCCTCTTCCCCCTAAGAATTGTCAGTCCACTCCCTTTCTATGTCCCTGATTCTATTTTATTCAGCAGTCCTTTTAAGGTAAAAAGAGCTGTGGAATTTCCTTTTTTTTTTCTTTTCTACCTTCAAAATCAGAGTACCATTTACAATTACCTCCCTTGGTTAAGCATTCATCCATTCAACAGACACTTGCTGAGTTCTGAATAATACAGACAAGGTGTTGGCTCTTGGAAAGCTTTCCTGCTAGCTAGAGTGACAGGTGAGGGGCAGGGAATAAATACACAAGCAAGATAACCTTAGATATTGATAAATGCTATGAAGGAAGTAGAGAGGCTGGGGACTAGAGTGTACCGGGGCTTAGAGGCAACTTTATTAAGGAAGGCAGCTGGAGAAAATTTCCATAAGAACTTGATGTTCACTCTTGAACTTAAACTTGCCTGAGAAGAGGGGCCCAGGCCCTGAAGATCTGGGGAAAGGGCTGCCTTATCAGAAGAAAGCTCAAGGGCAAGATCCAGAAGTGTGTAAGCACTAGCACCTCACATACAATCAAATGACCCTTTAGAAATCAAGGTGAGTTTTATATGGGGGGAAATTGTTTCAAGGCCTATTACATTATTCTAAGCTGTGCCGCGTACTTTAATCTTATTTAATCTTCTCAACAATCTCATAAGTTAGTTATTTTTGTCTTAATTTAATAGTTGAAAAAAAACAAGACTCGGGATAAGCAGCTAGCCCATGGTTACAAAGCCAGCGTTTTAACCTCAGAGTCTGTTTTGCTCCAGGACCTAAAACTTTTTGCTCACCTTGCATATGGTCTTGGAGATAATCTCTTGTAGGGGACAGTGAAAATATCAAAAGTATGTTAGGTAGTCACGTGTGAACAGTCATTCTAGCTGATGTCCCAGGTTTGTTAGTGGCTGTTAATATAAAAAAAACTTTCAAACCTGTGAAGAATTTTTGTGAGTTTATTTGAGCCAAACTGTTGACAATTGCCAGGAAGCAGCACCTCTGCATATTGAGGTAGTGCTCTGGAGAATGGCGACTTTTTACCTTGTTTTGTACATTACAATCAAAAGAGAAGATGTAAGTGGGTTACATGAACTCTGTTGGTGATAGATTAGGGAGGAGGGAGAAAATAAAGTGGTGGGATTGGATAAAAAATAACATGATAGTCTTAATCAGTTTGGCTCAGTGGATGGAGCATCGGCCTGTGGACTGAAGAGTCCCAGGTTCGATTCCGGTCAAGGGCACATGCCCAGGTTGTGGGCTCGAACCCCAGTAGGGAGCTTGCAGGAAGCAGCCAACCAATGATGTTTCTATCTCTCTCTCTCCCTCTTTCTTCCTCTCTGAAATCAATGAAAATATATATTTTTTTTAAAAAGGGGGAAATGATAGACACACACTTCTTTGACTTAGGTGGGTGCAGGATAGTTAACAGTCAACAGTTAACTCAATAACAAGGAGGGGAGTTGTGGTCTCCACAGAGTGGTGTCTGTGCTTTGAGAGGTCCAGAAAAAAGGAAAACGACTTTGACATTCCAACGACTTGTTATCATAGATGCAAGAAGACAACAGGCTCAGTCAAGGTGAAGACTGACATTTGTCAGGGCAGATACCAGCCGAGGACGTGACTACCCACCATAAATGCTTTCAGTTAAAGTTTTCATTTCAGGCCAGCCTCTGTGGTTCCTGTAGGCCTCTGAGTTTGCAAGACCGCCTTGCAGGCCTCCCCTGAGTTGATCACGTGAGTGCGTGGCCTCTTTTCGTCCACGTGGGTCTCAGTTTGTACTCTGCCATGTGTAGCTCCAGCCATGTGTAGCTATTGGGTGCCTGTTCGGATTGAGCTAGCTGCTTAGACTCTCTGAGTCTTGGTTTTTTCCAACTATTAAATCAAGACAAAAATAGCTAACTTACCAGATTGTTGAGATTACATTTCAAATAATGCATCCCCAAAAAAATTTCATCCATTTTTATATGGATTATATGTTAAAATGATCATATCTTAAGTGTATTACAAGTTTAGATGAAATTTCAAATAACTCGTCCCCCAAAAATCTCATCCATTTTTATATTGATTATATGTTAGAATGATAATAACGTAAATGTATTAGTTTACATGAAACATATGAAAATTAATTTCATTTTATTTTTAATGTGGTTGAGAGAAAATTTTAAACCACACTTGTGGCTCGCGTTACATTTTCATTGAACACCAATATAGAAGAATAATTTGACAAAGGTATGATACATTTTTCTTCCTTCTTCCTACCATAACTGTTCCTCTGTCCTTGACTCAGACTCCAGCTCCAGTCTGTCCCCAAATTCAGATCCTCGGGGAAGCAGTAGACAAGAGGAAAGCAGTCTCCTCTCCGCTCAGCCCAGCCTCACTCTTCTGCTTGGGCAGGCGGTGACGTGCCACCCACTGCACCATGTCGTGATCGGATTTGATGGAATAGACCCAGCAGTTACAGTCATCATCCCCCACTCTCTGACTCAGGCGAATCTCAAGACACTGTCAGATGCCCTCGGACCAAAGGGCCCTTTTGAATCCGGGTTCCCTGTTTTCACTTTAAACACTTCCCAGGACAATATGTCTGTGGTTCGTGGCCTTTTGTCCAGTCAGACAGGAGTCAGCCAGGGCTTCTCATTTGTGTGCAAAGCTCCTGGAAGAAGTCACCTCACGGTGGTGACAAATGTCTCTTCCTCTCTGTTCTCTTGCTTAAAACCATGTGAACAAGAGGCAGGGCCAGTTTCCAAGATGCTAGGCTGCTGCAAGGACATCACAGAAGGCCGTCTCGGGTTCCGTCGCCCAGTAACTGAAGTGGCCCTGGCGTATGTCAGGGAAGTCAGGATCTGATTTGCTCCTGCAGTTTTATTTCTTCCCAAGGGGACAGCAGGCAGATTCTGGTATGGTTAGAGAGAGCCTCTGGCCTGGGGTATCAGAGGCCTGGATTCTACTTTAGTCTACTGGTGTGTGTGTGTGTGTGTGTGTGTGTGTGTGTGTGTGTGTGTGTGTCCCACCCCCACTCCCCACAGTCCTGCGGTGAGTTTGGAATCGATGAGCTATTGGCCCATCCGGTGCTAATGGGGAAATGTGCGATGAAATCGTAGGCAGTGGCTATCCCTGACACCCTGAGAACTGGGATTTCTACAGATACTCGCCTACAGATAGGAGTTTCCTTCCTATGGCTGGGCCAAAGCCTGTCTGTACAAGATGCTCTGGGAAATACACAAGTAGCACTTGTTCTTTGCTACTTGAAATCTAAATCTGGAGGGGAAATGGCAGTAAGAAGCTGACTCTATCTACATCCACAGCAACACATGCTTTTCAGCATCTTCTGTGCCGAGAACTCAGTGCCAGCCTCCACGGGGACAATAAATGGCTACTAAGGCCAGGTCCTTGGTCTGTAGAACATGTTACCTAGTCGGGGAAGGTAAGCATACATGTAAGCCATCAGGAGCAATGTGGGATGACAGGCAACGTTACATGGAGGATGCAGTCAGAGTCTGGAGGTTCCGGAAGGCAGTGTGCCCTACGCCCCAAAGTACAATGAGAAAGACAAGGCGAGAGATGATCATTGAAGGGTGTAAGGTGAAGCCAAAGACAGTGGAGACACACAGATAGGAAGAGAGGGCCCTCTGAGTAGGGGACATGCGCAGGCGGCAGGAGGAGGAGATGCGGGTGGAGTGTTTGGTGATGTGGAGGAAAACCCTTGGGATCCCGGGGAAGCTTTGAAAAACTACAGATGCCCCACCCTCTCTCCCAAGACTTCATTGAGTTCGTTTAGGAATGGGGCACAGGTATCAGTGTTATCCTTATTTAATTCCCCAGAGTAACCTGAGGTGAAGCCAAAATTGAGAATCACTGAACAAAAACACCAGGTCTCTAGATCATAATCATGGAAAATAAGATCAAAAGGGTGATATTTTAAAGAGAGTTCCGTGGACAGTCAAGAGGTGCGGTCTTTGCTTTGTGGAAATTTTATGTACACTTATGTTTTTATGTAGTCATTTTAGTTCACAGATAATATCTGTCGCTATTCTATCGATTGGGCGTCATAAATGAAAGGTGTAACCAGCTGCCCGTTCCCATAGGCTGTGTGCTTTTGGGGTGCCCTGGCATGAGCCTGAGCTGAGTGTGGAGCCAGCCGTACCTCCCAGCTGCGGCATGGGCCAGGCTTTGCAAAGGGCTTCATTATCATGCCCATTAGTGCCAACAAAAGCTATTTTATTACAATCTGTAGTCTCCCCTCTCTTTCCCCACTTTACAAATTGAGAAATGGTGTTTAATTACTTGCCTTGGGCCTTGAGCTTGCTGGCAAGAGAGATGAGAGGAGAATTCTCAGCCACTGAATTCCCCGTATCTGCTTTGGCTCCCGAAGAAAAGTGTGCCCAGTCTCCTGTGACAGAATACTCTGTACCTGGCATTGCTATTCCTTCAGTGAATGAATTAGTGTCATGGCCCAGTAGGTAAAGGATGATTAGTCTGGCTGAGCTGCCAACCCTGGGCTGGCAGCCACAGGGGTCCCAGGAGCTTTGTGGAGCTTCCCCACCTGAGCTTCCATCCAAGGGGAAGCTCAGCCATGCACACCCACAGTCATCCGCTCCTACCTGTGGGAGGTGACTGCTCCCTAGCCCCAGAGCTCTCTGGCTGTTGGGATTTCTCTTTTCCAGAGCTTTGGTTCACCAAATAGTGACTTTTATTATACACCTGAGAGAGACAGACAGACGGGGGGGGGGGGGGGGGGGGGGGGGGCGCGCGGGGGGGAGGACCCAGCAGTTTTTACAGCTGCATTTTTTAAAGAATTCTTGCCACTGTATGTCTTGGGCTGGGTTTATCGCCAATGGTGAGGTTGGGAGTGCTTTGTGAAGGCTGGTGGAGGGAAGCTGGAGTCTGGGCATGCAGCCTCTTCTGGACAAGAACGCAGGTCAATTTTGTGCCGTCCCAAAATGGTTCTTCTCTTTTTCTCTGTCTCGATATCTATTCCTGATTGAAGAACAATTTCCAGTATCATTACCAATACCAAAGAGCAAGCCTCAACACTGATTGCATGTGACAATCATCTCAGGGGCTTTAAAAATGCAGCTGCCCAGGCCCCATCCATAGAGCCCTTGCATCAAGATACTAAGAATGGGTCCTGGGCATCGCATTAATTTACAGTTCTCCAGGTGGCTGCATAGCGCTTTGGTCAGAGCTGATCTTACCCAAATCTTCATTACTTGTTTGTGTTTCTTGTTTTAGGTGGCATGGACCCCAGAGAACCATCCAAACCATGTTTTTATTGGGTAGCAATGCCATCATTGTCCTCTTTAGAAAGCAGCATTTCTAACATAATATTGAGCTTTCTACCTAATGAACACCGCACTCAGAGGGGCCGTGCAGAGCCTCCTGACTAAAATTATGTATGTGCAGTTTGGAAATCAGGTTACCAGAAACTTGATAATTATGAGGCTTTGAAAGATAAAGATCAAGCTTCCCGCCACCGTGCATTGCCTTTCCCAGTTGCTATGTTGATCTTTAGTTAACCAACACTTGCTTTCCTGTCTCAGACATCTTAAAGTCAATTAACTTCGTTTCTGTTCACACCCTCATTGAAAATACAATGAAAGCCGTATTCTTCAGGGACTGTCCCTGGGCAGACTTTGCAAGGTGAATTGGCCCAGGACTAAGTCGGTTGTGGACAAGCCTCTCTGTCCCAGGAAATGGGCAGGCTTGCAGAGACCCCCTTCCAGCATCAGCCTGGGCTTAGGGGAGTCATGAATTTTGGTTTGGAAAGGACCAATGACAAGTCACCCCAATATAGAAGCACCTGGGATATGGAAAGCCATTCCAGAATCAATCTGAGAATACTTATCCATGGCCCGGTTAAGTCTAAGGCTCCAATCTTTCTCAGAAAGTTGTATCACTACCAAGAAACAGCCAAGTGTTTGTACCGACTTGGGAGGGAGGGGGTGAGGTACCACTGTGCTTTTCTGGAGTCCTAAGATGACAGGACTAGAAGATGAGACATTGTTAAGAGCATTGCACGGGGAGATGGACCGAGGTCTGCTGTGAGCCATGCATGTTTCAGCAGTGGCAATTTTCATTCACTCCACTATTTTCTTTTTCTTTTTTCACCAAGAGGAAGGGAGAGGGAAGAAAGTCAGAAACATTGATGAGAGAGAAACATCAATCAGCTGCCTCCTACACACTCCCTACTGGGGATGGGCCTGCAACCAAGGTACCTGCCCTTGACCGGAATCGAACCTGGGACCCTTCAGTCCGCAGGCCGACGCTCTATCCACTGAGCCAAACTGGTCAGGGCTCACTCCACTATTCTTTATGGAGGGTCTGCTCCATGCCAGGGAGCCTTCTAGGAGCTGGAAATGGAATGATGCAGTTATTTGCCATAGAGTCTGCATGCCAAGGAGAGCAAGCATCCTCGATGAAGAAACAAACAAATCAAATGGAATGACTTTGCGCTATAAAATAATTAAAGGAAGGGCAGGGAGCGGAGTCTAAGAAAGGCTGCTGTAAACAGGCTTGCAGGAGCCCCTCTCTGAGGAGGTAACGCTGGAGCTAGCATAAGAATTGGAAAGAGGAGCCGCGCAGAGGTCAGGAAGGGAGAAGGCCAGGCAGAGGGGACAGCGCGAGCACAAGTCCTGAGCTTGGAGAAGGTGCGGTATGTTTGGAAAACAGAACAGGGCAGCTGGGCCTCAGGGAGGAAGGGTCAAAAGTCCAGCAGGAACGCTGCCCGGAGGTGGAAGGATGGAGTTAAGATTTTCCGGAAGTTAGTGTTAAGGAGGGGAGTTGCGTGTTATGCGTTGCATTTAGAGATGGCTCGGGGTTCTACATGGAGAACGGGTGGCAGACTAGAGGCAGAGGGGGCACTGGGAGAGGCTGAGCAGGACAACTGCCTGAGGATGGAGCCACGAGGGCGGGAGCAGGGGGTAGTGTTGCAATCGGAGCAGATGTGAAGGTAGAGGCCTCCTGGCATTCAGACGGAGAGGGCCGGTCAGAGGACGGCAGGCCGAGGCCTGTCTGAGCCACGTCTCCTGCCCCTTCCCGACTGCACCCAACTTGCCTGCTTGTGAACCAAACTAGAACCACCTCAGGTGTCGTTTGGAAACCTGAGGGACTTTGACCTGAACTTGTTGAAACAAAAAGTCCAGATTCCTGTCCAAGGCAGCGTAACTGCTGCCTGCTCTTAACCTCCAACCCATAAAACATGTTATCCTGCCTCTCATGACCATCCCTGTGGGTTTCGTCGTGCGTGTTTATCGCTGTGCTTTTTATAGGTGCTGAAAATGTCACTTCCCCACGGCTAGTTCCTCTCTCCTCTTGAGTGTTTCAGCGTTCCGGCTGCATTTATGAGTCCCGTGTGCCAGATGTTTGTACATGGGCCCGTTCCTCCAGATCAGTGCATCGTAGTAGCGAGCAGTGAGCGCTCACTGTATTCCAGGCGTTGTTGAACTTCACATGTTCACTCATTCATCCTCCTAGCCTCCCTTCGAGTGAGTACTCATTATTTTTTAAAAATATATTTTACTGATTTTTTACAGAGAGGAAGGGAGACAGATAGAGAGTCAGAAACATCGATGAGAGAGAAACATCCATCAACTGCCTCCTGCACACCCCCTACTGGGGATGTGCCCGCAGCCACAGTACATGCCCTTGACTGGAATCGAACCTGGGACCTTTTAGTCCGCAGGCCGATGCTCTATCCACTGAACCAAACCAGTTTCGGCGAGTGAGTACTCATGATTATTACTGTTTCAAAAATGAAGAGACTGAGGGAAATGAGAGGTTCTGTCATTTGCTCAAGACCCCACCGCTGGCAAGGAGCAAAGCCAGGCCCTGAGCAGATTCTCACCTGCCGCCTCTGCTCTCTCCTGTGCAGCCAAGGCTGCTCTCTTCCGATGTAGGTGTGTTTCTTCTGAAAACAAAATAAAAATAAAAATAACCCAAGGCCCCACCAGGAGGCCGTTCCCCTGGGCAGGGCTTCCCAACGTTGACCAGACGGGCAGTGGCAGATCTTAGAGGCCCGGGGATGCGGCCCTTTTTGCAGGCCGGCCCCGCATCTAAGCCACCAGCCTCTGTTGAGGGAGCAGGGCGAACCTCACCTGGGGAGCCAGCTCCCAAAGCCGCCCACGGCAGAGGGCTCTGGTGACATGCCCCCTCTTCTGCTCCCCCCTCTTCTGCCCACAACTAAAGGGCCTGTGTGGTGCCCCCCTGCCTGTCCCTCCTCAGGGGACGGATGAAATCCAAGTTAGTCCATAGCTGTGCAGCGCATTCTAGCTGCTCGCCAGGGTCATTGGAGGCTGGCTCTTAGAAACCAACAGGAAGAGTCGTTGATTCCTTTGGTAGCACATTTCTGCTTTAGAAATATCAAAGATTCTCTCCAAAGGCTTATCCTGGGCAGTGGGAAAAGCCTGCAGAACACAACAGCTCAGGGTGTCTGTCTACCTTTCACTGTATAGCTGCTTCCAGAACATTCTTCTCTCATAATCAGCACACCAGTAGCAGACCTCCTCCCCTGCCTAATGAGAGTAATAGCAACGAAGTGCTGTGTCGTACAAAGACATTCATTAAGGTTTCTTCAACTCCGTTAATGAATTCTTCAGCAATGATGGGAAAGACAGGAATTGTGATGTCTCATCGCCTATGCTGTAAGTCTTAACTTGTTACGTATGTCAGTGAAGTAGAAGACATTTTTTTTTCTGCAGTTGCCATAGGGTAATTTTTCATAGCAATTGGAATGCCTTCATTGGAAAGGTTGAATTCCTCTGATCAACAGTCTGATCAATCCACTATTTGATTTTCAATAAAAACGCCATTTTTAAATGTCATACAGTGCATGCCAAATATTTCCTATTCAAAACAACAAAGGAACCTCCAAACTCAGAATGACAAAGGGAACAAAGGACTGTGGTTATGGTTACACAAGGCTCTCATCTTCGGTAAGGCAGGGGGACTGCAGTCCAACATCCCTTAGCTGAGGAAAGTTTGAAAGCCATTTCACATCTTCGAGTAGCTCCCAAAGAGCTCAGAATCCCACTACTAGGCTAATGTAAAAGAAAATGCATCTTCAAACTTTTATTGGATGGGGCAAAATATTCAGCAGAAAGTGAGGATGAGTAGCTACCCAGTGAGGGTCTGTCCTAAATCCAAGATATTCAAAGATCAGTGGGATGTGCTGGCAGCTGTGTGATCATAGGGGTAACCCCGTCACCCCACTGGGGTTTTGAACTGGCAGAGTTTTATTTCTCTTTTAGCATGGTTTCCTGGTTTCACTTTTTGGAGGACATCCCTGAAACCATAACCCTATTCAGGTCTGTGACTTTTATGTTTTTGTTTATTTTTGTAGGTGGTTTAAAATTCAAGGCGCCAAAGAGCATTTAATGAAAACATGCCTTCCTGGTAGGGAAGGCTGCGTGGGTGGGAAGAGATCAACCAAAGAGCTTACATACATGCTAGAGGCCCGGTGCACAAAATCCGTGCAAGGGCTTTGTCCTCCCAGCCCCGGCTGCCTCGGCCGGCCCTCGCAGCCCCAGTTTCATCTAGAAGGTCGTCTGGATGGTTGTTCTGCTGCTCGGTCTAATTAGCATATTAGCTTTTTATTATATAGGATATGCATAACCCAAGGACACAGAAAATAGGATGGTGAAGGCATGGGGAGCAGGCAGGGGAGGGTAGAAAGGGTCAATGGTGGCTGGGGGGAGGGAGGCACATGTACTAGTAATACTGTCAACAATAAAGATTTAAAAAAAGAAAGAAAACATGTCTTCCCTTTCTTGTTCCACAGCCACTGGTTGCCCCAACAGGCAATCACTCATATACAATAGCCAGTTTGGCTCAATGGATAGAGCATTGGCCTATAGACTGAAGTGTCCCAGGTTCGATCGATTTCAGTCAAGGGGCACATGGGTTTCAGGCTCGATCCCCAGTAGGCGGTATGCAGGAGGCAGCCAATCAATGATTATCATCATCATTGGTGTTTCCCTCTCCCTTCCTCTCTGAAAGCAATATATATATATATATATATATTTAAATGCACCTCGTGTATGAATATGGGCTAGGTGTCCTGTTTTAATTATTTCACACCGAAGATGTTATGACTCTGTGAAGCCAGAACCTACAGTTTAGTGCTGACCTCTTAGTCTTGCTAATACTTGATTCTTATCAATCCTGGAGCCTCTCTCTAAGCTCAAGTGCATTGTTCAGTGTGGCTATCAATGGATGAAAGCAGTCTTCGGAGAAGGGTCCATCTGCCAAACATGGAGGAGGAGACGAGTTACAGGAGAGGCCCTCCTCTGAGTACCAGTGGGCATGTGCTTTCAGTGGCGAGTTTACAAACAATCCAGGGGGCGTTGTTAAGTATTAGGGTGTAAACCCTGGGACCTAAGCCCGCTTGGGTTGTCTTCTGCAGGGATTTAGGGGTGTTGGGGCTCACTTTGGCTCTCAAAGCTGCCATGCACACCCACTTTCAAAAGGCTGGAGATTGAAGCTCCTTCCTGCATTCACCGAGCCTCGCTGCCTTTGTGGGTCTCTGAGTCTCTCAGCAGGAAAGATGGGTGTCCTGAAGGATGGGTGGACTTGAAGTCCATCAGTGGAGCTGGCTGTTTGTTGACATTTGGGAGGAGTATGAGGAAAGGCAAAACCTAGGATCCAAGGATAATTTTATTTCTTTCTCTTTATTAATTTTTAATTACTTTTCAGGGGCATCAACAAATTCTAAATTTGGGGGTTTTTTGTTGTTGACGCTATTAGAGATGCCCCTCATTCCACCACCTTTGTCTCCCTCCATCCAGACTCCTGAACTCCTCCCTTCACCACATTGTTGTCTGTGTTCATGAGCTCTGCATATATGTATACATGTTCTTTGGCTAATCTCTTCCAGGATCCCCAACTCCTCTTCCTTCTTAGGTCTGTCATTCTGTTCTTTTTTTTTTCTTTAAAAATATTCAGACTCTTTCATTGTGATGAGGATGACAACAACAATGACTAGAAGTTTTAACTACATCCTGTTGCTAAGTATTACTACTCTAAGTTCTTTACCTACATTAACCTGTCACCGACATAACAGCTAACTAGAGGCATGTCTGTTCCCATCTTAGGAGGAGAACATGTGTTAGAGACGCTGTGAAAAACTCACCTCAGGCCTAAAGCTAAGATTTGACCCAGTGAACACCCAGAACTCAGGTAGCGGACCTTGCAATTGCACCTAAAAAATGAAGCAGTTCTATAACAGACAGAACCTTCAAAGCACAATGAATTTTAGAATGCACTCATTCTGTCCATGGTGTTATCCCATCACCTTTAGTTATCACATCACCTTGTGTTAGTCATATGCTTATTGTTGATCAACACCCCTACGTAGTAAACTGCTGGGAGGCAGGCTTACGACTGACTCACCTTTGTCTACCCTAGCTCAGAGCCTAACAATGTCATCCACATCATGGTATTCTGTAAGTGGGTTAAACCGATCAGAAAAGAATGTTTCAAATCATCACAGAGTACAGGTGGTTGGAAACCAAATCCTTGTCAGCTTATATCATTTCTAACTAAATCACTGTCCATGTTGCTTAAAGAAATGGAATTTTGCCAATCACCTGTAAGGTCTAGACTCCAAGTCTGTAAGACAGCAAACCTGTCTATGTGTTGACCTATGTCACAGGTTGTCCACGTAATAATGACTGGTTATAATGCAGATCTCCTGCAGGGTATCACATAAGGCCTAAGAAATAAGTTCACTTCATTATTTCACCTCACCTCCACTATCATTCAGAAAGAATGTCCTTTTGCCTCCACTTACCACACTAAGGTATCCCCACATAACCCCCCCCAAGTCCCTTTTCTGTTTCTACTCCTACTCCCTTGTCTGCTTTCCTCTGTTAGATTCCTTCTTCTGAACTGAATGTTTGTAAGACTGTGTTAAAGAACTTGATAAACCATTCAGGCCTCCATGGTTCAAGAAATGAACAGTCCCAGCATTTGCATTATCATAATAATGGTTTGCCTTGAAGTCTTTACTGGTGGAACTATCACTAACAGCTGGGGGGGGGGGGGGAGAGAGAAGAAGGCAGGCAGGTGAAATCCTCCAATCACACCTTGCAGTAGCTCCTTCTGCTGCCTCCAAAGCCTTGTTGGTGTCCACTGAGTTGGAAGTCCTCAATGCCAGAGCATTTACTCCTTAACATCAGTGGATTAAGGGCTCGTCCCAGAACTTGGCCTCAGGTTGCGAGTCTTTTGTGCATCTTGCAAATGAGAATATTCATTGGCATCAGATTAAGCACAATCCCAGCTCCAACGTTTCAGGGGTGAAACTGGACCAAGTGAGGCACCTCTCCTGTCTTACCATCTCAGCTGCATGCAGAGGACATTAAAACATACATTTCAGGGCTGCTGGGAGAATGAGACAAGATAAAGTATGTAAAACACTTGGCACTGGGGAGACACTCAATTCAACTCATGGGAGGCACTGGTATCACCTTCATCAAATAATGCATGACTTAGTGGGGAGACCTACTATTGTACAGTCAACAAGGCAAAATTCCAAGGGAATGGAGCAAATGCTGGGTCTGAGGTTAGCAGGAATAAATGAGCTTGTAAGACCCCAAAACCTCTCATGGGAGCTCCTCAGTTCAACCACTCCCCTTCCTTTTCCCACTTCACCAGCAGACCAACATGGCATGTCTGGTTGGCAGCCATTATCACAGACCTCAGTTTCTCTGAATACAAAAGCAGCCTATCCCTTCTTCCTGCCACATGTGCTTCAAGGCTATGCCACTGACATTTTTGCTAAACTTCTCTTGAGTTTCAGTCTCCTTCGTAAAAACAGGGATGATCAGCCCTATGCCCTGGGCTGTTTTGAGGCTGGAGTAAGGTAACGGCTGAGAAGCACTTCAGCCATAGTGGACCTTCACAGCGGGCTTGCTTGCTTCTCCCTCGACCCATGCTTTTGGATGGCTGAGCAGTGTGTCACATATGGAGGAAAGGCTGTGAAATGATGAATAGTTTGTTGGTTTGGTGCTTTGTACACCCAGCCACAAATGGAGGATTTTGAAGGTCATTGCTCTTGCCAAATACCTAACTGGAGAGCTAGGTTATGAGTCTTTGGAACCCAAATCTGGGAAATATTCAGGAAACCTCCTCAAGAGAGATGAAGCCAGTAGATTAGCCCAATAGGCCTTCTCCATTTGCCCTACATTTGATGCCAGCAGGCAAATCAGAGCTGGTTGGGCAGTGTGCAATTCTGAGAAATGAGGAGAGGGCAGAAACACCTGTTCTTCCTGTAGTAAAGCCAAAGCAAATGGAAGAAGCTCCAAAATATATCAGCACCATTGGCAAGCACGATGGGAAAGGCTGAAAATGTGCTGCACAGATCCCATTGCTGGTGAGAACCCTGCTCCCACCGGAACCAGGGAGCCTGCCAGCCTGGCCTCAGACTGAAAGGCCTGCATTGCCAGGGCGTGGGTTCTGCAGGAACTGGGCCACCAGTACCAAGGATTGAAAACCAGCCTAACAAAGCATGCTTCTGCTTCATGCTAGGTATTCCTCTCTTTACTGCGTCCAACGTGGCTAGAGAGCGGACATGAATCCTGAGTAGAGGCGACGGAGATTGAAAAAGTGAGACAGATACAGAGACAATAGGGAAAGCTGGGACAGGGTGGGATAGCTGGCCCTCTGATGGAGAGACAGTGACTCAGAGCTGGTGCAGCACGTGTATGATTCCAGGAAGTTTTACTAGAATTTAAGACAAATGAAATTATGTGAAGTCATGGTTAAAGGTCAATTCTTCATTCTTGTAGCTTCTTTGTAATTGTCGCTTGTGGCTGAGCCCAGATCATTGTGTCCATTCCTTGTGCCTGGCCGAACTTAAATCATGAAACCCACCCCCTGATATAAGCTAAGGGTCAGGCTGACAACATACCTGCCTCTGGCATGGTGTGATTCCAGGACATGGCTCTCCCAGCGCCACTGGACTCAGCTGACAATAATCAATGAAATGCTCATGTGCCTTCCCGGGTGCTCTCTACACTTGTTTCCACTTGTGAGAGATGGAATGATAAGTTTTGTGATGCACTAACCCACCTCCAAGGCCAAACAGTTATAGAGGCAAAATGCCTGCCTTCCTTTGACCACGTAGAAGGGGCCTCCACGTGGGCGGTTGCGCCACTGGCACTGGTGCTACACCAGAAGGAACTGTCGGGCTTAGGTGCTTGTTATGATTCACGATTTCATTTTGGTTCTTTCCATTTGCTTCTAATTCCATAAACATAACTGTGATTGGTGGTTTAAAAATAAAATGTTTGTTTGTGAACAAAGCGTGTAGTACGAATCCAATAGCGAAAATCGACAAGCCACTAAAATTATAAGAACAACAGTAACACAGGCTCCAGATATCTTGTGTTGTCATGGCGAGAATCAATAGTGTTTGGGGAACACTTTGAAGTCTGAGGCATGGTCAAAGGTAGTAACTTAAAAGGCTGTGGGTTTCTTTTAAAATAGAAATCACATGTGGCTCAGGGGACTCTTCAAGTGGACTATAAGCAATAGATAGTTATGGATTCTCACCAAAGTTATCAGGAGACTGATTATGTAAGAGCTTGGCAAATACATGTTCAAACACAAAACAACTTCTCCCCACAGTGGTATTTTATGGAGACCTACTTTACGGAGTGGCCATTGGTTGGGACTTTTCCACAGATACTCGTTTGGAAGCAGACAATGAACTTCAGTTAGGACATGATTATTGTACAATGTGGCAGATAGCTGGGATTATTCCAGCTGCTACTATACAGTGGCAAAGCATTAAGCTTCTCTGGGGATCTTTCTTCTGTACAGGGACATGGATGTTGTGGAAAATTTATTTCTGTGAGTGACCTTGCCCAGCAAATGGCAAACATTCAATAGGAGTGAAAGAATGAATGACAGTGGTTATTGCTGATGACAATTGAAACACTTAAATGAATTTCATACTGAGACTTGGTGCTGAGTCAAAGTCTTGTACTGGGAGAGTTTACTTATGATATCCCAATATGTAGATATATTGATTACTAACTCTGGCTTTCCCCCATCCATTTTCCACAAAAAATTTAAATTCTCTACGGGAAATTACTGTTTTTGAAAATATGAGATGGCTTTAACAGTGCAACCCCAAAATAGCACTCCCTGCCTTCTAATCAGTTTGTCAAATATGAATGAGAATAAAGTATGAACTCCACGTTTAACCATGGTCTGTATATTCTGAGCACAATTATCAGAAAAGAGATTCAGGCAGTTGTCCCTGAGTGAAAATTTGTCCCAGAATATGGGTTTCATTATGCCAAGTAGAAAGAAAGAAGCCCAAACATTGGAATAGTCTCCATAAGTTATTCTCTTATACAACCAATTAAATGGTATAAGGGTTGTGATTATCCATGTCATGTCGTAACACATGTATACAAATTGATTTCATACCAGAAACTTCACTGGAGAAAAAAGAAGTCACTACCACTGAAGACTATGAATTTGGTTTCTTTGTAGGAAACACTGCTAATATAGTTGATGTACAGGAAAGTGCAGTATTTTTAACTAGAAATTAGAAACCCTAATCTTAGTTCTTCTTAATATTAGGACATCACTTCATGCTTCTAAATTTTATCTCCCAACAATTCCCTGCTTCTTTGTCAATGGGGAGCCAAAATTGAGCACATCAGAAACAGCTACATAAAGTCAGAACTGAAAAGCATCAAAAACAATTGAATAAAATAAATTTGGTGCTTTCTCACCACTTTCCTCGTACTCAGGCTGCATCCTTAACTTGATTACTAAACCTCAGAAGATGCAGGAATCGGATGACTGGTAAATATGTGTTTACCAGGTTATTCATATGATTATCAGAAATTGCTGCCTTAGACAAAATTCTACACCTTCCCAGAGTTGTTATTTAGGAGACCTTATCTCATCATACTTTATGTGGACCTCAAATATGAATAATGCATGCATGTTCCAAATATGTAACAGACAGCAAACTTTTTCTCTAAAGCACCAAATGGTAAACGTTTTAGAATTTGCAAGAAGTACAGCCTTTTTCACAATTGCCCTGTCACACAAAAACAGCCAATGCATAAATATATTTGAATATGGCTATGTTCCGAAAATTTAATATCAAATATAGTCAATGGGCCAAATTTGGCCAATAGGTTACATTTGGCCGGCTCCTGTTCTAGACTTTTTTTTTAATGCCACAGTATCCATCTGTTATCGTACATACATTTAATTTACCCTAAATTCTGTTTAGTTTATTAATAGTTTAGTCCATGTTACATAATATATTGTGAATCTGTTGTGACACCATACATTAATTTATCTAAACATTGGTTTTACCTGTTAATATTTAGACATTATTATTATTATATGATGAGTCTGTTGTCATGCTACATATGGAATTTTTAAAATCTTTGTTTACTCTATCAATATTTGTGGTGAATAGCCAACACACTTTGAGGTAACAAGCATTTTTTAGTTCACTGTGTATTGGATAATATAGCCAATCCTTACCTCTTCCTGTATTCTTTCTAATCAAGGGGGTTTTACATAATATAGTGTAGGATATAAGCCTATTTATTCTATCTCTATCTTCCTTAATACTAGCCATGTCTTGCGTTAGTTTTTATCTTTGCAAACTGAATAGCTCTGATATTCATGATTTGTCCTTAAATAACCCTCTGTCCCTCATCTCCTTGATCATTTTATGCCTCCATCACGGAGCCTCTTCAGGCTTTGTGAGTCCTTGAAGTGTAGCAACGAGGCTGGAACACATTGTCCCAGGTCGGTCCTATCATCTCTTCCTAATGAGGCCTGGTTGTACTTCTTGAGTGCAGCAAGCAATAAACAAAGTAAAAAGTGTCAAAGTAGAGAAGAAACTGAGAGAGCCCAGAGGGTTATGGGAAGAGCAAAATGAACTACATAAAAAAAGAAAGAAAAAATGGCTCTTGCAAAGCACTCTGAACTGACTATTAATCCTAGCAAATAAAGAGGGAATATGCTAATTGACCCTCATGCCATCGTAAAGATGGCAGCACCCACAGCCAATAGGAGGGGATACGCTAATTGATTGTCACACCCTCAAAGATGTTGGTGCCCACGGCCAATAAGGAGGGAATATGCTAATTGACTGCCTGCTCTCAAAGATGGCAGTGCTCACAGCCACAAGATGGTGGTGCCCAGTCCCCTCAGCCCCTCTGCACACCTGCCTCTGGAGTTCCCCAGACTCCTCAGTCCCCCAGTTTCCCAGGGCCAACTGGAGGTGCAAGCAAGCCTCGAATTGTGACACCATGGCTCAGGTAACCAGGGCTGGCTGAGGCTTGTGCTGCTGGCAGTGGCAGCAGCCAAGGTCTGATAGGACGTTGCCTTTCCCTGATCACAGGGTTGCCTCCCGAACCTGAGGGCTCCCAGACTGTGAGAGGGGACAGGCTGGGCTGAGGGACGACCCCCCCCCCCCCCAGTGCATAAATGTTCATGCACCAGGCCTCTAGTGTATTCTATAATTCCTTTAAATCTTAGCTGTGACCACAGGTAAAGCTGTCTGGAATGTAGAAAGAGTAAGAACAAAATCAACATCCTGGCTGGGAGCGATTTTGTAGTAATTCAGAGTGAGGAGCTCTGGTAAGAGTTTGTCTTTGATGGATGCCAATCCTGCAAAGAGAAAATTTAAGACACAGCGTAGCACAATTGGCTAAATAACTCTGGAATGAGCTCTGCTGCTCAGACAGGACTACTCATCAGGGAAGATCTGCCTTTGAACGGAATCTTTCCTCCATCCCCTGGATCCATGGGAAAAGTTCACCTGAATTTAGTGAGGTCAGTTACAATGGGACTGTGTTGTCATTGAAAGTCCTGTGTACAGGTTCAAATTAAAATTGGGGGTGATCCTACAAAATTCATTAATTTATCAAATCCCTTAGACACTGTGCTGTATACTAGGGAAATAATAGTGAGCAGATGGTTTGTGCCCATAGAGAACTTACAATATAATGAGGAAGTTGATGTCAGTCAAATTCATGTACATTTGTACTATGGTTAAGACAATAAAGCAGAGGCATTTTATTCTTTAAGTGAGCAACCTTGAGAAAGTGATGATGGACAGAAGATCAAAATGGTAAGGACATTTTCTCAGCAAAAGGAACAGCACATGCAAAGGCACCAAGGCAGAGAGAACATGCTGAATGTGGGGGAATAGAAGAAACACCATGTGAGTGACCCAAGTTGAAACAAAATATGAGGAATAGCTGGATAATGAGAGAGGGGGAGGCAAGTCATATAGGACTACTCTCAAGGAGCAATAGGATACCTCTGGGGTGTTTGAAGAAGAGGGATACCATGAGCCATTTGGTATTTTTTGTTTGTTTTTAAATATTTTTTCAGCATCTTAGATTTTTTTAATGAATTTATTGGGGATGACACTGGGTAACAAAATTATACAGCTTTCAAGTGCACAATTTCACAACCCATCATCTGTACCCCACCCCAAGTCAAGTCTTCATCGCCACCATACCCTTCTCCAGTTCCCCCTCTTCATAACAATAGCAATCATCACACTGCTGTCCATATCCGTGAATTTTTTTTCTCTTTTTTGCTTAATTCCTCCTCCCCCTACCCAGCTCCCCAATGCTGCCCCTCCCCCACCAACAGCTCTCACTCTATGAGTCTGTCTCTATTTTGCTTGTTAGTTCATTTTGTTCATTAGATTCCACGTATGAGTGAGATCGTATGGTATTTGTCTATCTGACTGGCGTATTTCACTTAGCACAATGGTCTCCAGGTCCATCCACGCATCCCCAAGAAAAAGAAGAACCACTCGAGCTACTCTGTGGAGAATATTGTGGGAATATTGAGTGTAAATGCCTTTGGACTTAGAGGTTCAGACAATTGGTAAGAAATGTGAGCAACGCTGTTGAAGGATCTGCTTCATTGACGACTACGAGACTAACACAAATTTGAGGGGGGCCTATGTTAGGCACGGGAAAACCTCTACTGATGATCGCAGCCAAAGCAAAGGTTTGTTTGCAATGTTGGGGAAAAAGAAAAAGAAAAAGACTGGCCCCCACTGCAGCATTGAATTTACTACTAGCTCCGGGCGGTTTAAATAATTCAAGAGTCATTATTCATCAGAGAATGTGAGAGTGAGTGGTGAGTCTGTACGTGCTGATGTGAAGGCAGCCAAAGAGTTTTTGAAACTCTAGATTAGCTGATTATGAAGGAAAATTACTCGCCAGAGTAAATCATCAATATGGATGAAAGCTCCCTAATCTGGAAGCAGATGCTTGAAAGGACTTTCATCCGTAAAGGAGGCCAAGTCCATGCCAGGTCTCAAGACTCTTGAAGGGCAGGATAACAGTATTGCTTGGGGCAGTGTTGCAGGCTACAGATCCAAACCCTCTGTGATTGGCACCGTGAGAAGCCCGGGGCCTTCAAGCACATGAATAAGCACACGCTGCCATTGTCCTACAGAGGCAATGAGAAGTCATGGGATGACCCAGCTCCTCTCCCGACATGCCCTCCTGAATGGCTAGGTCAGCAAAATGAAGATGTACTGTTTGGAGAATAACATATCTTTCAAGATTTTGCTTATTGTTGATAATGCTTTCAGACATCCTTCTATTACTGATTATTTTCATCTCAGTATCAAAGTGGTGATTCTCCCTCCAAACACTACCTCTTTGATTCAACTAACGGGTCAAAGAATTACAGCAGCAGCTTTTAAGGCCTCCTATCAGAGCAGGCCCTTTTTCTAGGCCAGTGGTCGGCAAACTCATTAGTTCACAGAGCCAAATATCAGCAGTAGGACTATTGAAATTTCTTTTGAGAGCCACATTTTTTAAACTTAAACTTCTTCTAATGCCACTTCTTCAAAATAGACTCACCCAGGCCATGGTATTTTGTGGAAGAGCCACACTCAAGGGGCCAAAGAGCCACATGTAGCTCCCGAGCTGCAGTTTGCCAATCACTGTCTAGGCTATTGCTAACAGCTGAGCAAGATGCGGAGAAGACACGGATGCTGCTCTGAGAGAGTGACCCCCCATACCTGCATCAGGATCCTTGCTCGGCCTTGTGATGATGGCATTACCAAGTAATGTATGAATGCCATAGGGAAGAAGACCCCCAAGAAGTTCGTCTGTGACTTCAAAGGATCTTCCAAGGATGAAAAAAGTGGCAAAAATAAGCCAGACTGCAGTTGAGGTGGCAAAGACCTTGAACCCGTGTGTAAATGAGGATGACATCAAAGAGCTTCTATGGGCAGTTCCTGAGGAACTGACTGATGAGGAGTTCTTGGAACTGAGACAGGAATTCATAGCTGAAGAAGAGGCAAGCGAAAACTGCAGGAGAAGGGTAAGAACCCCAAGAAACTCACAGTGTAGGGTTAGCAGAAGCTTTCATCCGCTCTCAACAAGTTCCTTAAAAACTTTAAAACTTTGGACCACAACACCCAACAGCTTCTGTTAATAGAGAGGAATGTTTGTGGCTCCGTATCTGCTCCCAAGGAAATCTATGATTTAAAAAAAGAAACAAATGGAGCAAATAACCATGGACATATTAGGAAAGACTCACGCCTCCTCAAGAAGAGCCTCTGGCAAATCCTTCAGCAGCTAGTGCAGCACACATTATAGGGGAGGACAGCTCCCTGCGTGTTGTTGCCCCTGAAGCCCCCCCAGAGGGAAAGCTGTGGAGGTGGGAGACCCTCTGGAGGCCCAGACTACTATGTGTGTTTGTGTCCAGGTTTATAACAAAGAAGCTTAAATAGTAATACACACTGAGTGGCCAGATTATTATGGTCACCCCATCAGAACTTTGTTGGGCCACCTTTTGCCTTCAATACTGCGGCGATTCTTCTTGGCATGGACTCCACGAGATGTTGAAAGGTGATGGGAGGAATCGGGCACCATGCCTGATGAATAGCACTGTCCAGTTCTGTGAGATTTAATGGTTTGGAATCAGCTGCCTG
Organism: Antrozous pallidus; assembly: GCA_027563665.1. Taxonomy (NCBI): domain Eukaryota; kingdom Metazoa; phylum Chordata; class Mammalia; order Chiroptera; family Vespertilionidae; genus Antrozous; species Antrozous pallidus. The sequence goes on along the minus strand of CM050512.1, from coordinate 5,029,588 downwards.
ATGGCTCTTTTAACTTCATCCCACAAAATCTCAACTGGATTGAGATCTGGTGATTGTGGGGGCCACCTAAGCAACGTAAAGTCTCCCTCGTGTTCTTGAAACTGTTCCTGCACAATATGAGCACAGTGGCATGGCGCATTGTCTTGTTGGAAGAAGCCATCTTCATTGGGATACGCCATCAACATGATAGGATGAACTTGATCAGCAACAATACTTAGGTATGTTGTGCTATTCAGACGTTGTTCCACATGAATTAAAGGGCCCAAATCATGGCAGGAAAACATGCCCCAAACCATAACACTGCCCCGGCAGCTTGAAGGGTTGTACTCATGCATGTGGGGGCCATGCTTTCATGGTGTTTCCCTAAAATTCTCACTCTGCCATCTGCATGATGCAACTGGAAACGTGATTCATCGGACCACATGACTTTTTTCCAACGCTCAACTGTCCAATCCTTGTGTTCCTGTGTGAATTGGAGATGTTTTATCTTGGTAACTGCAGACAGCAAAGGTGTTTGAACAGGCCTTCAGCTTCCATATCTCATACGATGCAGCGTATGGCTAATTCGCCTACCAACATCAGGTGGTCAGAATAATCTGGCCACTCAGTGTATATATATGTATATCATATCATCATATATAATAAAGAGCTAATATGCTAATTAGATTGGGGGGTGGAACGACCTTCAGGAATGATCAGTGGGCAAAGAGGGGGGCAGGGCCAAGAGGCCGCAAGGTAGCCAGGGCTGAGAGCCTGTCCTTGCAGGAATTTCATGCATCGGGCCTCTAGTGTGTGTGTGTGTGTGTGTGTGTGTGTGTGTGTGTATTAAAAAATGGAAGAAAAGATTAAAAATAAGGATGTAATTGAAGTCACAGGCATCTCTCTTTTTGCTACTTTGCATTTTGGTGATTCATAAATTCACTATGTCCTCATAAAGACATGTGTGGTATGGACTGTAAAATAAGAATAAGGATATAAATAAAGAAAATATTTTTGTACAGCTGTACAATGTGTTTGTGTTTTAAGGTAAGGGTTATTACAAAAGAGTCAAACTTAAGAAAAAATAAAAGTCGTTGGGTGAGTTTGTCATTGTGCAAATCTCACCGAATGTACTTGTACAAACCTAGATGGTATGGCCTCCTCCACACCCAGGATACATGATCTAGACTAGGCTATTGCTCCTAGACTACAAACCTGTTCCACGTGTTATGTGCTGAATGCTCTTGGCATTTGTAACACAACAGTAAACATCTGTGTATCTGAACATATCCAAATATTAGTAGGTACATAAAAATATTGTGTAAAAGATAAAAAGTGGTGCACCTGTGTGCGGCACTCACTGTGAATGGAGCTTGCAGGACTGGAAGTTGCTCTGGGTGTCACTGAGTGAGCGGTGAGGGAATGGGAGGCCGAGGCCCTGTGCACTTCTGCAGGCTATATAAACACTACACACTAAGTTTATAAGAAGTATATTTTCTCCAATAATAAGTTAACTTCTTACTTTATAAAAAGTCATTATACATTTCTCAGAACATATATGTGTTATTAAGCAACTCATGACTGTACACACACACACACACACACACACAGTCTCCCATTGGTAACTGGATTGGAAACCTGTAGACCCATTGTGGGAAAAAATGGCATTCTTTTAACATTGAATCAGTCCATCAAAAAGCACTGGCCATCTCCTTACTTACTCTAATTTTCTTTTACATTTCTTGCTAAAATGTTATAGTTTTATTTATATAGGTCCTGCACATTTCTTGTAAGGGCTGTTCTTACGTATTTTATAATGTGAGTTTTTATTATATCTTTTCTCTGATATTGCTGGACTATGGGAAAATTACTAATATATTGTGTCTTATTTTCGTACTTGTTACAATTAAATACAAGCTTTCAGTTGATTGTAAGAGTTTGTAACTATAAAAATGATGGCTGTAAGCAATGTCAATTTTTCTTCTTCCAATAGTGGCATCTGATTTTTATTTATAGTATTGATTATAACTTTACTAAATAGAAATAATGAGAATCCTGTCTTAAAACATCAGTCTTAATAAGAATGCCTCTTTGTCTAACATTTATCAGACTATATTCTGTGAGAGCTGATAAACTTGGGAAATGTTACAAATGAAATCCTCCCTCTCAGGGACTCATAATTCATATTAATACATTAAGAGCCTGAGCTCTGAAGTAAGAAAACTAATTCAACTGAGTTCAACCCAGAATTTCTAAAACGCATTTGACTACAAACGTACTCTTCCTCTCATCTGAAATTTACATCAGTTATGGCAGTCAAAATTATATTAATTTGATCTGACTTTCTTCAGTATTTTGTGAATTCTCGTATCTACTGTGGTTTGATTTAGCTATTATTTTTCCAGTAATTTCGAAGGCAACCGGCTTCTTTTTTATTTCTACAAGTGATTGTGCGTAAGATTTTTCAAAACATTTCTACCTATCCAGTTCAACTGCTTGCTATGACGTGCACTGACCACCAGGGGCAGCGTGGAAGATGGTGGGTGTCGGAGAAGCAGCATTGATACTGGGCAGCAGTGGAGGCGCTGCGGGCCCAAACAAGAGCAGGACAGCAGCGGGATGGTGGAGTAGTTGAGCAGGTGGTGCCAGGCCAAGGCAGGTGCAAGTGGGGCCCAGTTGCCCCACCGAGCTCCCCACAGATGGCAACCAGTGGTGGCGGCAGGAGTTAGAGCCACCAACTGGCTCTCAGGTGCTGAGGGAGCCAGTGGGGGCCTGATGACTCAGGCAGAGGGGGGATGCATGGGGACCCAGAGGTCAGCTGGGACCTGCCCTTCCACGCCAGACACTTGAGCTTCTATAGCCGGCCAGGTGTAGGGGCTGCACCCCTGCATGAATTTTGTGCACTGGACCACTAGTATATTATACTTACCAAAGTCAATGACATGACCACTCATTTTTCTAATCAAGTTCAGGATGAAATGGCATGTTTGAATAACTCCACTGCAAATGAAAATTGTAACCCATCTTTACTTCCAATTCTTTTCTCCTTGTTTATAAAAATGACAATATTTTTTATTTAGGTTGCTATCAGTAACTATTTTATATTACATAACTTCTCTCTCATAAGTTGTTTTATCTATTATGCAATGTAATCAGAGTCACAATATATCCCTAGGCAATTCTCTGATTATCTGGCTTCTGTTTCATAGCTATTATCCTTTTATACCGTAAATATCTTATTTTTGACGTCTTATTTTCATTTCTTTCTAAGGCATCTAAAGGATAGGGCAAGTAGGTTATATATATATATATATAAATTCCTGGGTTAGCTTGAACAAATTTCTTTAGGCTTTCAACATAAAGAATTATTTGTCTGGGTATAAAATGTTTGTCTCACCATCCTTTTTGCTTTCCATATTTAGTCATGTAGTGGAAAAATCTGAGATCACCCATATTTTTGTTTCGTAGTAATCTATTTTTTTCCTGGAATTTTGTAGCTTTTACTTTGTAATTCAAATATCTTATCATAACATATCTAGGTATGAGCTCTTTTTACTCATTTGGCATAGTGATTGCTGAATCATTTCCATTTCCAGAGTCAGATATTCCATTAGCACTGGGAATGTTTTTCAAAAATTTATTTTATAATTTTTACTATTTCTTTGGTTATGTGTTATGCCTTTTTAGAGATATTAGTTACAACAGAGATTTAAGTGTATACTTTGATCAGTTTTGCCAAACATAGATATCTAAGTAGTCTATTAATATCCCTACTAAGATATACAACATTTTCATCACTCCAGAAATTTCCTCTCTGCCCCTTCCCCTGCAGAGCCTATACCAGAAACAACCACTGATATAACTTCTATCACCTTAGATTACTTCTGCCTGTGCTGATGATCATAGAAATGAAATCACAGAGTGTTGTGTTCAAGACTTCTTTCACTTATATTTTTTGAGATTTGTCAATGTTATTGCTTGTATCCATCATTCACTTTGCTTATTGCTGAGTAGCATTCCATTATATGACCACACTGCAATTTGTTTATTGATTTCCTATTTGTGGATACCTGAGCTATTTCCAGTTAGGAGCTATTATGAATAAAGCTGCTATTGGCATTCTTGTGAGGTTTGCTATGGACATGTTTTTTTTATCTTTTGGGTAATTACCTAGCATGGGATTTTGAGGTCAAATGGTGAGAATACATTTAACTGTTAAGATACTGCCAAGTTTTTCAAAATGGTTGTTCCATTTCCCACCCCTGCTGACTATTGATGAGTTTCAGTTGCTCTGTATCCCGCACCAACCTTTTAGCTGTCCTAGTGGGTGTGTAATGCTGTCTCATTGTGACCCTTAGTCTCTTTTTTATGAGTACACATTAACAGTAATTGTAATCTGTTCCCTATTTTGTGGATCTGCCATGTCTTATTTCATTTATTCCTTTCAGGAAGTACCGGGTAGAGCTTCTATATTTTAGAGCAGACCTGGGGAATCCTTTTCCGCCATGGACCATTTAGATAGTTATGACATCATTCGAGGGCCATACAAAATTATCAGCTTAAAACTTAGCCTGCTCTATTTGGTCAAACATTTACTTAACTCACCCCTAATGTCTTGGCAGGGCCAAACCCAATGATTTCACAGGCCTTGTACCGTCCGTGGGCCCGATGTTCCCCACTCGTCTTTTAGAGAGTATCTGATTCTATCTCCTGAGGCATCAGTTCTGCTTCTTACTGCCTTCAGAGGACATACCATATGCATCCTTTTCATTTTTGGCTTCCCTGTAACCTCTTCCTGTCTCACCGGCACCTCCTTCATTGCATCCTTTTCTCTCATAATGGTTACCTGTCTTTGTTCACGGTCTCTTGTTTCTACATCAGTTGAAGATATGAAACAGTTTTCTAAAATTATCTTCCCAATGGTCTTTCTTTCGGTCCCCTTGTGACGCATTTTCCCCACTATCTATGCTATTTATTTTTCATGCTTATTCATCTGGGAATGAAAATCAATCTGCTTAGACCCAATGTTTGTGAACACATAGCATGCACAGTGTGTTCCTAGCCCTGTTCAATATGCACTAGGCTATAGGTTCTTTGATCTGCAGCTGGAGGGCAGAATGACATGTCCCAGCACAATGCTAGCTTCTAACAGGAAGTTGGCTGATGCAGCTCTGTGCTGAGATGGGCTCCTCTCCTCCCCCACCGCCTGCTCTGCTAACTAGAGAACACAAAGGCTCATCATCTCGCATGCCCTTCTTTCAGGACTCTCCTTTTCTCCCCGTCCCCTTTTTCTGATTGGATGTGTGTGCCAGGATTTAGTATGCTATTACTCAGTCTTGTAACATCAAACTTTATTGTTTTCCCCTGAGGATTTTATACAAATATGGAAGCAATCACCCACTGGGTTGAAGATTATTTATTTCAGCAAAGGGATAGCTAAATATTTTTCAGGAAAAGAATGATTTGTCTCCTTACCTTCTTTGAAGCCAACAGCTTCCTTTTGTTTTCAACAGCAAATCATATTTTGTTTTTTTAAAAAATATATTTTATTGATTTTTTTATAGAGAGGAAGAGAGAGGGATAGAAAGCCAGAAACATCGATGGGAGAGAAACATCAGTCAGCTGCCTCCTGCACACCCTTCACTGGGGATGTGCCCGCAACCAAGGTACATGCCCTTGACCAGAATCAAACCTTTCAGTCCGAAGGCCAACGCTCTGTCCACTGAGCCAAACCAGTTTTGGCAAATCATATTTTGGTGAATAATTATTATTCTCAATTTAGTGCCATGAGTCATGTTAATCCTGACATTTCTTTCAAGTTTCTGGCTATGGATAGCTGTAGGTTTTGGTTTGGGCTATTGTCTAGCATTTTCTTCCTCTCCCCTGTCACCCCGGGTAGTCAAAAATGGGGACTTCTTTATAAAAATCGAATACATGATTTTAAAAATCCTTTCAAGTTTTAAGATTTTATGATGCTATACATTTGCCCCATGAATCTTAGCTAAATGCAGTTAATCGAGTCCAAGTTTGAATAAACAACTAACGTATTTCACTATTTTATGTACATAAATAAATTCAAGTGCTGTCTTGCCAACGAAATCCCTTTACAGATGACTAGATGTCCTAGGGCCGCGGTCGGCAAACTCATCCGTCCGCAGGGCCAAACACCAACAGCACAACGATTGGAATTTCTTCGGAGAGCCGCATGTTTCAAACTTAAACTTCTTCTAACGCCACTTCTTCAACATAGACTCGCCCAGGCCGTGGTATTTTGTGGAAGAGCCACGCTCAAGGGGCCAAAGAGCTTCATGTGGCTCACGAGCCACAGTTTGCCGACCTCGGTCCTGGAGGAAAGAAACATTTTCTTTTCCTGGGAAAGGAAAAAGATTAGAAACCAAGAAAGGAATCTAGTTAATCACATTTTTGTTACTGTCTTAAAAGTTGGTCATTGTATGCCTTGGAAGATGTGGCACGGTTGCGTTTGTGTGCCACCTGAATTCAAGTCAACTAATCTTTAGAAAGTGGACATTAGAGATGTGGGAGACATGGGTTATTCAAGGCCTTCCTCCTCTCTCTGCCATTGGCATGTGTGGAACCGGTCAGTCCAGTCTTTGGAATTTGTGACGTTTCCCATATTACTTAAATTCTTTTGAATATCATACACATTCATTTTCTTCTCTCTTAAGATTATGTCTACCAGGAAAGTATTTGCCTCTGACATGATATATTATTGTTCCTTGCGGGTAATAAGATTGGCAAGTTGAGAGTCTCTGAAGAGTAACACTATAAAGCCCAGAACATAAGAGTGTGCCTTCGGGGCTGCTTTAAAGACATCTTTTAAGTACTCTCTGATTTGCACAATGAAAATCCCAAACTCCCTTGGGAAATGGGCCTAGCCTAGTTGTAAGATTGAAAGCATAGATAAACATTCCATCATCATGTATGTATCATGTACTCTCAGCCCAGCCTATTTTCTAACCCAAAAGTAAGACTATAAGTTTAAATTCCAGTTGTGTTTCTCATAGTTACCCTTCGAGATACAGATCCCTCAAAGTATCATGAAAACATTGTCCCGTGAAACAATGTTTTTAAGAAACCCATGAGTTTTCTTAAAACCATCAGGAAGCACTGTATTGTTCTCTTTATGACCCCCCAAAATATCAGGCTTGACTTTCTCAATCTTGACATACAATACCAAGGATACCCAAGACAAAGGCTCACGGAGAAAAATACCAACCACCTGCCCAAAATATTTAGTAGAACAATTCTGAACTTTTGGTAAAGACTCAATTTCCATGTCTATCTAATAGATGAAAAGTGGAGCTTTGTTGCTAGAAATTATATTCATTAAAGAAGTTGGTCCAACTATAGTTTGCTTGCTCCATATGAATTATTGCTCTTTTGACACAGGTGTTTGACAGGTTATTAGCAAAGTCGTGTTATTTTAGCACAGAGCCCCTTCAGATCTGTATTAACAACTACTGTACCATCATTTGGTAGTTTCCTGTTCCCTTCTACTCCGTAAGTAGTGGATAACCACAATTGGGCAGGATGGTGTTAGAGCCAAAGTTTTGGCATGACAAGATGCTAATAGCTCCTTGTGAGAATTTCATACACAGCGTAATGATTCCTGGCTGTGTCAGGAGCTCAAGAAATCTCAGTTCCTTATCTCTTTTCTTCCCTCCAGTGGGTCTTGATACATACTCAGCAAAATGTCCTGCTGAGGAAGTCATCTTCTGTGGACACTGTCACCTCTGGCCTAACCACGTATTTGATGGTATTGTAAGGATTTTTTAACCGTATTTTGCCAAGAGCTCAACTTCTAGAGCACAGGGACCCATTCAGTTTCCTACTGCCTGGAGGAAAGGGAAGCTTAGTCTTTTTGAAAAGATCTTCTCAAACAAGAAAGCATTTGAAGCTTCATGTTCACAAGGTTGTTGGGAATTGATGCTCCTTCCAAAGCCAGATGAAAGATGTGGTTGGTTCAACTTCTCTCCTCTCTCCAGTGTCCTTTTGGAGCAGGATCAACCAGATCACAGGATCTACCATGACAATGAGAACCCATCAGGGATTTAAAACATGTTTCTGAATGGGATCCTTATACAACACTCCCAATTTGATTGTCAGAGGATACAAGCTCCATTAACAGAGGAATGTTCACTGACTTTTTTAGGGACACATAAAATAATTGCTACTTGAATGTTTTTTCCAGGCTTTTGGAGGATTATAGGAATGGCCTAAGGCTATGTGGCATTCATATCTTCAGTCAGAGCTTCAGAGTTAGCATGCTTTGTATTGTTAGTATACTTTCAAACAGATGCCTTCACGTATTTTTCTAAGATAGCCTCATTGTGATCACCATTCTAAGAGATTTATCTAAAATGTATTTGTTTAGCCGAATCTAGTGTTTCTCAGTGGATAGAGTGTCAGCCTGCAGACTGAAAGGTCCCAGGTTCAATTCTGGTCAAGGGCATGTACCTTGGCTGCGGGCACATCCCTAGAAGGGGGTGTGCAGAAGGCAGCTGATAGATGTTTCTCTCTCATCGATGTTTCTGACTTTCTATCCTTCTCCCTTCCTCTCTGTGAAAAAATCAATAAAATATATTGAAAAAATAAATAAATAAAATGTATTTGTTTAATCTTTCAATTGCTTGCAAACAGCTGTTGGGCACCCACCAAGGGCTGAACACTATGATAGGCATCAATATGAGAAGGTAACCGACCATTCTTTACCTTCAGGAAACAAACACACAGTCTAAAGGAGGAGAGGGCTGTAATACAGTCATGGACATGAGTGGGGTTCAATATTGAGCAAGAAGAGAGTAAAGAGGAGATTCTATTGAGGAAACCGCACAAAAACCTTACAGTGATTCACATGTCCCTTATCTTTGGGGCAATTGCAAGTAGTCCGATGAGCAGAGCACACAAGGAAGAAGTGGGAAGTGAGAGCCAGTGTGGTGGGAAAGAATAGGTTGGGATCAGATTGTGAAGAGCTTCGGATATTGTGCTAAGTGGTTGTAGCCGTAATTGGGGGATTCACAGTGAGTAGGAGACTTCAAGTCAAATCTCTTGATTCATAGGCATGATTTTCTCTGCTGGATTGCACTGAATTTGACTAAAATCACTTAATGCAAATATGTAAATTGCCTGTTAGAAGCAATCGATGAGTTTTCTTATTATCTCTATCTTTCAAATGAGAACATTGAAGCATTCAGAAGTTAAGTTGCTTGTTTAAAGTCACATAACTGGTGATCTGGCTTCACAGTTTGTGGCCTCACCTACAATACTTTGCCCTCTCTTGATCTAGAGATCTGTATGCTTTTGTCTGTGTTCTACTGTCAGCAAATAAGCAAGTTTGAACAAAAAGGCTTGATGTCTATGATAACTCAGGTCTTAGGGTCAAGAAATGAAGGATACCCCTTGGTCATGTCTTCAGATATCTTTCTTTTTACCCTTTCCTGGTTATTTCAAATCAGGAACTCACCCTGCTAAGGGCAGAGAAGTGCCAGAAGAATCTTAAAAGGGTATTAATAGATTTAATGACTCTGAGCTGCTACATATATTGCAATTATATTTACTACACAAGACATTAAAAGTGAAAGGCTAAACATCTCAGAGAAATATAATGTTCCTGACAAATATTGGTCATTTGGTTTTATTTAAATGCTTATGGGGACAATGGAAGAGATGCTGGATGAAGTCAAAGCAGGACAAATAGGTCCTATAATTGTTTCTCTTTACCCATCGATATTGATAACATCCCACAGTCCTTGGTGCTATCTTCTTACTTTACATTTACCAAAGGAATAAGATATTTGCCTTGGAAGCCCAGATGTTGAGTATAGTTTGACCATGTGACTCAAATACTGTGGATTTACAGTTCATCTCCTGTGTGTTGCATAGCTATAGCTCTACAATACCTTACCAGGAATCAATATTTGCTGGAAGTGTAACATCAAAGATTTATAATGTGAGAGAAGGTGGAGTTGCTACCAAGGCTAGAACCAGCCCTGTGAGAATTGTAAGAGCAGGACATATCTAACAATGTAGAAGAAAGCTTTCAATCAAGTAGTACATGATACTCTGCGACTACTACACAAAGGACTGACCTCCCTTTCCCCAGAAGTGTTAGAGCCGAATAACAATTGGAGGGGGAGACTAGGCGAAATAAGAGCTGGATGTCTAAGGCTGGGCTCGAATGCCCACTGGAGGTTTAGCTTGCTCCAAAGTATCTCGAAACAATGTACAAACACTGGCCAGCAGACCAAAGAATTTGGTCTTTTGCTTTATCATACTCACTCATTCCATCTGGAAAGGGATATTTGGTGCACTTTTTTGAAAGTAGTTGTCATTTTCATGTTCATTTTGATACCTCTTAGATTTTAATATATCTTAAATATAAACATATACAGATTCTATATATTTGTGTGTATGGCAAACACCTTCAACAGCATTTTTTTCATCCTCTGACCATCTTTACAAGATAGAACATGGAGAAGTATTTATGTGAGTACACCGTGGATAAAACACTGGGGCTCGGCATCTTCCCACATCCTCCTACGTCTGGTGCTGTCGGTCATGGCCCTTTGAATGAGTCTATTTGATATGTGGACATTTTGTTCAGTTTTAATTACAATGAAAACTACTTAATGGGGGGGATATGACATTGGGATAATTTTCTGTGGAGAGATTGTATCTTTTGTTTTGTTACCTTAAAATGTATTGCTCTTGACCCAATGTTCCCCTTCCTTACACATGGACAATATTTAAGAAGCATGTGTTACATTGAGCTGTTGTACTAGAACTTTCCCAGTCTCCTGGGCCAGACCAAAAGGAGACTATGCATAACTCACATCTGATGAATCAGGTACAAGACCAAGTGTCCCAGTCACAGGGCTAATTTCTAATGTTGTGATGCTACTGGTAGTCACATGACGGAAGTACCAAGATGAATGCACAGGACTTCCCTCCATTATTCCTCTCTCATCTGGGTCAAATGATAAATTTCTCAGAATCATTTGCCAAGGATCTGGCTCTTGTTGCCTTAGGGAGGCTGTGTAAGCAGAGGTAACCACTTGATTGAAAGGACAATTGTTTTTTGTTGTTGTTGTTTTTTTCTTGTTGCAATATTGAGCAGGAGTGATAATGGTTGAGCAGGAGTGATAATGGGTTGACTAAACCTTGCTAGAGAGAAAAAAAAAATCCAAAGTCTCTACTTAGATATGAGTTCTATTGAGGAATCCATTTCTTCCTGCTTTGGCTTTTCTTATATAAGACTCTCACTCAGGGGTTCAGTACATATTTTGGAGGGTCACAGTTTTGCAAGAGATTGGGTCATGTTCTCCCAAGTCAATGATTTCGCTAGGAACTAAGTGTCTTTGAATGTCTGAAATTCCTGAGCATCTCTGTAGAGACTGAATCAAGTAGATAAGCCCCTTCCGGAGGCCTGTGTGTCCCAAGCTGCACAGACTGTCTCTCACTACACTCATTTGCAGTACATCAGTCTTCCTCCAAGCTGTTCACTTAGGCAAGCGCATACCAGTGTCAGCCACAGTCTCTTTCCATGCTGAGCTAAGCCCCCCAAATTGGCCAATGCCAACTCTGGTGACAATCCCACCTCTTTGTTCGTCCAGCCTGGTTACCACTTCCTCACTTTCACCTTACTCCCTTGCCCCAGAGCAGTGCTTGGTGTGCTTGTGTCCTCTCACTGTGGATTCTCGAGACGCACCAGGAATGGGAGTGACTGATTCTGTATGTTTGATGCAGCTTCTGTGAGTCACAGGAGAGGGAGCCAAGATTTAGTCACCCTTGTAAGATAGAAGGCTCTTCAGCAACTTTTTTGACCAAACATGGGAGAAGAAATAGAGGAGGTTTCCAGGGGTGCATTTTTGCCCAGGCCTGTATACCCCCTGTCCTTCGTGGAATACTTGCAGGGATTTATTGTTCATCCATGGTCACGGAAATACGGATTTCTTTAGCCTCATTTTTCAGAGGTTAGGAGACTAAGGCAAAGCCGTGACGTGGCATGCCCGTGACCATGTGGCTCATGAGCAGCTGGGACTCTGGTCTCATGGCAGATGCCTTGCCCAGTGCTCTTTCTTCTACCCCATGACTGCCTTCCCAATTCCAGGGAGGAAATCAAAACCTGGAAGGATGGATTACAATAATAATAAAATTAACAATTTGAGAGTTGACATGGACCAGAAGGTCACGGTTCGATTCCCAGTCAGGGCACATGTCCAGGTTGCCAGCTCGATCTCAGTATGGGGCATGCAGGACTCTCAGCCAATCAATGATTCTCTCTCATCATTGGTGTTTCTATCTCTCTCCTTCTCTTGCTTTCTGTCTGAAATGAATAAAAATATATGTGGGGGGAAAAAGATATTTAAAAAAATAATAATTGAATGTTTACCATTTGCTATGTGCTAGATACCATACTGATAAATTACTATATGCATTATTCTTTCTACTCTTTGTAATTTTTGAGGGCTGCCATATCTCCATTTAAAGAAGAAACTGGAATTCAGAGAGCATGAGCGACTTGCTCATGGTTACACAGATAGGTAGAGACCAAATCCATCTCTAGACTTGAGTGTTGAGTATGGAATGTGCTAGTGCCATACAGCTAATGGGAGGAAAAGCAGGGCCCTGTGAACAGAGTCTTGAGCAAGAAGGATAAAAGGTCTGAGTTTGAGTTCTAAGTCTGCTCCTGTTCATCTGTGTGCAGTCAGGGGCAAATCTGTTAAGCTTTCATGCTGTTGGTTCCTTATTATAAAACTAGGGGCCTGGTGCACGAAATTTGTGTACTGGGGGTTGGGTGATCCCTCAGCCCAACCTGCCCCCTCACACATACTGGGAGCCCTCAGGGGATGTCCTTCTGACCACTCACCCCCAGCCTGCCCAAGGCCTAAAGCCTCTTGCACATGCAGCCATAGCTCTGCAATGGGGCCAATGGCTGGCTCTGTCCCAGCCACGCCTCCCTCCCCACACCCACGGCCCAGGCCTTTGACTCAGCCAGCTCGTGCTCAGTTAGCATGGGCCTCGGTCCCACCTCCCTGGCCTAGGCCTTCTTTCTGGCCAGCATGTGATGGCTGCCTTGCCCCCCGCCCGCCTTGGCCTGGACCACCTCCCACGGGCCCGGCTGCCTAGGCCCTGCCGCTGCTCCTTATTGGCTGGTGGGCGTGGCTTGTGAGTGTAGCAAAGGTATGGTCAATTTGCATATTACTCTTTCATAGATAGGATGAGGCTGGTACCATTTGGCCCGATAGCTCACAGAAGAGGACCCAGGCAGACCAGGCATCCTTAGGTTCTCCTGAAGCTGGAGAGCTCCATGCAGAGGCAAGGCACCATTCTTCATGTTAGAATTAGAACTCCAGCCCCATGTCATGACACCTCACAGCAGTGCCCAGAAGCTCTGTTCTCTTCCTTTGCTCCCATCCTCTGGCCACAACTTGGTCAGGAAGAGATTTGTTCACGGGTATGTATTTATACAAGCATCTCCCTTTCCTCATGATATAGAAACTCATTAGGTAAAAACAAGCTACCTTTTTCAAGGAGTATCTTTCTGAGTACCCGCTCACTGGCTATTGGGCAAAGTGGTTGTCACTCAGTAAACGAGACTAGTAGCTGCCCTAAGAGAGAATGACTAACCAACAACCTCCCTCACTCTGGAGTAAACAGGACTTTTAGAGGGAAGGTTCTGGGGCAGCTTGTGGCCAAGACAGAATTGATTTGCCCTTGTGTCAAAGGTCATCACTATCATGAGAGTTGCTATTTACCAATTACCTCTTATGGGACATGTACGTTCATTACATATAGTCTTTCCAACCCTCACAATAGCCCTGTGAAGTAGCTTCATTCCCATTTCACAAAGGGAGAAACTGAGGTTCGTGGTGGCACTTTCACCCTGGTCTTCCTGCCGTGTCATCTGTTGCCTGTCATCAGCCAACCAGTTTCAAAGTGCCATTGGCCCTGCTGTGCTCCCGTCCTTTCTGTCAATCATCCGAACCAGAACCTCCTGTGCTCCCGTCCTTTCTGTCAATCATCCGAACCAAAACCTCCTGTGCTCCCATCCTTTCTGTCAATCATCCGAACCAGAACCTCCTGTGCTCCCGTCCTTTCTGTCAATCATCCGAACCAAAACCTCCTGTGCTCCCGTCCTTTCTGTCAATCATCCAAACTAGAACCTCTGTGCTCCTGTCCTTTCTGTCAATCATCCAAACCAGAACCTCCTGTGCTCCCATCCTTTCTGTCAATCATCCAAACTAGAACCTCTGTGCTCCTGTCCTTTCTGTCAATCATCCAAACCAGAACCTCCTGTGCTCCCATCCTTTCTGTCAATCATCCAAACTAGAACCTCTGTGCTCCTGTCCTTTCTGTCAATCATCCGAACCAGAACCACAGAAGTCCTACAGCTCTAAAGCTCACACCTACCATTTGGGTGGAATCTGGGCGGAGACTAATCCCCTGTCCTTGCTTTTTTTTTTTTTTTTTTTTTGGACAATTTATTAAAGCCTCATTTTCTTTTCTATTCACTCAGTCCTGGGTTTCTATTTAGCTGTGATGATAGAAATATTTTTGGAACTTTTGACCCCTTAGAGTACAGATTTAGAATTCATGGGGATAAGGAAGCTGTAAAATGTAGTGGGAGTTGAAGCACACAAAATGTGCTTTCTCAGTCTCATTTACAGGCTGTCAGTCAACTTATTTTGGAATACCAAGGTAGGTTATGTAGTCACTGCATTGCTCCTGTCATCACCGGGTTTTATTTAGAGAACCATAAAGGGCAAAATGGAAAGGGTACAAATATATTATTCTTTCTCACTTCCAATTTTTGAAAGGAAGTTTTTTGGAAAACTCCTTTTAACTTCCCTAAATATAACTTCCTTTAAAATAAATTTATAGCTATAAAAATGATACCTTGCAAACTTTTCTTTATCATGACCTTAATCAAAGGAGAGTAAATAAATTATCGTTCCTCCTTTCAGGAAATAGTGCCCAACCAGACATGTTGTCTGTCTCACCACCATGACCATATCTGGTTAAGAGGTCCACCTGCATATCTGGGACCCCTTAACCAGGAAATGTCCACCAACCCGCACAGCGTGGCTCAGGGGGAGGAAAGAAAGGAGGTTTGCTTGGAATGCTGTCCCTGGGCTGGTCTTGTGTTTCTCCTATGGCGTTTCTTTACGTCTAAATAAAGCCTGTTCACCTGCAGTCTCTATGAGGTTCTAACCTTTTGGTGAGTTTAAGGAGAAGAGGGGTTAGAGCCACATTGCTATGCGTTTTCCCTTATATTTCCTGCTTCTGTGGAAAAGCCACCGGTTCCAACATTGGCACTTCCTGCCTAGAGGCCCTGCTTTCTTCGTGCCCAGCCCGGTGGGCACAGGCAGGTGACATACTAGGCTCCAGCTCATTTCATCTCTGCGGCTGTTATTGTGCTGCTTGCTGCTTAGGAACAAAGACTTCCAGGGGTCAGACAGGTCAGCAGGCTGCAGGGAAGCTTCCAGGCTGTGTCCTTAGCAGTCACCTGACCAGCAGGTTACCTGTGAGAGTGTCTGCAGTTCACTGAGGACACCGCCTTCAGAGCTGCTGTAAACAACTCCAAGGGACCCATCTTAGAACTCAAACCAGTAGGCGTAACTCACATACCTTCCAGTGGCGAAGGAGGAGCGGGGAAGAAAGAGAGAGCAAAGCCCAAGAGGTAGAAGTTAGTTCTAAAAATAAAGCAGGAAACCAACAAGTACACTGAGTGGCCAGATGATGATGATCTCTGAACGCATAATAAGCTGGCCACTCAGTGTGTGTGTGTGTGTGTTTGTGTGTGTGTGTGTGTGTGTGTGTGTGTGTGTGTGTGTGTGTATTAGAGGCCTGGTGCATGAATTCATGCATAAGTGGGATGGATGAGGTCTGGCCAGCCTGGCCAGGGGGAGGGGACATGGGCAATTGGCTGGCCTGCCTGCCTGTCAAACTCCTGGTCAATAGGGACAATTTGCATATTAGCCTTTTATTATACACTGAGTGGCCAGATTATTATTTGTTCAGAGATCATCATCATCTGGCCACTCAGTGTATTTCTTTCAACAGCCCAAATAGTTTCCCAATTAGGATTCTGCTATCTAATCACAAATACAATACAATACAATACAATACAAAACAAATAAGTTAAATGAACAGTTCACTCTATAGAACAGAAAGGAAATTAGAATCAAGAATTCCTTTGGGAAAGGAGACAAGCAAGGTTAAAGACGCCAATGACCTTTTGCTGAAATAAAGAGACTCCTGTGAGGGAGCTGCCAAAAAATACACATTTTGTCCATTGCCAAGGAGACTCATTGAACCCATTGAAGGCTATCAGCTTTGCAGCTTCACGGAGGACTGAAGGCATGTTTCAGAGTCAAGGGCATGGCATAATAAAGTGTTCTGTTTGTTTACTTGAGCAGGTGTTGACTTTACTAAGCAATACTCTGATAGGGCCTGGGGCCAGCCCCAGTTGAACAGGAAAAGAGAATCGTCTTTGCGACAAGGTTTTCTCAACCTTCCTGCTCTCAGAGATGTCCACAGGAGATGACATTTGTCAAATCCCTGAAGGAGAGCTGGGCTCCCTAGAACCCTGCTCTGCCATTGTGGAATCCAGAGAGGCTGAAGGATGGTGTCGAAGTGATGAAGGGCTGGCAAGAGAGAAGCAGCCCATCAGCATCTACAATGCAACACCTCCTCCATCAACAGGGCAGTATTGGAGGCTGCTGTTCTCTCTCGCCCACCCAGGCATTCCCCTGAAGCTTGCCAGTCTCAATCCTCATGCCATTGCATGTCCCAGGAGGGCCCTCGGGGACTGATGCAGAACCAAGGGGGCAGACCTAAGTGGGAAGGGACCCCGGAACTTGGCCTTCTGAGAGCTTTGCTCCATCCACACAATGACTAAGGATGCTCACTCTGCACAGCACTCACACTCTGAGCCGCCCCAGGGTGTCTCAGCCACAGGGCGAGAGCTCTCTCTTTTCCTCCACCCAAACTTACCCCCTGCAGGTCCTTCTCTCCAGCCTCAAAGACTGTTGGGAGTGACGAGGGGCCGGCAGTTGTGGTTGAGAGTGATAGGCCATAGAAATGGAGCCGATGAGAGGTGGTGCCTATGCAAGCTCAGCGAGAGTGAGCATTAATCATTTACCTGAGCCCTAACGGAGCCGGTCGCTCAGATCTGAGCACTGAGCCATCCTTGCCGCGGGGAAGCCCGGTAGTTGGATAAACCTGGGGAAGCAGCCAGAAGAGGAGGGATTGGCCCTGTGGCTGATTCATCTTCAAAGATAGAATAAACAAAAACAATAAGTGCCTGCAGCTTCAAACCCTTCCAGTGAGCCTATGAATCTCTCCAGGTCAAGGGTAGAGTTGGCCTTACCCTCTTCGTTTCCCATTTGTCTTTTCATTTCTTCTCATGGCCAAGGCTTTTAGTAAATTGATTTATCTTAGATTTTAAAAAAAATAGTTGGGGTCAGAGGAAAGTAGTTCCAGGGGCCTCCATGCCCCACCACTGAGACCCATTTCCTCAGGGGAGGTCTGATTGGCCGTTTGCCCCGAGGCTGGCGCATCCTGCCAGTGGCTCTGGGTGGCTGCCCAGGCTCCCAAGCGGGAGTCCTCAGGCTCCCTGTGCATAGCTCCTCTCATGTGATGGCCTGGGAAACCTCTAGAAACAACTCTCTTGAGAAGGCAAGCCCTGTGAACTAGGCTTTTGGCTCTGCTTTTGCTCCCTGAGGCCCAAGTCACCTCTACCCTATAAAGTAGTCACCATTGTCCGAATCCCCAGGGGATAAGATATTCAGTGGATGTCTTAAATCATAGATAATACCAAAACCCTATATATACTATGTTTTTTTCCTATACATACATATAATGAAATTCAATTTATGAATTAGGCACAATCAAAAATCAACAACAATAACTAATAATAAAAGAGAATTATAAAAAAATACACTATAATAAGAGTGATATGAATGTTCTCTCTCTCTTTCTCTCAAAGTATTCTATTATACTATAGTGATCTTCCTTCTTCTGATGAGGTGAGGTGATAAAATACCTATGTGCTGAATCGAAGTCAGTTGAATGACCTAGGTGATGGGACATAGTGTTACCCTGCTTCTGACCTTCTGACCGTTGCATCCGAAGGAGCATCATCTGCTTCGAGTGGTCCTGGAACATCAGGTCATGGCCCTGTTGATGGTCAGTGTCAGGAGCAGACAGTGTGGATGGGTGGGGACACCCCCCCCCATAGTTGAATTGTTTATTTCTGAAGTGTTCTACTTAACATTTTTGGACCACAGTTGACCTTGAGTAACTGAAACCACGGAAAGTGAACCCTACGCTGAGGAGGAACATTGTGCTCTGGTTCTTCTAACCTCCTGGGCTAGTGTTCCTCCCTCCCACACAACACTCCCTTACCCTTAAGCAGAATGGGCCAGGGCCAAACCGGTTGCACATCTCAGAGAGTGGTTTTGTAAGAACCCCCAAGGAGGGCGGTCCTCAGCTACCTTCTCCAAGGAACAGGGTGCTTTCCCATGAAGGCCACTGCAGTAGCTGCGCTGGTGGCCAGAGCCGTGGACAGTCAGATTCAGTGGGCATCTCTGCTCTGATAAACCCATTTGACTGCTTTCCCATTTTCCCCTCCAGGATGCCAGGGGTTATATTTATGGGCACGGTCCCCTGCCATGTTTCTTGCAGAAAGATTGGAGTCATTGTCTTTCTCCCAGGAGTGTGACCATGTACTATGTGCTGGGAATGCTCTTATGTGTATGTTGGGGGCGGGGAGGGAGAAAAGGTAGTGGGGAGGAAGTAGAAGAGAAAGCAGTGCCTTTCAGGCTGCCACTCCCACACCCAGATGGGATAATCCTCAAAGAACTGGAGGAGGAGGGCTGTGATTACCCGGAAGAGAGCATTGGCGCAGGCAGTTTGAGGTTGTCCTGAAGCTGTAACTGAAGGCCACACAGCCAAAGATGACTGAGACGCCGCTAGCTGCCAGGGTTCTAGAGCTACGAAGTGGGTGAAACCACTACTGCAAAGCCTGGGAGTTGAGAGTCTTAAAGCAACACCCTCACGGCCAGTGAGGGTTCTGTGCTCAGGGCAGATGGCCCTTGGCCCCTGCGACCCTCCTGTGGGGATTGACAGCTAGCTCCCTTTGCTGATTTCTCCCCAGGGTTGGAGAGATAAGGTTTAAGGAACAAGCCTTCCAAGAGGTGCTTCTCCAAAGGCAAGTCAGGCTTGGGAGAATTCCTTCTATCTTGATTGGCCTTACACATCCCCAAATGTGCTTGCTCCTACCTAAGCCTCCACCCCCTATGTATGTTCCGTTTCTGAGCAGATGGACAGCAGGACTTTAAGACAGCAGGACTATTCCCTTACTGCCTTTGCTTTTCCTCTAAGTTCATCCCAAGTCCCAGAAGAGAAAGTTGAAAGTTTCAGAGCGGACAGAGGGGGAAAGTCACCCAAGTCTCCCACCTGCGGTCTTCCTGCCATCTGGGACCCCACTCACACTCCCAGGGGTGCCTGCCAACTCTTCGTTATAAATGCTTCTCTTTCTTTTTATCCTGCCTCACTCTTGTCACCTCCCAGAGACCTTAGTGGCTCCTCCTTGCCTGCAGGATGGAGCTCAGCCCTCGCAGCGCAGCCTTCCATGACGCAGGCTCAGCACAGGACTGCTGATGTGGCATCAGAGTGAACCGGCTCTTGGTCGTTCCAACACCTGTCATTCACAGGAGTGGGTAGACAGCTTTTTCTGGAAACTCGAGAATCCGTATTGTCTTTCAGAACCAACTTTACTTTTTGCGTGGCGCCTGTTAAAGACTAAGGTTCCATCCCTACCCCCAACCAAATCCAATAGACACATGTGAGCAAGTCCATGAGCAAGCCTTCCCTGACTGACCCCCACCTCTGACCCTTGGAACCAACTGGGAAAATGGGTGCCCTGTGATTTTCATCAGGGGATCATGTTTCCTGCCTTGTTCCCATAACTGAACAGTGATAACAATTCTCCGTGCCTTCGTGTACAGCTCAATTATTAACAGCAGGCTGTACTTTTCCCCCGTTGTAAAAAGATGAATGGTTAGAGTCCCAACATTCTCCTGGTCAGTGTAGGAATGTAGAGGAGCATGTGGTCTCAGGCCACTTGCCTCTAAGCCTTATAACAAAAAGTTGGCAGGCGCCCCCAAGAGTACGAGTGGGGTCTCAGATGGCAGGAGGACCCCAGGTGAGAGACTTTGATGACTTTCACCTGTCTTTGTCATCTCGGAAGCTTTCCTTTCATCTTTCTCTTCTGGGACTTGGAATGGACAGGGGGCGGGGAGCGTGATTAGGATATCAGTGGTTGCACAAAGGTCTTAGGGAAAGGTCTGTGCTTCAACAAGAGACAAGCAAGGAGACGGCAGGTTAATGTTTAAAGACCAGCAGGGAGGCCCACTCTGGACCCTGTGTGTTCCAGGGAGAAAGCGTGGACCTGGTGTGGGAGTGAAGATGGAGAGGCCAGCACAATGAGACCCCACCCAGCATGGTAGCATGAAAGATCAGTACTGGGTGGTGGGAAGCGGGAAGCTGGAGTCAAGGAGGCATTGCATGGATGGGAAATCGGGGTGGTCTCCAGACCTCACTGCAAAACAGAAAGGCCGAGAGAGAGCCAGACGGTGCACTGGGAAGAGCCCTGGGGTGACCTGGGCTGAGGTTTCCATTTGTTTGTTTAATTTGAATGAATTTAATAGTTAGAGCAGTCTTAGGTTTACAGAAGAAGTATACAGGAAGTACAGTGTCCCCATGTCCTTTTGCCCTGCACACAGATTCCTCTGGTATTAACTCTTGCATTAATGTGGTGCAGTTATTGCAATGATGGCCACTTTGGACATACTCGTATTTGCTCAAGCCCGTGGTTTACATAGGTCTCGGTCTTCGTGTTGTGCCGTTCGGTGGGTTTCCACCAACGTAGAGAGTCATGGTCCTCCGGTACGTTTCACTCCTCTAAACGTCCTGTTTCACCGCCTCAGCTAACGCCTCCCCCACCCCCGGCACCCATCGACCTCTTCATGGTCTCTATGATAGTTTTGTCTTTCCACAACGCCATGTAGTTGGGATCATAGAGAATGCAGCCTTTTCAAGTTGGTTTCTTTTATTTAGCAATATATTTGGAAGTTTCCTCTGTCTTATTTATTTATTTATTTATTTATTGATACTTTTTTCTTTATTAAGAAATATGTGTCCTTATTCCCCTATTCCCCCCCACCTCCCATTCATGTCCCCACCTCCCTGTTGTCTGTGTCCATTGATTAGGTTTATATGTGTGGGTATAAGTCCTTTGGTTGATCTCTGCCCCTTTAACCCCCACTGTCCCCTACCTTCCCTGAAGTGTGACGTTCTGATTCATGTTCCTCTATCTCTAGATCTATTTTTGTTCAGCAGTTTAGGTTGTTCATTATATTCCACAAATGAGTGAGATCATGTGATCCTCCGTATCTTGTCATAGCTTGGTAGCTCATTTCTTTTCAGTACCGAATTACATCCCATTGTATGCAGGTAACCACAGTTGGTTAATTTATTTGGGCAGACTTTCCAGTGAGCTGCAATACAGAAACAATGGGAAGGGTAGATGGAGATAAAGCAGCAAGGGCCACAGGATGTGGTAGAAGCAAGAGGAGGAAGGTTTGGAGAAGGGGAAAGGAGTGTAAGCCTGAATTGACCTAAGGCTGGGTTCTTGGAAGCCATGCTCAGTGGACGAGGCCAGCTTTTCTCCAACCTCTACCGGGCCTTCCCTGCTCGGACAGAAACTTCACCACAGTGGGAACCGTGTCAGCTTCATTCGGAGAGCCCGACACATGGCAGACATCCAGTAAAGGTTTGTTGAACCCAAACATCCAAGACCTTTTCTAAGAAGCAGGTTTGAGGACCCGAATGGCTGAAGCAGGTTCCCCCACCCCCACCCCCCGCTCACTGGGTTGAGAGCCTCTCTGTGCCATTGGGTAGGGCAGAGCTTGCCTAGGATGTTCTCTTCCTCAACTGAGATGGTGTCTCTCTTGCTGCCACCTGCACCTGCCCTGGGAGACGTTGTGTAGACAGAACCAGAGGCAAGCTTTCGGGAGACAGGAAAACCAAGGGGGAGTCCAGCCTACCTAGCATTCCAAGTGAAAAGGCACTCTGACTACAGGAGAGAATCTGGCTCTCCGTGCCCTAGATTTTTTTTAAGAGTTTTTTTATTGATGTTTGGAGAGAGAGGAAGAGCAAGAGAAAAACATCAGTGTCAGAGCAAAACCTGGATCAGCTGCCTCCTGCACCCCCTGATAGGGATTGAAACGGCAGCCCTTCCGTGCACAAGGTAATGCCTGCCCATCTGAGCCACAGCGCCCAGGCTCCACGTGCTAATTTTTCAACCCAGTTTCCAAGGCAGCAAAGTTAGCCCAAACCATGTCCGTGGATCAGGAAGAGCCAGCAGGGTGCCCCAGGGGCTAAGGAAGAGCCCAGAAGAGGCTGAGGCGGACGCCCCACATGCTCACATTTGGGAGGAGAAAGTGGGTGCCGCAGCAGTGACAGGCCCCATGAGGGGCTCCGGGTTCCCAGCTGGGCATGGGCAGCTACTAGTCAGGGTAGAAGGGGCTAGCTCTCAGGAGAGCTGCCAAGGCAGTTCAAAACAGCAGAGCCGAAGCGACTCACTAGTTAGAAGTTATGGCTGGTGGTACTCTCCCCTGCCGAAGAGGTACTGCCCAGATCTGGGTCTTGAGCCAGGTCGCTGTTTAAAAGCAGGTCCTCTCCCAGGTGCCCTGGCGTTCCTTGGTACACACATCACTTGCTCTTGGAGTGATGGAAAGAGTGAGTGAACCTGCTGCGATGCTGAGGAGCTGTTCAGATCTACCCTGGTCCCATGGTGTGCTGACGGAAGGTGAGGGCAGAGAGCTCTTGATGTCTTATCTGAAGGAAAGAATGTGGCAGCTGTTTTGAGCATAGGGGCCACCCAGAGACACACACTTCACTCCTTGTCCTGACTCTTACACAGCTAAGAGCAGCCAGGGCTCACTGTGGCGATCAATTAGGCACAGAGGGTAGCAGCAGGCACTGGACGAGGCAGAGGACGGCTGCCTTCCCCCTGAGGCCCTGCAGTGGCAGCCCCTGCAGCAGGAGAGGGAAGGAGAGGGGAACCGTGTACCGGTGCTGAGTGAGCCAAGGTGCCAGCCCCAGAGCTCCTCCCACCACAGGGCAGCAGAGGCAGCCCAAACCACCGAGCCAGCAGACATGCAAGCAGGGGAGAGGCAGGCTCAAGTCACAGCACAGACTCCACCTTGGGGACAGCTGGCCTCTCCTAACGCATCAGCCTCTGGCCGCCTCTACTGTGCCTGGCCAGTCTCCAGGGCATTTCCTACACACATGGCCCCAAGAGAACTACCACGAAGTTATCTACATCCAGAAACTTCTATGAGAGACAGGATCGTCTTGCCCGTTTGCATTTGCCTTCACGGGGAGGAGACTGAGACACAGTGGAGAGGAAACGAAGAGATGGTGTTAGCTCCATCACTCTGTCCGGGGAATATGAGTCACTCACCGCACAGATCGCTTCTCTCTTCTTCCCATTCACACTTTTTCTCCCGAGGCTCCCCTAGCTATCTCCTTCTGTCAGTCTACACCCTTTCTTTCCACCCACCCCATGTTTCTCGCAGACATTGAAGCACATTTAAACATCCACCCGTAACATAGGAGAAAAGGGCTAAGAAGGGCATGCGCAGTTGGTGCTAGCTCCCATAAGGAGCCTTGAATTGCTGAGGACCGAACAGCATAGACACACATGACAGAACCCATGGCCATATCCTTACTATTTATAATGTTAAACGATGGCTCGTTCATTCCTCCATGCATTCTCTCCACAAATGTTGATTGATCACCAATTCTCTAACAAGTAGGCTGTGACAACATACAGATAGATGACGTATAGTCCTTTCCCCGAGAAGCTTACGGATGACTATTGGTGGTGATAACAGTGGGATGAAGTCTCCAGGGCACCGGGTCTACATGAGAAGGCTGGAACCCAATTGGCTGATGAGAGAAGAGCTCCGAGGGAGCTGATGCTGGAACTGAGTCCTGACGGCCACGTGGGGAGGAGCAGGACCAGCATGACACGCTCCTGGCAGAAGGGGCTCATGCAGGAGCGAAGGCCCTGAGGAAACAGGTGGTCACTGGGAATGAGGGTGCTCAGTGGCTGGGCCAGGGGAGAGGTGAGACCTGAGGCAGGAAGACAGAGCTAACTCACCATGGACCATTTGGATGGTAGCAACACTGAGGCTACAGTAAACTACGGACGGACGGTGGACAGGACAGATGTATAATCAGACCTGCATTTATGGAGGGAAGTTCTGGCTGAAATGTGAAAATAGTCTGTGTTTTTCTAGGGAACAAGACAGGAAGCAGAGAGAGCACTTAGGAGGCTATTATAATTATATGGACTGATAGTGATGTTCCTCAAGAGACGGTCCACACCTGTCTACTGAGGCCCCTGCCACAGGGAACGCAAGCTGGTGGCAAAGGGTTTCAATGAGCTCATTTGTCAGTTGGGTCATTTTTGTGCTGTCGGTGATTATAATGGCTGTGTCAGTCCTGCTGTGTAACGTTACCAGTGTGTAAACGTTTCCTCTAGAGAAGAGCTAGCCTCCAGAACTGTGAGATAGCTAATTACTGCTGCTTACCTCTCCGTGTTGGCACTTGGTTATGGCCGCTCTGCAAGCAATAGAATTATCCTGCACTACATGTGGAAACTGAGGCACAGAGAGAGCAAGCACTTCCCCAGTGTACAGGGCCAAACAGTGGCAGGCAGTTTGTTCCAAAATCTATCTTCTTAACTATCGTATTTAAATTCCATTCTATTTTGTCCAAACAATCAAATGCTTCTGCTTTGAAACAAACCTTAATTTGGGCACAGTCTTATAGCGAAGAGAAAGGAATAAATGAACTCTTTCTCTAGTGAGGCCATAGTCTATCTAGCCCAGTGGTCGGCAAACTCATCCGTCCACAGAGCCAAATATCAACAGCACAACGATTGACATTTCTTTTGAGAGCCAAATTTTTTAAACTTAAACTTCTTCTAATGCCACTTCTTCAAAACAGACTCGCGCAGGCCATGGTATTTTGTGGAAGAGCCACACTCAAGGGGCCAAAGAGCCGCGTGTGGCTTGTGAGCCGCACTTTGCCGACCACTGGTCTAGCCCATCTTATTCTGCCACCCGATGCTAGAACACGGGTCTTGACAATTGAGTCTCTGCTTATAATCAAAGAGGAAACTTCCTCCCAACAGAGACTATGGGAATGTGCCAGGCAGCTGGGTCCCTGAGCCTGGATGTGGGCAAATACTAGGCAAATACAGCTCCTCCTACAGTTAAGAAGACAGAGTCTGGAACAAATGGCCCACCATTTGTTAGCTGTTTGCTATCATGCAAGCAATTCCTCTCTCTGTGCTTCAGTTCCCACATGTAATGTGGGATTGTGCTTCATATTCCACATGTAATGTGGGATCATTACATGGCCCACTTGTATTCATTTGTTGGGGTTGCCATGCTTGAGCAGAAGCAGCATGTTGTCTCACCACTCCAGAGCTAGTAGTCAAGATCAAGGTGTTGGCAGGCTTGGTCCACTCTGGGGTGTGAGGAAGAAGCTGTTCCATGCCTGTCTTCTAGCTCCTGCAGGTTTGCTGGCAATCTTTGGCGTTGGTTGGCTCATAGGTGCAGCACCCTGATCCCTCCTGTCATCTTCTCGTGGCCTTCTCCCTGCACATAGATATGTCCGAATTTCCCTTTTAATAAGGACACCAGCCCTATTGCATCAGGGTCCGCCTGATTACATCACTCTGACTTGATTACCCCTGTAAAGACCCTATCCCCAAGGGAGGTCCCATTCTGCAGTACTGGGGGTTAGGTCTTCAACATGAAATTTGGATGGACACAATTTAACCTATAAAAACACATAAGTAGAGTTTTCAATGAGAACTAAATGTATTAGCTCCTGTAAACAGTGCCTCATGCTTAGAAGCCCTCGGTAATGGTAGATTTTGCTAGATAGAAGTATAAAGCGCTCAGGTGAGTAGATGTTGAAAATTTAGCTGGTTTGCCTAGGATAGCCTTCCTACTTATTTATAGCTTGTGTAGTGTTTCGTTGGTCAGGACTTTTCCCATAGCAGATATTTGGGGTAACACTCCTGGCTGGCTGAAAGGTGCAAGATGAGAAGGAATAGAACCACTGAGGTCTATAATTTGTCTCCCTCTTTCTCCAAGCTGTGTATTCTCTACAAGGCAACTAGCCCTTTCGTTTAGAGAGGAACCAGCGAGGGCCCTGTCGTTCTGATGAGCTCACGAAAGCAAGCTTCCCACTGCCAGCGGCTCACCCACCTGGGTCTTAGAAATGAAGCTATTCACGCATGTTCGAGATGGGCTGGGCCAGGCTGCCGGGGGAGCAGCTGACGTGCAGAAAAGTGTTTGCTCAGTTCACTTTAGAACCAGTCCTTGAAAAATAAATAAGATGTGTTGACCTTCTATGTGATGGTTGGCTAAACAAACCAGGTGGCCAAAAATGAATTCCAGGTACAGAAGAATAAGAGGAAATATCAGAAAACAAGCAAGCTGCTGAGAACAGCCTGAGCTGAATCTGGAGGGCCCAGCAGCCTGTTTGTGGAGTGTTCTGGGCACCTTAAGGCTCTTCTTCTTAGCCAGTGCCCTCGCAGCTCTTGGTGGCTGCCCCACACAATGCTAGCAGCAGGGGACTGAGAAGGCAGCGTGTGCCTGGGAAAGGGAGTAGCTGACACAGTAGGCCAAAGTCAAGCTGAGTGGCCAAGGAGAGAATGATTGGAGATACGTTGTTTCAGTTGAGGAACATTCCAGACTTATGGTTGTCCACAGACAGGTTGTGAGGAAGTGGACTTCATCGCTGACTGATGTCCTATAACCTTTAGCCCTGGAACATCAACTTCCTGGAACTCAAGGCCAAGACAAGGTCACCCTCTCCCAGGTGAACAAGAAGGCTTCTGTGCTCAGACTTGGCAGCTATATGCCTGCTCTGAGTCTGCTGCCTCACACCGCCACCTACGACAAGTGGCGTAACATTTCGGGGCTCAGTTTCCTCATCTATTTTTAGGATGGAGGTGGAGTCTGGGAGTCATGGGCTCTTCATGCTAAAAGGAATCCAGTCCAATCTATTTGGTAGTTAAGGAGCCTAAGGCTGAGAAGTTAAGTGGCTTATTCTCAGTCATCGAGTTAATAAGGGGACCTTTTCAGTAATGATACTGATCCCTCTGTCCAGAGTGTCAGGGTGGTTACATTTACCCCTCAAAACCCATGTTACAGATAAGGGAATTGGCTCATCCAATATCTCCAGCTACTGAGTAGGAGAGCCAGGATTCGGACTGTTAGTTTGGTGTTCTTCCTACTGTATCCAAGCTGCTACAATGGCTCTCAGAAAATGTCAGCCATGCCGAAACCAGTTTGGCTCAGTGGATAGAGCATCGGCCTGTGAACTGAAAGGTCCCAGGTTTGATTCCGGTCAAGGGCTTGTACATTGGTTGTGGGCACATCCCTAGTAGGAGGTGTGCAGGAGGCAGCTGGTTGATGTTTCTCTCTCATCATGTTTCTAGCTCTCTATCCCTCTCCCTTCCTCTCTGTAAAAAATCAATAAAACATATTTTTTTGAAAAGAAAGAAAATATCAGCCACAAGACACCTTGGGTCCCCCATTTGAAGCTGGTATCAACCTCGTCATGAGCAATGGGTTCATTCTTGAGAGCAGACAGGTCTTTCACAAGGGTGATAACAGGCCAGCCAGAATACTTACGCTAAGTAGCTACAGAAATGTCATCTTCATCTATACAGTGTAAGCAAGTTTTCAATGAGATTTTAATTAAGAAAATCTTGTATATCTGACATTACAAATGAACTGTTTAATCAAGGGTGGAGCAGAACGAGTTAGCCATGTACATGCTACCGTAGGTGGGGTAGCAGCTGCCTCTCTGATGCACAGTGAGGCTTTACACTGGCTTTTCTGCCCTCTCCCTCTCTTCCTTACTTAAAGGGCCAGGTGAATGGGAACAACTGGAACACAGGTTTCCCAAGTAGCACCAACCCCTCTCAGGGTCTTAGGGGAGAGCCTCTTCCTGGGTAAACTGAGACCTCCATTAAGGCATCAATGCCTCGTCTCGGTGAAGAAGAAACAGCCTCTAAGATCTCTCTAGGGTTAGTGCAGATTTGTCTAGATATCCAGCTACACCAGCCACCAATCGAGCAAGTCCTAATGAACATCAAGTCAA
Source organism: Antrozous pallidus (assembly GCA_027563665.1). Classification (NCBI taxonomy): domain Eukaryota; kingdom Metazoa; phylum Chordata; class Mammalia; order Chiroptera; family Vespertilionidae; genus Antrozous; species Antrozous pallidus. Next base: position 5,001,319 of record CM050512.1, on the reverse strand, counting down.
TGTCATGGGTGGGGAGAATCACCAGGGGAGGTTCTTTGTAGTAGTTACACCAGCACTACCCAGTAGAAATAGAAATGCACTAATGTGGTTGGGAAACTTTCATCCTGCTCCTCATATTCTGAAAAGAAACAGATGGCAGCAAAATATAATCCCAAATCCCCTCCTCCCCGACTCGGCCTCTCACACGGGAACCAACAGGCTAGTCTTAGAGCAACAAGGACACCTGCTCCAAGCAGAGACAGCGCCTACTCCTTGTAGGGTCTCCACCGCTAGTTCTCAGCAGCCTGTTTGTAGAGGTAGACCATCTGCCTCCCTCCAGGTTGACAGCCCCTACGAGGAGTCCCGGAATGAATGATTAACCACTAAGCAAATCCACAGGGAGCCGGGACTAGGTCTTGCTATAGAGCTCGTGTGTGTTCCAGGGGCATGTTTCCATGTGGACTTCGCCCCATTTTGTTTGTCCTCTGGGCCCAGGACAGAGAGGCAGACACACTGCACATGCAATTTCAGTTAGATGATACCCAAGCCTGCACCCTCAGGAGACTCACTGGGGAGATTGTTCTAGGAAAGTAGACTTTCCTATTTGACTTCTCAACCACACAGGTGTTTGGGGAGAATGAAATCACACTACCTTACAAGGAACTGGGTAGTCTGGCCTGACTTGGGGAATATTCAATATTCAAAGGGAACTTCATTCATTGTAAATAAATAAATAAATAAATAAATAAATAAATAAATAGCTCAAAATGATAGTAAACTCTTAGAAGACTGGATTTACTGGCTATATATACCCACCATGAAATTAACACACCTGGAACTTAGGTTAGAAGGGATGTGAGAATTCATCTTGTTCTTTTTCAATGTATGAATGAGGCTTCTGATGTTAAAAGAAGGTCCAGTTGAAAGGGTAACCCCCATGCACTGTTGGTGGGAATGCAGATTGATGCAACCTCTATGAAAACAGTATGGAAGATCTTTAAAATGTTAAAAATGGACCTTGTGACCCAGTGATTCCACTTCTGGGGATTTATCTGAAGCAACCCAGAACACTAGTTCAAAAGATTATGTGCACTGCGGTGTTCATTGCAGTGCTATTTACAATAGCCAAACTACAGAAGCAACCTAAGTGCTCATTTATTGATAAAAAGCTGTGCTACATAGATGCGATGGAATATTACTTGGCCATTAAATAGAATGAAATCTCACCATTTGTGACAGCATGGATGGACCTAGAAGGTATTATTATGCTAAGTGAAGTAAGTCAGTCAGAGAAAAACAAATGCCATCTGATTTCACATATATGCAGCATATAGAGAAAAATAAGTAAACAAAATAGAAACAGACTCATAGACACAGAGAACAGTCTCACAATTGCCAGAGAGGTTGGGGCGCTGGGTGAAAAAGGTGAAGGGATTAAAAAGTACAAATTGTTAGCCACAAAACAGTCAAAAGGGCTGTACAATGCAGCATGGGGATGTGGCCAATAATGTCGTAATAACTATGGGTGGTGCAGGTGGGCATTATGGGGCTCCAGGAGCCATTCGAGTTCCTTCGGTTCTTTGAACTTCCCACGCTCTCCCCACTACTATGTGGGCAGCTAATGTGAGGAAGGAGAGAAAGATGCCGAATGTTCCTTTCAGGGCGTGTTATGCACCTCCTGAGCTTGTGCCTGCCCCTTCGTCCTCATGAACGAGATCACCAGGGAAACAGCAGAGGTCTCCCGCTGACTTCCAATCCGGGGCGCTCAACAGCTTTGTTCCTCAGTGAAAGAAGACAGCGCTGTCCTACCACGGAGTGGTCAGTTGCCTATGATAGGAATAGCCTATTTTTCAGGATCCTAATAAATAAAATAATGAAGCCGCAGAAGACCCCAGATGGTCTCTCTGGAAATTGGATGGTGCAAAAGCAAGCACTGAAATTGGTTCTTTTCTCCTTGGATTGTCTATTAAACTAACACCATTTTTAAAATGTTAAGAACTATTGTGCCTCATTCGTGTGCTCCGGGGCATGATTCAGCGGTTCAGTAATAGGCGCCATTCACCCATCTCCCAGGACTCTCCCAGCTGGCATAGTCAATCCTACCCTCACATTTTGAGTGAAACACGAGCTACCATCAAGGGCGAGCTGCAAGTTGTTTCTCCTGATTACCTTGTTTCTTTTTCCTTTGTTGTTTATGACACTAGCAGTAAAATCTATCTGCATGGAAATCTGTCCACTATCAAGAATGTTCCATCATCTATTGAGGGAAAAATATTTTTGGCAACAATATTTAACTCAGAGAGCCACCGTTTGGCTAGCTAACTGTGGGGTGTCAACTTAGGCAGAATCAAATGCTGCAGGTGGTGAAGGTTAACAGTTATGAGTTGTTCTTTATTCAAACGAGCACATGTACAGATAGTGGTAAAATTCAGCAAGGTTTTCTTCACAAGGGTTTTGTTTATTGCGAAGATTCTACAGACTGATCTGTAAAGAATGTCCATTAATAACCCCTTGGAATGAGGTCGTGTGCCAGCATTTTAGGTTTTCCCAAGTTGGAAAAGACATTATCAAAAAATTCAGTGGCTGATGGTAGAATATCGGTCAGAAGTGGTGTGACATTTTCAATGTCCCTCAACCACGCATGGTGGCTTACCAGCTCTAATAATAGTGGAAGAACTTCAAACAACTATTGGTCTCCATGGAAAATCTCCAGAAGGAAAAACCTGGAGAAACATTAAATGTGTGTGGATACAGGAAGAGAGCAACATAGGCAACTTCTCCTTCTGTTTACATGCCTAAACTCGGTGTCATTGCCCCGGGTCTCTTCTCCTAAGAGCCTTTCCGCTTAAGGGAGCGTTAACATCTGTCCCCCTGAATTATTAAAAAAAAATGAATTGACTGATTGAATCACTTTACCTTCCACCCTACTCCTTACTTCACAAAAAATTGCACTTCATCAGGAAACGATGTGATGAGAACTGGATACTGCAAATTGGTGTTATTAGACTTATTAAGAGAGGGAAGGGCCCTTTCAGAAGAATAACACATTCTGAGTGGCATCTCTCTCCCTTAATAGGCCTCCTCCAAGAAGTGCTTCTGAACTTGATAATTACATTAAATAATTACAAGTGAAGATGAGCGCACACCGCTTCTCCCCACAGCCTTCCTGAAGCTGATGCTGCCAGCCCATTTCTTTTCTTGCTGCTGCTTCACCAACTGGAAGGTATGGCTCACCCTCCCGTTAGACTAATAGCTGGACTCTAATTCCTGACTAATTAGTGTACAAAGGACCAGAATTATTCAGTATGACTTTGATAAATTTTAATGAGATCACACCTTGGGAAGTAAACCAAATGGCCGGGGAAACTCCACTGTGAAAGTCATGGGCAGAGGTTGGCTAGCTGTTGGACATTCAATTGCACCACCCACTAAACTGTTAGGACAAATTTGCACTCCTAGGGAGCCTTGAAAATTGGCCACTTTAGCACTTACCTGAATATGCTGCTCATTACCTTTTTCCAAACACATACTAAGCAATAATATATTTTAAACACCTGCTCTATCCCACTGCTCTCAAAAAACACTCTCCGTTTTGAATTGAAGAGGTAAAAGGTACAGACCCTCAGGAAAAAAAAAACACTAAACAACTGCACAGAATAATATGCCATCGGTATCAAATCGAGGAGCATGGCAGAGTGTGGATGAGGTCGCTGTGGGGCCAGCCAGGCTGACATGGGCCCTCCCTAAGCGCTTACAATGACATATTGTTATTTATCTGCTCTTCTGCACGTTGTCCCCACACACTGGGCTGAAAGCACCATAAAGGCAGGGATCCATCTCAGCTGTCGCGACATCTGCCTCATCCACCTGGCCTGTCGCTAAGCAATCTGTAAAATGCTGTCGCATGGATGCAGCTGCATAGAGAACGTACACGTTGAAAAGGTGGGCAAACATCTCACACACATGGGTGTTGAATGGCAGACTGCACAGGTGAGCCAAGAGCAAGATTAACTTGGCCGATATAGCATCTCATCCTCTCGGCAAACATTTGCCAGTCTCTCACCACGTGCTCGCTGCTGTGTGGGCATTCAGGGTATAAAGGTAAAGAAGCACCATTCCTGTGGGCCGAGCAGAGATTTGGAGACCAGCCTGAATGGCGGGAGGTGGGAGGCAGTGGGCTGGGATCAGAAATGTTGGGAGGGGTGAGCTGTGAGGAGTAGAGCTGTGAGGCATAGAGGTCAGCAGGTGTGAAGGGCGCTGAGGACAGTGAAAACTCACACGAGAATTTAAATTAGGGAAAGTGGAAAAGTCATTGCAAAGGTCCCAGAAGTTTCTATGACATCATTGTCCGAATATGGTTCCTTACTGGTTGCACATACTGTAAAAACTGCTATCTCGAAACTCTTAAGAAAAGTGAGATATGTATTCAGAGTCAGACTTTCCAGGGTTGGGTTATATATGTACTTGCTTCGTTTAATTTTTACTTAATCACGATATGAGTATTATTAACAGTACTTTGTAATTGCTTTTATAAATATAACTCAGTTCCTTAAACATATTTTGCAAAAGGCTTTGTTGGTTGTTTAAATGTGGCTTTAATATATTCCCAGACAAAAATCTTCTCCAGCAGACCTCATTTCTAGTTCGTAATACAGTTCAGCGGGATAATGGGACTTAGTCGTACCAAAGTCAACAGAGAGGAAACTTAGCTAGAGTTCATCTGCTCATCAAATTTATGTATAGTCAGACAGTGTAATAAGTAATGTCAGGATCTTCCCCACCTTCTCTGTCGTGTTTCCTGTGGAACACACGGGAACATGTTGCATTTTGTGTACGCAGCCAGATTTTACCAATGTGCATTCTGGTTACAAGGCAGTTTCTTCCTTCACATAACCTACCTCCAGGCTCCACGGATAATGCAAACCCCAGCTCATGGCCCTGCTGCTGCCTCCTGATGTGAGTTGTTTATGACACACAGGAGCCGGGCTTCTAAGGGCAAGTGGGAAAACAAGGAAGATCTCCGTGTAGACATGCTCCTAAATATCCTCTTTCCTGTAGGCCTGACTTGCAACCGAGTGGCCAAGTTTCAGATTCAAAAAGGTCAACCTTGGAACAATATAAAGACAAATAATTCAAATAAAAAATAGGCAAAGGATTCAAATAGGCACGTCCTTTAAAAAAAGATATCCAAACGGCCACTAAACACAGGAAAAGATGTTCAGTATCATTACTCACTAGAGAAATACAAATTAAACCACAATGAGGTACCGCTTCTCACCCACTCGGATGGCTATAATGAAATGACAAGCAGTAACAGGAGTTGGTGAGGATGTGAAGAAGTTTGAGGCCTCAGACTCTGCTGATGGATGTATAAAATGGTGCGAACACTTCAGAAGACAGTGTGTGTTTCTCAAAAAGTTAAATATAAAGTTATCACATGACTTAGCCATTCCAATACTAAGCATATACCCCCAAAATTAAAAAAAAATTTTTTAAGCTACTTAAACAAATACTTGTACATGAATATTCACAGCAGCATTACTCACACTATCCGAAAAGAGAGGAACAGCCCAGGGACAGGTAAATGGGTAAATAAAATATAATAACCCACTGGAATGTTGTTCATCCGTAGAAAGGAATGAAGTCCTGACACACACTGTGCTGTAGATGAATCTCTAAAAACATTAGGCAAAGTGAAAGGATCCAATCACAAAAGACCACGTATTGATGGCTCCATTTACATCAAATGTCCAGAATAGGTAAATCCACAGAGACAAAAAGTGGACTCCTGGTTGCCAGGCTGCTGGAGGAAGGGGAGAATGGGAAGTGACTGTTAATGGCAAAGGGTTTCCTTTGATGGTGGTAAAAAGGTTCTGAAATTGACTGTGGTGATGGATGTTCAACCTTGAAAACATCTGGAAGAAAAACACTGAACTGAATATTTTAAAAAGGTGGATTTTATGTCTTGTGAGTTATTAGTTGATTTAACAAATTTTAAAGGAAGTTTGAAAAAGATTAAATTTGGAATTGTTGATTATATAATGAAATTAGTCCTTGGTTTGCGGGAGAGCCATGAAAAAAGCTGCAACTTGGAAAAGTTATAAGGAAAGTTATGGCTGAATTGAAGAAGGTTGGGAGAGAATCTATAATAATAAAAGGCCAGGGATCACAACCAGAACGACCAATCGACCAGTCGCTATGCGGTGCATTGACCACCTCTCAGTCCCTCCCGCCAGCCAAAGACTCCCATCACCACACGGCCAACACTGAACCACGGGAACCGGACTGGGGGGCAGTAGGACTGGGGACTGGACTCATGGGGCAGCAGCAACAGCATCGCGGAGGGTCACGGAGGGTCGCGGGGGCAGTGGCAGCATTGCAGGGCGGCGGACATGGCTCTGATCGCAGGCTAGGCCTAAGGACCCTCCACATGCACGATTTCATGTACTGGGCCTCCAGTTAGATGATAAGGAGACAGTCACAGAGAGACTATGTTGAGGTTTCTGAAAACAACCTCACAATGGACATAGGGGCCAGGTGTACATGTGTGAGAATATGTGTATATTTGCATATATGTTAGACCTTATATATTACCCTATCTAATAAAAGAGTAACATGCAAATGTGACTGTACCTTGGCTCCTGATTGGCTATGCTACCAGCCAATCAGGAGTGGGGGGCGGGGCCGTGCAGTACCCAATCCTGCCTCTCCCGCAGCCTCCACACAGCCTGGGGAACGAGTGCCATGGGCCTGGGGAGCGGACGCTGGTGGTCCCAGCAAGCCCGAGGTGCCAGTTCCCCAGGCCATGTGCGGAGGCACAGCAGGAAGGCTGGCCACCGCCGTGCTTTGCCGTGGGTGCCTGGGGTCTGAGATTGCGAAGGGCACTAGTGTGGGGATCCCAGATCACTGGTGCGTGCTTAAGGGTGGGGCCATGGGAGCGGGGGGAAGACTAGCTACCGCCACGCTTCACTATGGGTGCCAGGGGTCCCAGATCGTGAAGGGCGTGTGCGCACAGGGGTCCCAGATCACCATGGTGGAGGGGCCAAGGCAGAGGCCATTAGGGGTGATCAGGCCAGGAGGGGAAGGCAGTTGGGGGTGATTAGGCCAGGAGGGGTGGGCAGTCAGTTGAGGGTGATCAGGCTGATGGTGGAGGGCAGTTGGGGCCAAGCAGGCCAGCAGAGCGGACCAGTTGCAGAGTGGTTAGCAAGCAGAGTGGTTAGGGGTGATCAAGCAGGTGAGCGGTTAGGAGCGGATTGTGAGGGGGTTGTCCAAGTGCCAGTTTAGGCCCGATCCCACAGGGATCTCAGATTGGAGAGGATGCAGGCCGGACTGAGAGACAACCCCCACCCCCACCCCCCGGATGCACGAATTTCATGCACCGGGCCACTGGTAGTATGTAAATGTACATATATCCAAATGGAAAAATTCTCAAAGAATATACCACCAAGTAGTAACAGTAATTGTCTCTGGTTAGTGGTGTTTCAGGAGATTTAAATTATTCTCTTCCTTTTGCTCCTCAGCCTTCTCCTACATTGTGTGCAATGTCCATATAATAGTTGAAGAAAAATAGAAAGTGAGTGTGGAAGGAGCTGCTTGGGAAAGTTTACTCTGATCAGAAAAAGAAGGTAGTGGCAATTTTTGAGGTCTCGCTAATAAATTTTCCTGTTTGGGGAAACTGAGTTCATACTGGGAGAGAATCATATTGGATGTGCGTCACTGGTAGAAAAGACTGACATGACACAGCCTCTGAAATGCTGATGCCTAGAAGATGGGTCCTTAGACACTCTGAAGGCAAAGGACACAAAAGCCTTTTCCCTCCCTTAACAGGTTCTCCCTCAGACTGAGGCCTCCACATGTACACCCTACATAAGTCACTGGGGTGCTGGGCCTATCGCAGCTCTATCTGCCATCTCTCATCTTGCTATCTTAATTGACTACGTCTACAAGACACTTGACACCTAAAAGTAATGAAAATGCATTTGCTAAGTCACAAGAAATTCTTAAATCACTTAAGATTATCCCACAGCCAGGCCCCGCACCTGAGCAAATAGATCACATATCACCTACTAAGTCATGCCCTTCTGGCCTCTCCGAGCTTGCAGTCTAGTCAGACAGGAGCCAGGAAGGGGCTACTCCAGGCAGGACACGTCCCACAGGCTGTGGGTGCCCTGGGTGTGGCTCTAACCCATAATTCCCTGTCCGAAGCTGGAGGGCAGAGATGAGGCCCATTCTGAAGAGTTCTCAAGGCTAAAGTCAAGGTGGCTGGTTGCAAAACAGGTCATGGGAACAAGGGCCTGGTCACACAGTTGGAGGCAAGACATTGAGCCTACACACAGTCACCTTGGGTGTGGCTTGGGTGTGGGCAGAGGAAAGGGGGTCACTGGCAATTGAGGGGGAAGAAAGAGAGAGGTGGTGGATGGGGCAAAATGACACTATCTCCACACTTGTGATCGTATCAGGCTAGACCCATGGTCGGCAAACTCATTAGTGAACAGAGCCAAATATCAACAGTACAATGATTGAAATTTCTTTTGACAGCCGAAAACCGACTTCTGCGCATGGGCCGCGAAGTTTCAATCGCACTCGACGTGCACGCCCACATGTGGTATTTTGTGGAAGAGCCACACTCAAGGGGCCAAAGAGCCGCATGTGGTTCGCGAGCCACCGTTTGCCAACCACTGGGCTAGACAATGTTCACAGCAGCGGGGCTTGTAAGAGGGAAATGGGGAAAACACTAGCTGCCCATCCACAGAAATAAACAATTGTGGGGCTTTCAACCGACCCAATGATCAGCATAAAAAATGAATAAACCAGAGTGGCATGCTGTTGACGTAGAAAGTGAAGAACAACAAAAACTGCCCTTAAAGGGAATGCTCCTTAACAGTAATTTCTTTCTTTCTCAGTTTCCCGAGGTATTCATCGGGCTGTCTTTCAACTAAATGAGACATGTCTTTTAAAGGGATAGGAGGCAGAAAGTTTTCAGTTACCAAAATTAAGAGAGAAACTGGGAAGAATTTAACTTCTGAAACTGGAAGGCCACTCCTGCCAGAGGCCTTTGAGGAGGGCAAGGCTCTGCCTTTTGTTTCCCAGGCTTTTTCCCTTTAAGTAAAAGACCACAGAGTTCAGGCCAGCCCTGCCACTTTAGCTCATGATTGATTCGGCCAAACCCTTAGAACTCAGCTGAGCAGCGTCCAGCAGACCTGTTTTGGCTTCTTCTCTTTGCCAGGATGAGTTTCCCTGGAGAACAGGATCAGGGCTGAAGAGGGGGAAAGGCAGCTGATGGATGGATCTTGGGCCCAAAATAAGTCCATTTTCTCTGACTGTAGATTGGTTCTCTAGATTGTAAGAGACTCACACAAAAGTGAACCCACCACTGAACGGTATTGAATTTTATCAGACAACATCTCTGTGGATGCCCCAGGAGAACAGGAGTTTGGTCACTTAAATCACAGGTGGGAGGAGAGAGGGATAGTAGATGGTAAGAATAAGAACAAAAGAGAGGCGGGGGTGGGGAGGGAGTGTGGAGTCAGTGGGCAGAATAAGACATGCTTTGCCAGCCAATTGGGGTTAAGGCTCATTTTTCTGGAGGCCATATTAAGCGCAATCTCAACAACAAACAAACAAAAGAAAAAGAAAGGAAGGAAGGAGGAGAGGGAGGGAGGGAGGGAGGGAGGGAGGGAGGGAGGGAGGGAGGGAGGGAGGGAGGGGAGAGATGGAAGGAAGGAGGGAGGGAGGGGAGAGATGGAAGGAAGGAAGGAAGGAAGGAAGGAAGGAAGGAAGGAAGGAAGGAAGGAAGGAAGGGAGGGAGGGAGGGAGGGAGGGAGGGAGGGGAGAGATGGAAGGAAGGAAGGAAGGAAGGAAGGAAGGAAGGAAGGAAGGGAGGGAGGGAGGGAGGGAGGGAGGGAGAGAGAGAGAGAGAAAGAAAGAAAGAAAGCAAGCAAGCAAGCAAGCAAGCAGAGAGAGAGTCTAAATCTCACAGCGAAGTATCAGGAACTTTCTCCTGACCCACAAGGTTAGAGCAGAAGTGAATTTATTACATTTCTCACAGTACCCTTTCCTGAACCAGAACACATTTCTGCTTAAATAAAAATATTAACACTTTCTCAGAACAAATCAAGTTCTATTTGTCATTTGTCACCAGAGAAAGTACATCTGGTGATAAGAGTGGACACCAAGGCCCCACTCTTCCCCAGGAGCTGTTAGTGTGAGGAGGGGGACCTCACCTACTCCAGGAACTGTGAGGAGATCGGGGCTGTCTCCCCAGCACAGAGAACGGCAATGTGAGAAGGGCTTGGCCATGAACCTCTTCCAGAGGTGTGAGGAGAGTACTCAAAACTACAGGAGACTCCAGTATGAGGGCTAGGAACAGCAGGACCACCCTACATCTGAAGGGATGGGGGGGGGGACAGTCATACCTCAACTCCAGAGGGAGAGCTATGGAGAAAGGGTCACCTTAAAGGAAGCAGTGGCCTTCAGTCATCCCAAGGTGACCTCATAGCAAGGCAGCAGGTGCACTCCTGCACTGCTACCTTCCCTGGGCCTCCTGCCCAGGCTTCCTGGGGGCCGAGTTTGCTTATCCTGGGAGTCAGAAAGCAGGAGAAACTGTGGCTGCAGTCCCCATTGTTCCACAGGAAACAGTACCCTGGGGAAGAGCAGTGGAGAAAGGAACACGGGCAGCTCAGCAGGCCCTCCAGCTCAGCCCCTCGGGTTGCACTGATTGTAGTGGAGAGTGAATGCATACCCCGCTTTGATCACTGAAGACAGCTCTGAGGTGCCAGATGCTACAGTTTGAACATCACCCCGGTTCACACAGGAGTTATCGGTGCCATTCCTCTCTTGTGAAAGAGAGGAAGTAAGCCCACTCTTCTAAGGTCCTCACACCTTGCTTGCTCTTCCCACTCTCATGGCAACAGTCTTATCTAATAAGAGGGTAATATGCAAATAAACCATCACTCCATCACAAAGATGGTGGCCCCCAATCCTCTGAGCCCCGCCAGAGTCCCCCAGTCCAGGGGGGTCGGGGAGGTTGGGAGGGCCGCTGCTGAGAACAGCCAGTGTGAGCAGGAGCAGCCTGACGGAATGTTTGCTTCGTCACCACGGCGATGAGGCAAGCGTTCTGCGCTTGGCCTTGGATGGGCCTCTGGACCACAGAGAGCCTCTGGGCAGCGGGCACGGACTGGCCAGGCCCTGCAGAGAGCTACTGGCACATGGATTCATGCGCAGGGCTGCTAGTTCTTTAAAATAATTAATCATTTCCATTATGAGCTGTCACAATGGAGATGGGCTGGAGGAAACTGCCAAGAGACACAGAGCTGAGGCATATGGAGCAGGGCCTGAGTCCTGTGCGGGTCAGCGTGGGCAGAGCCCTGTCTTCCCTGGCCTCCCCATCTCCATCGGGGATGTGAAACCACAACTCCAGCCGGTCAATGAGACCCTCTGGGCTCTGCCTCTCTCTGATTTGAGAAGCATTGTATTCTGAAGCTGCAGGGCTGTATGTACGCGTTTACACGCTTAGTGTTCCCACAGAGTCTCACACAGTAGGAATCCGGCGTAATTCACTTTCATGCTACTTTCGTAGTCCTGCTTCTTTTCAATGGAAACATATTTATATGCGCTTCTTTAAAACCTGGAGGAAAAACACAAACAAATGCACTCTCTAACCCAGCAAGCTCCCCTTAAAGATGAAGTGGGTCCAATGACTTCAGGCGACTTGAGCTTTGTGGATTGTTTTTGGAGCTAATCTTGGAAAGAAGGTCTTTTGTGATCTATGGGAAAGGCAGGATAAGACTGCGGCTTACAAAACAGCGATGTGCAGATATGCTTTATGCCTCAGGTACATTTTACGCCATGCTTAAGACGTAACCAGAACTTCTTTCACTACCACCGTTGGCAAGCCTTTTGTGACTGAGAAGGAGAAAGGGTGGGCAGTTCTTGTGACTCAGGTAAGAAGTGCCTGCCCAGCATTTTTCTTTATGCACAAGACTTGCTGGGTGACACCACGTATTGCATCCACAGGAGACTATGATGAGGTGCTAACCACGGCAGCTAAAGTTTTGGAAAATTGGCTTTAAACAGTCGTGCCTGGCAAACTCACACTTTCCGTTTTTCCACAAGACTTTTGGAACAGGACGAGGGACATCAGTGTTTTCAGACTCACAAGGAACAAATGTATCACTTGCAAAATGATCCTCTGTGCAAGTCTGATTTTCCACATGGCACCAAGCTGTGGAATGTGTTGGCTCTGGCCAGACCTTCATTAGCCAAACCAATAGGACAGTTGAGGCATTTACCTAGATCAGTGGTTGGCAAGCCGCGGCTCATGAGCCACATGCGGCTCTTTGCCCCCTTGAGTGTGGCTCTTCCACAAAATCCACAGCCTGGGTGAGTCTATTTTGAAGAAGTGGCGTTCGAAGAAGTTTAAGTTCTAAAAAGTTGGCTCTCAGAAGAAATTTCAATCGTCGTACTGTTGATATTTGGCTGTTGACTAATGAGTTTGCCGACCACTGGCCTAGATAATCCCATGTCAGCACTGTCCCCTCGGAAAAAGGAAAGAAGCTTGCTTGTCTCGGGAAGGCAGGAGCCTCACTGAAGGGGCAACGTCCATGCATCCGCTGTGACTTACACCACAATCGGGTATTTTCAGGACGAGGCAGATGGCAAGCGAGATGCCATTCAGCCAGTTCCTTCACTTTGCTTCTGTAGTTATGGCCATGGCTTTAGAAATCAAGTCTTGGAGACAGAGCTGTGATTTTAGGGGTCAGAATGCCTCTTAAGGATGTAGTGCTGTATGCTTTGTAGCACAATGATCCTGTAGAAGTCCCTTCCCTAGCACTGATTTGTGGTCATGATTAATGGACATCCAAACCATACAGCCCATCCCCTTGATCAGGTCTTTGTGAGAGAAAATAATCTTAGAACTTGGAATAAGCTCTATAATAGGGACAAGAAGCGGTAAGTCGTGCTCTATGAGAGTTAAATCACTTTCTAGGGCCACACAGGTAGCTGGGCATGAAGCCACTGTGCCATTTTGCCTCGTGCTGGCTGTCGAGGAATAGTAACAAATCCATAGCCTCGGAAGCAAGATCTTCGTAGGGGGAAGCAAACAATTTCTGTAATGAACCAGATTTTTTTGACTTTGCAGGCCATATGGTCTCTGTCCCAACTGCCCAAATCCATAATTACAGAATGAAAGCAGCCACCAACAGTATGTAATGCAATAGGCATGGCTGCATTCCAATAAAACTTTACTGATGAACACTGAAATATGAACTGCACATGCTTTTTACATATCACAAAGTATGATGCCATTTTGGGTTTCTTTCAGCTGTTTAACAGTGCGAGCGCCACTCTTCGATCGCAGTGGGCTGGATTTGGCTCAGTAATTGGCTAAGCCCTGTGGGAGGAACACATCACAGCCCAGGAGAGAATTTATGCTGCATCCTGGGCAATGTCCATTCCTCTGGCTCCATCCTCAGACCCTCAGCTCTCACTCACTCTCAGGCGCTGTCCCATTCGACTGAAATTAGGTCACTTTCACATTTCACCTCTAAGGTGACTAATTCAATCCAAGCTGTTGAAGGTATAACTGAAGCCTTACTCTAGAAAAGGGACCCAGGGGAGACTACATTCTGACACAGACCCAGCCACAAGTGCCAGCTATGTCGTTGGTGGGTGTTGGTGGCAGTTCAGCACAGGGCAAACAGGAATCTAAATGCTGCATGTTGACATGGGCTTAGTGGGGAGTACAGAAAGTGCCCCACACTCCTTGCTAAGATCACAAACTGCGTGTTTACAATGAAAGGAGACACTTGGATTTGTAAATAAATAACTGCTTCGAGAAATTGGCCACATTTCAGGTCAGCGAGACCTCTGCTGGCCCATTCCTTGGACAGGCCTGGATTGTTTGCTCACGTAACAGAACAGCCAAACACTCCCTTCAAATTCAAGGGCCTTCTCTCCAGTTGACACTGTTTATCTGTGTCAGTAGGGTGGCCCTCTCGGGACACTCCCGTTTTATCTGGGCTGAGGACAAGCAGATGTAGATCTTTGTGTTTTTCTGACTTGAATGAAGGCAATAGGTCTAAGCTAAGAAAAAATACATTTTATTCTTTTTCCTTTATTGTCTGGCAAGCACTTAGAAGGAAAGAGCGGACCATGACGGTCTCTGGAAGCCAAGAGAAGGTTGCTCGATGCCAAAGCATTCAGTTGCATGCACAGTAATGCCTCTTGGCTGCAGCCTCCACAGAATAAAGGGCTCTAGATGGGTCCCTAAAACTATAATCCAGATGCTTCCATGGGTTGTGAGGCCCTGAGGACCACTAACTCATGCTGCTCTTGCAATGTCGTCAATCACTTACATTGGTGTCATGTTGCTTGTTCAAATATGTATTGTTATCAAAACCTTTTGGTTGTAAGCGACAGACACTTCACTCAAACTGATCCAAGCAAAATTAAATACATAAAAAAACCCCACAAATACCATTAGTTCAAAAATCTGAAAAAACAATGGGTTGATCTTCAGACATGATTATATCCATATTCAAGCAGCAAACATCATCCCTTTTTCCCTTTCACTCCACTGTCTCTGCTTTCCTCTCTGCTGGCTCTGTGCTCTGACAGGAGCACATACAAGAAATAACCAATGAATGCATAAATAAGTGGACCAATCAATCACTGTTTCTTTCTGTCTCTCAAATCAATCAATAAGTAATAGCAAAATTAACAACAACAACAACAAAATTAGAGATGAGACTGTGTACTCAGAGTAGAAGCATGGGGGTTTGGGAACTGCAGGCTCCTATGAGGAAAATGAGGTGCTTGAATGAATGAGAGCCCAAGATCCTGTCCAGTGTGGACATGCTGTGATTCTACTTTTTTGATCTGTGTTCTGAGCTTACATTGCATGTGCCATAAGCAACCTCTAAGAGCCACCAAACTCTACTCTATTAAGGGAAAATGGATAAGTCCCCTCCCAGATTAGACATCTCGTCAACCAGGGAGTGGTTAGTCACTGGAAATGGTGGCACCCTCCCTCCCCCAAATCTGATGGCTTGCATAGCAAGTCAAGAAGATAATTGTGTTAATACAAATTTGGACTGCCAGTAAGCTCTGCTCCCCAACCCGTTAAGAAGATATACCCATTTCAGATCCACGATACTTCCCTTGCTTCAGTTACATAAACCTCCACTTACGGAAGAATAAAGGAATGAATGACTTTGACTTTCTGAAGAAAGCTGGGTCAAAGCCATTTTAGATATAATTTCTTTTACACCAAAAATCTCAGTCAATATATCATTGTCCCTGGATAATTGTATTTTTTTCCATATTGTCTATCTGTGACTGTGGTGACGACATTGTATTTTAAGTTTTTGTTCCAGGCAGAGGACATAGAAGGCTCTCAATACATGTTTGTAGAATTAATAAATTAATGTAATTCCTGGAACTCAGGCAGAGAGGCAAATTTTCTCAAAACTAATAGGAATGATTGCTACTGCTCTATACCATAAGAGATTTGGGGGCGGGGGGGTGGGGGTGGGGGGGGGACTTGACAACTGCTGAAATAAAATAACTTCCAGAGTTTAGCCCAAAGGCTGTGATTCAAAACAAAAGCTTTAAAGGACAATTCACAACAGAAAAGAGGCTGACAGCCAGGAGAAGGGAAGGGGCCGGGGGGAGGGGGGGGGGACTCAGTGAAAAAGGTGATGGGAGTAAGCAGAACAGGTTGGTAGTTGCAGAATACCCACAGAAACGTAGATTACAGCACATGGAATGTAGTCAATAATAGTGAGAACAGAGGTGTCGGTGTAAAACAAACAAATGGAGGAAGTGATTTGTAAGCCAATTATTCACACACACAGAGCCAGTGTTGCAGAGAAAGAAAGAAATACGTAAATAAATGAGTAAAATGAGGGAAGGACAGTGTCAGAGTAAGTAACTATGAAGTTAAAAATATGAAGGCTTCCCAGGTCCCACAGCAGGTAAACAGAGGAGCTGCGATTTCATTCCAGGTCTTGCCAATACCCAGTCTCATTGTACTTGCCAATACCTTCCCTTGCCCCTGTTAAGTTGTGTGGTACTCAGCAAATGTGCACATTGCCCTAGCATGAGGGCCCTTCTAGACTTCTCTCCACCCCGTCTCGCTGCTGTGAGGGAGGCAAGAGTCCATGAAACGATCAGCTATACAGCTGACTTCGGCCTAGAGTTGGTTCCTTACTTGGGATTCATTTGCTCCTTTGTTGGAAAATATACTTAGCCCTCTCTACAAACTAACAGGATACATTTTATACTTTCTCTAGAACACATATCTCCCAACACATAATGAATAATAAAAATTAGCCCCCAAAGTTGAATTAAGAAGCTGTGAAATAGATCTTATTCAGAAAATAGACTCATGCAATACTTGCTCTGGGGTGCATTCATAGTGTCGATTTGTCCCTCGAGCTGTGGAACCTTAAAATTAAGCTAATTATCAGTACTATTGCTATGCACAATATTGGCAATCTTCTTCTATGCTTTTCCATTCTGGTATCCATACCTTACTTCTACTAGTAAATGTAATGTGATATGAGTGCCTAAGTTCTAGTGGTTTTTGTTAAAATGGTTTTTTCCTAGTAATTTGAAGGAGATGAGCAATATTTACTCAGGAAGTAAATATTTACCCAACTTGTGTGGCAGTATCTGAAACTCACATCTCACGTAGCAATGGCTTAGATGCCAGCTATTTCTGAAACATCAACCCATCATCCACAATGTGAGCTTCCCAGTTTTCCCCACAGCATTTTATCATGTGTAAATATGTCTAAATGTACCATTTGTTTCCTTGAGGCTCAGAAGGATACGGTTATTTTCAGAATAAATCTTGCCTGGGGGAAACAATGAAAATTGCTGTGTGCCAGTAAATGCAGTTTAATAACCTTGTGTACATGAATGAGGTACTGGGGATGTGGCTTCTAACTAAGCAGAATGGACCACATGGATGAAGCCTGTATAACTTCCCCAGAATGGTGGTACCCTCTCCAGCACTATTAGCAAAAATCTGAACTTATTATTTTTCATTCACTTTGTTGTGCTCACAAATCCTATGGGTCATGAAATTAGATGCAACATAGAGGTGATGTCTTGTATCTGCTGTGTAATGTCTGGGGACTCAGCTGGGAACACTCAGATGGCTCAGGGGTTGAAATCATCTGGAAGCTTCCTCCCTCACATGTTTGGTGCCTGCCTGGGATGACTCAGATGAGCTGGGACTCTTGACAAGAGCACTGACATGTGAACTCTCTGTTCAGCTTGCTGGCTGGATTCTGAGAAGGAGCAAGCAGAGAGCAAGCGTTCCAACAGAGCAATGCTCCAAGACAACTTCCTGGCTTTTCCTGATCTTGTATCAGCTGTCACTTCTGCCTCCCCCTCCCCCCAGATCCAAGGGGAGAGGAAACAGAGTCCGCCTCTTGCTGGGAGGACGACGAGTTCACACTGAAGGAGAGCATGTTGGATGGGCCATGTGCACCTTCTTGATCATTGTAGCCGAACCCTCTGCCATGCATTGGCTTTCCACAACAAGGGTATATTTCTTGCTCATACAAGTCTGCTTTGCATCCAGGCAATTCTCCAGACCAGGGTCCCCTTATTAGCTGAGCAATGCAAGCTGCTGCTTCAACTCGTGATTCCTCAGCTGTTGCTACGGGGGGAGAGCGGCATCAATGATCATGCACCAGCCACCACCTGGAAGGGACATAGTCACTTTCCTCACATTTTGCAGCTCACATAGTCAGACCTAAACTCAGTGGTGCAAGCAAGTGTGGCCTTTCCATGTGCCCAGAAAGAAAAGAGAGCTAGAAAATGTTGGCAAATGGCAATGATTTGCCACAGCCTCACCGATATTGTCTAAGTGGTGACACCCTGTAATTCCTTTCAGTGCTGATTTGAACTTTGTCCAAATCAGTTCATTCATTCCATTATCCATCTGACAGTGTTTTAGATGCCTGGACACATCAGATGTAGTTTGTTCCTAGAGCTATTCAGCTGCCCCCAAAAGGCATATAATTTTACTCCAGCAAACCAGCTGAAATTTGTATTGCTTTGTCATTGACTCCTGTGAGTGAGTGGGGGAGTGTCTTTCTCAGAGTCCACATTATCATATCCCCTCAACGCATATAAAATAAGACTTCTTTCTATCCTTCCTTCTCATGGTCATTGATTTTCTTATTTTCATACACTACTGCCTATCAAAACCATTTTTCTTTCACTATTCATCATCTCTCTTCTCCTCCGAAGGCCTTAATTTCAAGACAGACTTTTGAGGACGCAGCTATATTTCCAGAAAATACAGATGGTGTCTGTTAATCGGACACTTGCATATCACTAAATCTATGATATGCTAGTACTGAACGGTTTTAATCCCATTTCAAGTTATCACGCATCATTAATCTGACAGTATGATTCCATTTGTTGTTGCTCTAAAGGACATTTAGATATCGAGGCTGCAAACACTTGATAGTCTGGCCAGGAGGTTTCTGTTTTTGCAAAAGCAGAGCTCATAGATACATTTCAACAACGAAAGGAACAAAAACCAGCAGGAGCTCTGTTTGGAGCCAGTTTGTTTTTGGGTCTTCAATTAGAAAATTGTGTTTCTGATGGAAATCTGTAGACCAGTCCTCACTCCCTGCTGAGAAAGAATGAAGCGGGAGAAATGAGCTCTATGATAGATTGAAGCCAGGACATTGTGGTTTGGGCCGGACAGCTGCTATCCTGGGTTAGTTTGGATAGGTAGAAAATCAATCTTACCCTTAGCTTTTCCATGCACCAAATTATACTATGGAACTTTCCACCAAAGTTTCTAAAGTATTGAGCACTTAGGGGGAGTTCTTATTTCAAGGCAAAATATAGGAAATATAAACAATGGAAATCATTAAAGGTACACATGAAAACTTTTTTAGAATCTTCAAATTATATTTAAAATAATATGTAGATGGCAAAATTATAAATCAGGATTGCTAAAGCTTTTCAGCAGAGACCCCTCACTTTTGAAATATACTCACAATTGAACCCTAGTCAGAAATTGTGGAAGAAACTTAGTTGTCTGCTATTTTATTCCAGTATCATATGTGTACACTGGGGGAAAACTGGATATTTATAAGATCATTATCATAGGTTTCAATTTGAAAAACTATAATGCTTCATTGGATCTTCCAAACTAGGTCAACCAGTTAGCCCTCAGATGTAGCATATTGTATTTGGCTAAGCCAAATGGAATAAACAGATGTTATCAAAACAGATGCAAACAAAACTAACAATAGGTATTCTGATGGTAACTTTACCTTTTAATGAAATCTCAGGTCTTTTAAGGTCAGGCAGATGTAAACTGAAGAGGATGATGGTTAGGCTAAAAGGAAAGTTACTAAACAGCCCAACGCTTTGAATTCCAAGAATTTTAGTTACATCATGATAGAAAAAGAACACCAACTTCACTCTTAAAGCTGTACTTTTTAAGGTCATCTTCTTGGATTCTTCTTAAACTTTTGAAGGCTTACCAGTCCTCAAAAATTAAAGGAACTCTGTGTATGTGTATATGTTTATGTATATGTCTTGTATCTTTAAAATTCTACATGTATGTATCCTTTGAAAATTCCCAAACATGCATGCTAACTACAGTGCCTTTTGTTTTTTAGCCTTAAATACAAATAATAACATTTTTAGATTTGAAACTATGAATTCCCTTGTTGGCAATATCAAATTGTTTAAAAGTTATCTCTTTTAAAATCAAGGCTTAACCTAAATGGCTTCTAAGAGCTCTCCCTTCCCTGAGAGAAGGAAGGGAACTAGTATCAACTGGGCATGTGCTGTGTGCCCTGTTGCTCACCTGTAGTATCTTATTTCTCACAATAACCCTCTCCAGTAAATGTTGCATTTTTCTTGCTAATGAAAAACCCAAACCCCCTAAAGATTGCCCACGTTCACATGATCAATCATCAGTGAAACAGGAATTGCACTCTAAATCTGTCCAGAATCAAAGCACACTCTCTCCCATCCTTGCCCGTCCTCAGCTCACATGCTAATTTTGCAGTAAGTGGTGGTAGATACACCACATAACATTGAGTCTTTTTTGTTTTGTTTTGTTTTTTGGCTAAGAGCCAAACGTTCTGGTCCCTTTATTGGAATCACAGAAAGTATCACTGATTCTCAAAACTCATACCTGGGAAGTTCAATGCAAAGTGAATGGTTGGAATATTATTCGTATGAATGGGATGATTGATCCACATCTCAAGATTGATTACAGAAATGAAATTGAGATTGAAACCATTTTCTAGATAATTAAGATCCAAAGAACAACTGTTAAGGAAAAGATAGCTTGAAATACTTAAGAAAGTGGGTTGTAAAATTACTCAGATTAGTGTTATATATACTTAGAGACTTTAAACAACATAATTTTCCAAGTTCATCCTGTTAACAATGAGTGGAAAATTAAACCTATGATTAATTCTACATTGTTTTCTTATCTGTACTGTAAACAAAAATATGTATTTTACATATGTTCTCCTAAAGTTTTGAAAAGCAGTTTTCTTCTAACTCAACCATAATATAAATTCAGTGACATGTCCCATCTGTGATAATCTTGTTATCCAGTTGGTTTCATTAGAGGCACCATATCTTTGTGGGTTTTTTTTCTCTTTTAGAAAATCCAGGTTATGAACTTACTTAGTCTCCCTAAGCAGTTCTGAAGGAAGAGTTCTTCTACTCTTTTGGAAGAAAAAATCCAGATTTTTTCCTTTAGTCTTTGTTTTTCTTTTATACCACTTTCCATTGCTCTTTTTTGAACATTAAAAGGTATTTATCCAAGTATAAACCAAGACTCCTTTTCAGGAAGTTCATTCGTGCTTTGAATTTCTTCTTAATTGTGTTGCAGTTGTTTTAAGTTTGCATCTGCTGATTTGCAACTTATCCTTTATATTTGGCCCTGATTTTTACAAAAGCTTATTTCTCAACTATCCCTAAGAACATCACATAGTCACAGCTCTTAGGTCTCATGAGACCCATCACCATTCAGCCTCAATTAAACTCAACCTCCCAAGACACAACTGCTCTCTGACCATCAACATCTGCTTGGAGTGGAAAATGGTTGAACTGTCTCTGCATTTCATTGCAACGCAGGAAAGAAATCTGCTTTTTAAAATTGTGACTGAATGATTCCGGAAATGGGAAGGGTAGCTGCCTCCTGTGACCCTGCGAAGGGCATTGATGCTTCCAGAAGGAATGAAGCAATGTTGTGGCTGAGGCCCGGTTGGGAGCCGTCGGTCTCCCAGAGAGCTGAGCGCTGCTCTACGGGCCAGAAGAGTAGGTCTCCTGGGAGCGAGAACCAGCACCAACCACCCAAGCAGTCCTTTGCCAGCTGTGACTGTCCTCCGTGAACTCGTTACTGTACTTTCTAGCTGGGTTCATGTAAGAAATTGTGAGACAGAAAACTGTCTGAGGAATCGGCACAAAAGGACTGGCCTTCAATGGCTTCGCAGATGGAGTGATGTTGGAAGGAGTGGTTGGAGTTCACTCTTCTCCCAGCATCCATCCCAGTCTGGGTCCTGGGGAACTGAGGGATAGGAGTAGGGTGTGTGTGTGTGTGTGTGTGTGTGTGTGTGTGTGTGTGTGTGTGTGTGTTGAGGTGATTGGAGGTTCTTTTCTGTTCCCAGGCCAATTGGATATCTCTACTTGTCTTCCTTTATTCTTTTCCAACTCCTTTCCAAAAGAGTAGAAGAACTCTTACTTCAGAATGGCTTAGGGAGATTAAATAAGTTCATAACCTGGAAAAAGAAAAGGAAAAGAACCAGTTAATAAGACAGTTGCTCTGGCTGGGGTTGCCTTTCATTGCTCAAAGTCTTGTGTCTGAGGCCTCATCCTCTCCTGTGGAGAAGAATTAACTTTCCACATTTTACACCATTGACAGCATGTGTGCCTGACATTGCATTCTCAGGAAGAGTTCTAACGATGGATCATTAATGGGGAGGACAAACTGGATAACCTGGAAAACATGAATAAATTTTTAAACTCATACAACATACCAATAATGAATCATGCCCAGCTGGTGTGGCTCAGTGGTTAAGCATAGACCTATGAACCAGGAGGTCACGGTTTGATTCCCAGTCAGAGCACATGCCCAGGTTTCAGGCTTGATCCCCATTGAGGGGCGTGCAGGTGGTAGCTGGTCAATAATTCTCTTTCATCATTGATGTCTCTCTCTCTCTTCCTCTCTTAAATCAATAAAAATATATTTTTTAAAATATATAACCCCACACATATATGGTCGGTTAATTTATGACAAAGGAGCCAAGGATACACAATGGGTAAAAGATGGTCTCTTTAAAAAATGGCATTAGGAAAAATGGGTATCTACATGCAAAAGGCTGAAGTTTGGATCCTCATCTTACAGCATATAAAAAAGAACAATTCAAAATGGATTAAAGATGAAATGGAAGACCTGAAACTAATGTAGTGGACACTTACAATTTTTAAGAGGTTATGTGTCATGTTGTGTTCTTAGATAGTAAAAAACAATAATAATAATGAGTATGTTGTGGTGGGGGCTTAACTGTTTATTTTCCTATCTCAACTTCAATTGCCTTAGTCACTGATACATAGAAATGAAGGCTACTGTTTTTTTTACATGGACTTTATTGGGGTGACATCGGATAACAAAATTATATAGGTTTCAGGTTACAATTCTGTAACTTTTTTTGCACAGTTTTATAAAGAAGTTTATAAGCAAAGAGAAGGGAATTTTGCTTTGTAGTAAAACAATTATAACATAAAAAGAATTCAGCTTTTATGTGTTGTTTTATTCAGTCAGCAAACATTTGCTGGGGGTTTACCATGAGCCAGCACTGAGCAGTTTTGGAGACACAAGTGTGAATGAAGGTTCCTGTCTTCAAGATGTTCATGCACAAGCCCAACACACTGTTTTAAGTGGCAACTTTGGCGTGTACAAAGTAGAGTAGGTGTATAGAGGAAGCGAGGAGATGCTCAAGGAGGCTCACAAACCCCTTTAATGTATGGGGATCACACAAACCGGCTCAGCCAGGGTGCGATGGGGACTACAGGCGTCCTCCATATCCAACCAGCCCAAGGCTCTTTAGAGCGGGGACTGCTTCCCTAATCAGGAAGGAAGGCGGTTGGTGCAGATTAAGCATCATCCACTTTTTCTTGCCAGGATTCTATCAAACAAAGGAGGCTGTGAAAAGCCACATTTCTCTTCTCTTCACTTTTTTTCATTAAACCACTCTCAGGGCAACTGCATGCTCCAGCAATAGGTGTCAGAACAAAGCAGGCAGGTGTGTCTATGGCATCAGAGTCTGTGCTTCATGTTTATGAAATCAATTTTCTGTGCCTGCGGGGTCAGGCTGCTGTGAGAACTCATTTTCCATAGCTCATCACATTGCCTCCGGGGTCATTCGGCAGGGCTGGCTTGTTACCAGGGACACAAAGGTGAGGAGCACTGTATACATTCTCTCGATATATGCATTACCCGTCTCACCATGCTGGTAAATAATATGCAGATGGTAACTCGAGAGAAGTGGCGTTCCCACTGCTCTTTTTCATTCCTGGAACTCTGTGCTGCAAAAATCAAAGGCAGGCTTACCTCAAGATCTGATTTTATGTTCCTCTTGTTCTCACGTTCTGGTGCCTACACAACACATGCAGTACATTCTTCTTTGTTTTAAGCTGTGTTTTCAAAGAGCACAGCCCCTTCTGCTCACATTCTCACTGTAGATGGTGGTAGAATTACTCAATGAATACTCATTCATTTGTTGATTCTCACATACATATTAATTGCCTGCTGTGTTCCTGGCATGATGCTAAATCTGAAACGTAGAAAGAACAATGGGAAAGATGGAAGCATCTGATTTAGGGACTGTTTTTATTTTATTTTATTTCTTTTCAAACTTTTCTGAAACTGCGGCATCATCAAAAGACCCAAGAGAACACAAACTGGATGCCTCAAATAGAAACGGATTAATAATGAGTAAGAAAGTCGAAAGCTCCCTAGAACACATGGCTTCAATTAACATGAGTAAACTGATTATCTGGAAAAAGAGCTTGATTGAGCCCCTGGATTTTGGGAAGAAATCCCTGTTTATAGATTTCATATTGAAAGCAGATGCCTGGAGCACTTTTCCTAGAAATAAGTGACTACATTAGTGTGTTTTACTGAGAGTGGCCCTTAATTTATGTTTATTTAAACTGTCAGAATGCTTTAGTCCTTTACGGCCAGTAATTCTTTCATTTACTCATTTAATAAACATTTACTGACCTGTTACCCTGCATCAGTCAGTTGTCATTGTCAGCTATTGGGCATTAAGGGTTCTGTCCTTCTGGTGCTTACATTTGGATGAGAAGACAATTAAAACAAATGAACAGACATTCCAAGATCCGCAGTGGATGCCTGAGATCACAGATAGTATTGAACCCTTTATATACCATGTTTTCCCTAGTCATACATGCCTGTGATGAAGCTTAATTTATAAGTTAGGCATATGTAGGAGATCAACAGCAATAACTAATAACAGAATACACTGTAATAAAGGTCATGCGAATGTTTTATCTGCCTCGCAAAATATCGTATTGGGCTGTACTCACCCTTCTTCTGTGATGTGTTGAGGGTACGGAACTGAAATCACAAAGTGTCACAGTGGATAAGGGGGGACTTCTGTAAACCAGATGTTAGAACTTATGCTATGAAGGAAACAAATGATGTGCTTACAGACACATGAGTATGTGTGTGTGTGTGTGTGTGTGTGTGTGTGTGTGTGTGTGTGTGTGTTGTGTGTGTGTTGTGTGTGTGTGTGTGTGTGTATAAAAGAGTACTTTACAAAAGTCACAGGTTGGAATCAATCATGCAAATAGGAGAAGAAAAGAATTTCAGGCAGAAAAAAATATTTGCTTACTGTTTCCAAAAGATAGTTCTTTTGGACAAAAACAGTATACAATTATCTAAATCAGGGGTTGGCAAATCCCTCCTGTCATCTGTTTCTATAAAAAAAATGTTGTTCTGCTTCTCTAGATAAAGTGTTTTGGGAACACAGGCAGGCCTATCCTTTCACGTATTTTCTGTAGCAGTTGTCACAGGACAATGATAGAGTGTAGAGAGCGGGTATAGGGTCAAGTCTCAGACTGACCTGTGGCAGAGCCACATACAAGTCCCAGCTTGGAGGGCAGAGCCCTCCCAGCACAATTAAGCTTGACCTTATAGTCCTCCCTTGTTCCTAGGTAGCTAATAGGCTGTGGGAGGTGCAGCAAGGGCTGCCAAAACAAGGCTTGAGTAAGAAATAGTTTTGAGATTGGCAAGAACATTGTAAACATGTTAACCACGTCCCTTATTTTCTTTGTGTTTATCTGACTATAAAATAAAGCTTCAGCTTATAGGCTGTGTCACTGTTTCCTCATCCAGGCACAGTGATCCTACCTGGCCCCAACTGTATTCTCTTATCTGTCTTCTTCAATACTTCACCACCCCTTCTCAGGTTCACCTCTGGCCGTGCTGGACGCGGTTCAGTAGAGCACCGTGGTTGCAACAAAACTGTTGTGGCCCACAAAGCTGAAAATATCTACTGTCTGCCTCTTCACAGAAAAAGTTTCCCAGTCCATGATCCAAATCACCAGGCTGAATAATCATTACATCTGTGGGCTTGTTAGTTCTGTGTCTTTAGCCCTGTGAGGTCAAACTGAACTTCATAGAAACTCTGTTAACATGTACCTGGTGATGACAGTTGGTAATTGTTGAGTGAAACTATATTCCCAACATCTTTTAAGCACTTTACATGAAACTGTATTATCCTTGATGCTCACAATAGCCCCATTCAGTGGCTGCTATGATCGCTTCAGCGTATAGGTGAAGAAACTGAGACACAGGGAAGTTAAGTAACTTACTTGATGTCACCCAGCAAGTAAGTGGTGGCTTCAAGGGTCAAAAGCACACAGGCTGGGTGGGAACCACTATCCTAAACTGCCCTTCTCACTGAACACTCTGCAGCTCCTCCACCACAACAGACCCGCTGCTTCCAACTGCCTGTCTGTTCCCAACTTGCACAAGTAAACAAACATCCTGCCACAAGAATTTAGAACTTGCTTTGGAGCCAAATGTTACAGTTAGCCCTTGCTTAGCATTCAGGATGCAAGGCATGCTTCCAAGTCATTTCCTCTCAAGCTTCATTGAGAAGCATTTGCATAAATATTTTATGCTTTCAGGAATGGCCCTGGCCACAAAAATTACCCAAATGTGCTCACTATTCGATGTGCTACATTATTCTGCAACCTTCTCCCTTGTTTTGGCTACAAGATGAGACTATTGAGCCAATACCACCCTTTCTTCTCTCTCCGTGTCCTGAGCATCCAACGTACCTTCAGTCTCTCCTTCCTAGATTGTTGGATAATCTCCACTTAAATCCCAGATGGACTGGGGACGACAAGTTTAAACTCACCTGAAAAGTCTGTTTCAGAAAGTCCAAATTCTCTGATGTTCGCTCCTAGCAGCTCTGTCCAATAAACTATGTGCTAATCTGTATGAAGTATATTGGTGTTTCTAGATTTTATTGTATTTTTGCAAGCCTATTCACTCCTGAGGTGATTTCCCACAGGTTGGAATAATTTTCCAAAGTCATTTGTACTTCAACATTTACACACCCATGAAAACACTAGAGAATTGCCTTTTTCCCCCCATGTTCGAGTATAGGGTTTGAATAGTTATTGAATAACTGCACTATGTTAAACAGTACCTAATCACACAGATGGTCATTGTCCCTGTCGTCATGGAATGGCAGAGCTAGGGACCAGTAAAGAGGAAATGAATATACCCCAATTGTGAGTGTTGTAATGAACAAAGAGCATGGCGCCTACCTAGGAGATGGGTGGATGTCAAGGTCAAGGAAAGCTCCCTGAGGGGTAGATTCAGAAGGGAAAAATTTATCAGAGTTGGAGTACAGGAAGGAGAGAATTGGAAGTGAAGGAGTCGAGATCACATCTGGTTTTATCATCAGCATTTTGTTGACTTATTAGCCTTTTCTTGATATATGTTTTAACACACATCCAAAATTGATAGTCATCTATTCAAATTAACACTCTTGCTGTAATGTTTCATGTATGTTATTGTGTGTCAAGATAGCAAGAGAATCAATCCAGCCTCACTTTGCTAGTCACCAGCTGTGAGATTTTGGACAAATCACTGAATTTTGCTCAACCTCAGTCTTTTCATCTTCACGACGATAATGAACAAAATAATTTCTCTGGTTTCTTTCACCTCTGAAATTCTATCCTATTAAACCCTGTCCTTGTCTTCATGCTTCCCTAACTTCCATGACTTTCATGTGGAATTTTCCAACTTTGAAACTGATGACAGTGTACCTGTTAGAATTGTACTATGTGTCACACCAAGTCTGACTGACCAGGAACTGAAGCACGGGGTTTTCTTGTTCTTGGGTCTGAAGGAGACCAGCATAGGCAATCTATGGAGGAGCCAGGCAATGACATCAGGGGCCCTTCCATCTTCCTTCTTAGTCACCTCTGCTCCCAAGACAGCTGGTCCATCTCCAGCTTCAAGTCTGTGTCCTATGTTGGAAGAAGGGACAGCAAAAAGGACAAAGGTCAAGGTCTAGCTGGATCAAAATGTTTTGGAAAGAGCTTTTCCTGAAGTTCTCAGTGGCATTTGCTTAAATCTCATTGGTCAGAACTGTCACATGGCCACCCCTAGGTTTGGACAGTGCTCTTTTCTTTGGTTGGGTACATGGATGCACTAAACAAAAGGAGACTACATGTATAAAAAAGGGAGGAGGATAGTGGATAGGCAGGTTGCATCATTTTGTTAATGAGATGTAATATCGAAATAGTTTCAAACAGGTCTGGCATAACCACTGACCAATCAGTGCAGCTGCTCAGCATACTGTAGCGATACATCCCAGTTGATGAGGGGGTTTTCTGCTTGGAAGGACAGTCATTACATGCAGCTTTTATCCTTCCTCCCTCCATGGAATAAGGCTTAAGTTCATCAAGGGCAAGACCATATTCTGCAGATATTCTTCCCAGTCCCCAGGAAAGCGACATTAATATAGAATAAGTGTTCACTTTTGTTGAAAGGAGTTGAATTATTCATATTATAAGCCACGGATGATACAACCAGGCAAAGAAGTGTTCATGTTATTACCTATTCTGCCTCCTCAGGACTGAATGACTCCTCTGAATGGTGACTGTATAATCCTCAATGCCACAGTACAATTGATTAGAAAACTGGCAGATGGATATGGGCTATGAAAGTTGTTCAAATCTTTTACAATTATTCAAAGGGATTACTATAGACTTTGTTGTTTTTTTTTAAAAAAAAAAAAGTATTGCCTGAATTGAGAAGCAGCAGGCATAATAGAGGCTCAGAAGCCCTTTCTCTTCGTTTATGAAATTGAATAGATCTAACAAGAAGCACCCCCGCCCGCTTTAGTGTAAAGAATCGGATAGAATCAGTTCCTTAAAGAGTTGCATCTGGTCCTTCCAGCTTATAGGGCACCTACTAATGTATTTCTTCTTTTCACTAAAATCTCGAGTAACCATATGCTCAAGATTAACTCAAAAATCCATGTAGCAATCCTGATTCCTTTTTAAAAGCTATATGTCTAATGTTTATCATTTAATTTTCACTAAGTCAGTTTTTTTTTTCAAAGTACTTCTATTTTTCTCAGCTTTGTTCATTTTCAAATGTTGTTTCAGTGGTTGTACCTTTTTTTCATTTGCTCTAATTCTCCAGCCTATTCTCCATTCCATGTACTTCTGGAAACGCAATAAAAGTGTATCCAAATTCATTTAGGAAATTAATGCGATACCAAGAAAAAAATATATATGTAATATCCAATTTCAAGATGGCAAGACCTAACTTTAAATCATCATATCCATTGAAACATCTCACAAGTACAAGCTATTCTATGGTGTCATAGAGGTTAGAATATAATTGGTGTTTTATTTTCTTACTTTATCTGGAACCTCTTGCCTTGGTTCTCCAGGAAAATCTCTCTCTCTCTCTCTCTTTTTTTAATGTCCTTATTTGGCTAACTTCCTTTATTAATAAAGTATGATGGAACATACATCTTCAACTCTAATATGAATTATTTCTTTACTTAATTTATTATCTTTGAAATTGGGATATGTCTTTAAATTTGGAGCATATCATGATTTAATTAGAAGATTCGGGGACAGTAAGTAAAATAACGATAGCGAATAAAACAATAGCTTCTCAGATGCCTTGAAATGAAGGAATCTCCAACAGTAACAGTGAACTTTTGAGAATTTCTGAGTGCATCCTGCTCTGAAGTAAACGACTGTTTCCGAGTGGACCCATACAATACCCTAAACAGAATGAGGTTTATGTGTTTGACAATAGGAGTACACTGGCTCGTTTTTGTCAGCTACTGAATTAATCCGTCCCGGATATTTCAATTCTCAGTTTAATGGCTTAAGATGTCCCCATTCCCATCACCACTCACTCACAAAAGCACTTTTAAATTAACTTTGGAAACAAGCGAGTCAACAGAAGCACAGTCATCTTTCTGCCAAATTCAACTACCCCTAAGAATGTCTGACAGTGGGCAAACAACCAGATTGCAAACCAGAAGTGTCGGCGTTCCCATGTGCTACTTGTTTGCTACTCCGCAAGGGTCGTTAGCTGTGCTGCCCCAAGATGTGAGGGACAGAAACAGGTCAAGAGCCAGAGACAAACAGCATTTAGATGGTCCCCCAGTGGCCGAAGTAATAGGAAAACTAAACCAGATCTTCCTCCTAACATTCCCATCCGAACAGTCTTCAGGATGACGCAATGTAAAATAGGAGCCCTTCTGGATACTAATCCTTAATAATCTAAACCTTGGATACTAAAACCAGAAGGTATTTATTCTTTCATATTTCTCCTTATAGAGGTGTTCTTGATTTTGATGACCGCAATCATAACAACCTTCTGGTTTAATTAAAGGAGTGTGTTCCTCACAGCCTTAGAGGCTTTAAATGCTTAAAGAACCTTTTCATAAGCACCCCCTCGTGGGGACTTACAGATCAGGACAAAGGGAATATTTTAAGAATGTTCTCAATATTGCAATTAATCGGGGATTTTTTTTTAAACCATTCCTTACGAATTCTGGACAATATCTTTTCATGTCTTGGAGGTTGTTGTTTTGCTGTCCTTTGAATTAGGATTGCAACCTGGCTTGTAAACGCAACAGGCTTCTCGGGGAGGGTGCATTTCACCCTGTGGTCTCTGAGCCAAAGGAAGCAGAAAGCCAACTCTGTTCAGGTTCACTGCTTGTGGTCGTCTTACTCCCACGGTTGCCCCAGTCAAGATGACCGCTGATCAGTTTGTGCCGACTCACAGCCATGCTGTGGCCGGCCAGTGGACTGGAGCAACCTCATTGCTGCCTCTAAGCAATCCCGATTTGGCGTAGTTGTGCTTGCAACATTCAGTTCTAAACTCCTTCCTTCCCTTGTCAGTCAAGGACACCCAGACTTTGGTTCTTTGGATGTTAGAGTAGGACATTTTATTCACTCATTCCCAAGAGGATTTGAAGTGACATGATTTCAATTTGACTCTGCTGTGCTGGGACCGCAGGCGAGTTATGACAATAATAGCGTTTCACTGTTACAAAGCACTTCCATATACCCCCTTTTGTTAAAGTCACTGGCCTCGGAGAATGCCCGGTGCCACATGTGCTCCTGTGAAAGCCAGCAGATGGAGGGACGCCTGGGGAAACGGGGCGCTGGACAAATGCAAGATCGCCCTGTGGGTCTGTCGACTGGTGGGACTAGAGTGTCAACGTGTTGGTCCAAGTTTGGTTTCAGGGCTGGCCTCCACTGAAGTTCCCACTCGGGATATTTGTCAAGAAAGGGAGGGAGGTCAGAAATGCCAACACCGGGAGGTCAGGCTGGTAGTCTACCGAGAATTCATACAGGAAACTTTTTGGAAAGACAGAAATGGAGGACTTTGGCCTAAATTTGACCTGGAAGGGAGTCTTGAATTCTCGCCGCTGAGGACTGCAGGAATATCTAAACTCTGGCACACAGCTGACTCCTAAGCCTTCAGTCTCCAAGAATCAGAGCAGTTCTGAGTTGAAAGTCTCCTTTCTGGTCTTCCTGCCCCGATCCAAATGGCTCACCCCTCTAGGGTTTCACAGGGTCTCTGCTTGAGCTTCCACAGAAACAATATTTCATCATTGGGGCATAATAATCATTAAAAAGGTATTCTTCCCCTTATAACATGACCCATTCATTTTAGCTCTACCCAGTAATGGGCAAGTGGAATGTACAGCAAGACACTTCTCTACCCTTTATTGAACTCGAATTTGCTCCCATGTCATTTCCTCCAGTGAGAGGATTGCTCTACATGTGCCTTTGGATACACTTTCTTAGTGATCACAACAGTTTTAAATGGTTTTAGAGACAACACACTAAGCCCCTGCAAGCTGCATATCTGCCTTTCTACTCACAACTTCTCCCTGTCTTCTGTATCTCTTCTTCTGCACCTAACTCTTTTGTCATACTCCTGAAAAATTAACCATGAACTCATAGGCATAGGATTCTAGGTGGAAAGATCAGAGACACTTGGTTCACGCCTCGAGAAATCTCCACCTCTAAAGCTTCATAAGTGTTAGTATTTACCCGATAGGGGTGGAAAAGAGTAATGGGAGAATATAAGTGAACTGTCATTATAAATTGTAGTGTGCTCTAATGTTGGGAAGGGTTTTCTCTCCTTCCCACATCCAGCGTGGAAAGAAGAGTAGGGTCCAGTTACTGAGTAGAGGAGCTGGGGATTAAGAAATAATAGAAAAGAATAGACGACACAGAAGTAGAAATAAAGCTGGGGCTGGGTGGAATCTCTTCTCTCTGATAGAGAGACAGGAAATCCCAACCCAATTGCAGCATATTTATTTATACTAAAATAGAAAGGGCTTTCACATGAAAGACTTAAAATCAAAAGAGCTTAAGTGGGCCCAGGCCCCATCCATCCCCTCATTCCCTCATTCCTGGGGCTTGGCTAAATCTACATTTCACAGGCCCTCCCCCGACACCTGAAGCAAGTCAGTACTGATAATGCATCCAGCCTTTTTGGTGAATGCGTTTCCAAGATGTGGCTCTGCCTGGCGCCTCAGAATCAGTTGACACTGATTTAAAGAATGCTCAGGTGCTTTCCCTGGGAGCCCAGCCTTCTACACTATAAATCCACTGCGTACTTTACTGTTAAGTTCTACAAGGCTTCGAACTCCTTGTTTCGTGCTAGAGGACATTAAACAGAGAAGAAAGGTGTGACATGTCCCAGGAGCACCTAGCGGCAGAGCCAGGAATGGAACCCAGATCTTCCAACTCAAAATCCCTTGTTCCCTTTACTGCCTCTGTGTTGAACAATGAATTCAATAAAATCATCCAAGCACAGACCCTAAATAGTACCCAGCAAACATGAGGAGCTCCATAACTAGTGGCTGAAGAAAAGTCTGAGCAAACAAATGAATGAACGACTAGTACTTTTTTCCAATGACAGTTTATAAGTTTCCCTCTAAATGTCACTTATGTTGTAATCATTTTTAATTAGGTCTCTTAAAGAGTGTGGTTCTCCAGATGTACTTGTAAAGATTAAATGAGACAATGCATTAAAGTGGTTAAAAACAGTGTCTGACAGTCAATAAATGTCAACTATTATTTTTCCCTGTTTTCCAGCCATTTCTAAAAATAAGGCTGTGCTGATGCTGTAAGAACTCACTAATCTGAAAATCACTTCGCAATTTACTAATGAAAGAAATTCTGGGTTTGCAAAAGCATTGTGACTAGTTGTGAATTTCTATCCTGTACCTTTAACTAGGCCATCCATGCCTACCCTTTGTTGTTGGCAACCCAAAAGTCACACAGTCCTGGATTCTTTCACTTCCTCCCCTGGGCTTGTGTTTCCTCAGTCCCTGACCTTAGGTTCTATCTCCATTGCCAGCATGCTGGACCTGACAATTTCGTATTTTGCCTTATACTACTTGAGCCTTAGCATTCTTGTTTCCTCTCTGTCAATCTCAATCTCAACCTCAGTCAAGGTTTTGGGATTTCCCTTTAGTTCCCTTCATTCCCAGTGCTGTGTTCCTTTCTAACAAGGCTTATTCCTGTCACCCAATTTGGTGTGTTTGCCTCACACATGTCTGATATGAGGTCAGACATGCTCCACAGTATAGCGTCCTATATAATAAAGACGTAATATGCAACTAGTCGTTACACCATGGAGCGTAACGACCGGATCACGGATCAGCAGGAGGGTGGGGCAGCGAGCTACGAGTGGACGGTGGAGAGCTACAGGAGCGGGCAGGGCAGCAAGCTATGAGGGGGAATGGGAGTGGGGAGCAGGCAGCAGGTGGAGAGCTACAGGAGGGCGGCAGCGAGCTACTGGCTGCAAGGGGGCAGCAGAGAGCTATAAAACAGGGCAGGGCAGCAAGCTAGGGGGGATTGGAGGAGCTACAGGAGGGCTGCAGCGAGTTACTGGCAAGCTACTGGCACACGGATTCGTGCGCAGGGCTACTAGTTTGTTATAAATATTGAATTTTGATTCTTGAGCTCAGAGATAGTCTTAGTCTTTTCATACTTCAGTATTTCAGGCACAGGAAAGGATGACTTTTTCTTCTTTATTTTTGTGTTACCTAAACTGGTTCTTTATAGTCCTTTCCATCTGTTGGCTCCGGTCTCCCGGTTTGAGGAGTGATTCCTGAGTGCTTTCTTGGCTCATTTTTCCTTCTATCGCTCCACACACATATATACAAATCACCATGCATGATCTGTGCCTATTGCCAACATGCTTGAAACTTACTTCCAGATATCTGAATGTGTCTGACAATTTGTTAAGACTAAAGGCTAACCTTGAGCTAATGTCAGTGAACAAGAAAGACCTTCGGCAAATTAACCAGTTAAGATTACGCCTGAAGTTTCTGGTGTGGACAAGAAATTATCTTTTTATTCTCTGTCTTCTGATGGATTACTATTTGATATATTCTCAATATTAGTGGTATATCTACTCTGACTATACCATCCAAAATGCAAGTTCCTTCAGAGGATGGACTTGAATTATTCATATTCATAGCACCTAAAACAGTATTTGACAAATAGCAGGCAAGCAATCAGTGTTTGTTGAACCCTGAATGAATGAATACAGGATAGAGTTGACCTTTGGCATGAAGAGATCCCAGTTTGCGTTTTGGTTATGCCACTGCCTAACTATGATACTTCTCTGAATTTTAATTTCTTCATTAATAAAGTGGGGATAATAATAGGACTTAGCTCATAGGTTTTGGGAGAGAATTAAATAAGATAATGCATGTAACTAGAAAAGTTCTTAGCCAAGTAGCTGGCATATTTTCAGAACTTAATAAAAGTTAACATTTATGTCTATCCTTTTCAGTGAATAGCCTCAAATACTGAAGCTTATTAGAGGTAACTGAACAAATTTAATATGACTTGTAGTGGTGACTGTATTAAAGACAAATTAGTTCAGTTCAGCTGTCAGCAAGATTTTACTTAAAGAGCCACGTTGAAAAAAAGAAATGTAGGTACTGGTCATTCCACCATGCTTAATATACTTTACTAGGCTTCAGGGTTGGGCAGGATAGGATAGATATGACGCAGTCCCTTCCCTCTAGGAACATAAGCTCCAGAGGATGTACTATACCTGCAGCACTTGCTGAGTACGCATAAAGGTGAGCCATTGTTGCCTCCCGCGTCATTGATTTACTCCCTGTGCTTTGCAGAAAATTATCCTACAACCCTCAGTTTTTCTTTGAACCCTTACCATGGACCAGAAACCTACTGCTTCTGAAACCACTCGCTCTATTTGGGAAAAGTAATCACCATTAAAAGGATCTTCTCTAGAATTAGCACAAATCTACCTCCCTATGATTTCTACACATTGACCCAACTTCTGCCTTCCAAATGCACCCAGAATAAATCCATTTCCCCCTCTGTACCACAGGTCCACAAAGTAAGGCCTGCAGGCCAAATCCAGCCCACCATTTATTTTTGTAAATAAAGTTTATTGGGACACAGTCATGCCCATTCATTTAAATATTGTTTGTGGCTGCAGGGCAGTTGCAGTAGCCGCTATTTACATAGAGAATTTATGGACCACAAAGTTGAAAATATTGACTCTTTGACCCTGGAAGAAATGTTTTTTGACCTCTGCTCTCCATGACAGACCTTGACACACTTAAAGACAACTGGCATGTTGTCTCTTTTAAGTGGGAAGCTCAGAGCCTAGAACTCTAAATGGCAGCTTGTAGAGGCCGAATGGAGTAGCACAGTCACCTCCCTTGTTCTGGACACCATACTTCCATGATGTGGCTGTTCGCCAGCCAGGGTTCACTGCCTGATGTGTACAGAAGCCAGTACTATGGCCCCAGCTTTTGAGGAAAGCAACAGCTTTATGGTAAAGTCAACCTGAGCAGACAGGAGACAGCAGTCATATCTGTCTCTCGGATGGAGGGTTTGGGGCGAGTTTTAAGGGGGGTTGGGGGAACAGGCTGGTGTATGACTGCACTGGCAGAGCAGCTGTCCATTGGAGAGATTTTGGAATTTGACCTTTTATTGTTTGATGTGGCAAGTAGGGCTGCAGCCCAGCTCTTCTGGACCCTTTGCTTCTAGAAGGGTTCCAGCATGCAGGTGGCGGTCCTGTCCCAGCCCTTTGGCGTCTTGATGGGGAGAAAGTTTGGTTCTGGGTGTAATTGGCTGTGTTCTACCCTCGGCACATGCTTTGGCTACATAACTTGCAATTGTATTCTGCTGTCTCTGAAAAACAGCTCAGTATCTTGTAAGAAACAGGATAGGGCCGGTTTCAGTTGCTTCTGCTGTGACAAGGTCAGCGGTCACGTTGATCTTTGGTGGATACATAATACTTGGTTGTATAAAGGACTAAGTCTCTGAGATTGTCCCCACCCCCACCCCCCGGAGCTTCTGCTAAACCCTCCCTCCCCGCCTGCGGTGGTGGTGGTGCCCCATGTTGGAAACTGTGTGCAAAGCTTGCATCCCCGCAGCCCAGAGCAGCCAGGAGCAATTCCGCACACAGACACGGGCGGCGGTGTCCTCACGGTCAGACGGGAATAAGGCGCCAGGCTCAGCTGGGATTTTTGAGGAACATAATAAAGAGGCCATTGACATCCCTGTGGGCAGGTGGCGATAACTCAGGAGGGAATTGGTCACCACGCTCTCCTCTAAGGGAAGTGGGAGAAGGGGAGTTTGTTGGGACCCAATGGTAGCTGGAGCCTGGGAGAAGGGCTGCCCAACTGCAGCAGTGGATGGAGACACGGCCACTGTGGGAACTAAGGCCTGAGGAAGGCAGGGGGCCAGAGAAGCAGTCACCCTGATGTGCTCTTCCCCTGTCCTCCGCATCCACGTCTAGAACCCAACCCAAAGCAGGAGGGCGAGGGAGCCCAGGAGCCAGCCCCACGGGACCCAGAGCAGGGCCAGGATTTGGGGCACAGGATGACAAAAGCAAAATGGTATGCCAGGACAGATGAATGAAGGAAGGGTAGATGCCAACGGACAGATGAATGAATGAAGAGAGCCCAAGGCCTGTCACCCCATAAGTGCTTGTTGAATTGCAGTAATGAGTGGAAGGCCTGTGACTTCCCTTATGTCGCCCCAGAGCTGTCAGTGCTGGGCTCTGCGTTCCAGACTCCCACCCAGTACAGCCCCTTCCCACGGTGCCCCACGCCCTTCCCCAGCCTCTGCTGACCCATGGGGTACCCTGCAAAAGCATACAAAAAGCCTGGGTGTTATTTAGGAATGGAGCAGAACAGGAGTTGTTCTGAATGGAATGAGGACACTATCAAAGAGAGGGCGTTAGGCCCTGAAATGATTCCCAGAATCTAAAATACATTCTAGGATGTTCAGAGTGTTAAAAATGAAACATTCTGCCGGCGCTCCAGTCTATGGTAACACACACACACACACACACACACACACACACACACACACAAACACACACACACAAAAAAATGAAAAATAAAAATTGGTGGCTTCTGAGAAACCTGCCCCATACATTCATGTTGTAAGCTCTGGATTCAACAGACACCTCATTACCAAATGCCTCGGGGCTGCCCACTTTATGCTCAAATGACCCTCATCAGCTCATAGCTGTTATTGCAAAGATATCTGGGCTCTCCATTCATTATGCCAGTGGTAAGACTACTGGGAGCAGAGAGTGTATGAGAGAGACATCATGTGCAACATGTACAAAAAGAGAGAGAGAGAGAGAGAGAGAGAGAGAGAGAGAGAGAGAGAGAGAGAGAGAGAGGATGCACACCCTCTCTTTCAGAGAAACTTACAGACTCATAAAGATATGAATGTGACTAGGTCATTTCAATCTAGCCAAAATTGTGCTAGAATTTTGTAAGGCCACCCTAGGGCACAGTCAGAAAACTCATTAGTCAGCAGAGCCAAATATCAACAGGACAATGATTGAAATTTCTTTTGAGAGCCAAATTTTTTAAACTTAAACTTCTTGTAATGCCACTTCTTCAACATAGATTCACCCAGGCCGTGGTATTTTGTAGAAGAGCCACACTCAAGGGGCCAAAGAGCTGCATGTAGCTCTCCAGTCGAAGTTTGCTGACCATGGCCCTGGGGTATTTTCGAGTCTTCCAACACTGAAAAAGGGGTAGCCCTTCAGGGGCCCTCTGACACTTCAGTGTCAAGAACTAAGCCTGCGCTTTGCCTCTGGGTCCGAGTCCTCAGCTTTGGCACTGTTGGCATTCCGGGCCAGATCGTTCTTCATCCCAGGAGCTGTATTGTACACTGTAGGGTGTTTAGCAGTATCTCTGGTCTCTACCCACTAAATGCCCATAGGACACTAACCTACCCAACCTGTAACAAACAGCAATATCTTTGGGCATTGCCTAAGATTCCAGAAAGGACAAGATTTCCCTCCCAGTGCTGACAATGAAACGTTTCCAGGCATTGCAAATGTCTTCTCCCCACTGGGGAAAGTGGGGAGCTCAAAAAGCATTGGCACAACTGGACCACGTGGCCTCATAGCCCTGCCCAGGAGTACTTAGCAGCACTGCAGCCACTGAGTCAATCCAGCTGGCTTCTCTGAGATTTTTCCTCCTTCTGCTCCTGGAGGCCAAATGCCTCCTGAGATTCACATGAAGGAAAGACAAACAAGAGGGAACAGGGGAACACTGATCCCTTGGGCAGCCCTTCCCTTTGTGAGGTCCAGGAGATCCAGAGAGGTGCTGTGTAGCCTCAACTGTGTTGCAAGCCGCCGGAGGGATTTGGCTGCCATGTTTCCTTTGTATGTGTACTTATTTATAGACCACATTATTGCACAAAAGGTTTGAGACTTGATTTCTAGTTTATTTCATAAAATTGGATGGTTTTGTAAACAAATAGGCATGTAGCTTATTAACTGGAAATCCCTTCTTCAGTTCCTCAGAGTAAAGAGCGGGTGAGGTGGGGGGAGCAGATTTTCCCAGGGCACTAAAAGGCAAATAAATCAAGGCCCAGAGAGGAAATCCCTACCAGGGCTCTTGGGTTGGTATTCGCTTTTCCTGCTCATCTCAGCTGGACCTCTTCTACCCCCGGTGACCCCCTTTCCCGGCACCACTCCCCACCCCAGCCATTATCCTGCACCCTTTACCCAACCTTGTGTTTAGTTTGCAAGGCTGCATCTGATGCCTGTGGGGGTCTGTGAGACACAGGCGAGAACCCGAGGCCTGTTGCATAGCCATCCAAGACAAACAGGAACACAGCTCAGTATTGGGGTACAAAAAACATCTAGAAAGCAATGTCCAGAAAATAATTCAGAAGAAGACAAAAAAAGTCCCTAAAATTAGGGGAGATTGGAATTAAGAGTGGAAATACAATTCCTGTCTGAGACTCAGCCCAGAGTGCTGCAGTCCGTTCTGTGGCCTTCAGTCTGGTTTCTGGGCACAGGGACTGAACTGTTAGCCCTTCGATCTTGTCCTAATGGTAACAATTACTCCCTAATGATTCCTCCCTGGTGCCTCCTCCCCAGGGTGGATCATAATGCCGCTCTGACTGGCACGCCAGGTTCTTTTGTAAGAGCTTGGCATCCTTCCGCTCTTCCCATTCCGATCCTCCCCTTTCCATCCCCTCCCACCTCCACTTCCCAGGCTCATTTGTAACCTCAACTCTCCCCAGACTGCAAAAGCCTGGGAGGAACCTAAAGCACCTCTGGGCACTGGGAAAGACGTGCCTATCCATAGAGTATGCTTTGGAGTGAGTCTACAGCTCCAGGCCCATAATCTTTTCACCAACTGTGCTTGCCGACCAGAGTCCTTCAAATTCCTATCATTGGAGGCTCTGCTTTGTCTAAAGTTTTGCATTGCTCAAAATCTATAAGCTTATCTAAGAGAGATAAAACAGCAATTGATGTATAGGAATTTGCTGTTGGGTAGGCATGTTAGTACACCTCTAAGAAGAGAGCCTTGGAATTGGGACACAGATAGGTTAATTCTGATTGCAGTGGAGAGACTGAATGAATGAGGCATTGAATTCCAGACCTGTACTGTCCAATATGCTAGCCACATGTGGCAATTTTAATATAAATGCATTGGAATTAAATAATATTAAAAATTTAGTTTCTTAATCACACAGGCCACATTTCAAATGTTCACTAGCCACATTGTGATTATGGCTATCATATTGGACAGAGCCTATATAGGATATTCCCATTTTCATGCCAAAACCGGTTTGGCTCCGTGGATAGAGCGTCGGCCTGCAAACTGAAGGGTCCCATGTTCGATTCCGGTCAAGGGCATGTACCTTGGTTGCGGGCACATCCCCAGTAGGGCAGCTGATTGATGTTTCTCTCTCATTGATGTTTCTAGCTTTCTGTCCCTCTTCCTTCCTCTCTGTAAAAAATCAATAAGATATATATTTTTAAGAGAATATTTCCATTTTCATAGAAAGTTCTATTGTACAGCACTCCTGAGACTGAGGCTGGTACTGGCAATGGAGAGTTCTGGAAAGCAGGGGAGCCTAAAATCGCCAGTTCTGTAGGGAAAGATAGAGAAGAGAATACCAAAGAGAAAGCGAAACAAGACCACTAGGCAAACCAAGGCTCTTTGTGTTGACGATGTAAAATAAAGAGTGAGTGGGATTGGCTTTGGGCCCTATTTCCTCCACTGTGTGCTCTATGAGACACATGCCTCCTTGGGAAGCAAGAGACCCTATCCTGGGTCTGGAGCTGAGAGGGGCTCCGAGCCTTCCGCACACACAGAGGTCTTCCAGCCAGAGGAAAGCCATCATCCCGATGGCACATACTGCCCATCAGTGCCGCAGAGTCTAGCCTTGGGAGTTCCCAAAGGAGAAGACGTTCAGGAGAGAAGGAGCACTTCCTCCCCCTCGCATTGGAGTGTGTGAGGGGTGTGGAGAATCTGAGGAGCAATGGGCACGCCTTACTGACAACACTAGTTCCCACTTGCATAGAACTTGCGGTCACGTGGAGCATTTGCACAATGGTCACTCACCTCATCCGCACAATCATTGGCTGGGGAGAGCAGGGCAGGTGCAACCCTCTGGACTTTTCCAATTAGGAAAAAATAGCCATGCTCTAAAAGAGGTGCCAAAGTCACTCTGAGAAGTGGCAGAGCTCCCTCTCTGTTGGGTGAGGGAGTTACTGTGCACCTGTCCTTCAGTCTCTCAGCCCAAGGGTGTGACCTCCCTTTACATCATGCTGCAACCTCAGTTCACAGCCAGCCCAGGCTGACCGTGGAGCCTCTAATAGTCGCGAGGACTCTTTGTGACCAAGTGACTCAGGTGAGCTGCTGACAAAGAGGACAAAAGTGGGGTCATGACTAGAGTAGGAACACGGACTTTCCCACGAATGCTGGTATCTGGAAGCTGGGCCAGAGGAAATGGTGCTCATGGCTGCCTGTGTACCGGAGCCACTGCCTTGGTGTCTGTGCACAGACACAGGAGGTGCTGCTCTCCTGGGTCTCAAAACTCTGACTGCAGAGCGAGGCCCTGGAATGGGCTTGTGGCTTTTGTTTGCTAGAAAGGGATCAAGGACCCAGAAAACTGGATCAGATTAGCCCATCGATAGGACATTCCATAGTTTGTGGCCAAATACAAGGTGGGGCAAAAGTAGTTTGACGGTTGTTTGTAGGGGAAATGATATAATAATCTTATCTAATAAAACCCTAATAGGCAAATCAACCAAACGGTGGAACAACCACTTGCTATGATGCACACTGACCACTAGGAGACAGATGCTCAATGTAGGAGCTTCCTCCTGGTGGTCAGTGAGCTCCCACAAAGGGAGCACCACAGATGGTGGGAGCCTCTCCCGCCTCTGCTACAGGTGGGTAGTAAGGAGCAAGGGGTCCTGGACTGCAGTGTATGAATTTTGTGCAATGGGCCTCTAGTTAATAAATAATGATACAAGAATAAACTGTGTTTCCTGTACTCACAACTGTAAACCTACTTTTGCCCTAAACTATGTATGACATCTTCAAATTTGAAAGAATGATTCACTATTGGGAGCCATTTGCATACATGGCTAAATAGGACTTGCATTATAGTGAGCTCTAGCGCTAAGTCAGCCATTGTCCAAAGAACAAAACAGAAAAAAAGAAGAAGATAATCAAGTAAATAAAGCAATAGTGAAGCTAGTGACAAAAATGAAACGATTACTTTATATGTACCCAATAACTCAATACCCCTAGCAACCACTACTTTCTCCCTCCCCTTTACAGCAATATCCCAATACTTCTCCTTCAACATCCACCTTTCTCTACCTCTAAGCCACAGGAGTTGGAAACATACTCCTTTCATCAATTCCACCCTTCTGAACTGTCCATGCCCAATTTTGATGAAAGCCCCCAAAGCCAGATGCCTGGCTCAAGGTGCATTCAACCGTAAGCATATAACACACCCCAAAGTCCTAAGAAAACCAGTTCCTGGTGTTACTGAGCTGCTCGCCATCCCACATGGACCCCCTGGAGGAGGCTCCTCCTCCCCACTCTCTCTTTTTACCCGGGAGGAAAGCCTTTCCCAGCGGACCCCTGGAGACTTCTGCTATGGGTCAGTGGCCAGAACCGGAGGGATAACCACTCCCACACCCATCTCAAACAGTAAATGATGTTACCATGGTTACCTTAGACAGATGCCTCCTCATTCCCTGGTTTGGACAGGTGAGAGCTGACAAGCTGGGGTCTGTGAGCAAACACAAATGGGAACACGGTTATTGGAGAAGGATCAGTGGTGCCTGCCTGTCAGTTATACACAGGGCCACCAATAGAGAAAGGGGGGCTTCCCTCTCCTCCTCCTCCAGGCAGCTTCTCAAGGAAGCCCCGCCTCCTTGACCAGGTCAGATCTACCTGCTATTGGCTCTCATGGTACCTGCAG
The DNA here is from genome assembly GCA_027563665.1 of Antrozous pallidus. NCBI lineage: Eukaryota > Metazoa > Chordata > Mammalia > Chiroptera > Vespertilionidae > Antrozous > Antrozous pallidus. The sequence continues at coordinate 4,958,956 of CM050512.1, read as the reverse complement.
AGCCCTCTTCATACTTGGTCATTTACACTTCAGTGTCTTACTAGCTCCTCCTCCATCAGACTAAACATAGGAGGATTGTTCTAGCACAACACTATAGACTCGGGCCCTGCCCATGCCTCGTGCATCATAGATGCTCAATGAACCGTTGTTTAAAAATGGATGGATGGATGGATGGATGGATGGATGGATGGATGGGTTTCCCAGTCACCAAACTAAACCGACCTTGACTTTTTCTGAAAATGCATTTAAAGGGGGTGAATCCAGGTTTCCCTTCCTCCTCTCGATTGTCACCCAATGAATCTGCACTGGGAGTATTTAATGTTCCGTCCCCAGGCCCAGCCTCACTAAGGACACCGCCTATGACATTTTTATTGGACATGTGACTTTTCTGCTAAGGGAGGGCATCTGAGGGAAGCTGAGTAAAGGGGAAAGAAGAAAAAAGAGTGAATTTAAGCCAGTCAGAGAGTCAAGTAATTATCCAGCTGGATATGTAGTCCAGAAGTTTTGAATGAAGAAACGAGTTTGAAAGAACACATTGTACATGAGTGACGTGATGATTAAATCTGGTGGAGACAGTATGTGCTAGAACGAGATGCAGCAAAGTGAGGAGAGAGAGGGATTTTGGAACCAGTAGTAGCTTCAAGGCGTGGCTGAGATGCTCAGGCTTCCTTGCCCACTGCTTCCCCTCTCCGCCACCCTCTCAACCTCCGGGTCCTCCCCCCAGACCTCGGGTGGGCAGAGCTGAGGGGTCAGGACCAAACAAGTGCCCGGCTTCCCAGAGAGCCCTATGACCTTTAATAAGACGGCCCCACCATTCCCTGAAGTTCTGAAAGAGGGTTTTTCCATGAAATTGCCTTTCACCCTGTCAGAAAGTTAGTGACAAATCATAGCCAGTCGCCCCCTCACTGTTGTTAATAGCCCTGAGATGAATACCATCATGGAATTCGGAGAAGTCGAGGGAATTCCTAAAAACAAGGGAGCTAGCTGTGGGCATCAGGAACTAGGAAATCACTCCAGCCGCCCCAAGAGGCGGAGCACACCCCCCACACGCTAATTGGCTCAGGGAGGCTGGCTGGCAGCAGCTGCTGAGAACTGTGCTGCACACACACATACAACACACACTCAACGCCTGCATCTCCCTCCAGCGGGGGCCTTCCGTGTATTTACTTCATGAAATGGCAGGTTGTCTGTAGGAGATTGTTTTTGTAGGGGTAATATTTTTATAGGGATTTCCGCCCCCCTTATAAAAGAAATAACTTTTTATATTGTTTAGGTATTTTATTTCATTTTATTTAAAAAGTAATAATTTTTATTTTAGAATCACCCCTCCAGAGATAACCACTGCTAACATATTGGCTGATATACTGGTATATGGATTTCCGGTCTTTCTCCTGTACATGTGTGTGGGGAAACATATATTAAAGCAGAAGGAAAACACATTTATTTTCTTGTACCCAGTTTCCTTTTTCCTTTTCAAATGTTCCCATGGCATTAAATTTTTATTACATTGTTTTAAAGATTAAATAATATTTTATTGTGTGCCCACACAGAGATTTAGTCCAATAATCCTTTATCATTCCATTTTTAGATTTTTTCCAATTTTCTCTTTTATAAATAGCACTGAGGGCTCCTTTTGTACGGAATTGGGTTTTGCACATATCTGTTCATTTGGAATAAGTTCCTACAGTGTTTTGGTTTGTTTGTTTTTTTTTCAATTCAAAGTGCATCTACATTTTCCAGACTTTTTATTTATTTTTGAATATATTTTATTGATTTATTACAGAGAGGAAGGGAGAGGGATAGAAAACTAGAAACATTAATGAGAGAGAAACATTGATCAGCTGCCTCCTGCACATCCCCCACCAGGGATGTGCCCTCAACCAAGGTACATGCCCGTGACCGGAATCAAACCCAGGATCCTTCAGTCCACAGGCCAACGCTCTATCCACGGAGCCAAACTGGTTTCGGCCATTTTTCAGACTTTTAATACATACTGCCTCTAGAAAGATTGTACCAGTTTACACTTAAAAGGTAAGGTGCCAGTCCCATCTCTATACTGAGCAGTCAGAAGTATTTGCAAACTTAGTGAGACCATCCTGAAATCTCACAGGGTTGGAACAAAATAAAATAAAATTATTTTTTCTATAAATACTTTAAAAATTGAAAATCCTATTAAAACACACATTTCCATTCTTATCAATTTTTTAAGTCCCCCAAGACAGGCAGGCATGACCTTTCTGAGCCACGTATCCCAATGAGTAACACTTTGTAGAATAATATCGTTAACTTCCCTCCAAATGCAGTGACACACCCAATCAATTTTATTTGCTCAAAACCATTTATTGAGTGCTTTCTAAGCCTTGAGTTTGTATTCAGCAGGAGGAATACAGAAGGAAAAGAATCAACACAATGCTTGGCATTAGTAAGAATCTAGTCTGGGGAGGTGTGGAGAGAAAGAGATAAAGCAGGATTTGCTATCTTTTCTGAGCGAGTGTCAGGTCCTTGGTGCCCTGCAGGCAGGGTATCCCGCCTTTGGGGAGACCCAAGGGAGTCTCTGTCTGAAGGAAGGAAAGCTGAGGCTGAGGACTGGGATGAGCCAGGCTTTTGACTGGATGGCCATGTGCTAGTCTTCCTGCTTCTGAAACAATACAGAGAAATCACATTTTTCTAGCATCTCTATTCATGCACAGAAGAGGAGCCATTTCTGAGGGATAAAGACTTGAGCATGCCACATGATGGGAAAGCTGGATCCCCCAGGGAGACAAACCTTGGGGAGCACTAGATGGCTATAATTTCTCTAGAAATCAGCCAAAAGCCAGTGAGACGTGCACGCTGAGTCTGAGAGAGGAATTGCTTGGAGTTGTAGAGGGGATTTGAGAGGGTGTGGGAGGAAGATAGAGGGGCAAGATATGGCAACTGGGCAGGGAGGGGTTGGCAGATGCCTCGCAGGTGTCTGCTGTGACATGTGCTACCTGTCACCCCACGAGGTCCTTGCCCTTGTTCTCACACAAAGTGAAGAAAGGACTCTTGTAGCCTCCAGGCGGGCAGAGAGTGAGAACAGGCTGCCTGCTAGCGGCTGTCACACCTGGTTTAACGCCAGCCTTCCTTCCGCGAGCATGCACGTGCAGTGTGCTCAGAAGACTTCTGTGAAGCAAGACATCTCATGATCTGCACAGGATATCCAACAGCATTACCTGCTGCTCTTCCCATACCGCCCCCCCCCCCCCCCCCCCGGGTCCGCTCAAGCTCATACGCAAAGCTTTGAAGAAAAGGTGGGGGTTGTAATGAGGGCGTGTAGACAATCGAGGATGTCAGAAATGCACTCCCGAAATCCAGCTGTGGATTAGCTCCTCTGCTCAGGCACACCCAGGAAAAGCATCCCTACCATCTGCCTTTTGACTTGCAAATAAATTGACAACCGACACAGAACTGCAGGTACCTTCTCTTCCCAAATCATCTTGTCTGGTGGTGATACTAAAATTAATTTCTGTCTCTGAAGCTGAACTGGGAAGCATGGGAATATGATAGAAGGATGTCTACCTGGCTGACGATGGGAAATTGCTATGGACGATCTTTCTGGAAGAGTGTTTACGAAGATGCAGAAAAATTAACGAACCTTTTGGATATTGACATCCTAAACTTTGTTTTTTCTTTGGTGAAGGACTCAGAGAGGCTTGCCTGGAGGACATGCCATCGATTGTATGTTGAACAGAGAGGTGATGCTATTATTGTAAAGCAGCCAGTCGACAATGATTTACTAGGTTCTTCCAAGCCAATGACGGATGGGCAAATGAATAGACATTTGCTTAGGCCCTCTCCACTTCCTTGTGCAAATACATCGGCACAGGAAGCCTAGCAACTATTGTACATCTTTGTTGAGGTACACTAAGGGGATGGTGGACTTTTGGAGAAATCTAGAGAGAGGTTCTTTTATAATTAACCAGTACCCTTCCCTTTGAAGGTGTTAAGCATACTATATCATATTTTTCTAAGGGCGGTTGTCTTACTTTGGGATACAGAAATACATCACTATTCAAAGTTCACTGATCTAGCAGCCGCATCTCAATGGGCTTTGTAACCACCTGTCCCTGGGTTTAAATTAATGCACATGAACAGCCTTATTGGGGGAATCAATAAGGTCTGAGAGCATATCCCGCTGTCATATAGAGGACCTGTTGATTAATGGGAAGAATAAATTGCAGAGCTCAAGGTCAAGTGCTTTTTCAATAGATTTGTGAGCCAGAATAATGTGTTTTTTATATAGCCTTATAAAAATATTCGGTCAGGTATCTGTGGACATGTGTCGGTGTGACTGTGTGTAGAGACTGAATATGTAAAGGAAATAGAAGTTACTCTGAGACTTTGATAATGGTATTTATGACCGGCAGTAGGCCAAGTCACAAGTGGTCTTATTCACCTCTCTTGTACTTGGTTAAAAATAGTTCTTACCATATAAACAAACGAAGCTGTCTCTGGACTGTCGCTGGATTAGTCAGGCTAAGGCTAGCCATTATACCAGCCAGCCTCTCTATATCTCAGAAGCTCACCCAAAGCTTTATTTCTCAACTATGTCACAGTCCACTGGGCATCAGGAGGGGCGGAGTGAGCCTTCCATCTGTTATCTGTACTAAGGCCTTAGAACCTTGAAGTCCTTAGTCTCACCTTCCCCTGGCCAATAATGAATCAGAGAGAGGAAATGAGAATGTGTGAGAAGTTTTAAAGACTGAAACTGGACTAAAAGTGTAATATTTCTGCCCACTTTCAGAAGCCACAACTCAATCACCTGATCCCATCTAACTACAGGGGAGTCCAGGAGGCGAATTTTAATTGTGTGCCCATAAAGAAAAAGAGAACTGAAATCTGATGGGTACCAGAAGTTATTATTCCTCTGGTGAATGGTCTTCTGGTTCTAACTGAGGTGGTAGGGAAAATCAGGAATCTGAGAGGGAAAATGCTTTTAATACATTCTTGGGAATTTCTTCTTGTCAACTTCTAAGATGTGCATTCAGTGTTTTAAGGATTCTCCCAGCAGGCATTTGGCCAAGGCATTTCATCTTCCCAGTCCTTAGTTGTCTCATATGTAAAAGTAAGGGGTTGGATCAGAATTTTTTCCAATCTTTTGACTCTCTTCATATTCCAGATGACATGATTCTAGAAAGCCAGCTGTTCATGTCCTCCTGAGAAAAATAATCGGAGAGGTAGAGGGGCAATGCCATTAGGCCAATAATTTATTTTATTTTAACTTCCCTTTTCATTTGCCAAGCCCAAGTTTCTAAAAATTAAAATATGCATAATAGACAAGGTTGCTACCAATACAATAGTGATTTCTTTATGGCAAAGAAAAGTTGTTTGGGGGTTTAGATGAATGACTGCCCATTCACACACACACACACACACACACACACACACACACAGACACACACACAGAGCCCTCTGTGAAAAAATAATCTTCTTTGAACAGTCTTCGAAAATATATGTTCTCTTCCTACTACTCTTGCCTTGTCTTCATTGTCTGTGCAGTGGTAACAGTGCCATTTTGCTGGCTTTCCAACAACATTTACTCTTTGCTCATCTACATATATAAAAGGCTAATATGCAAAGTGTCCCCATGGGAATTCAACTGGGAGACAGGGAGTTCAACCGCTCGCTATGAAGTGTGCTGAACCCCAGGGGGTAGCACAGAACGAAGGGAGGGCCAGCAGCCAGAAGGCCCCAATCAGCCCTGATCGCCAGCCAGGACTAGGGGACCCTACCCATGCATGGATTTCATGCACTGAGCCTCTAGTTTTACATAAGAATGGTGTGTCAGCTGCAAGTTGGTCGTGGTTTTCTGCTAACATTGGCTGGGCTCATCTGGGTCCCGCCTGTCTTCTCATGTTAGAACACAAACTGAGGGAGTAGCCACTATCTGGGACATCCTGAAGGCATGAGGATAACAAGAGCAAGAAACCTAAACCAGCCCTAACCAGTTTGACTTGGTGGATAGAGTGCCGTCGTGTGGACTCAAGGGTCCCAGGTTTGATTCCAGTCAAGGGTATATACCCTGGACTCAAGGGTCCCAGGTTTGATTTTAGTCAAGGGCATATACCTTGGTTGCAGGCACATCCCCAGTAGGAGGTGTGCAGGAAACAGCTGATAGATGTTTCTCTCTCATTGATGTTTCAAACTCTTTATCCCTCTCCCTTCCTCTCTGTAAAAAAATCAATAATATATGTTTAAAAAATAAAAGAAAACTTAACCCAGACCTTGCAACAGTATTTAAGGCTTCTGGTTTCACACAGCAAAAACAATCATTACCACTCCCATTCCATTGGCCAAAACTTTTCACATGGCCAACCAAGTCCAAATTCATTGAGGTAAGATGTGTTTCCTTCCACAGGATGCAGGGGTATGTCCAATGACAATGGGTGGGGATATACAGTCCTATAACTGGGAGGGAGCAAACAGTTGGGGGCAATAGTCCAGTCTGCTCATACCCCCCTCCACTAAAATTGTAAATGCAGCACTTCTCATTATAAGGAACCTACTTTACCTCTCTCCTTCCATGGAAAGTCCTTGGGTTGGAGAGAGTTCAGAGTGAAAAACAACCAACAATGGGGAAACTGGGTGATTTTAGCAAACATTTGTATAGGTCTTATTATAGGATGGGCACTGTTTTAAGCTCTTGGCAAACACTAACTCATTAAACTCTCATCACTACTCTGTGAGGTTGGTTCCAGTATCATCCCCATTTTACAGATGAGGAAACTAAGGCACAGAGAAGTTAAGTAATTTGTCTGTGATTCCACAGCCAGTGAGTGGCAGAAACAGGATTCGAACCAACCCAGGTAACCTGACTCCAAATTTCTCTTCTTCAACCCTCCAAAGGGAAGAGAACTAGGAGGATTCTAGCATCCCTGATGAGCTGGTTGCCAACATGCTGTGATTTTAGGGGAGCAAGGAAACCAATAGCCTCTGGAAGGGGCAGACATTATTTCATTAAGACCTGACAAGTATGTTTTTGAAAACATACACAAAACTGACACCGTGAGATTGCTGGGACATAGGTCACTGTCCTGGGCATGGTCCTGCATGATCTCCACTTGAGGAGTTTACAGTCCAGTGGGTGGAGACACGCTATCCACCCACAAATAAAGAAGGAAAAGGCACCGCAGGTCAGAGGGCGGCACGCTCCGTGGAGAGTAGTCACGAGGGGGAGGGCAATGAGGAGCAGAGCTGGAGGCGGGTCAAACTGGAAGACCGTGGTCAGTGAAGGCTGGACAAGACCTCATTTTAGCAATGGCCTGAAAGAGGTGAGAGAAACATTTGATGAATGAATAAGTGAACGCTCAAGCAGCTTTAGCTATCCCAGTGAGACGTGCAAACAAACAAATAAAAGGTTACTTATTACTTAGGCCTCCATCTCTCCTGACGTCACTGGGGCTGATCTTGTGGCTGCCCCCTGCTCCTCTTTCTCCTCTCTCCCTTGGCTGTGGTCGCTCCCAATTCCAGCAAACGGCCTCCTGCGGGACAGGAGGGGATACATCACAATCTTCTTTGTAAACGGCCATGCTCTTTTCCTCCGATGGGGAACAGACAGGGGCCACGTGCAGCCGTTGTTCCCTTTGTTCTGGGTTATGGGAGAGAGGTGCGGGGATGATCTGTGCTGGCCTGATCGATGCCTGCACGCCCACGCACGTGAGACGAGGCCACGCTTATTTTGTTTGACAGGGAAGTGAGCCAGATGTGAAAGCAGACAGCTAATAGAATTACTGGGCAATGAGTAAAGGGAAAGTGTGCAACCTCCGAGCTCCAGGTTCCTCATCTTTGAAATGGGAGCAATAATGTAGTCGCAATAGTAACAACAATAATAGCTTCCCTGCACAGGATTATCCTATCTAATAAAAGAATAATATGCAAATTGACCATACATTCGCTGCTACACCCACCAGCCACGCCCACCAGCCAATTAGGAGCTGGGGCAGGGCCGAGGTGGCCCGGGCCACAAGGGGCTGGGCCAAGGGAGCCAAGTCCTTGGGGAGGGGGAGGCGGTTTGCAGGGCTGAGGCAGCCTGGGCCTAGGATGGTGGGTGAGGCCAAGGAAGCTTGGGCTATGGGGAGGGGAGGCAGGGCTGAGGCAGCCCAGGCCTCGGGAGGCTGGGCTGTGGCGGCCCACATCTGCTGGCCAGGGAGAAAGCTGGGCCAGTGGGGCGGCCCCGAGGCCCTTACTAGCCGGGCTCAAGCTGGCTGGGGCGAAGGCTGGGGTAAATGCCTTGGCCCTGCCCCAGCTCCTGATTGGCTGGTGAGCGTGGCTGGTGGGCGTGGCTGGTGGGTGTAGCAAAGGTACGGTCAATTTGCATATTACTCTTTTATTAGATACGATAATCCTGTGCAGTGGCTGGGATGGAGCCAGCCAGCGACCCCAATGCAGGGCGATGGCTGGGTGCCCAAAGCCTAAAGCCTCGGCCAGAAGCTTTAGGCCTTGGGCAGGCTGGGGGTGAGTCGTCAGTAGAACATCCCCTGAGGGCTCCCAGTATGTGTGAGGGGGTAGGTTGGGCTGAGGGATCATCCACCCCCAGTGCACGAATTTCGTGCACCAGACCCCTAGTCCTATATAATAAAAGTCTAATATGCAAATTGACCGAATAGCAGAATGACCGGTCACTGTGACCTGCACTGACCACCAGGGGCCAGAGGCTTAATGCAGGAGCTGCCCCCTAGTGGTCAGTGTGCTCCAACAGGGGGAGTGCCGCTCAGCTGGAAGCCGGGCTCACGGCTGGCAAGTGCTGCTGTGGTGGCGGGAGCCGCTCTCACCTCTACAGCAACATTGCTGAACAGGAACCCCAACAGGCCCAGTGGGGCTGGGATAAGTGGGAGCAGCACCCAGCCCAGCCTCAGGCCCCTTCCTGTCCACCTGCCGCTTTGCACACTGCTTCGTCCCTTGGAAGATGTTGGGCTGCTGGTTTTGCCTGGCATTAGGGGATCAGTTTGAAACTGGCGGTCCAAATCCCTAAGGGGTCCTGGATTGCAAGAGGGCACAGACCGGGCTAAGAAAAAAAACCCCCACACACACAAGTGCACAAATTTTGTGCACCGAGCCTCTAGTTATAAGAATAACATGTGATCGTGATATGAAGGGGCTTTACAAACTCTCCATCGCCATGTTATTAGGAAGGTTTGCCATTTTATCTTTGATGTTGTTGCTTATTTGAGGCAGAAGTCAGAGTCTAATGATTGGTCTTTCTCTGCTGTGCCACCTGCACTAGGAGATGGCTACCTCTCTGAGCCTCAGTTTCCCCACCTATCGAGGTGTTATCCCTTAGGTGAGGTCATGCTGGCCAGCGGTTCCAGTCCTGCCTTCCCACTGGAACCATCTGGAGGCTTTTTGAAATGCCCCTGTGCCCGTGGGCCCCACTCTGAACACCACAGGTGCCTGTGCAGCACGTGGTAAACTGCAGGACATAACCTACCATTTACGGGGGTGTTTCCGTTGTTGCTGATTGTTATCGATTTGATTGTTACTGACTGATGACCTCACAAGGGACTCGTTTCTCTGGAAATCAGACCGACGTGCCTATTCTGCCATCTGTCCGAAGCGTACTCTGGCCGGGAGGATTGAAGCTCCCCAGGGTCCTATTCTCGCCTCCCAGCCAGGCAGGCTGAGCGGAAATCCACTGGGTCGGACCAGAGGTGCGGGTGGGAGGCCGAGTGCGGTGGTGGGATTGGTGTCATCGGATTTGGAGCAATGCCTCCAGCCGTGGGACCACTCAGCGCTCTGTTTTATTAAAGTGACTCCGTGCCCGTCGCAGGGTGGTGATTTACCCAATTCGATTAGGAAGCCAGGAGATCATTCAACTCAAGTCCCCATATGTGGAACCGATCCGGAGTCAGCTCCAATCTGGACACACACTCTCTCTCCACTAGTCCTGGGCCTTCAGCACGCAGCCACCACCACACGCAGCACTCGCCCTCCTCAGGAGTGTCTGCACAGAGCACATACGACAGCTGTTCTCCCTGTGGTGGAATCACAGGTTCATGGGCGAGGAGGGCGGGGTGGGGTCTGGAATCTCAGGTGGGCATTTTGCATCAGCCTCTACACTATTTCTGGTCACTTTCACAGCGCCGTGATGTCTGACTAAAGCGCTGGGCTCTGATGTGATGGCCATTTTGTGCAGAAGTGATTTCCTTGTGGAAGGTTCCAGAGGGTTTCCCATCAAAGGCTATCTGAAAACAAGGAGCGAGATGAAAACCTTCTTGGGAAGCACTAAAATGTAAACGTGATTATGGCAGTGATAAACAATAATAATGATGATCACAAGGGTCCTTCTGTGAAGTTCACAGACAAATACATGTGTGACTATGTGGTCTGGTGGTGGACAGAGATGCTGCCCTGCTGTGGACACATGGGTCGCACCCACAGGAAGAGCTGGAGCTGTCGTCTCCCCACCTCGAGCCAGTGTTCTCTTCCACCTACATCCCCAACTTTCAGTGTCTGTCTCAAAGAGCCGCTGCCACACTCTCCTGGAACCTCGCCGGCTCCCCTGCCAAAGACACGCTGCTAAACTGGCTGCACGTCTGGTGTTCGATAACACGTTCTCCTTGTCACAGCGCATCCCAGGTCTTAGAATCTTGTTCTGCTTCCTCACCTCAGGGCCTCACGGATTCACATATTCATTCCACAAGCAGTCCTTGGTCATTGACTTTGGACAGAGCTTGTATAAAGGCCTTAATCTTGTCCCCTGGTGCGAGCTCACTAATCCGTCCTCCTGCTCTCCCTTCTCTGAGCAGATTATGGCCTCCGTTTTCCAGACTAAATGTTGGCATTCCTTATTGAAAAGACAAGCCAGGCTCCTGGAAGTCGCAGGGGACATATGGGGCTCCCTCCCTGTGAGTCCAGCTTCAGGCCACCTAACCAGGGTAGCAGCAGTTAAGGGGACCCAGTGAGCTGAGGACCCCAACCCAGCAGACCCCAAATGAAGCACCTAACACAGTTCCTAACATTGAAAATAGTGGGTGATGTACTTAAAATTCAACTGCAGGAAATGAGATGTTTTGCATTGTTAGGACAAGAAAGGCATCTGAAATTGGATTCAGATTAATAACCAGGAGCTGTGGCAGGCAGTGCCCTCGCTATTCAGTAGAGAACTGAGGGGAGGAGCACTAAGTGGCTGGGGAAGGGGAGGGACATGCAGGGCCTCCCTACCATCTGAGCCTTGACCAGTCTTGGCAAAATCCAAAGTCTGCCAGACACTGGCAAGTGTCTATCAAGAGTAGGATGAATTTCAAAATGATGGCCTTTCCTTTGATGTAGTATGAATGAGGATGAGTGAAATGAAATGAAAATGGATTTTGTAAAAGGACATGTAACAACAAAGCTGAATCATCCAGAGTGAAGTGAAAGGAGCCAGACACACCCCCTCAAAAATGCATATTGTATGATTCTATTTATATGAAGTCCCAAAGCGGCCCAAGTGAACCTGTGAGGCTCAAACTCTGAAGAGTGCTTCCTGCGGGGGAGGGGTGGGTAGAGATTGGGAGACGACACGGGGGTGAGGAGCGGGGGGTTCTGGGGTGCTAGTAGTGTTCTCTTTCTGGACTTGGTTGTCACATGAGCTTATTCACTTTGTGATAATTCGTTGAGCAGAATACTTACCGTGTCTTATGTATGATGGTCTTCAAAGAAATCCCAGCCTTGGATCGGGCAGCCCTGTCCATGAGATTTCGGCTTGCAATTGCTAGGGAGGTCCTCAGAATGTCCTGCCTCACATGCTAAGCCCATTTCTAGAGTCAGGGTAAAGGGTTCAAAAATCTGAGTAGAACATTAGGGCAACAGTGGCAAATTGAACAGGGCAAGGTAGGGACTGTCCTGGCTTTGGGGATCACCTGATACCAGGTCAAGTCCCACAGAATGGTAGAGATGAGATGGGTGGGCTTTAGGATTTGCTCAATTCTGGGTGCCCCAAAGTGTGCGGGTTTGTAGACAGGGGGACCTCAGATCCGTTATTTTGAACTCTCAGGAGGCCACACTGCCTCTCTCCCGGGACACACCCTCTTTGCCGTAGACAGTGGGATCAGCACAGGCTGTGGGACCGTGGCTGTGATTTTCCAACCAGCAGGTGTGGCTCTTATTTCTCAGAACAGCAAGCTACCAGGGCAAAAATGGCCAGATTTCTTTCTCAACTCTTGGCCTGGGTGAGGACACATGGCTCAGTGGAAAAGGGCAATGAAGGAAAGCTTTCGGAAGGAGAGGGTATGAACAGGCTCAGCGCTGATAAAGAAGGTCAGGGGGGTGTCTGAGGGGTCATACCACAATGGGACATAGCAGGGGGAAGGCATGTCTGAGCAAGATAATGGGAGGAGGCAAGGTTGTGGGAGACTCCATGAGGATTCAGGAGCGAGGAAGCCAGGCAGCTGGTCATGGGCAAGGTGTGGGAGCTGCTGACTAGCTACAAACCCGCTCTTTGATTCCAAACCTTCTATTTCCAAACCGTAGTCACACCCAGGGAGCCAGGGAGGAGTGAAGCCAAGATAATTGCCCTGGGGCACAGGTGCGGGGCTGACTTTTTCCCTGATTGGACCTCAACTACTGGGAGCCATTTGCCGCTATTGCTGTCACTAAAAAGTAGGTGCTCCACTCCAACTGGGATGCGTAATCTTGAGCAAGGGGCCTGTTTGCGACGGGAGGGTGGATTCAGAGAGGCAGACACCAAGTTCATATCCAGCCTAGCGTCTATCAGCCTTAAAAAATGGTCAGTGACAGCAGCAGTGGGCCTAGCGCTGGGGAACGCCAGCAGGTGTGAGCAGGACTCCCATTCAGCATAGGAGCGAGCAGCTGTGATTATGTTTCTCTCTGAAGGGTTCCGTATCCGACCACATTTGTCCTGCGGCAGCAAGATATGGAATGAGTGGGGAAATCGTTACTGAGACGCAATAATGACGCCGTGGTGTGTACGGCTAATTCCCTGGCGCAGGTGTTTCAAGGCGTCAGAAAGTGCGTATGGCTGGTAACCCATTTGCAGGATGGTCAGGAAGTCCCGGAGAAAATGGTTTCTTTTTTAGCACAGAAGATGCTTTCTGAGAGCATTTTGACACGAAAACTTTATCCAGGAGAGTTTCTTTGAGCCTGGGCCAGTGCACCAGAAAGTATAAGCAAGGACAGCATCTGCTCTCGCTGCCCCCAACCCAGTTTCCCTAATCCAGGCATTTTCTTTGCAAAACACACGGAGCCCCAATTTGGAGGGGAAGTCTGGATAGCATCTGGCCTCGGCCGAAGGTGTGATTTATAACCTGTCGCTCTCAAGCATGTTGGTGCAATGGCCCCAAGAGCAGGGAACTCTCAATAAGGCCTATGATAGAACATCGTCAGCTGGGGGGAGGGGGTGTCATACCCAAGCCCAGCTAGGATCACGGGGTCTCCAGGACTAAGAACTTGTCCGGGGTCACCGGGCCCTAAACAAGCTGGGTTAGTGGCAGTCACGTGTTTAAGATGCCCAGGCCCCAGTGGGGCGGGTAACGGAGAGGGCCTCTCTGGGACCCAGCTCTCCTGACCCTGTCCATGCGGGCCAAGGCTTGGCGGGTCAGCTGCTGTTGTGTCTGCCCATCAAAGGGGGAATAATCACACCGGCGATCACAGAGTGTCCGCAAATCGGGATGATTCCTCAGATTCGCCAGAGTTCTCTCTCCCGGTGACATGTGACAGGTTACTAACTCGCTCTGTACTTCAGCTTCCTCATCCGCTAAAGGGGGCTGCTGGTGGGGCTACTGTGAGGGTTAACTGAAACTTAAGGAATTCGGGTAACAGTGTCTGGCCCATAGTAAGTGTTCCACGCATAAGCCCATTATGAGTCTTTAACAACTTGATTTCAGTAGATGATTCTGAGGACTCGGATGGACCAGGTGGTTTTGAATGTACAGTCTGGGAGTGGGAGAGCGACTAGAAGGTCCCCGAGGACAGGCAAACTGGCTACCTCCCGGAGCCCCAGTAGAAGAGAGTCACCGATGACACCCACATACCCCAAACCTCTATTGTCACTAAGACCTCATTTCTGAGAATGTTGGGGGGATGGGAGCAGGTGGACAAACGCTTTCAGGGAGCCCATTAGGGAGTGTCCAGCTGGCAAACGGAGAACTGCCCTCTGACCAGGAGAAATGGGCAAAGGCCAGTCTTCTGGGCTCAGCAGATAAAACTCAGGCATTTCCAATGTCCCAAGATGAGCAGCTTTGCCTCTGGGTATCCCTCCCTTGGTTTTAAAAAAAAAAAATTTAAGGAAACTCTACGCTGTGTTTTTCCAAGCATTTCCACTCGGTTCATCAACTCTATTGTTTTCTGATAGTTGCGTGGAGTCTAAAGAAAAGAACATTTAGAGGCTTTGAAACCGGTTCCAAGGGTAAAAATAACATCCTCCTATCTAATAAAAGAGTAACATGCAAATGTGACCGTACCTTGGCTCCTGACTGGCTATGCTACCAGCCAGTCGGAGCAAGGGGTGGGGTGGAGAGGCGTGAGCGCCTGGCCCCAGGATAAAGTGGTGAAGTCATCAAGCACCGGGCCGGGGCACGGAGACCAAGCGATGGCAGCGACTTCGGCCAGAACTCACCACAGCTGAGTCAACTGAGGCCTGGGGGCGCTGAGAACCGTGGGGGTGGGGGGGAACGGTGGCAGCAGGGGCGGCAGTGGCGGCGGCTGCGAGAACTCACCGCAGCTGCGTCTAATGAGGCCCCTGCATTGCTAATATTACATGTAGCTTCAGCTGTTTGCCAGCAAAAAATGGAAGGCAACCGCCAGAGGGAAGGCCTCCGAGTCCCAGCTTCAGCATCCCAGCTGAAACTGACAACAGGGAGGTGGAAGTCCCACCCCCACGGAATCTGTCCAAATCAGCCGTTGGTCAGACTGCTGAAAGGCCTGTCATTCTCCTCTATCTCAGAACGTGGCAATAGAGAGGTGGGACTGTGTCCAAAGAAAAACTGTTGAAGTTTGCTCAACTCTATATTTTGGATACAGCCGAAGCTACACGTAAAAGATTAGCAATCCCAGCAAACCAGGCCTGCTCAGAAAGACTCATAATCAACAACCTCATGCATGAAATAAATGAATTAACAGAATCGTACAAGACGCTACGTGAGGTAGAAAAGGAAGCCCAATCTAAAGAAGCAGCAAAAGGTATAGCTCCCACGGAAGTAACTATGGCAATTAAATATGATCGTAATAGTGACCCAGGTAGATATAATTCTCCCCCTGTAACCGAGGTTGCTGTCATATTCAGAAACGAAGTTGGAGAACCTCCTTTTGAAAGGGACTTGCTCGTTCATTGAAAACCAGATCCCAATAATCCAAGTGGCACTAAAGTGAAACGAATCAGTATCCTGTTTCCCACATTAGATGCAATGACATATCCTATTCTTTTCCCACATGGTGACAAAGGTTGGGGAATAGATATTGCATTAAGACTCAGAGACAACAGTGTATTCAACAATAATACTAGACAAAATGTAAGAACACGAGTCATCCAAATGTAGTATTATGGGTTTCATCTCTCTGTGAGGGACACGTTCAATCCTATTTCAAATGCAGGAACGTGAACCCAACAGCTTATTATAGATTTGTATTAAAAAATGGAGGCCAATCGGATAAATTTTATTAAAGCAAACCAATCTAAGTTGAGAGTTGAAAAATATAGCGGATTGATGAATTATCTCAAATCTAGATCTGAAAATGACAATGTACCCATTGGTAAAATGGCCCTGGGGCTGCAGCATCTCCAGTTTCTCAGCTCATGCCCTCTCTCCAGGAGACTGGGGAAAACATATATGGTAAAGCTCTTTACGCCACAGCAGTCAGAGTAGTGGGACTTGGCCAGGCAGGCACATAGAAGGGCTGGGGCCCTTTCTGGCTCTGGGGTTAGGCAGCATGCCCTGTGGTCCTGGGTGCCTGTGGGTGCCTGTGGCTGCGGCCGGCCTGAGTGAAGTTGGCCCAGGTCCTGGGTGCCTATAGCTGGCCAGAGGGAGGGAAGCCTGGGTCCCAGGTGTGGGGCAAGGCAGAAGCAGTTAGGAGCAATCAGGCCAGCAGGGGAGCACTTAGGGGCAATCAGGCTGGTAGGCAGAGGTGGTTAGGGGTCACACATCCCCGAAGGGGTCCCTGATTGGAGCAGGTGCAGGCTGAGCTCAGGGAACCCCCCGCCGTGCACAAATTTCGTGCACCGGGCCACTTGTTAATAATAAATTTCTTGAAACTCTCAAGCCTACAGGTTCTATCTTATTTAACACTCGGCACCCAAGGGACTTGCATGATGACTGGGTTTGTCATTTCTTGTTTATGGGGCTTTTTCTTTTTCTTTTTCTTTTTAACTCTTTTTTTTTTTACTCTTTTTTTCCCCCCGATTGGTAAAAACAATTTATTTTATTTTATTTTTTTAATCTTTATTGTTCAGTATATTAATTACATTGTTCCCTTTTTTCCCCCCTATAGTTCCCCTCCACCTGGTACCCATCCCACCCTCCGCCCTCACCCCCCTCCACTGTCCTCTCCTTATGGGGCTTTTTCAAAAGGGAGAGAGAAACCACAGGGAAGTTCACCAAAGTTCACTGTGTGGTTCATGGCCATGCCTGCAGCCAAGATTTCCAGATCCTTTGCAGCCAGAGGAAGCGCACCCCGCTCAACTGTGTGGCATCAGTGAGGTGCAGTTGAGTTGTGCTGAGGGTTCCACGCTTGGCTTTTGGCTGGCAGAGCAAAGCCCAGAATCAGTCCCCTTCACGCACACACAGGGCCATGTGTGGTTAGGTGGCTGCTGAGTAGAAGAGAGAGTTTTCTTGGGGGTGTGCACACAGAGCTGGCTGCCTCGGGCTGCCCTTGAACGCTGTCATCTGATGACCTCTGCTGGTGGAATTCTCCCAGCGTGTGTGCATCGATGCCCGGGAGCGAGCCCAGGACCATGTTCCTCTCCCCACATTCCTTCCTCCTGGCTTGTCCTTCACAAAGAGCAGGGAGCAGGAGGCCTCTGCAGACACCCAGACCCCAGTGGTGCCCAGGCCTGAGCAGACGGTTCCCTCTAAAAGCGTGCCTGTGCCCTCTCTTACAGTGAGCCCCTGACTCCCGGTGGACACAGCAGCAGCCAATATGCCGAAGAACGTGGCGTCCACGTGTGTTTGTGTGCTGCTCCTTTTCCTGCACGTCCGTCTTCTGAGTGGTAAGTGAGGGCGCCTGCTCTGTTTCGTGGCGTGGGGTGTGTCCTGGGAAGGGGGAGGCCTCGTGGTCCTCTCGCCGTGCAGTTCTGGGAAATGAAAACACGCTGCTGGAACACTGATGGCCATGTTTGACACCATTCCTGAATGCCAACTGTTCGTGCAACGCTGGTTCCTGCGCAGCTCCCACCTTCATCCCAGAGTGCTCCCACCTTCGTCCCGGGTGCTCCCAGCTTCATCCCCGGGTGCTCCCACCTTCATCCTGGGTGCTCCCACCTTCATCCGGGGTGCTTCCACCTTCATCCCAGAGTGCTCTCACCTTCATCCCAGAATGCTCCCACCTTCATCCCAAAGTGCTCCCACCTTCATCCCGGGTGCTCCCGCCTTCATCCCAGGGTGCTCCCACCTTCATCCCAGGGTGCAGCGAGGCAGCTCCGCACCTGGGAATATAGCGGCCGCAGGGCTGTGTCAGCCACCAGCTGTGTAACCTCGAGCCCGTGACCCAGTCGCTGTGGGTTTTCACATTTTCCACTTGAGAAGTAATGGTGCCTCCACCTCAAAGGAAGTGCTGTCTGTGAGAAACCTTCGAAAACCTGTAAAGAGAAAAGAGGGGCTGTTGTTGCCTGGCCAACAGCAATGGGCACAGCCAACTCCCACCTGTGCCAATGGAGCGGATGAGTTCCCAGCTACACCAGACTGTGTCCCTGAGTGTCCACCCCTCATATTTCTGGGGGTGCATGCTTTGGGGTGTTCCTGTGTGTATATTAACTTCTCCACATGTGCCTGATTGCAGCTACTTCTCGGTGTGGACCTGTGCGGGCATCATCCGCATGCGCACCTCTGTGTGTGGACACCTCTGATCATGTGCCAGTGTGTGCTTCTCTGAGCATGCACCTGCGCATACTTCTGTGTGGGCACAGGCATGTTTCTAATGTGGGCTCCATGGACCTATGTGGGGGCCCGTGTGTGAGCCCCTGTGTAGGTGCCTGTGTGGCGGTCCCTGGGCCAGTGTGTACTTTATGGAGGTAAGGAGGCGACAGGCCATTCATTTGAACGGCCTCCTCTCCAGGGGCTGAAGGGGACCTGTGCTCACTTTACTGTCCTCTGTTGAGTTTCTAGAGGTACTGCTGGCAGCCAGTGAAATGAAAGAGACTTTCGGAGAGAGCAAAGGGAGGCAGAGATGGGTAGAATCCGGGGGGAGCGCTAAGAGCTCAGATCAGCAGCAGTGGCCTCTCTGCTCCTCTCTGAGCCACAGGACTTAGGTGTGTGTTTTTTAATTTTTTTAATAAATCTTTATTGTTCAAATTATTACAGATGTGCCTCTCCCCTCCCATAGCTCCCCTCTACCCGATCCCCCTCCCTACCCCATGCCCTTACCCCCCACCACTCTCTTCATCCATAGGTGTACGATTTTTGTCCAGTCTCTTCCCGCACCCCTCACACCCTCTTCCCCCTGAGAATTGTCAGAACACTCCGTTTCTGTTCATCAGTCCATTCTGTTCATCAGATTTTTCATTCATTTAGTTTTTAGTTTCACTAGGTGGCACTTTTCTTTCTACCTCACACACTCCTCCGCAGCCATAATGAGAAGCACACAAAACCCAAGCCGTGTGCCAGGCTGTGAAACTGCCCTAGACGAGCAGTATGACAGCCATGGGCAGCAAGCGCCAGGCGGCCTGGAGGGCTGGAGGGCTGGTTGGTAGGGCTTGGGTGGGGCTTGGAGCTGTGTGGCTCAGCCCACCATCAGCCCGTCCGCCTCGGCCCAGCCTGCGAAATGCCATTCACTAGATCCTGCTTTCTGGCCAGTGTTACCTGGAACCTCCTCGCCCCATCCTTTGGGGTCCGCTGCTCAGCTGGAAGTTCTGGCTCAGGAGCCAGCATGAGGGGAGAGGAGATGAGAGTGAGAGAACAGAGAGAGAATCCCTGCTCTCATGGCTGAGACCCACACCTGACAGCTCTCCTTCCAGCTCCTGGCTCCAAACCAAGCGTGCAGGCTTCTAGCTCAGCGAAAAGGGGACAGACCAGGGTCACATGGGGGCGTGACTCCCAGCCCAGCATCAGGGCCAACTCTCAGGGCCACACATTCCCTCTGGGACCTGACAGATAAGGAGGAACGCAGGGGCCAACTCACCAAGAACTTCACGGTTTAGGCAACTAGAACATTCTGTTCCCTTGACGTTGTACTTTCCATGTCCCCTCTTCCAGACCTTCCAGCTTCCATCTGGGACTGGGCGGTCATCACGGTAGCTCCGAACCAGGAGACCAGCTCCCCACGCCCCAACTTCTCTCCATGGTTCCTGTCCCCCAGAAACCATAACATTACAAGGAAGCCCTTCGTCCCTCACCACATAAAGACCCAAGGAGGGGTGGGGGGTGTAAAAGAAAAAGACGCTGGAAACCAAGATTCAGAAATGGGGTGGGGGCAATGGGGAGATGTACTGTGAGACTGGGTCGCAGGTTAAAGCGGAATGGAATTAAGGAAAACTGAAGGGGAGAGGAAGGAAAGTAGATGGGAAGGGGGAGGGGAAGGTGGAAGCTGAGGGAGGAGCACCAGTAACACAATGAATCACAGAAGATCAGACATTGAGGAAATGGCAGGAAGATGTAGATCAGGGAGCAGAGTGACAAGTGCCAGAGAGCACTGTGTCAGCAAAGGGGGGAATTCACTTTAGGGACACCCTCATGCCGTGGCAGGTACCAGCTCATAGACTCCATGTGCTTATGGAAGGGCCACATGCTCCTCAGCCCAGCCTACTCCTTATGCGTACTCTCTGTTGGAATTTTACAGTTTGTCACTTGACCCTAGATTGCTATATCTCCATCGCACATAGCACACACACACACACCACCACCACCATCTCTCCATTTCCACTGCAAAGCTGTCTCCCTTTCTCACACTCTCTACCTTCCTCTCTCTTTCTTCCTCTCTCTCTGTTATTCTCCCTCTCTGATATTCTCTCTCTCTCTCTCTCTCTCTCTCTCTCTCTCTCTCTCTCTATCCTGCCAACAAGGGGCAGCCCACAGAGGAAGGTTGCTAGCTGCTAGCACTTTGGCATTTCTGAGCCCCCCACCCCTAGGCCTCTTCACCCCAAGATCTTGTCACTGGCAGGGTCCCCTCTACCTGCTCTTGTCACCAGCAGGTTGACCGAATGAATGCTTGAATTGAATGGACCTTGAGGTTGATTCCAGCGGCTTCTGGCTTTTTCTAGGACAGTCCCCTCCTGGGAAGCCCAAGATCTCGAAATGTCGTTCCACCGAAAAGGAGACCTTCACGTGCTGGTGGACCCCGGGGCCAGACGGAGGACTTCCCACCAACTACACGCTCACTTACCACAAGGAAGGGTGAGTGCTCCCGCTCCAGGCAGCGCAGGGCTGCTTCTGAGTGAGAACCCCCACACGGCCCCGGCGGACGCCAATAAGCCTCTTTCTTCCCGGGAAGGGACCCAAGCATCCATGTCCACATCCTCCTGTTAACGTCCTTGAAGCGCTCACTCAATGTGCATCAGCTCATCCTCCACCACAGCTGTAGGTGTTTCTCTCTTTTCCATGTCCAGTGAAGAAAGAGAGCGGTCCAGTTACTGAGTAGAGGAGCTGGGTATTGAGAAATAAAAGAAAGAAAGAAGACACAAAATGGAAGGGAAAAAGCTGGGACCGGGTGGGACCACCGTCCTCTCTGATGGAGGGACAGGGACCCAGAGCCAACGCAGCGTGTTTATTTATACCCCCCAAACACCAAGAAGTTTCACCAAAAATTAAGACAAAGGAGATTATTTACATTCTTGAGTAGGCCTGAGCACTCCTGGTACTTAACTGGATTGACATATGAAAGTCCCACTACCTGGGCGAAGGTGAGAGTCAAGCTGATAACACTCTTGCCTTTTGGCAAAGCATGTTCCCAGGGTGTGGCCTTGCATGTCGCCTTGAGTTCAGCTGACCATAATTAAAGAAATGCCCATGTGCCTTCCCAGGCACTATCTACATCCAGCAATACATGTAGTGTCCCCTTCTCCGGAGTTGTGCTTTCCGGGGTTTTAGTGGCTGGCGATCAGCCACAGTCCCAAAAGTATTAAGTGGGCAATTCCAAAACATAAACAGTTCCTACGTTTTAAATCGTGTGCCCTTCTGAGCCACCTGGTGAAATTGCACACTACCCTGCTTCATCCCACCCGGAATGTGAGTCCTCCCTTTGTCCAGCGTGTGCAGGTCGTGTAGCTACCCGCCTGCTAGTCACATGGGCTATCAGATCCATCACGTAGCCCGTGGTAGCCTAACGCTACACCACGTGCCTGCGTTCTCCTCACTCCATCTCGTCACATCGGCCTGAGTCACCCCACCTCATCAGGAAAAGGGTGAGTACAATAGCCTAAGGTATTTTGAGAGAGAGAGAACATTCATATGACTTTTATTACAGTATATTGTTACCATTGTTCTACTTTAATACTGGTTATTATTGTTAATCTCTTACTGCACCTCATTTATAAAATTAAACTGTATCATAGGTATGTATAGAAAAAACAATATAGATGTGGTTCGGTACTCCCCAGCATTCCAGGCATCTACCTTGGTCTGAGAACATATCCCCCTGGATAAGGAGAGACTACAATAGCCCTGTTTCCAACTGCCTGTCCCAGACTTAGGCTGCAGCCAAGGTCGCATATACGTGTTGGCTGAGTGTTCGCTCATCTCCAATGCTTATGTGTAAGCATCAGGCTATTTATAATTTGTTTTGGTAAGAATGACTTTTGCAACATAAAAAGACAATCATGGGACATTAGCTTTTCAAAGGAGTTTTGTGCCCAAGAACAGTAAGAGCCCTACAGGAAGGTGAGGGTTTTCCCTTAGGAAATTGCTAACCCCAGATCCTTAATCTCCCAACCTGGGAGCCCAGGTTGCAGTGTGGACTGAAAGAGGTAATCTGTGGGTGAGGCTCTCGTTACCCCTCAGTGAGAGCCTCCTGGAACTTCGGGGAGAGCCGTCTCCTTCCCCAGGGAAGCACCACGCACTGGAAGCAGCAACTGGTCCATCACCCAGCGCCTGCACTGTGTGTACACAGAGCTGTCAGCCCTTCTGGGACCCACAGGGTAGCAGGGAACCCATTCGGAGCACCCCGAATGGGATACTTCTCCACACCTGTGGGGAGCCTCTTGTGTTGAGGTCCCCAAGGCTCAGGAGAACAGACTGATGAGCCGCTTGGGCCAGAAGTATCTTTCCTCAGTCACATCACTGTTGCTGACTTGGTGCAGTCTGAAATATGCTGGTATCAGCTTTTATTCTCTTGCACCTTCTTTAAATGAGATGTAGTTCAGTATACATGTGCAATGAAGGCTGCATGTGTGTGCCCCTGAGTGCTATGTGCAGGGGAAGGTCCCTGTTTCCTGTGACGACCCAGGGGTGGGACCGTGGGCAGGTGGTGTGTTGGCTGTTGAAAGTTCCAGCATAGCCGAAACCGGTTTGGCTCAGTGGATAGAGCGTCGGCCTTTGGACTGAAAGGTCCCGGGTTCGATTCCGGTCAAGGGCATGTACCTTGGCTGCGGGCACATCTCCAGTAGGGGGTGTGCAAGAGGCAGCTGATCGATGTTTCTCTCTCATCGATGTTTCTGATTTTCTATCCCTCTCTCTTCCTCTCTGTGAAAAATCAATAAAATATATTTTTTAAAAAAAAGAAAAAGAAAGTTCCAGCATATATTGGCAGGGGGCATATATCGCAAAGCCCACAAAATGCTACAGAAAGGAAGTGTTGGTGAGAAGCAGAGTCAGCAAGCTCTGAAGTGGCTTTTCCACCCCCTTCCCCAGCATTCTCTCCCGTCTCACTCCCAGGGCACAAAGCTTAGGGGTGCCGGTCTTCAGCGCTGATCCCCAAAATCCAGTGGTATTGACCTATTAAGAAAAAACTAGGCTCTTTTTACTACTTTCTTACTCACGCCCAGTATATAATATGTTGCAGAAATCCATTCACCTATGAATGTCCAGACTACAAAACCCGTGGCCCCAACTCCTGTTACTTTGACAAGAAGCACACCTCCATTTGGACAATGTACATCATCACAGTGAACGCCACCAACGAGATGGGAAGCAACGCCTCAGATCCGCATTACGTGGATGTGACTTACATCGGTAAGGGGGTGGGTGAGGAACTTCTTACTCCGTGACAGACTACCAACAGGCAAGCTTCCTTTGGAGTCTTCCTGGCTTATGGGTGAATCACCAGAAAGCAAGAGGAGAAAATGCACAATATTCTCATCAACGGAGAATTTTTATTGAATCATTCATGACAGTATTTGGGGTCCTTGTGTTTCTCTTCTTCCCTTTGACCTTTCTTCCCATCCCCTTGCACCCAACAGGAGTGTTCTATTTATGCTTCTTTTATCAGTCCTTCCCTCCAGCCCTCCTCCTACAATGTCCCCTTCCGCAGCGACAAGCTGGGACTGCTGTTCACTCCCCAACCAGAGTAGCAGCTCTTGGAGTTCATCTGCTTCTACACCCACGGGACCAGCTCCAGCTGCTTTGCCCAAATTGAATGCTCAGTGTACACATCCTTCTTAGCAACTGGAACTCTTCTTTTACAAATAAAGAATTTGGGGAGCAAAGCGTGTTACTTGAACAGCAGGCTGAAGGCCATAACCACATGTACAAGGTGTGCGGACCCCATGAGCAAAGCAAAACAAAGTCAACCCAAGAGCTGTTTCTTGCTTTGCATGATCCACATTGAGCTGTGGGGCAAGTGGACATCACTGTAGTAGCCTCTGTGGTTTAACAGGGATGACAAAGGGAATCTTAGGACAAGGTATGGGTTAGCCAGGACTAGGGCCAGCCCCTCAGCTTTAATAATAATCTAGGGAGAAGTATTTAATTCAAGGTTACTTAAGACTTACCTAACGCAACCCAACAGGGAAAATTAGCCTGGGAATCTCAAATATGTACTTCCTGTCATTGCCTTATCGTGTTATCAGTGGCTAATAACACCAACTGGCTCACTTTTAAAATATATATATTTTATTGATTTTTTACAGAGAGTAAGGGAGAGGGATAGAAAATCAGAAACATCGATGAGAGAGAAACATTGACCAGCTGCCTCCTGCACACCTCCTACTGGGGATGTGCCCGCAACCAAGGTACATGCCCTTGACCGGAATCGAACCCGGAAACTCTCAGTCCGCAGGCTGATGCTCTATCCACTGAGCCAAACCGGTTTTGGCCAACTGGCTCACATTTGAATGTTTTCTGCCCCCAGCACATCATTCCAATGAGCGTGGAGGTAGAAAGTGAATTGAATCTTAGTTTAGGAAAATCCAAAAGGCAACCCCACTGACAAATCAGAATACAATAAATTTCAGTCATATAAATTTGCTTGAGATATAAAGTCCTTAGGATACTAAATGACAAATAATTTCTTCTTTGTGGTTCTTTCTTGAATTGCCTTGCCCTCAAATATTCAACTAGTATTTGAGAGCAAAACAGTGAAAGCTAGAACAGTTCTAAAATGAGTAACTGCTATATCACTTGAAAGCAGTGATTCTCAACTGGGGTCTGTTTTGCCTCCCACAGATGTTTGGCAATGGCAGGAGACATTTTTCATTATCATAGCCCAGGGAGGGGAGGCAAGGGTATTACTGACATCTAAAAGGCAGAGACCAGACATGCTGCTATGCATCCCACAATGCTCAGGGTGGCCCCACAACAATGACTTACCTGGTCCAAAATACAAATGATGCTGAGGGTGAGAAGCTGCTTTAAAGACTTCACCCTGGACATTTTACATGGACTTCTTTATTTTTTGGATCAGAGACATTTCTCAGAATTGTGTTTAACTTGAAACTTATATTGAATAACTCATGTTTGTTTTAGGGAGTGCATGTAAAGCAATCTTTCTTAGGTATTTGCTTAGTAACATAGAAGCATTAGGATTAGTGGCAAATTTTCCAACGTTCCTTTTGTAGGTTATAATGTCAAGTACACTATCGCTACACTCACTCTTATGCCACCTGGTGTGGAGAGTGGGCTGAGGGGGTGATAAATGAAGAGAGCAAGTATTACTAACTAGCAAGACTGAGACTAGGATAAGGCAAGCCAGGGTTCTAGGCATCTCACTCTCAATGAGGCACTCGCAGACTTGTACTTGAAGGAATATGAGAGTGCCTCCTTAATTTTTTTTAATATACATATAACATAAAATTCACCATTTTAACCATTTTAAAGTATGCAACTTAGCGCTCGGTATTAGTTCATTCTCAATGTCATGCAACCGTCACCACTATCTAGTTCCAGAGAACTTTCCTGGCTCCAAATACCCATTAAGTAGTTACTTCAGATTTACCCCCCTACCTCCAGCCCTACTAATCTGCATTCTTTCTCTACAGATTTGCCTATTCTGGATATGTTTTATATATACACACACACACACACACACACACACACACACACACACACACGGAGTCATATCATAGATGGCCTTTGTGTCTGGCTTCTTTCATGTAATGTTCTCAAGATTCATCCATGTTGTAGCCTGTATCAATACATACTGCCTTCCTCTTTATGACTGAATAAGGTTTCATTCTATGGATATTGTTTAGCCATTCATCAGTTGATGGACAATTGGGTTGTTTTCATCTATTGGCTGTTGTGAATAGTGCTGCTGTGAACATTCATGGATGAGTGTTTGTTTGAACACCTGCCTTCGTTTCTTTTGGTATGTTGGCTAGGATTTGAAATTCATGGTGACATGACTTAATATTTAACCTTGTAAGTTCCAGACTTTTTCACAGCATTGCACCATTTTACATTCCCACCAGCAATGCATGAGGGAACGTCTTCAACACCCTCCTTGTTACTTTTCAGTCCTTGAATTTCAGCCATCCTAAGTGGGGATGAAATGGTATCTTGTTGTGATCTTGACTTGTGTTTCCCAAGTGACCGATGATACTGAGGGTCTTTCATGTGCTTGTTGGCCATTTGTGCCTCCTGAAACTTTGCACCCTACACATCTCCCTTGCTTCAACCTGATCCCAACTCTGCTGACCAGCACCTGACATCAAATACAAGGTGTCTCATAAGCAGGGTGGAGTGAGACAGAAAGGCATATAGTTTTGTGTTCACATACCACTTTTTCTAAATATGGGATTTCTTTCCTATTTTCAGTTGAACCAGACCCTCCAATGAACCTGACTTTGGAACTGAAACATCCAGAAGACCACAAACCGTACCTGTGGATAAAATGGCGTCCCCCTGCCCGGGTCGATGTAAGATCCGGCTGGCTCACACTGCAATACGAAATTCGGTTAAAGCCTGAAAAAGCAAGTGAGTGGGAGGTGAGTCAACCACGAGCATTTGGAAGGAACCACTTCCTTTGACAAAAATGAAACTCTTGCTACGGGCAACAGGTCATGCCTCCTAACTACTGGGTATCATGTTGCCCTCCTGATGCTGATGTGGAAGGG
Source organism: Antrozous pallidus (assembly GCA_027563665.1). Lineage (NCBI taxonomy): Eukaryota > Metazoa > Chordata > Mammalia > Chiroptera > Vespertilionidae > Antrozous > Antrozous pallidus. The sequence continues at coordinate 4,932,366 of CM050512.1, read as the reverse complement.
CCTTCTCCCCTCCCTTGGGATTGAGGGGGTGCATCTTCACAGCTCTCCCAAGGCTAATCCCTTCTTTGCACTGAACAATCTCTTCCACCAGGTTTCCAAACCACCTCCCTCAGAATATCATAGATCTAGACACCTAGGAGAGTACTTCAATGGCACTAAGTGGGAGGGGAAAATCTCAGTGTAACCAGTCAATGGCCAGTGGCATTTTTATTCACTTCAAATTATTTTAATGTAAAGAAATAATACAGAGGCCCTGGCCGGGTAGTTTGGTTGGTTGGCGTATTGTCCTGATATGCCAAAGTTGTGGGTTCAGTCCCCAGGTTGGACACATACAAGAAGCAATCAATTAATGCAAGAATAAGTAGAACAACAAAATCAATGTTCTCTCTCTGTGTCTCTCAAATAAATGTTTTTAAAGTAATAAATAATACAATAAATTATAGAGATTAGTTGGCAACCGGTGGTTCGCAGACCACTGGTGTTCCATGAGGTCTGAAAGGTTGGCAACCACTGCTTTAGATTATCTCTTTTAGAAAGGAAACATTTTTATTTTATTTTATTTTATTTTATTTATTTATTTATTTATTTATTTATTAGAAAGGAAACATTTTTTAACATAGCCAAAATAAGAAAATCAGACACGGAAAATTAACTGAAATTTTTACATAATTCAAATAGCCTGTCTGTATTTTAGTTTCCCCAATTGCTTCAAAAACAAGTCTTTAGTAGCTAGTTTGTCCAAATCAGCTTCCATCCAGGACAGTGCACGTGACTGGTCGTTAGTTATGTGCCTTCAGTCTCAGTGTGCTCAGGAACCAGGCTCTTTGTCCCAGAGAGTGCTCTCTCTTTTGCATTAATCACGTTAGTTCTTTGTGAGGTCATTTTGCTAATTTCTCTGCCTCTATATTTTCTGTAACCAGACATTAGATCTAAAGAATTGATTTGATTCAGGTTGGACAATTTGGGGCAAGAATACTTCAGAGGTGACATTCTATTACTTCCTATCACATCATGTCAGGGGACACAAACCATCTGGTTGAGCTCAGAAATGATGCTAAAATTGACCCTGGGTTAGGGGTCAACCTGGTGCCTGAATTGTAAAGTCACATTTAATTTGTGCACTATTGCATCAACATATATTCCAGTTCTCTTCCACCTGGTGGCTTTACTTAAATGGTCCTTGAATCAATTACTTCATTGGGACTCACAAAATAACTGTTTTATGATGTTATTGACTGGTTACCTTCTGTAAAGAAGAAATTTGAAGGCAGTGGGGCAGATGCGGAATATTTGTCTTCCTGAAATAGGGTTCCAAATGGAGAGGTAGGCAACCTGTTAATTTTTGTGTGAACAATGTTTCAGAGAGAAAAAGGATGGGCTGAGAGGGTGGAATGATGAGAGCAAGGTATCTACTGAGTCTGATCATCTGGTCTCACTCCTCCAATAGTTCCTTCTCTAAGGGGAAAGTCTGTTTCTTTAGAAGACAAGTCAGAGTGACTCCTGCTTTCCTTGCTCCTCCTTAGGTTCATTTCGCGGGGCAGCAAACTCAGTTTAAGGTTCTCAGCTTATACCCAGGAAAGAAATACCTTGTGCAGGTTCGCTGCAAGCCAGACCACGGATTCTGGAGCGTGTGGGGCCCAGAAGTCTCCATTCAGATACCTGATGGTGAGTGTCTTGGCTACGTTTTGCTTATATCCTTAAATATTTTTAGAATAGAATGGATATAGTGATTTTGGGTGTCACCAGTACTAATAGAGAAACTATTTTTAGCGTTAGTAAGAGGGATGAGGAGAGGTCTGACGATCGTTTCTCCACTCAACACAAAGACACTTGGAAGTGTAGCAGTGTTGGGGTCACTGTTGGTGGGGACCAGTTTCCAAAGCTGCAGACAGAGTACTGCTGGGTTCTCTCCCTGAGCCAACTGCGCGAGGAGGCGCGCGGAGGCAGACCACGACATCTTGAAGGGGAAGGGCCTGAAAATATACAGCTACGGTACCGGTACTGGCTGGACCGCTGAGACTCCCGGAGCACCGGCGCCCAGTTGGCGCGGAGGCGCGCAGAGCCCAGGGAGCTCTAAACTCCAGCACGGAAAGGTCAGATTTCCCTGGGGGTACTTTTGGCAGGAAACTGAGGGGGCTGGCAGTCTGGGAGATCTGCACCTTGGAACTCAAAACCTGGAGATCTGCACCTGAAATAAAATCTGTGGCTGTTGGAGCTGGTAAACGTGGGAGAGGGCCCTTTGAGCTGGTGGCAGAGTTAATCCCTGGAGCGCAATCAGTTTGGACCAGACAGAGGAGGGAAACCCGGAAGATTTTGGGAAGATCCTGGCTGCTAAAACAGCAGTCACCATTAGAGAGGCAGTATTGTTTAGTTCAGGATAGAGAGGACCAATAGACCCAGAAGTCAATCTAGAAACACTGCCACCCAGGAGCCAAATCACAAATTGACTCTTATGTGACAGGGAATTGATTATATTTTCTCTTCGAACTTGGGAATACAGTCTATTTTCATCTACACTTTAGTATCTTTTACTCTACTTCAACTTCACCTTTATACCACCACTCTCTTGCTAACCTTTCCCTATTTAGTGCCTTGTTTCCCTTACACTTTTCCCGCTTTAGATTTACCTAATTATTTCCCCTTACCCCCTGTTAAAATTTCACCCCACTGATATATCTAATCTCCAACCACCTACTCCAAGTGCATATATACCTCTAGCTTCTCTGACTTCACTATCTTAAAGTGTTTTTATCCCTGTCCTATTGTTGTTGTTTACTTGACTGTTGATTATATTGATTTTTTAAGCAGGTTTATGAGATTGATTTGCTTATTCTGTTATTTTGGTTTGTCTTGTAGGGGGGGTTATTTTTATTTTTGGTGTTGTTTCTTGTTTTGTTGTCCTCATCTGCATTGTTTTTGAGATAGATTTTTGCTTCTGTGTGCCCTCACCTCTCTTGATATTGGTAGTTGTATGTAATTTGTATCAATCTCCAAGTACTTGTTGCAGGTTTTGGTTCGGATTAGGAGCTATCCTATAGGAGTTTTCACCCCACATTTATAATTTACTCCTTTTTTTTCTTTTTTTCTTCTCCCCCTTTTCCCATTATCATTTTGGCATTCCAGTCTTTCTTTTTTGTGAGTGTGTGTGGGGGGGGGTCTCTTTCTTTTTGTGTGAGTGTGGGTGTGTGAGTGTCTGTGTGGGTCTGGGGGAGGTTCTCTTTCTTTTTTCCCACCTAACACCGAATTTGCCTTTCTCTGGTGGTCACCTTTATTTGGAATTACAATTACTTTGACTACATTCTGGTTCAGTGCCTGGTGCGTTGCACCTGGTTGTGTTGTATTTTGTGCCTTTAAATCAACGCAGGAGAGTGAGAACTATATAACCAGATACACAGAGAAGAGAGACCATGGGAAGACAAAGAAACAGCCCACATATGAAAGAAAAGCAAGGCTCGCCAGAAAAGGAGGTAAACGAAATGGAAGTTAACAACCTGTCAGAGAAAGAATTCAGAGAAATGGTCATAAGGTGGCTGAAAAGAATGGAAGACAAATTTGATAATATGAGTAAGAACCAAGAGGAAATGAGGAAGACCCAGGAAGAAATGATGAAGAGCCTAGAAGAAATGAAGAGGAGCCAAGGAGAAATGAAGAGGAGCCAAGAAGAAATGAAAAGTGACATTGCTGAAGTAAAGAACTCAATAGAAAGTATTAAGAGTAGACTAGAAGAAGCAGAGGATCGCATCAGTAAGCTAGAAGACCAGGTAGGAAAAAATAACCAACTAGAGCAGCTTTAAGAAAAAAAATTAAAAAGCAGGAGGAGAGCCTAAGGGAACTTTGGGACAACATGAAACAAAACAACATCTGTATAATTGGGCTTCCAGAAGGACAGGAAACTGAGCAAGGAATAGAAAACCTGTTGGAAGAAATAATGACAGAAAACTTTCCTGATATAGGAAAGGAAAAACCCACACAAATCCAAGAAGCTCACAGAGTCCCAAGCAAAATAAACCCCAAAAGACCTACGCCAAGGCACATTATAATTAAATTGGCAAACACCAATGACAAAGTAAGAATCTTAAAAGCTGCCAGAGAGAGACAGAAAGTCACCTACAAAGGAACCCCCATCAGACTAACAAGTGATCTCTCAACAGAAACCTATCAGGCCAGAAGGCAGTGGAATGAAATTTACAAAGTCATGCAAAGGAAGGGTCTGAATCCTAGAATACCATACCCAGCAAGGCTCTCAATCAAAATTGAAGGTCAAATCAGGAGCTTCACAGATAAAAAAGGACTAAGGGAATTTGTCACCACCAAACCAGCAATGCAAGAAATGCTAAAGGATCTGCTGTAAAAAGAAATAGGAAGCGAAGAAGGAACACAGGGGTAAAGAACAAAAATGGCAACATATAAGCACCTATCAATAATAACTTTATTTTTTTATTGTTCAGTTTATTAATTACATTGTTTCCCCTTTTTTATCCCCCTATATCTTCCCTCCACCCTGTACCTATCCCACCCTCCTCCCTCACCTCCCTCTCCCCAATGTCCTCTCCCATTGTTGCAAGATTTTTGTCCAATCTCTTGCTGTACTTCCAACAACACTTTTCTCCCCAAGAATTGTCAGTCCATTCCCTCTCTATGTCCATGTTTCTGTTATAGTCACCAGTTTATCTTGTTCATCAGCCTGTCAATTCACTTGAGTTTTATGTTCATTTGTTGATAGATGTGTATTTGTTGTTCATAATTTATATTTTTACCTTTTTCTTCTTCCTCTTCTTAAAGAATATCTTTCAGCATTTCATATAATACTGGTTTGGTGGTGATGAACTCCTTTAGCTTTTTCTTATCTGCAAAGCACTTTATCTGATCCTCAATTCTGAATGATAGCTTTGCTGGATAGAGTAATCTTGGTTGTAGATTCTTGCTCTTCATTATTTTGAATATTTCTTGCCACTCGCGTCTGGCCTGCATCGTTTCTGTTGAGAAATCCGCTGACAATCGGATGGGTGCTCCCCTGTAGGTAACCAACTGTTTTTCTCTTGCTGCTTTTAATATTCCTCTCTTTATCTTTTGCTCTTGGCATTTTAATTATGATATGTCTTGGTGTGGTCCTCTTTAGATTCCTATATTTTGGGGTTCTGTGTACTTCTTGGGCTTTTAAGTCAGTTTCTTTCACCAGGTGGGGAAAGTTTTCAGTCACTATTTCTTCAAGTAGGTTTTCATTAACTTGCTCTCTCTCTTTTTCTGGCACCCCAATAATCCGGATGTTGGCTTGCTTGAAGTTGTCCCAGAGGCCCCTTATGCTATCTTCAATTATCTGAATTCTTTTTGTTTCTTGCTTTTCCAGCTGAGTGGATTTTGGTTCTTTGTATTTCAAATCTTTGACTTGGTTCTTGTGGCCCTCTAGACTGCTTTTAGGACTTTGTGTAATATTTTTTATTTCAGTCTGTGTATGCTTGATTTCTAGTTGGTCCTTTTTTTTATCTGTGAGGGTCTGGTTCGTATCCTCAGAGGTCTTGTTCATTTCCCTGAGGGTCCCATTCATTTCCTTGTAAGTATCATTCATCTCCTTGTAATTCTCATTCATTTGCTGGTTGGTCTTGTTTATTTCCTGGTAATTCTCATTAAGTTGATCGGCCTTTTGTAGGAGCCTTTTGAAAAGCCTTATAATGGTGGTTTTGAACTCTATGTCTTGTCGTCTTTTCTCCTCCATTTCTTTCACACCTGATTTCTTTCCATGTCTCTGCATGGTGGCTGCTTTATGTGGTGGATATCCTCAAAGGGACAGTGGCTCAGCCTCCCCAGTTACCTGAGGTGGGTACTCTTACTGCAATCCTTTATGGGTTGTATTCAGTGTTTTTGAATTTAAACCCAGCTTGTTGTTGTTAGCCCTGGGAGGGTTTGACCTCCAGGCCAATTGGCTGTGAAGGGAGACTGTGTTCAGGTTGGATGGACGGAGTCTCTGAGCTGCGCGGCAGGGGCAACGGCAGCGGCAGCTGGGTCCTATGCAGCGCTCGTGCGTGCAGGTCTCTGTTGGCTGGGGATGGCTGCAGACTCCTCCAAGAGAAAGCCGCTAGTCTCTTCCCCTTGCCAGACAACTCTGCCTTTCCCCAAATGTGCCTGCTCACCAAAAGTCTAGCCCAGGGCTGTAAAATAGATGGTTTCCGGAACCAGGAGACAAGTTTCCAGGGGGCAAGTCGCGGGTTTGCGCGACCCTTGGGACTAGGAGCCTCTGAAGCGCCCCGCATCCAGGGTGCGTCCCCAGGACCTCGGACCTCTCCCAGCTCAGGAAATCTGGGCTGTGGGATGCCTCCACACTTCCCCGTCAGAGAAATCCAGCCAGTCTCTGCTCCAGCCCCAGCCTGCACGCGCGCATGACCAGGGCGGCTCCTAACCTGTTTCCGTCTGAAAGGCTGCGCTCCTGCCAGTCCTGAGTCTGTGTCCCACCTCTGCTCCTATTAGTGGAGTTTACATTCAGCCAGCTTTCTGGCTATTCTGGGTGCTTGTCTGTTCTGCTGTTATGTTGTAGTTCCTAAATCGTTGCGCGGGGCAGAACAATAGGTGTTTTGCTTATGCCGCCATCTTGGTGTGAGAGACCTCAATAATAATTTTAAATGTAAATGGTTTAAATGCTCCAATCAAAAGACATAGGGTAATAGACTGGATAAGAAAACACAACCCATGTATCTGCTGTCTACAAGAAACCCACCTCCGAAAAAAAGACGCACACAGACTGAGGATGAAAGGTTGGAAAAAAGTTATTCAGGCGAATGGAAATGAAAAAAAAGCTGGGGTAGCCATACTTATATCTGACAAATTAGATCTCAAAGTGAAGGACATAACAAGAAATAAAGAAGGCCACTTCATAATACTAAAGGGAGCAATTCAACAAGAAGAAATAACTCTGGTAAACATATACGCACCCAATACAGGAGCACCCAAATATATACAAAAACTCCTAGAGGACATCAAGGGAGAGATAGACAGCAATACAATCATAGTAGGAGACTTTAATACCCCATTATCACCATTGGACAGATCCTCTAAACAAAAAATCAGTAAAGAAACATCAATCCTCAATGACTCACTGGACCAGATGGAATTAATTGACATCTTCAGATCATTTCACCCCAAAGCCACAGAATATACATTCTTTTCAAGTGCCCATGGGTCATTCTCAAAGATAGACCATGTGTTGGGTCATAGGCAAAGTCTCTCCAAATTCAAGAAGATAGAAATCATATCAAGTATATTCTCAGATCACAGTGGCATAAAGCTGGAAATCAACTACAATAGAAACAATCCAAAGAAATCGAACACATGGAGACTAAACAGCATGCTATTAAACTATGACTGGGTTACTAGAGAGATTAAGGAAGGGATAGAAAACATCATGGAAACAAATGACAATGATAGCACAACAATCCAAAATCTATGGGACACAGTGAAAGCAGTTCTGAGAAGGAAGTTCATAGCTCTACAATCCTACTGCAAAAAACTAGGAACAGCGGCAATAAATTATCTAACCCAACAACTCAAAGAGTTAGAAAGAAAGCAACAAGAAAAGCCCAGTGTAAGCAGAAGGAAGGAAATAGTAAAAATCAGAGCAGAAATAAATGACATAGAGACCAAAGAAACAATACGGAAGATCAACAAAACCAAGAGCTGGTTCTTTGAAAGGATTAACAAGATTGATGAACCTCTAGCCAGACTCACCAAGAAGCAAAGAGAGAGGACCCTAATAAATAAAATCAGAAATGAAAGAAGTGAAATAACAACAGACCTCATTGAAATACAAAGGATTGTTAAAAAATACTATGAACAACTCTACTCCAACAAACTGGACAACCTGGAGGAAATGGATATGTTTCTAGAAAAATATAACCTCCCAAAACTCAATCAAGAAGAATCTAAACAACTCAATAGACCCATAACTGTGGAAGAAATTGAAGCAGTCATCATAAAGCTTCCAGCAAACAAAAGCCCAGGGCCAGACGGCTTCACAGGGGAGTTTTACCGAACATTCAAGGAAGAACTAAAACCTATATTCCTCAGACTATTCCAGAAAATTCAAGAGGATGGAACACTTCCAAACTCCTTCTATGAAGCTAGCATCACCCTAATACCAAAACCAGATAAAGACAACACAATGAAAGAGAATTACAGGCCAATATCCCTCATGAATATAGATGCCAAAATCCTCAATAAAAGTCTATCAAATCGGATCCAGCAGTACATCAGAAAGATCATACACCATGACCAAGTAGGATTTATCCCAGGAATGCAAGGATGGTACAATATCCGCAAATCAATAAATGTGATACATCACATTAACAAATTGAGAGATAAAAGTCACATAGTCATATTAATTGATGCAGAAAAAGCATTTGACAAAATCCAACATCCTTTCTTAATAAAAACTCTCAATAAGGTAGGAATAGAAGGATCATACCTCAACATAATAAAAGCCATATATGATAAACCCACAGCATACATCATACTCAATGGGCAAAAACTACAACCATTTCCCCTAAGAACAGGAACAAGACAGGGTTGCCCACTTTCACCACTCCTGTTCAACATAGTACTGGAAGTATTAGCCATTGCAATTAGACAAGAAGAAGAAATAAAAGGCATCCAAATTGGAAAAGAAGAAGTTAAGCTATCCTTATTTGCAGATGACATGATATTGTACATAAAAAACCCGAAAGACTCCATAAAAAAGTTAGTAGACTTAATAAATGAGTTCAGCAACGTAGCAGGCTACAAAATTAATGCCAAGAAATCTATGGCATTTCTATACACTAATAGTGAACTTACAGAAAGAGAGACTAAAAAAGCAATCCCATTTACCATCACACCAAAAAAATTAAGATACCTAGGAATAAACTTAACTAAGGAGGTAAAAGATCTATTTGTAGAAAACTACAGGACACTGAAAAAAGAGATAGAGGAAAATGTAAACAGGTGGAAGAACATTCCATGTTTATGGATTGGGAGAATCAACATAATTAAAATGTCCATACTACCCAAAGCAATCTATAAATTTAATGCACTCCCCATTAAAATACCAATGGCATATTTCACAGACCTAGAAAGAACTCTCCAAAAATGCATCTGGAACAATAAAAGGCCCCGAATAGCCACAGCAATCCTGAGAAAGAAGCACAAAGTCAGTGGGATTTCCATACCAGATTTCAAGCTGTATTACAAAGCTACTGTTCTCAAAACAGCCTGGTACTGGCACAAGAACAGACATATAGATCAATGGAATAGAATAGAGAATCCGGATATCAACCCAATCCACTATGCTCAATTAATATTTGACAAAGGAGGCAGGAACATAAAATGGAGTCAAGACAGTCTCTTCAATAAATGGTGTTGGGAAAATTGGACAGATACATGCAAAAAAATGAAACTAGAGCACCAACTTACACCATACACAAAAATAAACTCAAAATGGATACAGGACTTAAACGTAAGACAGGAAACCATAAAAATACTAGAGGAATCTACAGGAAGAAAAATCTCAGACATATGCCAAAAGAACTTCTTTGATGATACTGCTCCGAGGGCAATGGAAGCTAAAAAGAAAATAAACAAATGGGACTACATCAAAATCAAAAGCTTTTGCACAGCTAAAGAAACCATCAACAAAACAACAAGAAAACCCACTGTATGGGAGAATATATTTGCAAATGTTATTAGTGATAAAGGTTTAATCTCAAGCATCTACAGGCAACTCACCCAACTCAATAAAAGGAGGACAAATGATCCAATAAAAAAATGGGCAACAGACCTAAATAGAATCTTCACGAAAGAAGACAAAAGGAAGGCCCAGAGACATATGAAAACTTGCTCAAAGTCACTAATTATCCGAGAGATGCAAATCAAAACCACTATGCGGTACCATCTCACACCTGTTAGAATGGCTTACATCAACAAATCAACAAACGACAAGTGCTGGCGAGGATGCGGAGAAAAAGGAACTCTCGTGCACTGCTGGTGGGATTGTAGACTAGTACAGCCACTGTGGAGAACAGTATGGAGATTCCTCAAAAACTAAAAATGGAGCTCCCATTCGACCCAGTGATCCCACTTCTAGGAATATACCCCAAGAAATTAGAAAGGCGAATTAGAAAGGATATATGTACCCCTATGTTCATAGCAGCACAATTTACCATAGCTAAGATTTGGAAACAGCTGAAGTGCCCATCAGCAGATGAGTGGATTAAAAAACTATGGTACATTTACACAATGGAATACTACGCCGCGGAAAAAAAGGAGCTCCTACCATTTGTAACAACATGGATGGATTTGGAGAGCATTATGCTAAGTGAAATTAGCCAGGCAGAAAAAGACAAATACCACATGATCTCACTCATTTGAGGAATACAATCAATGACATAGACTGATGAACAAGAATGGATCGAGAGACTGAGAAAAATACATCAGAATGTCAAACCTCAGGGTAAGTGGCAGGTGGTGGGAGTAAGTGGAGAAGTCAATATACTTGAACTCTTGAACTGAGGTAAGTGATTTGTGTTTTTACATCCCTGACAAAGTTTTTATAAAGTTATAAAAAAACGGCAGCTAGTTTGACATTGAATTGACATGGCCTAGAGCTTGTCATATCCTATGGAGACCAGTCCTTAGGCTAGGCCCTGCTTAACCTCCCATGACACCATAATACCCTTACATGATATTATTCTACAATGTCATTATAATATTTGATATTTGACAACAGCATATTATACAATTATCCCAAATAAACTTACAAACTAATTCTTTGAATGTTGGGCAGCAACTTAAAAAAGGATAGGAAAGAAATTAATCCCTTTCAGAAGGAATTAAGGCACTGGGAAGGCATCCGAGCATTCTATATTGGCCCTTCTTGCCCTTTCTGCCAAGAGGGACCTTCTTCTTACTATCCAAATACACACAGCTGATGCCTGAGTTTTCAGTTCAGGCTGTGGCTGAAGCCTCTGGGCAGCTGGCACCATGAATCTGTATCTCGACCAATGGTGTGAGCTAGGCCCTCTCTGGAGAAGAAACCTGGGTCCCCCGAGATATGTGATCAGTACCGGGACCCCGCCAGCAGACAAGGGGACCCCAAAGCAGGTACTGACGTGGAGGCCACAGCGGGGCATAGACTACAAAGGAGACAGAACTGAACCTCACATCATCCTGTTTGGCCCCGGAGGATGGCTGGTTAGCCAGAGACGGGTAAGATTCCTCAGGGAAGGAACAACCTAAGACAGGCACAGTCGCAGAGGGGCCAACAGGAGAGAACTAAAAGGTCAACAGAGGTGGGGCACAGACCCTCATCCACAAACCTTGCAGGGGTTTGAATTCTCACCCCTCCTGAGGGAGGTCTCCTACCCCCACGGCTGCTTCGCCTCCCACGCACAACTCATACGGGGACCCAGGTGGCAGACAGAGACTCGGCCAGCAATAGCTGCTCTATATCTAAATTCAGTCTATTACCAGGAATGCTCAGGACCTACTCAAAATTGCAAATATTCCTTTCCACTAGTATTTACAGGGTGAACTACGATTTCTGCTTGAGTATTAAAATTGACAGGAAAATAGTAATCAAGTTTTCAGATTAATTTAAATTGACCAAGTGAAATATGTGAATACTCAAGAAAATTATAGTGTACTGGACAAAAAGCTTTTCCTAAAACATTAACTAAAATATCTATTAGTAGTTCATCTCACTGTAAAATTGCCTAACATCCAAAGAACCTAAAGCAGTCATATTTGTGTGCAAAAATTAAAATTTAAAATTACCAAGACTGCAATATAAAATTTCCAAAAGTCCCCATTAATCAAAAAAGGGGAGGGGACACAGGGGTAATATCATGTAAGGGGAAAAAAAATCGAGTAAGTAAAATACATCTAGAAAATTCTTACTCCAGTAAAGTAAATTCCATTTGTAAAAACAATTGCAGGACACCCATGAAAAAACACACATGGTGTCAAAATAAGCCAAAGGAAAATCATTTAGGCAAAAATTAAAAAGAATCCCAAGTCTATTTTGCATAGAGGATCCCTTTGGTAACTTTTGGTCGAGAATGTGTTTGTGTGTTTTCAGAGAACAACTCCAAGACCATGTGGGTTCCTGCAACTGTGAGGAACTGATGGATCTGCTCCAGTCACGAGGATGGTCCAGAGATGGGGGACACTGACGACACCTTGCCATGCTAGCAGCTGGCAGCTGTGCATGTCTGCAGGCAGCCCAGGACCAAACCAGAGAGAATGGATCTTGCATTGACACGATGTGTCCACCATCTGGATACCATTGCTGACTTGTACACATGAAGAATTATTTGACACTGAAACTGGGACTCAGAACAGTTGGACATTGAAACTGAGACTGAAACAGTTTTTGTTCTTATACATTTATTTCTAGTATGCAGAGGCAAGATATTTTTGAAGAAAAGAAACAGGGGAGAGTGATTGATATAGAGGCAGGGTGGCCTTGAACAGGCTGTCAAGCTACAGGGGAAGGCTTGGGTGGATGGGAGGCAGATGCGGGGGGAGATCAACTGAAGGACTTGAATGCATGCATATGAACATAACCAATGAATGAAAGACTCTGGGGCGGGGAGGGGGGAAGGTGGGGATATGTGCTGGGGGGTAGGGGAGCCTGGGGGGAGGATAAGGGGGAGGGGGAAAGGAAAACATGTACTACTATTATACTGCAAAAAAATCAATAAAATTTTTAAAAATCCCATCTAAAAAAAAAAAGCTGCAGACGTGGGCTTGGTGTGTGTCAGAGGGCTTGATGGTCTTTCTACCTTCCCCATCTGCCCATCCCTGTCATGTAGTCAAGGTCATCATCTGGTTCTTCCAGAATTTGTGAGGTGGTATCCCATCATAAGGACCTGAGCTGAACTGATCTTCTTTCAGTCTCTCATGCCGATTCCATGTTGGTCCTTAGTTAAGGCGCAGTGAGAGGCCCATGATTCTAACAGTGTCATTGAACACGGTGCCCTCTTTTCCGCAAGGGAACGATTCATCCTGCATTTCCAAAGTCCTTTATGATGTACAAAGTCTTTCCCTTGTTTGGTCCTCCCAACCCTCTCAGGTAGTCAGAGAGAATATAGTTGCCATTAAGAATTAAAAGTGAGGAAACGGAAATTCAGGGAGGTGAGAAGTCTTGCCCGGAACCAAGTGGCAAAGCCTAGGGCTTGTGACAAGTTGCCTGGCCAAAGTATCAGGACTTGCACTGGTTTGTCATACTGGAAAGAGCTGTGGGTCATAAGCCATCCATGCATCCTGTCCAACCTCGGCTCTTACTACATCAAAGCACAGGGTCTACAGGCAGAAGGCCTGGATTCAAATCCCCGACTATGGCCTTATAGTTACATGCTAACGAGTAAATCACGCTTTAAAGCCCCATCTTTGCATGCCAGGCGATGTATGCAAAGAGCTTAACATCGCCGATTGCTTTTAGTAAGAACTTAAGTGTTACCTTTTATTATTGCTGCAATGGACCAGGTGACCTTGGCTTTCTTTCCTCTTTAAGTAGCAAATAAAATAACATATGAAAGGATTTTAAAAGTGTAGATGACTACAAAAATGCATGGAGCATATTAACATGCAATAATATTGGAAAAGTTAACCCGGCGTTAATGTTACTCTGGATTGCCATCCAAATCCAAGGAGGGGTAGGAAGGGGGTTAGGGGGAGGTCTTACCTTCAAAAGTTTCATTCATTCGCTTTGTTTGTTCGCTCGTATTTAATGACGCTGTATGTGACAAGAGCTTTCTGTCTGTTTCTTTTTAGATTCCGCCAGTGCAGACACCACCGTGTGGATCTTTGTGGCTGTGCTTTCTGTTGTCGTCTGTCTGATTATGGTCTGGGCAGTGGCTTTGAAGGGCTATAGGTACTTCATTGTTTATCAACCTTCCTTCCAACCATGTCTTATGGGATAGTGGGTTTTTTAAAGGCGAAATCGAGATGGTAGAAACTTCCAGATAATTCAAGCACTTGATTTTAGCCTTTAGCCTGTGTGCTCCCCATAAGAAAAGCTTTGTCGGTACCAGCAAAAGCCGCAGAATGAACTCATCTGAAGCTTGTTGGTGCTCTTTCTATCAAACTGAGGTTTACAGTTTGAAAATAGTAAAAAAAAAAAAAAATCTGTCAAGAGCAGCTAAAATCAAGAGAAGCAACTAGTGCAAATAATCCACTAATTTGCAAATCAGCCCCACAGCCAGCCAGAGCTAATTTTGCGGTTGGCCTCTAGAGTTATTGTCTTCATCACTGATTGCCAATTTCATGTAGCATCCCTCTTCCCCCCAGCTTTAACTCCTCAGCTATTTATAGGTAATACTAACCTTTTAGAAATTACAAAGTGATCAAGTGAGTCATTTTTTCTATCTCATGAATTATTTTACAGCATGGTGACCTGCGTCTTTCCACCAGTTCCCGGGCCAAAAATAAAAGGATTTGATATCCATCTGCTGGAGGTAAGTGCCGGAGGTGGAGTACATATCCTGCCTCACTGATCTATAATAACGACCTCTACACATGCACACACAGTCCCATTGGTTCAGCCTGGCTGCCTCAATCACCCTTGCCCCACTGTCCCTCCTCTCTAGAGAAAGATGCGTGAGGCATGAGGGTCCTTCCTAGGACACATTCAATGTCAGAGGGAAGAGAGAGAAAGCCAAGAAAATAAGACAACACACAGTCATGCTTTTGGACTTACCAGGTCTGTTCATAAGCACAGATGTGAACATTTTGTACAAATAATCAATTTAGAAAAAAGGTGAATATTTTGTTTAATGCAAAAAGGGACCTACCGACCCCTTGCCCTCTGTGACACTTTGGTGCAAGCTTTCCCTTGGATGTTCTTTACAGAAGGTCCTGGTGACAGAATAGCCTGCCACAGCGTTCACTCTGTTTGGGCCCACAGGTGAGACTGGGTCAGTGCAGTGGGTTGGTGTCTACCAAGGCCCATTTAGGCTGATGCAGGAGGGAATTAAATTTAAATGTTTTGAATGAAAACATGGGTTGGAACATTTTAAATTTTTCTGCAGCTTGAAATATGTAGTTTCCATTTGACCTTAAGTTTAACACTGACATATATATATATATATATATAAGCAATTACCTTTGCATTATATCATTTGACCTAGGCAATTCGAGGCTAACAGTACAAGAATGTGAGCAGTGAGTCCCCAGTGATTTGGCTTGACTGCCTTCACTTTGACTGCAAATATCAAAGCCGGGCTAGGGCCCTGGAATTTGGGTTTCTGCTTCAGTGCTCTAACCCCATTGTCCTTTAAAAACCAGCATGAACGTCTCAGCTAAGTACATTAAGAACTATTTGACCTTGTTGTTACCAGAGCTTAATGAAAAAATAACTTCTTTTTGTGTCACAAACACAAGAAAAGTTGTTGTTTTCTCAATCACATGACCTCCAATCCGCCAAAGAACCCTCTCATATGACACTATTATTCCCACTTTACTAATGGAGACACTGAGAACCGTTGAGCAGCTTGTTCAAAGTCAGTACCCATTAGTAAGGGGAAATGATTTAGGCACCAGTACCTGACCTAAGTCAAAGGATCAAGAAGAAAAATGGCAAGTAAGAGGAGAAGGCAAAAGGAAGAATGAGGGAGAAGGAGAAGGAAGAGGGAAGGGAGGAGCAAGAGAAGGAGAAAATGTGTACTAGCAAGAAGAGAAGGAGAAGAGAGAGAGGAAATGGAGTAGAGAAGAGAGAAAAGGAGGATGGGAGAGGAAGAGGGCAGAAGGAAGGAATGAAGAAGTAGGAAGAGGAGGGGTTGAAAGGAGGAGATGAGAAGCAACTTACTGCTTCCAAACTCTAGAACAGCGGTTCTCAACTTTTCTAATGCCACGACCCTTTAATACAGTTCCCCACGTGGTGACCCCCAACCATAAAATTATTTTTATTGCTACTTCATAACTGTAATTTTCTACTGTTAATGAATCATAATGGAAATCTCTGTGTTTTCTGATGGTCTTAGGGTCTCCAGCACCCACAGGTTGAGAACCGCTATCAGAGTTGCCTAAGACCATCGGAAAACACAGACATTTACATTACAATTCATAACAGTAGCAAAATTAAAGTTATGAAGTAGCAATGAAAATAATTTTATGGATGGGGTCATCACAACATGAAGAACTCTATCAAAAGGTCTCGGCATTAGAAAGGTTGAGAACCACTGATTCTAGAAAGTGGTAAAGGAGGCTAGGAGACCAACTATCAGATCTTAGATCCTCTGAGTTCCAGAGTAAATGTTTCTTCTTTAACAGTTATGTTTCTCATCTGTGCATATACTACTTGCCCATTATACTCATGATCATTACTGCTTAGAGAGAGACTGGGTTAAAATCATGAATTAACTTACAGAAAAATATTAGATGAATAGAAGTCTAGGAGGATGGCCTGGTACGCCAATGTCTAAAGTTTGGGAAATGCTGCTAGACTGTTACAGCGTCCAGCTGCCGTGGCCATGCGCACAGCTGCACTGTGATGCTGGTTTGGCATGTTCTGAAGCTCACAGCCATTCCTTCTGTGTCTGTGTTTTCGCAGAGTGGCAAGTCTGAAGAGCTGCTGAGTGCCCTGGGGTGCCAGGACTTCCCCTCTGACTGTGAGGACTTGCTGGTGGAGCTGTTAGAGGTGGTCGACAACGAGAACCAGCAACTAGTGCCAGTCCGTTTGAAAGGGCACCCCGATCAAGGTCTGAAGCCCAAACACCTGGATCTTGACAGTGACTCTGGCCAGGGCAGCTATGACAGCCCTTCCCCTCTGTCCAACAGTCGTGAGGGGCCCCAGGAAAGTCCCTCCACATTCCACACTCCCGGGGGCGTTGAGAAGCCAGAGAACCCTGAAAGAAATGGTGTCCACCCCTGGGACTCTCAGAGCACCAGCGTGGAAGGCAGAGTCCCCTATTTCTGTGCTGATGGACCCAAATCTTCAACGTGGCCTTCATCGCAGCCCCCCAACCAGCACAATCCCAGATCTTCTTACCACAACATCGCCGATGTGTGTAAGCTGGCCATGCGCACGGCGGGCTCCTCGGCCACCGTGTTGGACGAAACAGACACACGTGCTCCAGCGTCTTTGGAAACCACTGAGACTGGAGGGGAGGAGGCAGCCGAGCAGAGAGGGGTGGAAAGCTTCCACGCCAAGACTGACCCAGACACCCCGTGGCTGCTGCCCCAGGAGAAAGTCTCCGACGTCTCTGCTAAACCCTTGGATTACGTGGAGATTCACAAGATCAATAAAGATGGGGCATTGTCCTTGTTTCCCAAACAAGATGACAACAGCAACCAGGCAGAGAAGCCCAGGGCCCCTAAGACCAGCAAGGAGTATGCGAAGGTGGCCAGGGTGATGGAGAGCAGCGTCCTGGTGCTGGTGCACGAGCCGCCCGCCCCCGACCTGGCCTTGTTTGCAGAACCAGCTGAGGAAGGCCTGCCGCCCTTGCAGCAGAATCAAGAGGAGAAAGACCTAGCCTTCGCCATGACACCGGGCACCTGCAGACTGCCGCTGGGGGGGGTGGATTACCTGGACCCCGCGTGTGTGAAGGACTCCTTCCAGTGACAGCTTGGTCATTGGGAAGGCTGGTTACAATGTGACTTTCTCTTCAGGTACTGCTACAGTGCACATGAAATGGACTCTCCCAGACAGAGAATGTCCGAGAATGGGGTTCAAACAACACTACTAAAACTCACAGTTCACTCTTCTTCGTGCTCCATTTTCAACCAGTGGCCTCTTTCTCCAACAGCTGCTTCCGGACCGGATCATTTTGTTTCCTGTGATTTGTTGATCTAGTTTCTGTTTTTCAGTTATAAAATCGCATGTTCAATGCAACAGAAGCGCGTGGCTTAGTGTTCCTGAGGACTGTGCCGACGGGTAAGGCCTCCGGAAAAGGCGCCCATGGTCGGGCATGGGACAGGAGGACGTGAAGGAGTTCGCATAGCTTAGCGCAGGAAGATGATTAATGTGAGAAGAATGCCATGTAAGCTGCTTTTGAAAACCAATTGCTTACCCCTTGCACGCCTCTCCCATTTTATTAGGATTAACCAAATACAACCCCGTGCAAGAAAGGATGCATCCGGGACCCGACGTGCCATTGACATCACTCCCATTGCCTTAGTGACACGCTGCTGATATGCACCTAACAATCATGCCTCCGTTTCTTTTTCTTAAAATAGTTGGAATCTGGTAAGCATGGATTCCCCTCTCCCAAATTGTATTTCATCCTAAAACCTAGAGAATATCGTTTTGGAGAGTGAGATTCTCTTACATGGGAGGCAAATGAGTTTGGCTTGGTGAATCCTCCTAAAATGGTTTCCTGCTTCATTTCAACACAACAGATAATTTATTATACACCCTAGTCTTCTCTTAGTGGAAAAAAAATATCCCCAAATACCAGCTTTAATTTCAAAAGCAATCACAGCGGGATGGTCATGGAGATACTGCCTTACTGTACATACAGATTCTACTTTAATACAGACCCGTATGTTTAACAGTGTATTTTTGAAGACTATTTTTCTACCACTTAGGAAAAGTAAAAGAGCATTTTCTATCGTCCCAGTACAGCTGTTTACTTAGTCAGAGGGTACAGTATTTTCTGCCAAGCCTGCAGGGAACATTTACAGTCCATCATAGTATATGCAGTCCCCATTTGTGGAGCAAATGCCATACCCACCAGAGCCCACTGAGGAATGTGAAGTGGGTGACAGTATTTAATTTCCAACACAGCTTAGTATAGTTTACCTGGTTCTGTAATCTCCAGATACACTGAACAACAATCACCAATAGCGTGTTAGGACCCTCCATACACAGAATTATTTCTCCTGTAATTAGGGCTAATCTGGGGCTCCTGCTCTTCTCTGGGTGAATATTCTAGAAGCCATCGTGAAAAAGAAGTGCGGTGACATTCAGCATACTGTTTTAGAGAGAGGGTTTTGTTTTGCTTTGTTTTTCTGAGCAATCTTGGACAGCTAAGGTAGTTTCAGCAAAGCCGTGAGTTAGTTATCTCTCTGGGGTAGATCCATTTGCAAAATCTTGGCAGAAGCAAAGACAACACTCAGGTCAGAAATTTCCAAATAAATGTTTTAAGAAACAGCATCTGTGGAGTGGTGGGCACAGCTACAAAGACCAGGGTCTGGTAGTAAGGATCTCTGAGTTAGTGCCAGGGACAGGGCCCCTGGGAGGGGTCAGAAGCCCGCATCTCCATCATAAAGAGAACATCCGTAACTCATGAGCTGCCTCCCTCTCTTGTTTATTTCACCTGATGGCAAGTACTTTCTGTGTTCACTCACCAGCTGGACTTAGAGAATTTGAGCTCACCTCTGTGAGTTAAGTATTCCACCCAACAAGCCCATGTTGATAGGAACTGGACGCAGAGGTGACCTGATGTTGGAAAGCAAACACACTGTCCTGGCATCCAGATTGCAGAAATAATAGACCTGAGGCTCTGTTCTCCCAATACATAAACATCGTAAGAGGACACAGAACATTTGGAAAAGTTGTCCCCGAGTTCATTCAGTCTCCTAGATCCTTGCTACTCAAAGTTTGGTCTGGGGACCAGTTGTGTCATCATCACCTGGGCACTGCATGGAAATGCAGATCTCGGCCTCCCTGGCCCAGAACTACAGAGTCATTATCGGCATTTGACTGTTTCCCAGATGACCCCTGTGGGTAATGAAGTTTGAGAAGTACTGCCCTACATGTCCACTTCCCCTAAAAGCTGTTTTAGCACATGGACACATCTCTCTTGGAAAGGACAAATCAAGTCTGTTTGACTTACACCGGACAATACTGTATGGAAGGAGAAGGCATAGATTTTAAAATCTATTTGAGCTTTAAGGTTCACTTGATGGTACAGAATGACCAGCAAAAGGACATACAACTTCTAAGAGGGCCATGGGATAGAGACCACCTGGAGTAGCCTTGACCAAGACTCTGCCCTTCAAAGCCAATGTAGACTAAAATGTTCCCCAAATAGTCCATTGTTCTCCAAGATGTGCTAGTCTATCACTCTGGTAGCTTGCAAATTAAAAAGTAATCTGATTGTAGTATTCATGAAAAATGTTATGGGTAAAGATTCAAGTTGAACTAGATTTCTGTAAAAATACCAATTAGCCGCTCACTAAGTTAAGTCAACACTATATTTCTTTGTCACTTAGGACTCTATATTTTAATTAAATTTTTTTTCCATAGGTAGAATATTTTCTATCCAAAAAACAGCTAGTCAAATGGAAAGATGCAGGTTGGGGGTCAAGAGTCCCAGGCTCTAGTCCTAACTATCCCACATTGAACAGATCAATTCCCTTTCTGGGCCCCAGTTTCCTCTGAAAGAAATATTGGTCCAAATAAATTCCAATGTCCTTTTAAACGCCAACTCCCTGATCTCATGACTCACTGGCTATTTTCTAGCCAAGATAATTTAACCAATAAATGCCTTGTATCTTGCTAACAAATAACTGCCCTTCATCATAGAAATGCAAGTACTCTTCGGTGATGTGCTCACAGTTTCCTTTTCAACCATCAGTTCCAGTTTGTCTTAACAGACCGCATGTGCATTTTATAAATTACATAGGCACAGAAGCATAGTCTCAGATTATGCGCAAATACGTGCATAGAGAGAAGAGGCGTGAGAGTCTTTAAAAAGACGTTTTGAATGTGGCTCTACTTTTTAGAAAAATCTTTTGTTGAATCAAGCCATGCTTATTTCTTGCTGAGTCCAACAGCCCCAAATCTCCTTTCTTACAGCTGGCTGCTGATTCTGGTATTTTTCCCTCTCTCTCTCTCTCTCCTAGATTACCAACCAACATTGCACAGTTGGTGTCATTTTCTGAATTATGAAAAGTCATATTTTTATAAACAAAGGCCTACGTATTCATGTTATAAAGCACATGGAAACGGGATAGATATTGGGTGATTTATGGGAGTTTGTGGCCCAAACTGCAAAATGTGGTGGTTTTTCCAGATGGGTATTAGGCACCTCAACATGAGCACAAATTCCTCTCAGCCATGTCATTGCCACTTAGCTGACTCTTCTTTCCCCGAAGTGCCTCAGGCCAATCCTGGTAGGCAGTTATGGATTGAAAACTTGCTTTCTCTGGTTTAGTCCAAAGTGGGTCCATCTCTTGGCACCTGTGCAAATCAGGGAGTTCGATTGCTTTTTCCATAGTGACCCACTAGAGGAGAGAGTGAAGGAGCGGCCGAAGGCTGTGGAGGACGTCTGGCTCTTCCGCTGGCTGCCCTCTGCTGCTCATCGCTTCCAGAAAGAGGTGGCCCTGCCTTTAGTAACTTCCCTGTCTCCTTAGAGTAGACGAGAAAGAAACAGATTTGTACGCATCCTACAAAGTGCCTTTCTTTACTTTCGTATTTTTTAAAGTTTCCTTTTCAGAAAAAGGGGAAAAACGTGTATTGATTGGAAAGTAAACTTTCCCTTTTTTATGTAAATGAATGAAGCAGCCAGAATGGAATGATGAAATGGTCTAAGGTCCAACCAGCAACTGCTCAGAGGCTTTTTCAATGTATTGATTGTTTCACTGAAGGACAGCAGAGTCGATGTGGATGGTGTGACTGACTTTGATAAGAAATTGACTCTGGCTAGGGTTTAGGGACTCAGCCTGCCACCCCCAGACTTCAGCTTACAAGCACACTGATGCACTTGTGACTTGCCTGCATGGACCTGGAAAGGCGATATATACCAAATGGAACTGTGCACAGACAAGGAAATGGAAATGACTCTGGGTTCCCCCCCATGCTGGCTCATGCAGATTGGCCATTGATAAAGGCGCCGTGTGTATGCCAGTGAACATGGCCCCTGTTCTGCCTTTTCAGCGGCCGCACAATTGTGTTTTTGCTACCATAGTGGCTGAGCACTCAGTTTCCAGGTCTAGGGCACATGGGTATTTTTTAAATGTGATCAAGAAATTTTTAAGAGAAAGCTATGGGACAGTAGTCAAGTAAAACAGGCTATGGACTTGATGCAAATCCTTTAAACTCTAGCCACCGTTTTCCTCACCTGTTAGATATGTGGGTTGACCTAAAATGTTTCAAAGACCGTGTTACAACTCTAACTGTCTCTGATTTCCATGATCTACGTACAATCGAGGGTTTCTGGTGAAAGGCCCAAGTACAGTCAGAGAAGCGTGGTTGGTGTGCCTTAACCTGAAGCAATGAGCAGTGTGGCTGGAGCAATGCTTGAGAGAAAAACAGAGATCCATCCCTCCTAGTCAGATGGACTTGACTTAGCATCCTTGCTTCTCTGCTTAATTGTCCCTTTCTTCTCACACTGCAGGGCCTGTAGTTTTCCTGGGAGCTACTCAGGGCAGTAGCAATTTTAGGAACTGCAAAAAGAAACCTGAATTATTCCTAAACAATGACGATGGCCCTGCAAAGGACTGAGTTAGGGGTTAAATCAGCCACCTAGCCATCAAGGCCCAAGTTGAGGGTCACAAGTAACCTAAGTTGGAGATTTGCATGCTTAGAGATTCTAGCTCTGTTCATTAACTACTAAATTAATTCAAAGACCATTCATAAACCCAAGAGACATGGACAGCTGGGTCCTGGAGGTCTTCAACAGAAACTTCATGCTGCAGAATAACTGCTGAGGGTTGGTGGTCTCACCAGGCGTTCTATGTCTGAGTATGGCCTGGATGGGTCCCATGGTGTGTAAATCAAGTAGGAGCTCTCTCCTCAGACTGGTGTTTTTCTGGAAGGTGATTTTTGGCTTGAGATCCTCATAGTATCTATTTCAAAAAAAGGAAAAAGATAGAAACTAGAACACTTTCAGAAGTTTGGGCATCTCAGGAGTCCATTAAATGCCTAACTCAAATTTTATGAAGCCTGGTGATAATCTATTCAGTGTGCTGAGTGGAGATGTACATAACTCACAACACTGTAGGGCCCAAGGATTCCCTTGACCAGTGCTCTGGTTTCAAGTCAGGATGAGCTGAGACGTGCAGAGAAGTAAAACATAACTCATTCATATGACTGTGGGCAAGGAACAGAGAGCGAGGCCTTGGAGATGGTCTTAGTCTGCTAGTGAAGTTTCACCTGCTTCTGATTAAACAGGAAAAAAAAAACTAACTCTCAAAACTTTGGCTACAGAAGTAGTGATATCAAAAATAGTATTTAATAGTTGTGGTCAAATTATGCGTCACCTGGATAAACTTCAAAACACAGTCTGAGTTTTTCCATGCAAATTTCATGAGTGCTGGAGGGGAATGAAGCGTTTTTGGTTTTGCCATCTGGAAATGAAAAACTACATGGCAGAGATACTTCTGAGAAATAATTTGTTTTATAAGATTCCTGATGAAATGATTGTTTAGTTTTTCAAAGTAACTACCTCCCCTTCTTGTCCTTTCTTCAAAGCTGCTTATTATTAGAACGAAGCATGTCATGTCTCATGCTTTGACTTTTTTCCAGTGGTATCTTTGTTGTATTTGCCATGTGATATTCCTGACCTTAAAGTAACTATTATATTATTTTACATTATAATGCTTTATGTGGTACAAAAACTCTATGACATGTCGAAATGTATAGTCAATCCTCATGTTGTGAAACTCATGTTACACTAATCAAAATAATTATGTAATGACTTACAATCTATTCCTATGTTAGTTTCAATATGATTGTATCTGTGTCTGTAAAACCAAACTGAAGGAAATACATAATCATATACTTCTGCTGAGACCGTGACTACACTAATTCTTTTCTTAATCTCTGCGTAGAAGTAGTGTGATATGCCATTTGTATAGCTGAGCTGGGGTATTAAGTGTGTAGAGTACAACCAACAATTGTTTGTAAGTCAAGCCAAGTCCTCAGCTTTGCTTCCTGCGATCTCTGATGCTTCCTGAGTGTTATCTGCATCAGGAGGCCTGCTTTTGTGCTTGATTCTTCATTTTTTTTAAAGTTGCAGAGTCTGCTGTGGAAACCAAAGCAATGTGGAAGCCGCCTGTGTCTTCTGTCAAGCCATATTGAAGTCAAGTCTGTGTGACAGCATCCAGTTCCATATTTTCAAAGCTACCACTACCTCTGCTTTATCTCTTTCCTAGAAAACGCCAAGCAGAACTCTTCACCGTTAAGTGGAAAATGAGAAGCGATTGTTACCAAAGCTATTGGACAGGCTTGTTTGTTTGATTGATTGATTGATTGATTGATGATTGATTGATTTCATATGAGACTACACCTCCTAATTCACCATTGTGCAGGTTGATGCTAGGTTGTCTCAAGAGCCATTTTCACATCTACTACAAACTGGATGGTGAATAAGGACCAGAAAGAACACATAGTAAGTCACTGATAGAAAACCAACAAAACCAGAGAGCAGACTTTTCTCCTCACTGTAAATCACCTGTTGCCCAGAGTCATGATGATGTTATCTCTCACAATTTGATTTCCCTAACTCCACGTAGAAATAAATCTTTTCTTTATTGGATTTTAGACATCAAATATATTGTGGTATGAGAAAAGTCAATCATATATCATAACCTTGTTTTGATTTTTAAATTTTATTTCTACATGTACTTATTGTAATGATGATTGTGTTTCTTTCTAGCCTTAAAAAGTTATAGGTGATAATCATCCCATTTATCCTGCATTGTTAATTCTGTAAATCTTTGGTTATTGAACCTTGTGCTTTCTGTTTTCCGTGGATTTACTCCTTTGTCTCTTTCCGTGTGGAGGAGGCAACGTGGACCGTTACATCTTTGTCAGTCGTATGGGAGATTATGCTACCTGCTGTGATCCTAACAGCTCCATCTTTTCTGCACGCCCAAAACAATGCTTGCCAAACAAAATCGTAGATGTCCCATACAATACGGTCATTATGTTTCTATTCATATTATTGAAAATTCCCAGCTCAGTGCCTGGCTCAATAAATGTTTATTTCCCTTGCCTCCCCTTCCTCTATTACTTTTTTTTATTTGACATGGAAGTGAGCAGAATATCGTGTGTGTGGCTGAAACAACTTTCTTGAGGAATGTTTGCTGCAATCGCATCTGTTATCCAGAAATTGTTAGTATAAGTTGAATCAGTTTTCCTCCTTTATCATCATCCTTCGTCATGACTGCAAACATAATAGCCCCCCCTTTGCCTGCCCTTTCACGTGACAAGCTGCTCATACTAAAGGGAGATGGAACATGAAGATGGAGAGCAAATCAGAGAAGCTCATTTGAATATTGTAAATATTTAAAGCCCTGGCTGGTCTTGCTCAGTGGTTAGAGCATCAGCCTGTGGTCCAAAAGGTCCCAGGTTCGATTCTGGTCAAGGGCACATGCCTTGATTGCATGTTCCTCCCTGGTCCGGGTCCTGGTCCGGGCTCATACAAGAGGCAACCAATTGATGTGTTTCTCTCACATTGATGTTTCTGTCTTTCCCTCTCCCTCTCCCTCTCTCTAAAAAATCAGTGTGATCTGTTCTTGTTCATCAGTCTATGCCGTTCATTATATTCCACAAATGAGTGAGATCATGTGATATTTATCTTTCTCTGCCTGGCTTATTTCACTTGGCATAATGTTCTCCATCTCTATCCATGCTGTTGCAAATGGTAGGAACTCTCTTTTTTTTTTACCACAGCATAGTGTAGATCCAGAGACTGAGAAACGTCCATCAGAATGTCATACCTCAGGGAAGGTAGGGGAGGGTGGGAATAAGGTGGAGAGATCAACCAAAGGGCTTGTATGCATGTGTACGAGCTTAATCAATGGACACAGACAGCAGGAGGCTGGGGCATAAGTGTGGGGTGGGGTTATAGGGAAATAAGGACACATATAAAAAATAAAAATTAAAAAAATACAAGGAAAGAAAATAAATAAAAATAAAATATTAAATCTAAAAAAATGAAATAAAATAAAAAATCAATGGGAAAATATCTGCAGGTGAAGATTTTTTAAAATTAAATATTGTAAAATAAAGGAATGACCAAACCATTAAAAAATCATAATAAATGAACTTATTTAAAGCAGCATGCATTTTCCGTATTACGAACATGTTTTCTGATGAGACTCATCAGATGAAGGACTCTGGACCCAGAAATCGTGGCTGTTGCTCGTGCCTGTGGCACAGAAAGAGGAGCTGGTGTGGGTTTGTTTACAGACTCTCCTCTGCCTCCTGCTTCTCTCTGCCATGTTTTCTGGAGCCACAAAGACTTCCTGCATCTCACAGCCCACCACTGGGCCTCCATCAAAGCCACGGGCACTCCCCCGTGCTTAGTGGGTGCCATCCGTCTTCCATTCCGGGGCGCACGTTGCCTTTGGAGCTGCAGAATTGGGAGGGTCAGCCACCAGACACAACATTCGAACAATTTCCGAGGAGCTGGGGAAGCAATAGGTAGCTAGTTTTCCAAAACTGTCACGTGTGCTTTTCTGAAAGAAAACGGAAATTCTGTATTGCCGCATCTCACCAGGACTGCAACCTTAATTCCATGCGACTCCCTGTGACTCGCTAGCCAAGCTTTATACATTCTGAATCTCCTCTCGTGTTTAGGGACTGGAAGATACAGCTTCCATTTGGGTAGAAAACTTGAAGGCTTGGGGGTGGGGTGCAGGGTGAAACTGGAGAGGGTCCAGGAAATGAGGCTCCTGCACAGCCCCCCAACAGGGACCTCACAGGCCACACAAGAGGATTCTTGCTGGTTGGCCCCTGAGAACCTTTGCAGACCACGCAGGTGGAACTGAGCCTGCTACCGATTGTGAAAGGCATGCCACACCATAAATCTATCCACAGCCTGCCTGCCCACCCGCTGTCCGCGTCAAGGCCCCTTGTGACTGACAAGTTCATTAAAAGTCAAGCCAACAAATGGACTTGAGGCACAGATACTTTTTAAATGCGATCAAGAAGTTTTTAAGAGAAAGCTGTGGGGCATTAGTCAAATGAAACACCACATGGATGTCAGTTAGCAAGCACTAGTATAAGAAGAGGGAGCTCAGGAGGGTTTTTTGTTTATTTTTGTTTTTTAAATATATTTTATTGATTTTTTTACAGAGAGGAAGGGAGAGGAATAGAGAGTTAGAAACATCGATGAAAGAGAAACATCGATCAGCTGCCTCCTGGACACCCCACACCGGGGATGTGCCCGCAACCAAGGTACATGCCCTTGACCGGAATCGAACCTGGGACCTTTCAGTCCGCAGGCCGACGCTCTATCCACTGAGCCACACCGGTTTCTGCGGGAGCGCAGGGGTTTTTATTACCGCGTGTACAGATGTGTTTGAAAGAGTTTGTGTCACAGGTCCATGTGTAAGGTGACACCTTCGCTCCATCAGTCAGTGAAGATTCCAAGATGAGCTTAAGTGGCGTCTGCAAGTAGTTTTACTTCACGTGGTCAGTAGTGATGCTGTTCCTGAACCATGGAGCCTCGTGGTGCGTTTTCCAAATCTCTTCCAGAGCGACTGCTTGCCATGGCTGCAATGCCTAGTTCCAATGGGGCCAATAAATTCCTGCCTGAGCGATGGCTTTGGGAGGGTCTGCTTATGTGCTTATGAAACATGTGTTTTGGCGGGGGGGGGGAATGTAACTTGAAGAAATTTGTCTTGGCTTCAACAAACTTTACTGGGACCCTAAAAAGGAGAAGAGGAAGAAGAAATGAACAGCATTCAAGTGTCTCTGGAAATAAAGTCCCCAGACCCATGCTAATCTGAGTCTTAGCACACCCATCCCAGGCATTTTTTTCAGACACACATGTTTTGTGCTCATCTTTCAACACAATCTCTAACTTTATTTTCCTGCTAATTCTAAATCAGAGCTGACATCTTGCTTCCAAGCCAGCTGAATTCTGCATCTTCTCTTCTCCCCGTCTTTATTTATGTGCCAGACCCAGGCCTTAAACGTGCACACATGCTGGGAAACATTCAGGAGTTCCCGGGGCTTCTGGGAACCACGGGAACAATCGGAAGGATGCATTCCAAATCTGACTGACACGCAGCTTTCCCAAAGGAGACTTAGCCATACACCTCAGCCCCCAGGAATCACAGTTTCTCTTGTCTGCCTCTTCCTACCAAGAATTGTTTTCCCTCTTCACATGAAACTCTAGTTGTGATTTGATCTTCCATTTATGATCTTTTCTTCATTGCATAAAATACTTCGCACACACTTGAAAACTACAGAGGGTGATACAGCAACTCTCCACTTACCAGCACTTATATTTCACAAATTAATATTTCATCATATCTGTCCTCTACCTATATTATCTCTATAATAAAGAGGTAATATGCAAATTGACCCTGAGGCCCTCGCACAAGATGGCCACCCCCATGTGGTCAAAGATGGCTGGCAGGGGAGGGTAGTTGTGGGCAACCAGGCCAGCAAGGAAGAAGTTAGGGGTGGGCAGGGGAGGGTAGTTGGCGATTACCTGGCCAGCAGAGGAGGGCAGTTGGGGGCAATTGGGCCAGCAGGGGAGCAGTTAGGTGTTGATCAGGCTGGCAGGGGAGTGTTTAGGGGGTGATCAGGCAGGTAGGCAGGTGAGCAGTTAGGAGTCAGCAGTCACAGATTGTGAGAGGAATGTCTGACTGCCAATTTAGACTCAATCCCTCTGGGACAACCCCTGAGAGTCACAGATTAGAGAGGGTGCAGGCTGTGCTGAGGGACATTCCACCCCCAGCCTCTAGTTTTTTTTTAATAAATGAAACATCACATTTGCAGTAATATACATATCTCAGTAACCAAATTTTTTTATCTTTCTCTCCAGAGGTCATTGCAGTCTTGTATTTAAGACTGGCTATTTAAGAAATGCTTCTTTATGTGTATCTGCAACCAGACAACCAAGGAGTCCAGCTGCCTGTCACTACTTGAGCCAATTCAGCAGAGACAGGGTTACATCATATATGAGTGTTTATTCTAATACTGCCAGCAGCACCTGAGAGCAGCAGGTCATCTGCCTGCTCTGCCCCACCATAAGCCAGCTGCTTATATTTGCTAGAAGGACAAAGATTACATTAGAAAGCAGGAATTTCAGGCATGGGAAAATGGGCACGGGATAATCATAATAGGTTACAATTCATGCTTGCTGTGGGGGTGAGGGGTCTGGCAGGGGCGGTCACAGAGTGTGGGCACCTCTGGGCACCTAAGGACCAGATTACAAGTGATAGGGGCTGGGGATTGTAAAAAGCAGGTGCCTCCTGGACTAGATGGTTTTGACCACAAGATTGTAAATCTTGGGGACCCTTTCTCCCTCCCCACGTGGGAGACCATTCTCTGGGACTCTTTCCCTCTCCCCATGTGGGAGTCTGTACTTGTTCTTCAATAAATCTCCATCTTTGCTATACCAAAAAAAAAAAAAAAAGATTGTAAATCTTTCCCCAATGACAGGCAGTTCTCAGGAAGGAAGGACGGACAGCATTCCAATGTGAGATTCCACGTCCCAGGCTCACAACTCCCAGCCAGATTAGAATGTGCCTTCTCTAACCAGAACAGCACCATCACAGTTAACAGAGCGTGGTGAATAGTTTATGATTATAATTAGTTTTCACTATTCTATTTCTGCCCCTAACATATCCATAAATAATATATGCCTATAAATAGTCTGGATGTGATGAACTTTACATAGATAACAGGGTATGTTGTTACACACCTTGATTTCTTTTCTCCCCACACTGGGGTTTTGAGATCCCAGTGGCTCCAGTGTGCCGGTTTTACCTGTTGTATGCAGTTGTATACATGTATACAAATTGTCTGTGAGTCCTTGAAGCCATTACCTTTTCATTCCCATTGTTATAAGTAACTCGGCAATGCACATTCTTAAGCAAGTCTAACTTTGCACTTGCAAAGCTTCCTCCAGGACATACACAGAGAGGAGGTGGAATTGTCGGACCACATGGAACACCTAGGTCCACGTTTCCTCTCTCCTCATAACTTGTTCTCTCTCTCACACAGTTGCATCGATGTATTTTTACATCGTTAGCAGTATAAGAGTTTCCATTCTCTCCTTAATTGTTAGCCGGTATTGTCAGACATTATAATTTTTGACAATCTGATGAGCATAAAATGATATATTGCTGCTGTTTGGATTTTTGTTGTCCTAAGGAATTCATTCTACATCTGAAGAACTCATCCTTTACCTGCTTATCTTTTTATTCCATCATTGTGATCTTCCAAGTCTCAGCATATGCCTGAGCCCTGCGCCGGGGCTTCTATTCCATTCCAGCGGTCTGTCTATCTACCTCTGCCCTCATGGTCCCCAGTATTTGTTTGTTTGTTTTTCATTATTTATTGTTGAAAGTAGTACATATGTCCACCTTTTCCCCCACTGACTCCTTCTAACAGGCCCCAACCCAACCACCCACCCCTGCCCCAGGCCTTCACTGCACTATTGTCTGTGTCCATGGCTATGCATGCATATAAGTTCTTTGGTTATTCTCTTCCTGCTCCCCTGCCTCTCCACTTCCCTCTGAGAGCTATTCCTTGGGGTTGGAGTTCCAGTACAATGTTGGACAGAAGTAGAGCAGTGGACATTCTTCCTTGTTCCTGGCTTTAAAGAGGATGCTGCTAAAAGTTCACCATTAAGTAAAATGTTTTCTGTAGGTTTTTGCAGATGCTCTTTGTGATATTAGGGAAATTCCTTTCTATTTCTAGTTTGCTAATAATTTTTTTATCTTAAATTGGTCTTAAATGCTTTTCAAAGCTTTTTTTAAATCTATTGATAAGGCAAATGGCTTTTCTCTCTTATTAATTCAAGTAGAGGCCCAGTGCATGAAAATTCATGCACTGGAAGGGGGGTCCCTCAGCCTGGCCTGCCCCTCTCACAGTCCAGGAGCCCTCAGTTGGGGGAGTTGACTCAGAGATCAGGGGAAGGCAATGCCCCATCAGACCTCTGCTGCTGCCACTGCCTGCAGCGCAAGCCATGGCCAGCCCTGGTTACCTGAGCCTCAGGCGGCCCTGGGCAGGTGGGCAGCCACCATTCAAGGCTTGCCTGCACCTATTTTATTATTATTTGTTCTTGTCAATGTAGGTGCTGGCAGGGCTGAGGAAATTGGGGAACTCCAGAGGCAGGCTCCCTTGCGGGGCTGAGGGGACTGGGCACCACCATCTTGTGGCTGTGGGCACCACCATTTGAAGACACAGCAGTCAATTAGCATATTCCCTCCTTATTCGATAGGATATGTAAATCATTACAGAAAATTAGAGAAAATACTTAAATGTTAAATTACCCTCAAATTCTTGAATTCTATTTGGTCATGATGTATTTCTGCAAATTTTATTGCCTTAGATTCTCTAAAATTTTATTTAGGATTTTTACATTTATAACATTTATCTTTTTGCTGAAGTGATCTGTACATTAAAATCTTCTGGGATTATAGAAAGTCTTCTTCTTTAATATTATCAATTTTTGCTTTATATATTTTGAGGCTATATTATTAGGTGTAATAGATTTAAGTGTTCAGTCTTCCTAATGAGTTATTCCTTTCATTGTTAAATCTGATCTCTTCTATCTTATTGATTCTCTTTGTCTTAAAATCTTTTTCTCTGATACTGTTACTGCTACATTAGCTTCCTTCCCAGGGGTAATTCTCTAGTGAGTCTTTTCCATTCCTTTACTTTCAATTGCTCTATGCAATTATGTTCTAAGTGTGACTCTTATAGACAGCATATACAATGGTCCCCCTTACCCACAGTTTCTGTTACCTGCAGTCAATTGGAGACTGAAAATGTTAAATGGAAAATTCCAGAAACCAACAATTCATAGGTTTTAAATTGTGCACTGTTCTGAGTAACATGAAAAAATCTTATGCTATCCTTCCCCTGCCAGCCCAGGATGTCAATCATCCCTTTGTCCAGCAGATCCACACTCTATACACTACCCACTTGTTAGGCCCTTAGTAGCCATCAGAGAAAGAGATAGAGACCACATTCGCATAATTTATATCACAGCAAATTTTTATAATTGTCCCATTTTATTATTATTTGTTCTTGTCAATCTCTTGTCTAATGTATAAATTGGGCCTTATCATAGGAATGCATTTATAGGGAAAAAACATACTATACATAAGGTTCAATACACTGTTTCAAGCATCCACTGGAGGTCTTGGAATAAACACATGTCCCACAAATAAGGGGACTGCTGTAGTTAGATTTTTGTGTTCTCATTCTATTTGAAAATTTCTTCCTTTAAATGATAAGTCAGTTCCATTTTTTTCAACTGGTGCACCTTTCCTTTATTTTTTTTTTCAATTTAAATGTCTTTGCAATTTGAATCAGCCAATTCT
The DNA here is from genome assembly GCA_027563665.1 of Antrozous pallidus. Classification (NCBI taxonomy): domain Eukaryota; kingdom Metazoa; phylum Chordata; class Mammalia; order Chiroptera; family Vespertilionidae; genus Antrozous; species Antrozous pallidus. The sequence goes on along the minus strand of CM050512.1, from coordinate 4,900,161 downwards.
GAAATAATTATTATAGGAACAAGATGTAATTAAATGTAATTTACTGTATCTGAGGGCCCAAGAGCAACCCCAGACTGAGGGAGGCAAATTCTCAGAAATGCCAACCTGCTGTGATTGGGAAAAACAATAAGCTTTGATGGTGAAATTCAAAGGATGGAGAACTGGAGAAGTCCAACTGTCATCAGAGGGGCCTTTGCACAAAACTATGCCTGCCATACATTCTACCAACAGGACATTGACTTGGATGTTCATGCCCCTCCTTTTAGATATGATGAGTCTTACTCAGTTACCTGTCAGTCATTCAACCACATCCATTTTTGAGCAACACTTGATGAGCTATGGGGGCCAGGCCCTGGGCCAGGACCCAGTGAGCAGTAGGACATGCTTTCTCCCTCCTGGAGATTACAGTCCAGTGGGAAAACAGAGGCAATCCACATGCCCCCAGGTCTCACCAGGCTGACTTTTAAATTATAGCAAGTCCAGCACTCCAGATGAACCTTGTCCAAAGAGTTTGTCCTAATAAATAAACAAAAGGACTTTGACTCTGCACGATTTTTCAAGAAAATCACGACTACCTGAAGCTGGTGGCAGGGTTACAGTATCTGAGCCACATGTCCACGCAGCTGTTCTCTCCTGGCACACCTGCCATCTCTGCACCTCTGCCAGGCACCCTGCACACGCCATCCTTCACAGTCAATGCACTCATCAAGGCCATCCCTGTCCATTAGGGTTAATCTGAAATCCTCCCCAAATTTGTCCATGTCCCTCCAGTCTACTGCTTTTGAGTGAGTTGGGAAAGGGATGGGATCACTTTGGAAAAACTGTTATTTATCCTCAGTCACTCTTACAAAACTCTGCTCTGTTATTAGCAGAAGAACAGAGGCAGGAGGCAAAGTTCAGTTACACCAGGACTAATCACTCAGGATAAATCATTGATTAACCTGTTTAAAAATACCCCCCCTATAATCATTAACATGACAGCAGAATTTCCATGTTTCCCCATTTTCCAATTATCTTTTTCAAGAAGGAATTCCAGCATTTCCCTACCTGATGAAATATTTTCTGTACTTGCGAAGTCATTCATTATCTGGGAAAGTGAAATGGCAAGAGACAGACATCTTGCTCCTCCTGTTTACCACTCCTGTGAACTGTAGCTTTTCCTCTCCGCCTTTATGTAAAGGGGAGAAAATTACCCCTGATCTGTTTGAGGGAGAGGGAAGAAAAATATAGATAGCAGGTATCTCTTCATCACTGACAGAAAACGGTTGTTTGAAAGGAGTGTTCTCTGTGAACTCATGGTAAGAGATTGGTGTTTCAAGTGACTCCTGGACTGAGGACGATGCTCTGGAGGGAATCTGACTGTTCTTTCTCTCCATCCCAGTTTTCAGAGTCAGTGTGTACCACAATAATTCTAAAGAGGTCAGAAGGCCCACCATGTTGGAAAATCAGTTCTGTGAAATGTTAGTTAAATTAGAAATTGAGAACATCTTCTGGAGTCCATTTAAAATGTACATACACTTTGGCTTAGAAATCGCTCCTCAAGGAATTTACCCAAAGGAAAACATAATTAGAACAGTGCTCCAAAGTCTACAACCTAGGATGCTGGACAAATAAAGCCTTTCCCCAATGGAGATTTATTATGTAAAATACACAGAGTCTTCAGGCTTTCTCTTCAGCATACAAGGAGCTTGGAAGTTGTCGCTTCCATTTTTAAACAAGAAGCTGGCAAACTGAAACCAATGACTTTTTTTTAATCCATCAGAGAAGTGAGGTTGCAAAGTGACTTGACACTCTTAAAATCTAGAGATGCGGGCAGCCCAGATCCTGAGCATTACAGCCAAGACCTGCTTCACCTGGAGTAAAGGTCACCTGAACCTGAACTGGCAGCAACACTTAAACAGTAATTTCGACAAATTGCTGGAGGACTGGTGGGTCCGGCCTGAGAATGAGAAACTCCCTGGATGCCACAGTCTTAGGAAGACCACAGACTTTTATGGTGATGGTCCCTTCACACCACTTTCATGGTGACGATCCCTTCACACCACTTTTATGGTGATGGTCCCTTCACACCACGTTCATGGTGACAATCTCTTCACACCACTTTCATGGTGACGATCTCTTCACACCACTTTTATGGTGACGGTCCCTTCACACCACTTTTATGGTGATGGTCCCTTCACACCACTTTCATGGTGACGATCCCTTCACACCACTTTCATGGTGACATTCCAGGGACCTGGCTGGGAAAGGGAAGAGTGATCATTGTGAAATGTGCTCAGAGCCTTCCTTGTAACAAAGATCTATTCTCCAAGGGAAATTACTTTGCTGGTTTCCATATCAGCTATGTGAGGGACACCTTCCCACCCCAAAGCTTCCTGTCTCATTTATAGAAGAAGAAGAAGAAGAAGAAGAAGAAGAAGAAGAAGAAGAAGAAGAAGAAGGAGAAGGAGAAGGAGAAGGAGAAGGAGAAGGAGAAGGAGAAGGAGAAGGAGAAGGAGAAGGAGAAGGAGAAGGAGAAGGAGAAGGAGAAGGAGAAGGAGAAGGAGAAGGAGAAGGAGAAGGAGAAGGAGAAGGAGAAGGAGAAGGAGAAGGAGAAGAAGAAGAAGAAGAAGAAGAGAAGGAGGAGGAGGAGGAGGAGGAGAAGGAGAAGGAGAAGGAGAAGGAGAAGAAGAAGAAGGAGAAGGAGAAGGAGAAGGAGAAGAAGAAGAAGAAGGAGGAGGAGGAGGAGGAGGAGGAGGAGGAGGAGGAGAAGAAGGAGAAGGAGGAGGAGGAGGAGGAGGAGAAGGAGAAGGAGAGGGAGAGGGAGAGGGAGAGGGAGAGGGAGAGGGAGAGGGAGAGGGAGAGGGAGAGGGAGAGGGAGAAGGAGAAGGAGAAGAAGAAGAAGAAGAAGAAGAAGAAGAAGAAGAAGAAGAAGAAGAAGAAGAAGGAGAAGAAGAAGAAGAAGAAGGAGGAGGAGGAGGAGGAGGAGGAGGAGGAGGAGGAGGAGGAGGAGGAGAAGTTCAATGGACATAAAAGCTTCAAGGCACTAAATTGGAAAACTTAAAGCCAAAGAAGTGAGTCCAGAGAGGGATTTTTTTTCCTTAGGTTAAACTCCTGGAGAAACACTTGTGAAAGTCAAAGTCCAGAGACATGGTCCATGGAAAGCCTGAGATCAATCAATAGACTTTAGGGCACCTGTATAATAGAATGGACTCTCTTTAAGGAGAAGTTCTCAGGACAGCCCGAAGACAATGGAGGACACAAAAACAAGGACACTCAAGGAATTTAAGTCATCTGGCATCTATAGCTCCAGCGAACATGAAACACATCCAACTCCCAACCAGATTAATGTAAAACATTCCACACAGCTACTGACCTCAGCTTTTCCAACGCATCGTGTCCGGCTCTCATTGTAAGGAGGTAATGTTAACCAAAGTGACAGGAAAAAGCAACACAGTCTGAAAAGACAAAGGAAGCATCTGAGACAAGCTCAGGTATGACACAGGTATTGGAATCTTGACAATTTAAAATAACTATAATTAACGTCAAGGACTCCAATGAGAAAGGTAGACATTATACCATACCAAATGAGTAAGTAAGCAGAGAGATGGAAACTCTAAGAAAGGGTCCAAGGAACTGCTAGAAATCAAAAACACTATAGCAGCAATGAAGAATGTGATGGGCCGAAACCGGTTTGGCTCAGTGGATAGAGCATCGGCCTGCAGACTGAAGGGTCCCAGGTTCGATTCCGGTCAAGGGCATGTACCTTGGCTGCAGGCACATCCCCAGTAGGGGGTGTGCAAGAGGCAGCTGATCGATGTTTCTCTCTCATCGATGTTTCTGACTTTCTATCTCTCTCCCTTCATCTCTGTAAAAAAAAATCAATAAAATATATTTTTTTAAAAAAAGAATGTGATGGGCACATCAGGAAAAAAATGAGTAGGGAAGAAACAGAACAGACCCTCAAGATCTGTGAGACAATTTCAAAAGATATAAGTGTAATGGTAATACCAGAAGGAGAAGAAAAAACAGAGAAGAAACAGGTGAAGTACTAATGGCCAAGAAATTTTCAAAATTAAATATGTAATGGAATATTGTGAAAAATAATTAAGAAAGGTGACCCAGGTTTCTATTGTTGCACTAAAAGCTACATTGTTAACTATTAGCAGTTTATAAAATGGTATGTATATACACACATATACATATATAAAATGATTTCTGAAAGAGTCTTTACTAAAATATAATGGTGGGGTTTATTGTGATTTCATTTTCATTTATTTCATAATTGGTTTTTGAGAGAGAGAACTATCCATTGGTTGCCTCTTGTATGCAACCCGATCGGGGATCTAACCTGTAACCTACATACGTGCCTTGACTGAGAATTGAACCCACAACCTCCTGGTGTATGGGACGATGCTCCAATCAACTGAGCCATTGGGCCAGAGCAGGGTGTTGTTGTTTTTTAATTGAGGTCCACCAAAGGATATGGCATTCATTCTTTAGATCATTTTTCTTTTTAAAACAGTGACCATGTTCAAAAGGTCTGGACAGAAATATTAAACATTGGTTGTTTGTGTTACTTGGTTTGACCTTGGAAATCTTTTTAGAGGCATCATGGGAAAATTAGGGAAACTTAATGAGGCGCCGATACTGAATGCACAGGTTAGGGCACTGAAATACCTATGTCTTACATCTTCACTTTTCCATGTTGTTGTACACAAGTATGTGTTGTAGGCCCAGCAGAGTGAAAATGGTGGGAGGGGTGCCCGTTGTCCCTAATGTGGGCCATTGTTGTGTTCTTAGGAGGAAGGTTTCAGGATGCTGGGCCTGGTGGTTGATGGCACCATGGGGGCCCTGGGTGAGTGGGTATGTCCTCAGAAAGATTTAGATTCCATTAGAAAAGTTGATGTATTTGAAATGTATTTGAAATGGTTGTAAATGAAATGATTTATTGTCTCGTTGACCTTGGTTTACTCTAGTTTGGATGTATGGGTTAGCTTTCTTTTTTTAATATATTTTATTGATTTTTTTACAGAGAAGAAGGGAGAGGGATAGAAAGTCAGAAACATCAATGAGAGAGAACATTGATCAGCTGCCTCCTGCACACAACCCCCACTGGGGATGTGCCTGTAACCAAGGTACATGCCCTTGACTGGAATCGAACCTGGGACGCTTCAGTCTGCAAGCCGAAGCTCTATCCACTGAGCCAAACCGGTTTTGGCTGTATGGGTGGCTTTCTTAGTGACCTGAGAGGAACTAGTTTTCTGTCATCCTTTCTCCATGGGGTTTGGTTCTTAACACATGCCTTTGAGTATACTCTTATTATTGGAGAAATTGGATGACCCCTTTCCCACTGGGTGTTGGGAGTGGGGTCCTTATGATATCTCCAAAACAAGAATTTTCTGAGACTTGCATGGGAGGGTGAGTGATTTTTATTTGCAGAGAAATACATCCCTGATTTTCCAAAGTCCCATTCCAATCACATCTAAATCCTGGTAACTATTAAAAGGAAGACTTGGTTTATTTCAATGTCCAGTTTCACATTTTTTCTTAAACAGCCAAACCCTTAACTTCTTAAATTGATGATATTGTCAGCTACTAGGGAGATCAAAATATATAAGCTTACCAGTGCTTACCAATATTACTAAAATGAAGTAATTTGAAAAAATGCATTTACCACAAACAATACACATTTTCCAAGAATACATACCAACAAAAAGATATATATTAAACACATCAAATACCTGCCTATGCAGACTGGGGAAGGAGGAGGTAAGAGTGACAAATATGAATATAAGGGAAAAAATGCATTAAAAATAAAGCACCCTAACTTCTCAGCTCTTGACTTCTTGCCTCATACAGACACCCTGCTTCCCATAGCCTTCCCTAGCCCCTTGCTGCGCCTCTCCCTCCTCTTGGAGTGTCCCCTGCCCTATTAATCCCTGTCCTCTTCCCTACAGACCCGCCCCCATACCAATACCTATTTCCTTACCCATTCACTTCATGCATATTCTCCTTAACTCTCTCTCTTATTCACACCCTCCTTCTCAACCTCCAACCCTAACCCCAACCCATTACCACCCTCCCTCAGCAAGAAGCATACCCCATGAGACCCTTACGAAACACAAAAGTAGTCCAGACTTCCTTCCCTTTGCCTGCCTGCCTTCTCTCTCTCCTCACTTTTCTTTCCCCCACTCCCTTTATCTTTCTCTGTCCCTAGGCACTGCTGCTGCCCTAAAACCTCTAGGCTTGTCAGTAACCACTCCAGGATTCCCCTCCCAAGCTCCTCCCCTGTCCTGCTGATCTCAAAGTCCAGCCCGTGAGTGAGGAGGTGGAACCCTTCCTCCGACTTGCTTCATGGGAATTGGCTTCCTCACCAGGAAAGATGACTCCAGCCTGGAGACATTTGCTAAGAACTTTGCGCCTGGAGACTTCCTCACCCCGGACCCCCAAGACATGCCCTTCCCTGAGCCGTGAGTGGAACCCAGGGGGACGTGGGTCAGCAGAGGGTGAGGGCGAGGGAGGGACAAAGCTCTGGAACCTGTGCTGGGAATTCTGAAATGTTAGACCTGGGTGGTATCTTAGAGATGATTTTCACCCTGTTGGATCCAAAGCCCCCTCCCTTGTCCAGTATTTTCTAATGAAATTGATGGATCACAAAACCTAGCTAGCCACACTTTCAAAATAAAAACATGACACTGTAGCTGTAATGTAGAAAGGAAATGAATGCAACATAAAGTATTAACTGCAATAACAGGTGCTCAAAGACAACCCCTTTAAAAGACATAGGGCATCCTCACACATTTCCACCACCCCTCAATTACCAACACGGAGACTGAGACTCAGACAAGTGCAGTCATTAGCCCAGTGACACGCGAAAAACTAGGACTTGGCCTTGAATCCCCCCTCTCCTGCTCAGACTCTTCTCTTCCCAGCAAAAACAGAAAATGGGAGGGGATCTGGGGTAGCCAGCCATTGTGGCTGCGTGTATTATGTCCTCCTGTGTGTTTGTGAATTTTCACATCTCTTGTTCCTCTGGAATACCACTAACGCCCCCAAAAATTTCCCTCCTGCAAACACGAGCATCAATAGCAATCAGCACATTTGTGTGCCACAGTGGGACCTGGCCCCACAAGCTCTAATCGGGCACAGGAACCCCTTTCCATTCCCTATTACAATCAATTTTATCTTCATTTTCTCCTCATCTCTCCTTGTTCTCTATCCTTTCTTCCTCCACTATTTGCTTCTCATTCCACCCCAAAAACTTAATACACCTGATGTTTTATATTATCATCTCCTTTCATCTTCAACCAGACTTGTAGGCAAGTACCATTATCCAATTTCACGGATGAGGAGACAGGAGGATAAAGAATGATTAAGAAAGTTGGTCAGGGGAGGCTGGGGGGAGGATAATGGGGGAGGAAAAAGGAAAACATATGTACTACTATTAAATCTAAGTTATACTGCAAAAAGATTTTTAAATTAATTTTTTTAAAAAAGAAAGTTGATCAAAGGCAGACACATAGAAGTGACGACATGGGATTCAAAGTCAGCTGTCTGACTCCAAAGTTAGAGTGATTCCACCGGACCCTTTCTTATCCACCCTTCTTCTAATCCTGTTTGGATTTCTCTTTTCCCTTGGTCATGGGTCTTTTGCCAGAACATCAATTAACCCCAACATTTTCTAAGAAGGAGCTAGAATAATACCCACAGTTTTATGCTTGAAAAGGAGGACACTCTGCTGAAAACGCCCGTTGCTGACAAAGCGGGAGGAAATGTCCTCTCTGTGACCCTCTCCTGTGTCCTCCCCTCACCCCTGCTGGTTGCGGAGCTGGGCTGGGTAGCGGCAGGTGTCTTAGAAATGGCAGGTGAGGCTTGTTGTCTGGAGCTCCTGATCAGCTCAGTGGGAACTCCTTAACGGAGCTCCACTACAGAGAAGTAACCTTGCAAACCCACACCATGTAGACATGACTGTCATACTTTTTACCTGGCCTTTAAAAATCCTTCCGAGTTTGGCTCTGTTAGGTGGCTCAGTTGGTTAGAGTGTTATCCCAATATGCCAAGGTTTCGGGTTTGATGCCTGGTCAAGGCATGCAAGAATAAACCAATGAATGCATAGGTAGGAAAACAAATATATATATATCTTCCTTCCTCTCTCTCTCTAAACTTTAAAAAATAAATAAAATCCTTTGCAGTTTGATTTCTTCTTTCTTACCTACTGTATCTAGATGTATTCCTGCTTGTGTCAGTTCATGCAAATACATTCATTGAACACACTCTTCTTAAGAACTTGCTGTGTGCAAAATATACACACATGTATCTAGACTTGAGATGTTATCTAGACTTATTTCACTTACTAACTAATCATTTTTCCTACTTGCTTGCTATCTGTCTTTCTTCCATCCTTCTTTCCTTCCTTTCTAAGAACAGGATTTTATAGATTGCATTTGGAGTCCTCATCCCACCATTGTATTCCTATCAGTTGAATGAATGAATGAATGAATGAATGAATGAATATGCTTTGACTGTTTAAAACTCAGGCTTTCCTTTATCAAATATTTCTTTGCAATTCTCTTCTTTCAGCCCAATTTCATAATTCCTATAACCATGAAGTCAAGAGTGCTTTGTATTTCTCAATGGGCAACTCCAACTTTGCAGGTAGGAAAATGAGACTGAAGGAGTGAAGGAAATTGAATTCTTAGAAGCACTCAGAATTGTTCTTTCATCTCAGAAAAGCAACTAATGTAGAGAGACACAATGAAAACCCTGTTTAAAGGTGAATTCTCGGAAAATTTAAACTACTGGTTTTGAGGGGCTATTTTTATGACTAGCCAAAAGCCACTTGTTTTTAAAGTAAGAGCCAATGAATGACATGTGTGATTCTTTAGAGCAAAAAAAGTGAATGAGAGCTCTTTGAAAGAAAACATATTCAATGCTGTTACATTTCATCATCCTTTAAAAATGCAATTGTACATGGTGTTTCTCAGGACTGTAACCTCATAGCCACACAAAGTACCAACACTTCATCTGTGGATTCAAACCTTCATGCTGAACAAGAGACCTCACTGCCTCAGCGTTCCCTAATTCTCTGATAAGGACCTTGAATCTTCAGTCAGCAGCCTTCTTTTCCAAGAGTTCTCATAAAGTCTGTAGATGTCTCTTGCAGCTCTGATCTTCTCTGATCCATTATTTCATCAACATCTGTGTTGGGCACGGCCGTCATGGCTCCGTGGTTGAGCGTCCACCTCTGAATCTGGAGGTCATGATTTGATGCCGCTCAAGGGCACATGCCCAGGTTGTGGGCTCCATCCCCAGTAGGGTTTTGTTTTGATTTTTTTTCTTAATCTGTGCTGGAGGGAAGGGTAAAGGTGGCCAATGAGTGAGGGGAAACGTACAGGGCTGGGAGTCAGCGATGTGGAGTTTCATTCTTGTGCTGCAGCTAACTAGCTCAGTTACCTTCAACAAATTAATTCACCAGCATAGACTAGTTTAATCATCTATGAAATGAGCGTTTTAATCAGAAGATAAAGTCGAAGGTCCCTTCTAGCTTCACATATTTCGAAATTCCTCTGGCTCAGCTTACCTTTGCTTTTTTCACGGTCTTGTGTTGCTATGGTCTTTGTGTTGTGTTTTGGAGGAAGTTTTGTCTTTCTGACCTATGTGCACATAGTATTTATTAATATAGCACCTTGCCCCGCATCTCTCTGTCTTTATTTCCTATAAGAAAAGTCAATAAACATTAATTCCTTGATTATTGACACTGGGGTGGGTCCTTGGATTCCAGCACTGAGCAACTCAACACTTAGAAAGTACCTCTATTAACAAAGGGGACATGTTCCAGCAACTCACAGCACTGCAAGAAGTTTGGTCAACTGAAGAGAGAAATGTCGCTGACACGGGGAGAGGGGAGGGGCTTCCCGATCTTGTAAAGCCCCTGCTGGGAGAAACTGTGACTTCCCCCAATATCTCCCACACCTTCCCTGACTCCATCAGCTACTCTGAGCCATCTTTTTTTTTTTCCTCATGAAAATTAATTATTGAGATACCTCAGTTTTTAAATCCCATCTAACGACTGATTTAAATGATTTTTTAAACTAAGCAATAAAATATCCTAAGGACCTTGACTCAGGTAAGGAACTACAGGAGATTTATACAAATGGGCCTATTTGTTAGCTGAGGATCCTAACTCACTTCGTTTTTAGTAGGTGCTTTCTGGAGATCTGTAACCAAGCTCAGTCTTCATACGAAACCCATAATGCCTCCATGTGACTTCACACCTGACAAGTACCAGGTAAGAGCTTGAACTTTAGGGACACCTAAAAGAGGTGGTTCTTCTCGAGAAGGCTAAGTTAACTGTTTCCTCAGCAAGGACCCACAGTCCCGCCGGTGTTGCTCAGCGGTTGAACATGGACCTATGAATCAGGAAGTTGCCGGTTCGACTCCCAGTTGGGGCACATGCCCCAGTTGTGGGCTCAATCCCCAGTGTGGGGTATGCAGGAGGCAGCTGATCAATGATTCTCTCTCCTTGATGTCCCTATCTCTCTCTCCTTTTCCCTTCCTTTCTGAAATCAATAAAAATACTTTTTAAAAAAGAGGGACCCGTATATGGCCTGGCCATCCCACCCAGATAGTCTCTCCTTTAAACCACTGGGAGCATCTGAACCCCTTGGCTCTATTCAACGCCACGGTATGAATGGCTGTGCATGTTTGTGAGAGAGAGCCAGAGACAGAGGCAGAGGTGGAAGGCAGAGAGAGACAGAGTGCATCCATGATGATGTATCACAAGGACAGAGATATAAATACGAACATAAATGCATATATCACAAAATGGTTTGGTACATTAACTTTAAAAATGTTCTGATTTTGATTGTCTCATATGGCAATGCATATGAGATAAATATGCATTTATATGCAAAAATATAAAGTTATCATTTTGCTCCCAAGTTAATAAACCTCTCCCTAATCCCTTTTTTTCTCTCCTTCCCTCTTCTCTTCTTTCCCCTCCCCTCCCTTCTCTCTCTCTCTTTCCTCAAACTTTTTATTCTACATAACATTCATAGGTTAGAAATTGCATAAATAATAAACAGTTAGGAGAGACCCACAAAGAAGAGAAGCAGAAGAGACAGTTTTGGTAATTATGAGCATGAACATCACAAACACTTCGTGTTTTTATTTTTAAAAAATATGGCACATTTTTAAAAATATTAAACCTGGCCGAAACCAGTTTGGCTCAGTGGATAGAGCATTGACCTGCAGACTGAAAGGTCCCAGGTTCGATTCTGTTCAAGGGCATGCACCTTGGTTGCAGGCACAGCCCCAGTGGGGGGTGTGCAGGAGGCAGCTGATCAATGTTTCTCTCTCATTGATGTTTCTAACTCTCTTTCCCTCTCCCTTCCTCTCTGTAAAAAAATCAATAAAAATATTTTTAAATATATATATTAAACCTGACTTATTGCTTCAGATATTTACTTCCATTTAAGTCTTTTTTTTCCCCCTGCAACTAAAATCAACTCAAAGCCAAGGCTTTCCACTGAGAGGTAGAAATGCCTGTCCCTTTCTGCACGTTTAACCTAAAATGGGTTGAAGGGCCACCTTCCTAACTTCCCCTACTTGTGAGGAAGGGCCTTGATGTCCTGTGAGGAGGGAAGAGGGCGCGGGCAGATTCCGACGGGGATCACAGGGCCACGGCCTTTGGAGGGTGGCAGGGGAGAGGGGAGGCACTGCTGTGGGGGCCGCTGTGGGCAGAGGAAGAGGAAGACTCCTCCTCCTGAGCACCGTCTGTCTGTCCACAGTCCATGCCCTACAGCCGCATCCTGGAGGTCGCCAAGGCGCATCTGGCCCCGGCGCCGGTGTACTTCCCGGACCCTCTGCTGCTGCACCAGGGCCACATGCAGTGGCTCTTCGATCACCAGGGAAACAGATACCTGGACTTCTTCTCTGGCATCGTCACTGTCAGTGTGGGTCACTGCCACCCGTGAGTAGCCTTAGAAGCTGGGTTTCCCCGCTAGGAGAATATATGGAGAGCAGGCGAATGGCCACCTTAGTGACTCGGGGCCCTGATTCGAAATTCTCTCTTCTGAGGCCCATCCCAGTTTATGGCTGACAAGCTCCCTCTGCTTCCTGGGTAACAACAACAACAAAAAAAACCTGAACACTGCACTTTTTTCTTGACCATGCAAGTTTTGGTTCTGCTCATGGCCTGTGTCATGGGGGGGAGGGGGGGAATACCATGTGATTGGACTTCTGCGTGTGTGTGGCTGCGGGGAGGGGGTCTACTCACTAGTACCTGCTTCCTGAGAGAAGAAGTGCACTTGGAGAGGCAGAAGGAAGAGGAAGAGAGGCAGTTCTTTCAGCACACGTGTGGGGAGAGGGAAGGAGGAGATATGAGAGAGCAGTTCCAGCCTAAGGATCTTCATCAGCTACTCTGAGCAATGGGAAGGAAGGACGACAGAAGAAGGTTGAACGTGGCTGGAAATTTACATTAGGAACATATGGGTCCATTAATCATGAGGTTCTCTGCCACCTTAGTCATGAGCCCAAATAACACCAGCTCCTAGGAGTCTTCTCTGCCCACACCTAAAAAGCCACCGTACCCTCCCAGCAGGACTACCAGTACCAGTCTCCCTCCCCCCACCTTACCCTCCTCCACACCACCTTACCCTCTTCCCCCGCCTTCCATTCTACCTGCACGTGGCTCTCTGATTTATTGTGTTGAGCAATGCTTTGGCCAAGTGTCTCTTCTGCCTGAGTGTTTATTGGCACCCCACGCTTTTCTAAAGGGGGTTCCATGGGACATTGACCACAGGAGAGGTTTGTTAGTAAGAGATCCTTGGAAGAAATACACTCATGAAACATTTTAAATTATATCTCCCTCCTGGGAGAGAAACTGTGCACATGAGACTGTTAAAGGTACAGTCAAGAAATCTGTTTGATCTTGCATTTCTCAAAACTGTTCAACTACTAACTGATTTTGGGGAGGGACAGTTATTAATAACAGGCTGGTATGTGACAAAATTCACCCATTTCTGTTCTTTAAATCAACATCAAACATCTGCATCTGGCTTTTCCAGGCATTCCAAGCCAAGTCCTACCTGTCTATCTACCTTTAGTTCCTACTGCCTGTCAACATGACCCTTCTTTCATAGAATGTGGTTTCACAGTTACAAAACGTTCAACTTTCACCACTACTAGTAGGACCCAGATATCAGAATCTTCTTTGAAGGAAAGGAATATTGGCCTTACATGCATGTGCTTGACGAATCTGTAGTTCTTCCAAAAAAAAATAAAAAGGGGGACACCAGGCTTGCATCTAGAGTCTCTAGCTTCCAAACTATCCTATATAATAAAAGGCTAATATACAAATTGACCAAATGGTGGAACAATCAGTCACTATGATGCACACTGACTTCCAGGGGACAGATGCTCAACATAGGAGCTGCCCCGGTGGTCAGTGTGCTCCCACAGGGGGAGCTCTGCTCAACCACAAGCAGGGCTGTTGGCTGGTGGGCCTAAGCCGGACATCCCCCGAGGAGTCCTGGACTGCGAAAGTCCCCCCACTAACCCCCACCCAGTGCACGAATGTCGTGCATCGGGCCACTAGTTGAAAGCATAATTAATAAGAACTCCTTGTTGGAAGAGACTGTACATCCAAACTCCCTCCTACACCACGAATTTCTTCTTTAAAAGATTACCATCTAGTCTCCTTCATTACCCTGTGAGGCCACATTGCCAGTCACCTCTGGTGGTTGGAGTTCCTTCTCACGTGCGGATGGGATGTTGGCGCTCAGTGGCCAGCGCGTGTGCTGTGAGGGGCGTGCACCTGCAGCGTGGGTAACTCTGCCCGGTTTGCCCAGGAAGGTGAATGCTGTGGCGCAGAAGCAGCTCGGCCGCCTGTGGCACACCAGCGCCCTCTTCTTCCACCCACCGGTCCATGAGTATGCAGAGAAGCTCTCAGCACTCCTCCCTGAGCCTCTAAAGGTATGATGCTCCCAGCTCCCAAGCAGGGGGGCCTTGGGGTCCCAGAGGAGCTGCCCTGGGCCATAGGGATATGGGCAGGGAATTGGGGGTGTGCCTGGTCCTGAATAGTGAGCTGATAGCTGTGTCTGGAAGCAACAGAAAAAAAAGACCATCAGCAGATGAGTGGATTAAAAAACTGTGGTACATCTACACAATGGAATACTACACTGCGGTAAAAGAAGGAGTTCTTACCATTTGCAGCAGCATGGATGGAGATGGAGAGCATTATGCTAAGTGAGATAAGCCAGTCAGAGAAAGATAAATATCACATGATCTCACTTATTTGTGGAATATAATGAATAACATAAACTGATGAACAAAAATAGATCCAGAGACAGAGAAGCATCGATCAGAACATCAAATCTCAGGGTAGCTAGGAGAGGGTGAGGGAAAGGGGAAGAGATCAACCAAAGGACTTGTATGCATGCATATAAGCCTAAGCAATGTACACAGACAACAGGGGGTGGGGGCGTGAATGGAAGTTGGGGGTAATGGGGGTATAAGGACATATATGTAATACTTTAATAAAGAATTTTAGAAGAAGAAGAAGAAGAAGCGTTGGTGAAACCAGCCAGAGTTCACTTCCTCTGCTCCAGCTTCTGGTCCTTTCCTCATCCCTCAGCAGGAGTCCCTCCACCTCCCCCCACTTTCTCCTTTATGTTCCCCAGCAGGTTTTCATCTCTTTGACTCATAGCCCCTCTGCAAAGTCATTTGCATTTTTTTCTTTTAAAAAGAGTGGAGCCATTTTTACATAAAAAAAAATATACACTGAGTGGCCAGATTATCATGACCTCTGAAGGCATAATAATCTGGCCGCTATTCTGTTTATTTAGTCTAAGATGCACTTACATGTTTTTACTAAATGAGATTCTTGTGTACCTGAAATGATTGGATTTTTTCACTGAATTGAGGTGTTAAAATGTTAAGACTAAGATTTGCAATTAGGGATTCAATGAGTTAATACATATGTAGTACCTAAGACAGTACCTGTGTTAACTATTATTACTTCACTCCGTTACCCGGATACTCTGTTGACTGTAGTATCTGGAAGACATGAAAGTTGGAATAATTTTAACCAAAGTTCAGCCCAGTCATGTTTATGGAAGAGCAGAAGCCAGGAAGTCAGCCAGGGCAGAGCACATGCCTCCATGCTCCCAGTCCCCACACCAGGAGGACGCGTACCCTTCCATTCGCTCCTTTCTTTTGGCCAAGATGAACCACATTTTTGTTCATTTGCTTGTTTTTTCAACATTCAAACACAGCTCATGCTTCGATACTCTTCAGACTGCAGGATCAGGGAGCCTCCTAGCCCCAAGCCCTCAGATCAGTTAGGGTTCGGGTTAGTTAGGTTCAGAAATCGATACATGGTGCTTAGATTCACTGAGCTACTAACCACCGTGTATCATTCAGCATGTCTTCCCCATCTTAGCATCTTGCAGAGTGTCAAACAAAGCCAATGAAATCCAAAACAAGTTCACAACTGGGACAATCCCTGAGCCATTTTTGCATCGCTAGCACTTAGCAGCTGCTCAGTGAAAAGCTGTAGAATTAATACAAATCGTCAAATGACAGAACTGCTGGTCTGAAGGAAACTCCCCTTAATAATCCAGGCTGGGACACAGTCTTCAGCAGCTTGGAATTAATGGATAAGAAACAAATCAACTGAAGTGTGAGGCCACGTGTCTTTCTTTCTCCGCAGGTCATTTTCTTGGTGAACAGTGGCTCGGAAGCCAACGACCTTGCCATGCTGATGGCCAGAGCACACTCAAAGAACACAGACATCATCTCATTCAGGTAACCCCACCTCAGTATATCCAACGTGAATGGCAGTGACTTACCCCAACACTAAATGTCTAGCTGTAAAATATAGCATGGAGGGGTATGTTTCTAATGTTAGGTTTTAAGGCAAGATCAGTCGGATGAATTTTATGACTGGATGACCCATTCACATTGGCCTGATCCAAAGGAGGGGTCCCTGACTGCGTAATCGACAGTGTGAAGTCTAGTAATGTTATAGATCTTCTGTGGAAGTGAAGGTCACATCTCAGTTCCTTTTACTTGGATGATGTACTTTGATGATGACTTATGCCAAGTGGCGAATGACTGGTCTCCACTCGTAGAAACTCACAGGACCAGGGCCCACTTAATCTCTGCTTATGATAATGAGCCAGTTGGGCATTCATAGTGCCAGCTGCACCAGCTTTCCATGTTTTCCTCTTTTTCACTTCATACTTTGATTCGTTTGGGTGACTTTTGAGAACTGGTCATTTAATAGGTTAATTATTAACCCTTGATGGCTAAATTACTAGCGTTAAAAGTAATAGAACACTAAGAATTTTGCTTACAGTTGCCTCCCTTGGGTAATTTTATATAGCACATTTAAACACTATTATAGTAAGGTTTATGCAAAAGACAGGAGTGAGATATAGTAAAAGTTGATGGAATCCAGAAATAGTCCCATTCATTCCATTGTATGGCCATAATTTCTACCTAGATCTGAAAGATTTCATTTCAGCACAATTTTATTATCAAAGCACACCCAATAGTACAGATTCCATATAAAAATCACATGCAGGGATAGCAGGCATGAGAAAACATTTACTTTCAAAGAAACATGACTATAAATAGTTGTGATGGATATTTTACCTAAAGGAACATTCCAGAAGATGTATGTCCAGGCAAATATTAACCTATTCAAAGCAGTCACGGTGCCACTAAGTTTCATCACATGTTTGTGTCTCCTCTTTCAAGATTGATGACCATCTATTTGGTCTTCATTCAGAGTCCTAAATCTGCATTTTGAGTGACTTTGATTTGGGAAATTGCCCAAACTCATTTGAAGACAAATTGATGATTAGGATGATTTCTACTGAATAGGATTGTTTCAGGTTCAAGAAGAAACAAAACCTGTGTTTCTTCTATGACAAATCAGGTAGCTCTTAAGATACTTAAAAAGGAGTCCCCAACAGTGTTGAGCAATAGCTACATCACAGGATGAAACATTTGGCTTCTCAAGGCGACTATTCCAAAGACAAATATTCATTGAATATACGGGATGAGGCAAAAGAAGGTTTACAATTCCTAGAGGCCCGGTGCCACTGGTGGGGTCCCTCAGGCTGGCCTGCATTTTCTCACAATCTGGGACCCCTCGGGGGATGTCAGACTGCCAGTTTCAGCCCAGTCCCCACTGGCCAGGCTGAGGGATCCCACTGGTGCATGAATCTGTGCACCAGACCGCTAGTATGCATGTAAGATCTTTGGTTAATCTCTTTCCTCCTGCCCCCCATTTCCCTGCTCTCTGATATTCATCAGTCTGTTCCATGTTTCCATGCCTGTTCATTGAGCGTCTGCCCCCTGGTGGTCAGTGTGCATCATAGCTACCAGTTGAATGGTCAAATGGTCACTTAAGCTTGTAGGTAGGTAGGTAGGTAGGTAGGTAGATAGATAGATAGATGATAGATAGATAGATATACTAGTGACCCAGTGCACAAAATTTGTGCACACTAAAAGGGGATTAATTAGAGAAAATAATTTAATATTGCTATTTTCCCTTTCTCTATAATAGAAGTGCCAGAGATGAAAGAAAATTGGTAAAAATGTATATGAAAACCTTCCTCCTGTCAGAGTCTGGGGCTTGCCATGGGACCCAGAGTCAAGTCCCCATTGGGCTAGATCCAGACCCAGTCAATCCCACCCTTGTCAAGCCCTGCTAGGGAGGGGTCATAGCCTCAGGTCCCCTGGCCCAGTTCCAGGATGGGGGTCATGGCCTAACGTCCCCCAGCCCAGACTGGGGCAGGGACATGACTTGAAGTCCTCCATCAAGCCCCACCAGTGGAGGACATGGCCTGAGGTTCCCTGTCAAGCCCCATGGGGACAGGAGAAGGTGTAGCCCCAGGTCCCTGCAAATTTCTCATTAAGGCTCCTTATGGGAATTTGGCCTCAGCTGTGGGTGCAGCCATATTTGTGATGGAGTGATGGTCCATTAGCATATTCCCTCTTTATTAGATAGGCTTAGAGCCTGATGCATGAAATTCATGCAAGGGGCTTGGCCCTTGCAACTCCAGCACCTCAGCTAGGTCTGGAATGCCTTCTGGATGGTCCTTCAGCTGTTCAGTCTAATTAGCATATTATCTATTTATTATATAGGGTAGATTATTTATTAATTGTATTATTTTTCACACAAACAACTGTAAACCTTCTTTTGCCCCACCCGTATAATTTTTATCTTGTTACTAGAAGAGGAGCTCACCACTTTAGAGTAACAGAGTAAGGCAGTTTATAAGGTCAGAGTTTTTGACTAGATGGTTTCCAGAATTTCTCCTACCATTTCAAATCTGTGACACCAGCAGAAAAGATAAATACGTTAGTTTGCCTGACATAAGCTTAGAAGATTTCTACTGGAGTTGCATGAAATGGTGTTCCATTTCACCTCCATGGCCTTCCGGGGGGTTTTCTGTTGTCCTACTCCATGATTCACAGGCCAGAGATCAAAGAATAATGAACTGAACTCTCTCCTCTGACTGTTTTTTTCTCTGCAGAGGAGCCTACCATGGATGCAGTCCTTACACACTTGGCTTGTCAAACGTAGGGCAATTCAAGATGACACTCCCCAGTGGGGTGGGCTGCCAATCAGTGAGTTTGGAGATTTTTTTGTATTATTTCTCTATGGCTGCTGGGTATGTGGAACAATTGATCAGATTTTCTAGGTTAGAAATGAATATAAAGCCCAGCATTCTCTAGGGGCTCAGTTTGACTTAACTGTCTGAAGGCCACTGGGGGGATGTGTTCCTGAGGAAGGTCTTACGGACCTGAAGAATCCTATATCATAAAAGCCTAATATGCAAATCAACCAAAGGGCAGAACAACCAGTGTTGAGGGGGGAGCTGGCGAGTGGGTGGCACCAGGACAGTGAAGGTGGGTGTCAGCAGGCAGAGGGAGGGGATGGCGATTGGGAGCAACAGTGACCACAAATCAGCTCTTGCAAAGGGAGGCCAGACTGCAGCTTAGGGACACTTCCCATGGGAAGCAGGCTGAGAGACCGCTCCTCGAGTGCACGAATTTTCGTGCACCAGGCCTCTAGTAATGAATAATAGCATTTGTAAAATGAGTTTCGCTCTTAAATAAAATCAGGTAAATTTCAACAAATGCATTGAAATTAGATTTCAAAGCTTTAAGTGCATAAAATGTCTATAAAGTCACTCCTGTCCCCACCCTTTCAGCATCAGACACCTAATTATTCTTATTCTTTCGGATGCCCCCACCCACCAAACCCTTGAGCAACTTGTTTCCAGGCTGACGTTGAAACCAGTTTCCTTTGTAGAGCGCCCACGTAACTTTTTTCCAAGAAAACAATTATCTCTGCAGAGCAGAAAATTAGGTTTTCATCCTAAGTGGGAGAGGAATCTCGATATCAAATTAAGAAAGCCTCTTGTCTTGATTGGTACCATGTGATCCCCCGGATTCGCTGTCTTCTGCCCGCGTTTTGCCAAACTTCTTCTTTTGTCCTTTGCAGACAATGTGCCCGGATGTTTTCCGTGGTCCTTGGGGAGGAAGCCACTGTCGAGATTCTCCAGTGCAAACAATTAGGAAATGCAGCTGCGCACCAGGTCCCATTGGGCAGGGAGGGCGGTACCTGGCAGAGGATGGGGAGCAATCAGTCGCTTGGAGAAAGGCTGAGACATTTCTGGGGGAAGGTGGGGAAGGAAACAAAACTAGAAAGCAACCCCTCCTTGAATCACTTCTCATGCCTCCTGCTACTGTCCTGCCTGGCTGTTAGGGAAAGCACCGCCTGCTCGCCCAGCCAAGCCAAACCCAGACTATCACCTGGTAGTTCTTTAAAGAAGCTCTATTAACTCTGTTAGCAATAGCTCTGCTACTGATCTTGAAAGAGAACACGGTTGGTGGGATCATTTACCCATTTCCAATGGGAGGAGGGGAGCGGGAAAAGAATGCTTTTAGAAATCCCAAAACTCCAGTCAAGAAGCTCCCCCAAGGGACTCAGAACGCCAGCCAAAATGAGAGCACCTGTCCACACCTAAGGCCATTCTTGAAAGCTGCTGACATCTCTCCCACATGTTTTGAAAGCATTCTCGCAAGGAAAGCTTCTATCTACCAAACGCATTCTTTACATGAGGGAGGAGGCCTGGGCATGGCATCTGTTCTTTGCTAATACCAAGTCCCACCTCCTATCTGTTGCCGTAGTTCAGAACCTTTTCAGTAGCTCCTCCTCAGTGGTGCTGAAGGGAAGGACTAGATGTTCCAGCTGAATGAGCTCGAATAGAATAGTAAGCGTCGCTGTGTTGAGAGGGAGAGTGCAGATGGAAGTCTTCAAAAGCAGCTTTGAAAGGAAGATCACTTAGGAAGCAGCACAGCTAGGACTTGAACCCAAGTCCCTGACTCCAAAGCCAGTGGTCCCAACCTCTGAGCACCCTGGTTCCCACTAATATCCCAGCAGGATAAACCCAGGCTTTAAAATAACGCCTGTCCTGTTGGCTGGGCTTGAAGAGACACATGAAAACAGGAGACCTGGATCCCACTCCCTGCCGGACCATGGTGCAGCCACGAGAGAAAGCCCCATCTTTTCTTTTAAGTTTTCTTATTTGTAAGATGGAGATAAGAATACCTGCCTTCCTGACCTTTAATCCCAGGACTTCATGAGATCAAGGCAAGAGAATTTTTGTAGAGGAAGGAAGATAGTATCAAGGCCAGGTACAAGCAGACCTGCATATCTTATTTATATAGCATCAAGAACCAAATGAGCTGAAACTGGTTTGGCTCAATGGATAGAGCATTGGCCTGCGGACCAAAAGGTCCCGGGTTCGATTCCAGCCGAGGACATGTACCTTGGTTGCAGGCACATCCTCGGTAGGGGGTGTCCGGAAGGCAGCTGATCGTTGTTTCTCTCTCATCGATGTTTCTGACTTTCTATCCCTCTCCCTTCCTCTCTGTAAAAAAAAAAACAATAAAATATATTTAAATTTTTTTTAAAAGAACCAAAATGCACTTGGGTGCACCTCACAGACCTCCAGATGAAAGCAAAACCATCAGCACAGAGCCTAGTAGACAGAAGCACTCAGAGATGGTCTTTTCCTCCCCTCCCTCCCCGGTGTCCCCCTCTCTCTCCATTCTCTCTGCCTCCTCCCTCTTTGAGGTCTTTTCCTCAGCCTTAGGCCAGCTGGATAGAAAATACCAGAACGTCTCTAGTGGTGATCTCTCTATTGGCAACTAGAGGCTAATTGATAGTGACGCGTTCATTCCTGCTTCCCTGAATTCGTTGTCTTTAGCGTTCTGAAGTCAGCTGTTTTCCTAACTCATATTTTCAAGAGACAAGACTGACACCGTATCTTTAAATGGAATTGGAATGCACTCTGCTCGTGCTTTTAAGGCCTGAGAAGTTGTCTTTGCTGTAAAAAAGGTTTATCTAAAGATGTTTACAAAAACATTCCAAGGTGCAAAGCACTTTGGGTAGAAAGCTCCCACTGTCGGGTTCCTCTTAGAGTTCACTCAGGTGCCAATCTTGATAGAAGAATTTTCAGCTCAGAATTTTGCCATCACTTTCCACATTGACCTACGCAGTGGTCCATTTTGTGAGCCTAATATAGGTGGTCATGTGGTAGATTTCGTTATCCTCCTTCACTCCCGCCAGCGGAACATTTATTTCCAAGTATTCATTCCAGGCCCCGAATTTCAGATGTAACCTGTGATGAAATTCACTGGCCAATAGCCACTGACCCCACAATGTCCTCCACCTGTTACTGCTCATGTCACTCTCCTTCACCTTTCGCAAGACAAGTTTCCTTTTTCTTGATTTCTTTTTTTCTTTCTTGGCTCCCCATTCTGCTTAACTCTTTCTACATCATCAGCGGAGAAAAGAACCCTTCCTTCTCATGCTGCGGCTTGGATGGTATCCAGCAGAGCACCCACTCTCCACCGCCTTGACGTTGTCATGGTGACACCGCTGCATCCAGCCTCTCTCCAGGGCCAGCCTGACCTGGAGTTGCCGCCAGGAGCCAGCGAAATAAATGTGAAGCGAAGAAAAGCCCTGATGGCAGTGGGTGGCCTGTCTCATCGCTGAGCTTGTGGGCAGTGGGGGTGGCACCAGGAAAGGTCCAGCGCAGAGTCAAGCAAAATATTATCTCCCCTGGGTTTGGTCTGGTCCAAATTTGAGACATTGGGTTGATTTTTCTCTACCCTTTGATTTCTCTAATTATAAATGGGCTAGATTAAACATCCAAATTATATCTTTTGGACATATATCTATCCACCCTTTAAGGTCATCCTAGACTGTTTCTCTTCCTTTCTTAAAAATAAGAAATTCCCATCTCTAGAGGCATGGATTTACTTGTCTGCTATAGCCTGCCCATCCAACAGTGTAACTGATGCTAACCCTGTGCTTTCTGGGTTTGCTGTCCTTCCCATTACTTCCTTCTTCACACCCCAACCCCCAACTCTAAGTAACCCAAGATATCAGGTACCTCTGTCAAGCAAGTTTCCCCAAACATCACTTACAACCTAAAAAATATGTTGGTGCCAGGTAGTGATTTTCTCATTTCTCAGTGAAGAGCTGGAGTATAAAATAGATGTATGCTTCGGTCTTGAGGGTGAAGACTGAAGCTCTCTGTTCCTCATCGCTAGCCTTCAGGAGACAGGCTACAGCCATGCCTCTAAGTGAGTGTCAGGATGGCAGCTGGTGGCTCGTCTTCCAGACTTTCACGGTCACCTCCATCACATGCGAATTGCCCTGGAGATCCATCACCTATGCACGGATGTGAGTTTTTACATTCAAAGAGCCCAGGGTGCTGTTTAGATCGAAGTTACAGGTGTAGGTTCAGTCACATTCACACGTGAATGTGTCCATCAGGGATCTTTTGCTATTCCAGCGGGAAACGCTCTCTCTCTCTCTCTCTCTCTCTCTCTCTCTCTCTCTCTCTCTCTCTCTCTTTCTCCCTCATTGAGGGGTGGAAGTCATCCAGCTCTAGTATATTCCTGTGCAGACTGAATTCTAATCCTATATAATAAAAGAGAAACATGCAAATTTGACCATACCTTTGCTCCTGATTGGCTATGCTACCAGCCAATCAGGAGTGGGGGTGGGGCCAAAGTGGCACGAATGCCAGGCCCTGGAGGTGGAGATGAAATGGTGGTGGTGGCGAGCGCCCAGCCCCCAGTTGGCTGCTGTGAGGGGAAGTGGCAGTGGCAGGGAGCGCTCGGCCCCCCCCGGGTGCTGTGAGTGGAAGTAGCAGTGAGCACCCAGCCCCCAGGATGGGGTGGTTGCAGGCAGCCAGGGCTGAGCTGAGCAGGGAGATGGCTGGGTGCCCAAGGCCTAAAGCCTCACCAGAGGCTTGGGCAGGCTGGGGGTGAGCCATCAGTTGAACATCCCCTGAGGGCTCCCAGTATGTGTGAAGGGGCAGGTTGGGTTGAGGGACTACCCACCCCCAGTGCACGAATTTCGTGCATTGGGCCCCTGGTTGTTCTATAAACACCCTTCCCAGCTCTGAAGACTGAGGTACTTCATAACTTTAAAATTGTATAGCAACTTAAGTACCAATGAAAGGTACATAGAGATATTCTCAAATAGATTAAATCCCCACCACCACCATCACCACCACCATTACATTTGAATGAATTCTATGCAGCTGAGAGGATGGGTCTCCTTAGCGGAAGCAGCATCTACACCAAACTCAATGGCATTTCCGGACATTTCTTCCTCAGACGGAAGGACAGGGTGGTATGTTTACACCTTTGTGGTTGCCTTTGTGCTGTTAGAGCCAACATACAAGCCCTTAGGACAGAATGTTCCCCCTTCAGAAATCAGTGTCCTCCCATCCCGGTTTTCTGTATTTGGGGGACTCGAGTCCATTTATGCTTCCTGTTTTCTTTTGTCTGTGTCTTCCCCCACTTCTCTGGGTGCCAATTGCACACCCTCAAACACATGGGGGATTTGTTCCTTTGCTGGTTTGTTACCCACAGACTGCTGCCAAGCCAAAGACCAGTATATCGAGCAGTTCAGAGATACTCTGAACACTTGTGTGGGCAGATCAATCGCTGGATTTTTTGCAGAACCAATCCAAGTGAGTATATTAGCCTGAGATATTAAGTGAGTTTACAGCTATCAGAGTTTTAACTCATACATTCTAGAGAATCGTGAGATTATTTAACCATTGCTGTGTCCCTCTCCAAAGTCAATTTCTTCTCTTGGTCCCCTTGGAAAAAAGAGAGCCCATGATTTTCAACTGACTTATAAATATAGCATCTTCTGAATTTCTGGGCTGAACAGATAGATGAAACTATTAAACTCCTAATATTCTGGAAAACAGAAAACCCCAGCAATATTTAGTTGCTTAATACCCACAGCGTGAGGAGAGGCCTTCTTACACCGTGGGACAAGAGTAGATTTGCTGTTGTTTGTATGGAAATAATGCAATAATTAATAAGACATAATACAAGAATACCCCCTGTGTTTCATGTACTCACAACTGTAAACATCCTTTTGCCCCACCCTGTATGACCTTACTAAGTCCCCTTAATTTACTCTTATTCTAAACTCAGGAAAGCAGACTTTTGCATATTTTTTTTCTCAGAAGGCATGGGGATAATGGCCTCTCTTTTCACCCATAGTTGAAGCAATTCTAGAGGCTGTGTTTAAAAGTTGCTGGAATTGCAATTCCGGTCAAAATGGCAGAGCAGGTGACAGCCTCCTCCCACGACCACCGCACATTTCCACTCACCAGCAGAGTCGCCTGGAGGCCTGCCTGATCTCGAGCTGGCGGAAGTGCTATAACTAAGGGTAGAAGATGCCAGGTTGAGAGTGAAAAAAAAAATTTATTTTGAGTATAAAAAAGTGGATAGAATTACTAGTGATGATAACCTATCCGTCTTTGTTTTTTAATACTGTGAAAGTCTGTGCTGCTATGACAGGTCTGGGTTGGACTCTTGCAGGGGGTCAACGGGGTGGTCCAGTACCCCAAGGGGTTTCTGAAGGAGGCCTTCCAGCTGGTGCGGGAGCGAGGAGGCGTGTGCATCGCGGACGAAGTGAGTGGCCCTGGAATACACAAAGTGGGCACGGGGACAGCAAGGTGCAGGAAGGAGCCTCTGTAATGCCCCTCTGTATCCCAGCAGAGGACAGCCAGGGTGGGTACTAGTTAGTGGACTTCTGCCCATTGGCCCGCTGGTTTATTTGTGGATTAGTTGGTCTTTTGGACAAGTACAGACAGCAACTTGAAGTTTATCACATATTGCCATCACTGAAAATATCTTTAAAGTCCTATTTGGGGTTGCATTGGGGGGGGGGGGGCATTTAAAAACCACAGGGGAAATTTAATCTCATAACCAAATCTTCATCAAGTTCTTTTTTAAAAATATATTTTATTGATTTGTTTCAGAGGGGAAGGGAGAGGGATAGAGTGTTAGAAACATTGATGAGAGAAAAACATCGATCAGCTGCCTCTTACACACTCCTTACTGGGGATTTGCCCACAGCCAAGGTCCATGCCTTTGACCGAAATCAAACCTGGGACCTTTCAGGCCGCAGGCCGACAGTCTATCCACTGAGCCAATCCGGTCTCGGCATTCATCAAGTTCTTGTTGCCAAAAGACTGTTAACCAGCCTGGCCACATTTGCTTTACCTTTGCACCAAAACTTGTTTGGAAATGATACTAAAAAAGAAAAAAAAAATCCAGCCTCTAAGTTAGAACAGGGCCAGCACTGGGGATATTCAAAAAATAGTTCCCCCAAAAAATTCTAAAATGGCTTGAGTTAAGAAGGCCTTGTTGGAAACAGCATGCTGTCTAAGGGGATGGTTTTGGAGAATAGAATTCATTGCTGCTGTGAGCTCTAGCCTGCGTGTTTTAAAAGAGTCCAGTTTACTTACAATCACACCTATTAGAGTCTATTAAGAAAGTAATGTGTTTTTTGTGTGTGTTTTTTTTATTATTATTGATTTTTTGTAGAGAGGAAGGGAGAAGGATAGAAAGTCAGAAACATCAATGAGAGAGAAACATCGATCAGCTGCCTCCTGCACACCCCCTACTGGGGATGTGCCCGCAACCAAGGCACATGCCCTTGACGGGAATCGAACCTGGGACACTTCAGTCCGCAGGATGACACTATCCACTGAGCCAAACTGGTTTCGGCACAAGTAATGTTTTGCCTCCTGAGAATAGCGATCAGGATCAATGGCCAGAAGATGGCGGCCAGGCCCCACAGGGGCTCCCGGCTCACTCATCCTGATTCCACCAGCAATGGCAGCCCCAAGAGCAGGTGGAGAACTACCATGTTTCCCGAGGGTTTCAGCCCTGCCATCTTTGCCTGAACCATTTTCCTCAACTAATCAAGCTCCTCCTCAAGATTCTGTTTGGTTTTGTTAATCCTCACCCGAGGATATTTTTCCATTGATCCAATGATTTTTAGAGAGAGTAGAAGGGGAGAGAGACATATCAATTGATTGTTTCCCACATATACCCTGACGGGGGTGTATGTGGGAATTGAGCCTGCAACTGTGTTATGTACCCTTGACTGGAATAGAACCATCTGGACCCTCAGTCTTGCAGACCAAAGCTCTATCCCCTGAGCCAAACTGGCTAGGGCCACTCTCAAATTTTTTTCTGCAGTTTCTGCATGTGCAGCTGGGTCTTGGTTAGCTCAGGGGGACTGGAGAGACTCCCCCACCCCCACTGCCCCTCCACTATGCACTGGCTCAGGTTTAGGGAACGTCAGCTAATCAAAGTCCCAGCTGAAGAAAACTAGTCTGTTATTAAAAAGAAGAAAGATCTATTCAATAGGCTTGCAACTCGTTCCTTTAGTGAAAAGAATGAACTCTCTCCTTTGGAGTCAGCACAGCCCGCAGCTGCTGCGCTTGCCCTAAGCAGAGGGAAGGCAGAGTAGTTTCAAAGGCTTTTGCAGGGTTTTCTAAGAGACGTGGCTTTGTCACTTGCGAGAACATGATTGGAGACTATCAAGGTGACCTTTAGAAGGGCATCGGAATGACCAGGCAACGCGAAGACTGGCTGGAACTTTCTGGGCACTCCCTGTGTGCCAGGCGCCCTCTGTCACGCTCCGCCTGCTAATGCTCCTAGCAGGTCTGTGGGGCATGGCCCCTTGTCATCCTTCAGGCTTTCTGGAAAACTCACTTGACCTCCAACCCTGTTAAGCCACCTGCCAGGGTCACGCAGTTAGTAGGGCCAGAGCCACTCAAACCCGGGCTCTTAGGCCACAGTAACCACTGACCACGCTGCCACTCCTGCAGAAGGTAGAGGGGGGTAGAGGGGGCAGGAAATGGGGGAGCAGGACGGGAAACACACAGATTACCTTAAGTAGTGAGCCCTGCTCTTCTCTTCTTTAAACTGAGGCATTTAGGACAAAACTGGTTTGGCTCAGGGGATAGAGCATTGGCCTGCGGACTGAAAGGTCCCAAGTTTGATTCCGGTGAAGGGCACATACCTTGGTTGTGGGCACATCCACAGTAGGGGGTGTGCAGGAGGCAGCTGATCGATGTTTCTCTCTCATCGATGTTTCTCACTCTCTATCTTCCTCCCTTTCTCTCTGTAAAAAATCAATAAAATATATTAAATAAACTAGTGGCCTGGTGCATGGGGGGTGGTGTCCCTCAGCCCAGCCTGCATCCTCTCCAATCTGGGACCCCTCAGGGGATGTCTGACTGCTGGACATCCCTCTTGCAATTTAGGATTGCTGGCTCTTAACTGCTCACCTGCCTGCCTGCCTGATCACCCCTAACCACTCTGCCTGCCGGCCTGCTCGCCCCCAACTGCCCTTCCCCACAGCCTGATTGCTCCCCACTGCCCCCCCACTGCCAGCATGCTTGCCCCCAATGGACCCCCGCCCTCCACTGGACTGATCACCCCCAACTGCCCTCTTGGCCTGATCACTCCTTACCAACTCTGCCTTGGCCCCGCCCCTATGGCTTGGTTTAATCAGCATATTACCCTTTTGTTAGTATAGATAAATAAATAAACTGAGGGATTGGAACCAGATAGAAAACTGGCCTCCCTCTGTACTGGCCGGACATGCATTTGGTGTAGATTTGAAACTGACAGCTTCTAGACAAGGCGTGCCCACCCACAGTCCCTGCCCAGCAGGGTATGCCCCTGCTCCTGCTCCCCATCCCCACGCATTGGCATGTATGGGCCTCAGCAGGAGTCATCCCTGTTCCCGTGAGAGATTCCACGAAACGGACCCTTCCTCCGTGCCTGCACAGGGCGTGTTGTCCAACATCACTCCGTGCGATGTCCAAGCAATCTGGTTTCTCGCCCTTTATTTATGATCCCTAGACAGATGGAAGACAACATGAATGGATTTCCACAAGCTCTTCCTATGTCATCTCATTTGGGCGAATCCGACAGCTCGCCCAGCGGCCCGGAGCTAGGAAGTGGGAGAGCCCGGGCTGGGGCCCGGGTCTGTCCGACTCCTGGGTCTGAGCTCGGCTGCGTTGTTTGCCATCGTGCAACTCTAACCTGTGGCGTCTGCCCGGGCAGGGCACCCTGGAGAGAGTGGGAGCCGTAAGAAGGATGCCTGGAAGGAAGCTCTATCAAGCACATTTCGGAGTCAGCAGCTCCACACCTTGGTCCCCAGCTGCAATAGGGACTGAGTTCGACAGACAGGCCAAGAGACTGAGAGCCAGGAGAGAGCCTTGGGCGGAAAGGCCCTGGCCAAGTCTGCACGGCGTTGGCATGCTGGTGTGACTTCACGCCGTTAGGCACTCGGCCACACCGTACTTTCTACAGGCCCCAAGGGTCTGCTTTTACCAGGCACTCGTCGGTATTCTGGATCAAGGGAGGTGTAAGATACAGGGCCTGGCCTCAGACAGGTATCTGGCGCTGACAGCCTACGGCAGGAGGTTCCGATGGCAGAGGTGGAAAGTTCTGATGACAGCATGCCCAGATGCCTTGACTGGGGGCCCAACTGGGCTCAGAAAAATCCGCCTAGACCACATGATGATGAGGAAGGAAGCTGTGAGGACAAGAGGAATCAGTGGGATGAAAACAGGGAGAGAGTCTTCTAGAAAGAAGGAACAACTTGAACAAGACAAGCACGATCAACTTTCGGGCCTGAGTTCCACGGCTCGTCTGGGTGCTCCTGGTGACGGAATCCTCAGGAAGAAAAGGAGATTGCCAGGAAGAGGAAGGCTGTCCTAACTGAGCTGGCGGCAGGTGCCCCAGCCCCCACCTGCCTCCTGTAGCTGCTCCCTCAACCAGCCAGGGGCAGGGGCTGTGCCTCCAGGCTCCTCCCTGCCGCCTTGCGCACAGGAGTCACTAAGTCTTGCTAAGCCATGATGACCCTTTCCACACGCATTGTTTGTACGGCCCTCACAGCAGGCCTGTGACGCTGCCATTAGCATTCCTGCTCACCGGAGTAGACACAGGTCCAGAGTGACCTGAGAAACATAGCCAGTCACACAAAGCTAGTCAGTGGGTTTGGTGGCCTTAAAAGCTCAGCCACAGCAGAAGCGTTTTGTCAGTGATCGTACAGAGGTGGTGATGACAGTGGTTGGCAATGAGTATCCCGCGGGGGAGGAGAGCCAAGCAGAGGGGGAGGAAAGTGAAGAAAGAGGTCAGAGTCAGAAAATCCAGCGTTTCCTGAAAGTCTCCCAGTGATTTTGCATTTGCTTCCTTCAGGTGCAGACGGGCTTTGGAAGGCTGGGCTCTCACTTCTGGGGCTTCCAGAGCCACGGCGTCCTGCCGGACATCGTCACCATGGCTAAGGGGATCGGGAACGGCTTCCCCATGGCGGCAGTGGTGACCACGCCAGGTAGGACCTCTGGGCAGGGTGTGGTGGCTGCTGGCCTCCTGCATCAGCGATGGGTGAAGGCACGTGCATTGGGTGGGATGTGTTTGGGTTGGAGACGGTCGTGGGAACGCACCTGCATTTCCCAAGCAATGGAGAAAAGAAAGAGGAGCAGTCTGTCAGCCAGATCGTGGCCCGGATGAAAGCAAGCGGCCCCTCTTGCCTTGCTGTGGGGCGGGGGACTAATTCTCCCGCCTCTGCCATGAAATGCAGGGTTCGGACACACTGCCAAGGAACAGGAAAATGAGCCACCAACCCGAGAGAGCCTAGTTAACCAACCTGAAACCAACCCTGACATTTCCAAGGGCTCATGTTCTGGAAGGAATGCTAACTTGGTCTCGCCACGTAAAGAAGCTATACACTCAAGGCCCTGAGTGTGAGATGTGTCTGTGACTGTCGCATCCACAAATCAGCTAAATATAGCACAAGCTCATTTAGCCAGAACATGAAAATTAACCGAATTCTTCATTTTAGAGAGGTCTGACAGAAAATAATTTTTATGAAATTCCCCAAATTATTTCATTGGTCTTCCCCGCATGAGGCACTGAAGGCTACTTAGGTGCCTTGTGATAGTTCGGTGTTTTTTGTTGTTGTTTTTTTAATTTAATAAATCTTTATTGTTCAGATGATTACAACGTTCCTCTTTCTTCCCGATAGTTCAGTGTTTTTATTAAGTGATGTAAGGTACAAAACTATGGATGTAGAAGGTCAAGTATAATGAGTTGAATATAGCCTCACCCCAAAAACAATCCAAAAATTATATTACTAAATCCTCAATGTGAGGAATTTTTTTTCCTCCTTAATCCCAAAAGTGAAAGACGGAAGAAAAAAAGGTTTTATTAATGAAGGTTCCAAGTTAAAATTTCACAAGTCAAGATGTAAGGTACTTCTCGGTTCACACCACACGTTCAAGGCTTTGTTAGCCAACTCCCCACTGAGCAGACAGCGCTGTTTCGGTGCGCCATATTGGTCAGCCAGGGACACCAGAACAACATACCACAGGGAGCGGCTTAACCAGCAGACATTAGCTCCCCCGGTTCTAAGACTGGTGGTCCCAGATCAAGGCGCCAGCAGAATCCGTTTCTGGTGAGACCTCTTGCTCCGTCCTCACGTGTCCTTTTTGACAGAGAGCTCTGTGGTCTCTGCTTTTGAGGACACCAATCCTGTGGGATTGGAACCTACTCTGATGGCCTCATTTGACCTTCATGACCTCCCTAAAGGCCCTACCTACGAATGCAGCCACGCAGTTAGGGATGGGACATAGGGACGCAGGTGGGGCCACAGGTCCATCCAGGCACGCGCTACCTGGTGAGTGAAGAACGAATTGGATATGATGTCGCTTACAACGTCCTCCAAATGTTGTGACGGGAGGTCATATGGGGGGGAGTGTTCCCTTTACCCACCTTTACCTTCTCCTCCCAGAGATTGCCAGGTCTTTGGCTAAATGCGTCCTGCACTTCAACACCTTCGGAGGGAACCCCGTGGCCTGTGCCATCGCGTCGGCCGTGCTTGAGGTACGTGCCGGCAGCCCCCGAACGGCGCTCGCGTCGCCAAACGGCAACTGCAAAGCCACACGCACATCCTCGTAACTTTATCTCGTCCCAGTATTGGAGAGGGGGGCTAACTGTCAGTTCACGAATTAAAGTCAGATCCCCAGTTTTTATTATAATTACTAGTTTACGACTTAAAGTTCAATTCCCACTTATTTTTGCGACACCTGACCTTCTTTTCTTAATTACCTAGTTTGGGCACCCAAAGTAGACACTGAATAAGACATATGTCAGAAACCTCGCGTGCATGGGAGACGTAAGTTTTCCCCCAGCGTCTGGTAGCATGAGATGTCTTTGTTATTCGAGTGGTATTTTATGGATAGCTAGCCATCGCTGTCTTTAATGTCTTTAAGTAAGCAAGCTCTTTCTCCTTAGAATAGTTTAATTTTGGCTCTTTTATATATTCCTTCTTGCTGCTTAAAATTTTTTTATTGCTATAAAGGAGAGAAAGATAGAGTTAGAAATATCAACGATGAGAGAGAATCATTGATCGGCTGCCTCCTACAAGCCCCCTCTTAGGGATGGAGCCTGCAACCTGGGCACCGCCAGGAATACAACTGTGATCCCCTGGTCCATGTGGGTCGATGCTCAACCACTGAGCCACACCAGCCTGGCTTCTTGCTTTTTTCCTTTTTTTTTTTGTATTGTCATCAATTAAAAGACTACAGAAGATCTGAGTTCTGTGTGATTACCAGGTATTCTCTCTACTGTTTAGCCGCACTCCATTGATACTGCCTGGAGTCACATCCGCAGGAAAAGACATCTTAAACGCCCTCGTTAATATGCTTGAAAGCATCGGCATACATAGGTGTCATGCATTTCCGAAAGAATGCTGGAGAAGTTGATAGCAGCAGTTGTTTGCGGGGAGGGAGACTTGGGAGTTGGAGACAGGGGCCAGCAAGGAGGTTTCTACTATCCGGGCTGTTTCACTTTCTGATTTTTGAACTAGTCCCATGGTTCCCCTGTTCAAAAACTTCAGTTTAAAAGTATTTAAACAAACAAACAACAACAACAACAAAAAACAAGTAAGAGCTGTCCTTGCTAATTAAAAAGTACCTTAAATATGACTGAAGGATGAAATAAGCAAGTGTGGGCCGGGTGTCGTTTATTCCATTTGGTAGACACCGCCAACTTTTGTACAAAGTGGCTTAGGAAGTAGAAAGGACTTAGGCGAACAGAGAGGTCTCAGAAACGCCAAGGTTGCCCGCAGTCGCAGAGTGGCTGTCAGGGAAAGGCAAACACAGTACATGCTGCCTGTATCGAGTCACAGATCACAGTCTCGCTGTGCTCACAAGAAGGTGAGAATCCTGCTGTCTGCCCAGGGGCCCTGACTCCGGGCCACACGGGGCCCTGCTCAGCTCAGCTCAGCTCAGCTCAGAGGCCAGGGCCCTGCAGGGAGGCCCCTGGGCACCAACAGCCTGTCTGCGGGGGGCAGCTGGGCGAAGGCCACCAAGCTGCCGGGCGGACAGGCATCGGTGACCTTTCTGCCCTCAGAGCACCTGTCCTCCTCCCCGCGGTGGCCCAGCGTTCAGCGAAGCCAGGCAGTATGGAGCTCGGGACCATGGATATCTGTCCCAGACCGCACCGACACGTGGCTTGCACGCTTTCCTAAATTCTCAGCCACCCTGCAGAGGAGGAAGGATGGGGGGATAGCCCTGCTCCCAACACCTCCTCTCTCCTCACCGAGCTCTCTCTGTGGCCCGGGCTACGGCCGCACTAGACTTGGGCTCCACTCGCCTGGTCGGGTTTCTGTGCAGAGGGCGCTACGCTCCCCCCTCCTGCCCCTCCGTCCAGAACGCTGCTCTAACGCCCGGGGCGTCGGGGCTCTCTCCCACAGGTGATTAAAGAGGAGAAGCTGCAGGAGAACAGTCGGGAGGTCGGCACGCACCTGCTACTGAAGTTGGCTGCGCTGCGGGACGAGTTTGAAATTGTCGGCGACGTCCGAGGCAAAGGCCTCATGGTGGGAGTGGAAATGGTGAAGGACAAGGTAGGTTCTGGCCTGCTGCGTGCTCTCTCTCTCTCTCTCTCTCGCTCTCTCTCTCTCTCTCTCTCTCTCTCTCTCTGGCTTCTGGGGGCAGCAACAGTCCAAGGAGCAAGCATGGGCCAAAAGCTGGCTTCATTCATCCCCAGGAGGGAGCCCACGGGGCGGCAGCGGTGTGGACTGTGCCAAAATGCGGGCAGGCTCTCGAGAGGGCCGGAGGGGTGCGGGTGGGGGTTTGGAGAAGGGGGCGGGTCTTCTTGTCACACTAGGCAAAGGGCACTGCTGATGGCTGAATATTAGAACCGCAAATATGGGCAAGGCAGGAAATTATTTGGGGGAGGGCGGTGGAGGGGAGCAGGTGGTCCAGAGAGCTAGTGGAAGTAAGGGGGAAGGGCTTGGAGAAGATTGTGGTAATGGTTTAGGGCAGTGGTCGTCAAACTGCGGCTCGCGAGCTACATGTGGCTCTTTGGCCCCTTGAATGTGGCTCTTCTGCAAAATACCACATACGGGAGCGCACATACAGTGCGATTGAAACTTCGTGGCCCATGCGCAGAAGTCGGTTTTCGGCTCTCAAAAGAAATTTCTATCGTTGTCCTGTTGATAGTTGGCTCTGTGGACTGATGAGTTTGCCGACCACTGGCTCAGGGTAAAGATGTTAAAGATCTGTAGGGGTGTGTGAGTGTCTGTGCGTCTGTGTGTGTGTGTCTGTGTGTGTATGTATCTGTGTGTGTGTCTGTGTGTGTGTCTGTGTGTGTGTCCGTGTGTATGTATGTGTGTGTGTGATGTGTGTGTGGGTGAGTGGTGTGTGTGTGTGTGTGTGTGTGTGTGGGTGGGTGTGTGTGTGGGTGAGTGTTTGTGTGTGTGTGTGACGTGTGTGTGGGTGGGTGATGTGTGTGTGTGTGTGGTGTGTATGTGTGTTTGTGTGTATGTTTGTGTTTGTGTGTGTGTGTGTGTGATGTGTGTGGGTGGGTGGTGTGTGTGTATGTGTGTTTGTGTGTGTGTGTGTGGTGTGTGTTTGTGTGTGTGTGTGTGGTGTGTGTTTGTGTGTGTGTGTGTGTGTGTGATGTGTGTGTGTGGGTGGTGTGTGGTGTGTGTGTTTGTGTATGTGTGTTTGTGTGTGTGTGTGTATGTGTGTATGTGTGTTTGTGTGTGTGCGTGATGTGTGTGTGTGGTGTGTGTGTGTGTGTGTTTGCGTGTGTGTGTGTGTATGTGTGTGTGTTTTGTGCGTCTCTGTGTGTGTAGATTTCAATCTCCCAAGTAACCAGGGGAATGATGCGACTGTCTGATGACATCCCCCACGGCGCCAAACTCAACATGACAACAATCGCACTTAGCATTTTCCCCAAACCAGTTATTTCTCCCATGTTTCTCTTTCTGACCCTTCCGATTTCCCAGCCTCTGTAGCACCAAATAACCTGCGGCTCCTCTCCCCACATTTCCAACCTGGAGTCTGCTGTCTCTCAGAGCCTCCCGTGGTCTCCACAGCTGCCCCTGGGCATCGGAAACTGTCCCTCCTCCCCATACAGCAGCGCCCGGGTCCTCTGCGGGCACAGCAGCAGGAGAAGGCCGGCCCCGGGCAGGAATATTCAGTCTGACCCCTTCCCTCCAACTCTTGTCCTCGGGCATTCAGGTTTCCCCAAAGTGGCCTCTTGCTATCGGATCTAGTTTAGAAGAATCCATGCTCCGTTCTTTCGGTCTTTAGAGCAGACCACGGCTATACGACTCTTCCATGAAAGCTGCCCAGCAGAGCCAGTGGAAGCTGGGATGTTTTAAACCAGATGGTAAAGCTGAGGGAGGACAACAGGAGAAGAAGAGGAACAGGAGACCAAACCACAAGCCTGCAGACTGACCTTCAGCTTGCAGCCCAGGGACGGGAGCTCCCTCCTAAACTGCAGGCCCCTCGGCATCCAGAGCCCCCAGAGAAAAGGCCAGCCAGCAACGGGGGTCCCTTTCGCTCTCTTCCAAACCCCACTTCCGCACGCTCACAGACAGGTGGCCAAAGACCTCCATGAGTCCTGGTGAATGTCAGGTCCTCCCACGTGCTGGTTGATGGCATCTCAGGTCAAGGAGAAGGGCCCGGTCTGCCCTCCCTCCCAGGTCCTCCCTCAGCTGGTCGCCTGACCGTGTGACGATGATCGTCCTGATCTTAAAGCTTTAAGACGACAGAAAGGCAGACGTGTCCAGCAGGCCCAGCCTGTGCCTGGGCAGGAACGGAAGATTCGGGGACGAGTTGGATGAGGTGCTGGGGGCATGGGGTAGCTATGGAAGCCTAGAGGAGAGGGCAGGAGCCCGAGGAGCAGAGTGAAGCTGGGAGCCGCCTCCATCTCACAGGATGGAAGGGCTGGCCCGCAGCCAGGCCCTGGTCTTGTGCATCTGAAAGCGGAGCCACGGCCGCTGCTGATGCCCCGCAGCGAGGCCAGAGCCCTGTGCTCAGATGGGAGGCTCCCAGCCCCGCCACTGAGGGCCACCTGAGGGCACCTGAGGCCACCTGAGGGCCACTGAGGGCTACTGAGGGCCACCTGAGGGCCACTGAGGGCCACTAAGGGCTACTGAGGGCCACCTGAGGGCACCTGAGACCACCTGAGGGCCACTGAGGGCCACTGAGGGCCACCTGAGGGCCACTGAGGGCCACTGAGGGCCACTGAGGGCCACCTGAGGGCCACTGAGGCCACCTGAGGGCCACTGAGGGCCACCTGAGACCACCTGAGGGCCACTGAGGGCCACCTGAGGGCACCTGAGGCCACTGAGGGCCACTGAGGGCCACCTGAGACCACCTGAGGGCCACTGAGGGCCACCTGAGGGCACCTGAGGTTTACTGAGGGCCACTGAGGGCTTCTGAGGGCCACCAGAGGGCCACCTGAGGGCCACTGAGGGCTACTGAGGGCCACTGAGGCCACTTGAGGACACCTGAGGACCACAAGATGGCCATCTGAGGGGCCACCTGAGGGCCATCTGGATACCAAGGCCATGCTACCCCAGGAGAGCGTGCGGTCCATGTCCTGGTGCAGACTCTGAGCCACTTCCTGGCTTGGAGATGAGCTTCCATGTGGGACAGAGGAGAGGAGAGGAGAGGAGAGGAGAGGAGAGGAGAGGACAGGAGAGGAGAGGAAAGGGAAAGGAGGGGAGGAGAGGAGAGGAGAGGAGAGGAGAGGAGAGGAGAGGAGAGGGGAGGGGAGGGGAGGAGAGGAGAGGAGAGGAGAGGAGAGGAGAGGAGAGGAGAGGAGAGGGGAGGGGAGGGGAGGGGAGGAGAGGAGAGGAGAGGAGAGGAGAGGGGAGGGGAGGGGAGGGGAGGGGAGGAGAGGAGAGGGGAGGGGAGGGGAGGGGAGGGGAGGGGAGGGGAGGAGAGGAGAGGAGAGGGGAGGGGAGGGGAGGGGAGGGGAGGGGAGGAGAGGAGAGGAGAGGAGAGGGGAGGGGAGGGGAGGGGAGGGGAGGGGAGGGGAGGAGAGAGGAGAGGAGAGGCCAGAGGAAAGAAGTGGGGGGGAGGGGAGCTCCCACACCCGCAGGGCAGGCTCCACTCCACTGGTGAGGAGCGAACTCGTAGCAGGGGCCAGAGCTGTGGGGCTTGTGCATCCAGCCACTCAGTCTTCAGGATTTGGGGAATGGACTGGGATAAAAACAAACTCCGAATAAAATTAACATCTAAGAACACCCTCAAAAAGGCCAGCCTGGCAATGAGCAGCTTTACCCCATTGCAGGGGAGAGAGGGACTAAGGGAGGAGAACACGATCGCTGGAGCTGCTTCCCTCCCTGGGGCAGCATGCCTCTGACCTCGCCAACACCACCGGAAACGTGTCCTCACAGGCCGGCCGCCAGCCCCTGCCCCGGGAGGAGGTGAACCAGATCCACGAGGACTGCCGACAGATGGGCCTTATCGTCGGCAGAGGCGGCCTCTTCTCCCAGGTGAGGGCAGGCCGAGGGCGCCGGCCGCTGTCGGTGGGCACCTCCCTGAGGCCCCCGGCTGCCGGGTCACTCTCCAGAGGCCTGTGCTGGGGACCAGCCCCTCTCCAGGCATAGAGCTCAGGAATTTCCAAAAGGAAGTGGCAGCGGCGCCTGAGGGCCACTAGGGGGCGCTGTGTCCAAGGGTTCGGCTGTCACCGGGCTGTGCGGAACAGATAGTCTAAGGAGGCATGAGCACCAGGAGCAGGCAGACCAGAGGATTCACAGCGTGCGTCATAGCAAAGGCAGAGCCGTCATGCAATAAACAACACGCCTCATGTGTGAGCTCCCCGGAACCGGTCAGAGCGATCCTGGTTGTTCTTCCTGAGCCCGGGGCTCTGACTCTGTAAACCCTAAACCTCCTAAGGCCGTGCGTGATCGGCAAACTGTAGCTTTCGAGCCACATGCGGCTCTTTGGCCCCTGGAGTGTGGCTCTTCCACAAAACACCGTGGCCTGGGCGAGTCTATGTTGAAGACGTGGCGTTAGAAGAAGTTTAAGTTTAAAAAATGTGGCTCTCCAAAGAAATGTCAATCGTTGTGCTGTTGATATGTGGCCC
Source organism: Antrozous pallidus (assembly GCA_027563665.1). Lineage (NCBI taxonomy): Eukaryota > Metazoa > Chordata > Mammalia > Chiroptera > Vespertilionidae > Antrozous > Antrozous pallidus. Next base: position 4,862,343 of record CM050512.1, on the reverse strand, counting down.
TGTGGACGCATGAGTTTGCCGACCACTGTCCTAAGACATAGCGGCCTCCGGGGCCAGGAGCAAGCTGAGAGTGCTGGCAGCCAGGTGACCCCGCAGGAGAGGTGGAGGACGCGCAAGGCCTGGTCCCTAAGGCAGAGCTCAAAGTCAGCCTCTCCCGGTGCCCTGCACCCTCAGGCTGAGCGGTGCAGACACCAAGCTGCAGCGGCCCCTGGGAAAGCTGGGTACAGCTCCCACCCCGCCCCTGGGGAGGACTGGTGTGGCCCTGGCCCTGCATGCGGGCTGCTCCTGAGACCAGAGCAATCTGCCCTGGCCCCTCACACAGCAGGATGTTCACAGGACTGGCTGGGGGCTGCGATCTAAGGTCTAGCCCAGTGGTCGGCAAGCTCATTAGTCCACAGAGCCAAATATCCACAGCACAACGATTGAAATTTCTTTGGAGAGCCAAATTTTTTAACCTTAAACTTCTTCTAATGCCACTTCTTCAACATAGACTCGCCCAGGCCGTGGTTATTTTGTGGAAGAGCCACACTCAAGGGGCCAAAGAGCCGCATGTGGCTTGCGAGCCGCAGTTTGCCGTCCACTGGTCCAGGAGGAAGTCAAGGCTACATGTCAAGTGGGAATCTCTAACTCTCAGAAAGCCAGGAGCTTCCTTTTCAAAGAACGGACTCTCAAATGAAAGATGGGCAACCTTAGGCCAGCTTGCGTTTTTTTCTCATGAATTCTTGAGGGTGACCATCTTGTATGTTGGAGTGACAGTCAATTTGCATATTGCCTCTTTATTGGATAGGATTTTACAGATGAGGAAAAGAGACTCAGAGAAGTTAGTGAAACTGCCCAATTCGCACAGCCAGTCAGTGGCAGAACCAGGATCCAAACTCAGGCCGTCTGGTTTCCGAATCTGTCCTCAGAGGAGGGTGAAGCTGAGGGGCTAGTCGGGAGGCAGGGAGTCCAGATGGGGGTTGACATTGCCGCTGAAGCTTGAGCAGTAGCGGATGTGATGGGGGAGACCCCAGAGAACAATTCCGGGCGCGACGTGTACAGGACCACATGAGGAGAATCAGAGCCAAGGACGGAGCCTCATGTCTAACCTGGTTCAGGTTAGAAATGACTTCAGCCTCGACCATGCTCCATTGGAGGGATTTATGGACATCCGGGTCTGTAGATAAGTCTGTAGCTCAGAGGAAATGAAGGTGAATATCACAGTTGGGGACTCGTCATCTGAGTGGTGAGATGAGGACCTCTCCTGGGAAGTGTGTCTGCGTCAAAAAATGCAGGGAGACGAGGCTAGAAGGCCGTCCACACAACATGGGAAGGGCGGGTGGAGGAAAGCGTGCCCAAGTGGTGACAAGATAGGGGGCGGAGAGGTGAGAGAAAAGCTGGAGAGTGGGGAGCAGCAAGAAAGTGGACAAGTCCGGAAGGAGGGGCCCAGCAGAGAAGGGCAGAAGCACACCATCGGTTCCACACGTAGCAGGCCTGGCAGCTCGAGGTGGGGTGCTGGGGGAAGGTTGGTGGGGGCAGCCACTCCTGGGCAATGGGTTGAGATGTGAACAGAGGGGAGAGGAAAATGGTGGCCAACAAGCATCAACCTGTCTTTTTAGTAGATTTGCATAAAAGAAGAGAATAAGGTATGACAGCTGGAGGGACGAGGAGACCAACAGAATTTTACTTAGTGTGGTTTGATGTGGGTTACGAGAGCCATAACCCTTGTTTATGGCCTGGGGGCAAGTTGAAGATGCAAGAGAGCACTAGCTGTGCTCATCCTGGAGTGATGGTGGTGGGCGTCCCCAGGGCCAGCCGCACAGGTGGAAAACGGGGAGCTGGAGAGCAGAGACACCGCATTCTCTGAATGTCCAGGTTGGGATGATGTTCAGGTTGCAATATAAGAACGGATGTGGTAGCAAAGAACTCTGTGGAAAGATCTTGCCTGACAGTGATGTTAGTGAGCCACTCACTTCCCCAATCCGGACCAACCTTACCTTGAAGGCTTCTTGTTATATGAGATGATAACTTCATGCTATTGCACAGCCTTTTTTTTTTTTTTCTGAGAAACATGAGGCAAGATCACCTATGAACTAGAGCCAGAGGCGCATCAAAGTTGAGCGAGGAGATGGAGAAGAATGAAAAAGGTGTAGCATGAAAAGGGGACTCTGACAAAGAACAAGAAACATGTAGGGGACCAGCGGGACTTGGAGGCCCTGCCTACAAGCGTTACCCGGCTGCCAAGCAGCGTGATGCTCTTGAGAGCTTCTTGGCTACCTACGTTGGCCCAAAGCAGTTCAGTCATAGCTTGGCTCGGGACTGGGACTTCCTGGGTGGGCATGGGGGCAGCTGCAGAAGATGGAAGGAAAGGCCAGCACAGTGAGGGGGCAGGTGAGGGAGCAGCTCACGCGGTCAACCCCGTGCTCCAAGCTGGTTAGAAAAAGAGGAGGCCTGAGTGGGGCGGTAGATCTGAAGAAAATGGGGGGACGAAGAGACAGAAGCTTCCATTTTAAGGGCAGACCCAGCGGGAATCAGAAATCGAATCCCAGTGAAGAGCTCCCAGTGAAGAGGGGGCTCATGGCGTTGGCCTGAGCGTGGATGGATCCGGAGAAGCTCTGGGAGTTGTGGTAATCCAGAAAGGAAGAAGCTAGTGTGTTGGGTGGTACACACATGGACCTGGAGGTCCCCCTCAGCGATGGCAGAAATGGGGGGTAGATAGGAACCTAAGATCTCAGTGGAGGAGGCGGAAGGGCGGGGAGGTGAGCAGGTCACAAAAAGGAGGGAACAGAATTTTTACAAAACTGAGGGTGATGACCTGGGCACGGCGTTGGAAAGGACACCAACCGCCAAGGAAACGTAGGAAGTGCCAAGTCTTAGTTGTAGTTCGGCGCGTTTGCTCAGTCACCTTTGTTTCTCTGATGACCCTGTCTTCCCGTCCCCCAGACATTCCGCATTGCGCCCTCGTTGTGTGTCACGAAGCCGGAGGTGGATTTTGCCGTGGACGTGTTCCGTGCCGCGGTGAGCCAGCACATGGAAAGAAGAGCCAAATGAAATCTAAACCATAAACCCCACAAGCCTCAAGACCTTCCCACGGATGTTCCAGAGCTAATCTGAGGCATTTCAGAAGCACCGGTATAAGTTGTAAAAGTTGACTGCCCGCCAGCTATGTTGGTTAACAGAGCCCCTGTTATGCTGAGAAATCCTTCAGCAAAGGGTCTCTCTCCCTGGAGAATAAATGTGTCTTCACTAGGTTAGCTGCGCTCATTGGAGTCCCCTCTGCAATGATTGGTTGGTGCCTGATACGTGATCTATTTGGGGACAATGAATCCTGAAAGGCGATGCTTGGTGCAGGTGCCTCCAGGGGAAGGTTTCTTCATCCTTCACTCTTTTTATATATATTTTTTTTATTGTTTAAAGTATTACTAATTGTAGTACATATGTTTCCTTTTTTCCCCCATTGACCTCCCCCGGCCTCCACTACCCCCCAGCACATGCCCTCACCTGCCCCACCCCGCCAGTGTCTTGTATCCATTGGTCATGCTTATATGCATGCAGACAAGTCCTTCGGTTTCTCTCTTACAGCCCCCCCACCCAAAGAACATCCTTCACTCTTCGTCTCCACATCACTTACTGTGATGGGACTCCTCAAACCCTGTCAGCCACTTTGGGGCCAGGAGGCCAAAGCTTCTATGCTGAGGCTGGCAGCTGTTGGGAGGCTGAGTCCTCAGTGATGTCAGTGAGCCACTTGGTGATGTCAGTTACCCAGTCCGGACCAAGCTTACCTTGAGGCTACTTGTTATGTGAGATGATAAATTCATGCTCCTCCGCCAGGCTCTGTCCTGGGCCCTCTCCTCCTCCATGCTACATTCTCTCCCAACAGGACCTCCTTCACCTCGGGAACTCACCCGTCCTGTGGTCGGTGATTGACTTCCAAATAATCACCTTCTGTCTCAACCTTTTTCTGAGCCCCACCCCAAACGAATCCCTTCTGGATTAATGGTACCCATCGTGTCTCAGGCTCACACTGGGTCATTCTTTTTTCTCCAAGTTCTCTTTTTCCCTTTCGTATGACTAAGTCTCAACATACTTTCTCCAATCTGACTCAGTTTATACCAATGCTGATTCAATTATACTAACAGTGCCTTAATTTGGAGCATCGTCATCTCTCCTAAGTATTTAAACTGCCTCCTCACTGGTATCCTGGACTTCTTCCCAGACAGCCTCTACACGGATAGCAAAGTCACTCACTACAAGGTTGGATATGATCACATCGCTTACCTCGTGAGGCTGCTGGGGGCTCTCTGTTGCCTGTGGAACAAAGCCCAAACTCCAACTATTATGGCATCCAAGAGCCTTCCCAATCGCTCCCAGGCCATTTTTCCAGCTTTACTCCCACCATTCTTTCCACATCACACACAGCGGTTCTTTGTTCCCCTAAGTCTCCGTACCTGGAACGTTCCCCCCCTTTTCTGCTAATGGAAATGACGGGGTCAGGAAGCGAACAAGAAAGCTAACCCTTACTTCTCAGTTTTTCTTCAAATATTTCTCCAAATATTTACTTCAAACTTCCTTTTTTTTTAAGATAAAGAAAAAATACATTAAAAATAAATTTATGACAAGCATTTAGAAATTTAGTAAAATATGAAGAAGAAACAATAAAACACAAATTAAGTTTTCATGCTGAGGCCAAGGTCCATGCCCCTACCAGGACATCCACCCCTAGAGGAAGGGGCTGAAGAATGCCTCTGTCCAAATGAATTCATAGAACATATTCTGTGGCTTCCCCAGTCCTATGGGATCTTGTGTGTACCAACCAAAGTGTGCCCCAGTAGCCTCTCACCTCCGGGGGGCACTGTAGAGTGGAACTCAGCAGTGGAATTCCGAAAGGCAGCCCCGCCCTGGGTCTCATTCCTTGACCATGGAGGTTGCAGGGCTCTGTCCCTGACCAGCAGTTGGGGATTGAAGATGCATAAGCCACCAGAGGCATGGAGCAAGAAGGACAAAAATGGCGGCTAAGACCATGGATCCCACTCACTAGTTAATCAACACGATGGTTTCCTATGGCTTGCCAGTGGAACCGTGGGCAGGAGTGTAGCACCGCCATTTCTCTCCCTTCCTCTCTCTGCGCTCCCCACGGGAGGTGGGAGGTAGGCCAGCTTGCATAGGCAAGGAGCCCACATTCTTGCCAAGCTTCGTTTTACTTCCTTTCTTGTCTAAAGTGGAGATAAGGAACACTCAGCTCAAGTAAACTTTTTTCCACCCCAGGAACATATTGACAGTTAATCATGTGGTTAGAATACAACATTAAAATATTGGCAACTATTTATTTTTTTAAAGTATATTTATTGAGTTTTTTACAGAGAGGAAGGGAGAGGGCGAGAGAGCTAGAAACATCGATGAGAGAGAAACATCGGTCAGCTGCCTCCTGCACACCCCCTACTGGGGATGTGCCCGCAACCAAGGTACATGCCATTGAAAGGAATCAAACCCAGGACCCTTCAGTCCGCAGGCCGACGCTCTAGTCACTGAGTCAAACCGGTTAGGGCAAAATATTGGCAACTACTTAAAAACCCTTGGACTGGCAATCTACTCAGGAGGGGCTAATTTTTTTAATCACATCAAGCTTGGTGATACCATTTGCAATTATTATTATAAAAAGATTTAAAATAACACATAATTATTAATACAGTAATAAACTATGTTATGCTCTTATTTGTGTTATGAAACTCCATCTTGCCTGGACAGCGTGGCTGTGGTTAAGCATTGATCTATGAACTAGGAGGTCACCTTTTGATTCCCAGTCAGGGCACATGACCGGGTTTCAAGCTCAATCCCCAGTAGGGGGCGTGCAGAAGGCAGTCCATAGATGATTCTCTCTCATCATTGATATTTCTCTCTCTCTCCTTCTCCCTTCCTCTCTGAAATCAATAAAAAAATATTTTTAAAACAAAAACTCCACCTTTACAAAAACTACATCAGAGGAAAAGGGAACATCTGTATTACTTTCAACAATAAAGATAATTTCGCCAAAACTGGTTTGGCTCAGTGGATAGAGCATCTGCCTGCGGACTGAAAGGTCCTGGGTTTGATTCCTGTAAAGGGCACGTACCTTGGTTGCGGGCACATCCCCAGTAGGGGGCGTGCAGGAGGCAGCTGATCAATGTTTCTCTCTCATCGATGTTTCTGACTTTCTATCCCTCTCCCTTCCTCTCTGTAAAAAATCAATAAAATATATTTTAAAAAAACAAAAACAAAAACAATAAAGGTAATTTAAAAATATATATATTTCCAAAATTGTGAATCTGGCAAGATGAGAACAAAAGCATCATTGTGGGAATTTAGAACAATTAAATCAGTGCACACACAGGCGCCCAGAGAACAAGGCTGCCAGTAGAATGGAATGCAAACTGCATCCGGGTCATAGTGACAGGTGGACGCTGGGTCAGGTGGACGCCAGCATGGGCCTACCAGGAGGCCTGTCATCAGCCTTTGGCTTCTCCAGGACTGCAGGAAGCCCAGCCAGCCCAGCCCAGCCCGGCTGCCCTCAGGCCATCCCCCCCGGCCCAGCATCCTCTGCGGCTCTTCTGATAAGCTGCAGTCCCAGGAACAGGAGCGCCCTGTGTCCTTAGAGACAGACTCCTCTGCTGGAAGAAATGACTGGATTTCTGCTTCCCAATGTGCGGAGACTGCTGCTACCTTTGGGCCACCGAAGCCCGAGTTCTTACTCAATTTTAAAAGAAGAGCCCCAAAAGATATATAAACACTATACCATTTTATCTAAATACCAAAAGGGACTATGACCTTTTCAGTGTTTGAAATTGTGAGAAACTCTAAGTGACATTCAAGCGATTTGTAGGGAAAGGATAATTGGCGTCTTTTCTGCTTTCGTAAGGCACGCAGTGTCCGGAAGGACAGGAATGATGCTGGAGCCCTGACTGCTTTTGCACAGTAAAGCGATTATCTGGGCAGGCGCACTGCGCCTGGAGCAGAATGAGGGTGACCCACCTTCATGGCAGGGTCCGGCGGCCGGGACGGGATATTCTAGGCGGCTCTGTGCCCAACTGAAAATCAGGATTTGAAGAAGGGGAGAGTGGATATTGAGGAAGACAAGTGACAGCCTTTATGTGTTATGGAACATGCCAGGGACAAAATGGAGATCTTAAACCTCCTCCCTCCCCTTTCACGTGGGTGTATTTGATTAGCAAGAATTGGAACACTGCCCCTAACCGGTTTGGCTCCGTGGATAGCGCGTAGGCCTGCAGACTGAAGGGTCCCAGGTTCGATTCCGGTCAAGGGCGTGTACCTTAGTTTCGGGTATATCCCCAGTAGGTATGCAGGAAGCAGCTGATGGATGTTTCTCTCTCATCGATGTTTCTAACTGTCTATCCCTCTCCCTTCCTCTGAAAAAAAAAAAAAAAATCAATAAAATAAGAATTGGAACACTGATTTGTACTTTTCTGGATATTTGAAGTATTTCATGAAAATCACGGCAGTCAACCCTCATTACCCACCACCCAGAATTAACACCTGCTAAAATTTCCCTTCAAATCTTAAAAAATAAAATAAAATTGACTCAGATGAGGTCCCTTTTGACGCCCCCACTCTATTCCTCTCCCTCCTTTCTGAATTACTTTTCTGAATGTGTTTTCCACTGACGTCTGTGTATTTTCTCTTTATAAATAACTATTTTGAGTTGCATACATGGCATACATCTCACCTCCTGGCAGCTCACAGCCAAGGGCTGGCCACGGACACCACAGCCCACGTTCCCCCATCTTAACTGCGTGGCTGCTTGGCATTCGGCAGATGGGCCACGATTCATCCACATTCCTGCTCGGACACGTCGGAGTGTCCCTGTTCCGGAGGCAGACAGCGCCGCTGGGAACGTCCGCGTCGGGCTCCTGCCGTGGACACGGTCCTCGCCTGCCCTACTGCTCGGGCCCGAAGGAGCAGAGTCTCCTGAGAACCGGGCGACCACAGAGCCCCCCTCGAGCCGCACTCTGAGCCGCCGGAGCCCTCGCTGTGCGCAGGGAGAAGTGACCACAGGCATGACCTGGGGCTGCTGGGTCAGCTTCAAACACCACCCGATGGAGCCAGTTCTACTCCCAGAGAAACGAATGTTTTCCTCCACCCTCACCATCTCCTCGGACCTTTTGCCTTTTGTCAATGAGAAAGCAGGAAGCAACGACTCCCTCCCTCACACTGCCCTCGTTATTAGGAACAGTGCTCACCATCTCGAGTCGTTTGGCCAATCGAGCCTTTCCTGCGCATCATTTTACCCGTTTGTCAGAGGCAGTCGTTCCATCTGCCATCTGAGGGCCCCGGGGGCCCGCCCGGTGGGGAAGGGGTTCCACCAAGTCCTTCCTTTTCCAACTTCCTTCCATCGTGCGACGTTTGATTTCCTTCATATTCTTTTTAAATATATTTTATTGATTTTTTTACAAAGAGGAAGGGAGAGGAATAGAGTTATAAACTTCAATGAGAGAAACATCAATCAGCTGCCTCCTGTACCTCCTACTGGGGATGTGCCCGCAACCAAAGTTCATTCATGCCTTTGACCGCAATCGAACCTGGAACCTTTTAAAAATATATATATTTTATTGATTTTTTACAGAGAGGAAGGGAGAGGGATAGAAAGTCAGAAACATCGATGAGAGAGAGACATCGATCAGCTGCCTCCTGCACACCCCCTACCGGGATTGTGCCCGCAGCCAAGGCACCTGCCCTTGACCGGAATCGAACCTGGAACCTTTCCGTCCGCAGGCTCTATCCACTGAGCCGCACCGGTTCTGGCTTTCTTCATATTCTTGAACAGAAGCAGACAGGCAGACCCGGCAGTCTCCTGTGAAGCTAGACACCACAGAGGTTTTCAAACATGCAACATAAAGCCGTCTTCCATCACTGTTATTTAACAGGTATTTTTAAACACATCCTTTAAATTGAGCGCTTTAGTTTCTAACGAGAAAATACCAATAGAACACCAATAACCCACCACACAGAAACTCTTTGGGGGGCTCAATCCTAAGTACATTTTATTGATTTTTCACAGAGGAAGGGAGAGGGACAGAGCCAGAAACACAGGGTCCTGAGACCAAGGCTGCGAAGCGCCGCAGGAGCGCGTGCTGTCCTCCGCGTGCCGGCGGGTGTCACTCTGGACCCTCACCCTCCGCCAGTCACATGCACTGCAAACACTTCTCCGTGCTGGGGCCCGTCTTTGGACTTACGGAGTCTGTCCTGCAGGATTTTCTTTTTGAGGGAGTCCTCTTTTCCTGGAGGGGTGTCCTTTTCCTGATGACACTGCTTCTGTGTGGAAACAGAGTCTCCCTGGGCTTCAGAGGACCCCAGCTGCGGCTCCCTGAATGGATCATGGAGAGAAAACGGGCTTTCCCCCTTTAATGGCTCAGTATAAAACACGCTCTTGTGTACTTGAGAATATTCTGTTTTGCCTCAAATGAAATCGATTGTCTATGACTCACCAAAAATAATATTTTATCCTGGACATAATGTTTGTTTTTCATCTTCAAAAGCATAGGAGGAAGGAAATTCCTATAAAACGTAATGCACAGGAATCCAACATGTTCACTCCCGTCTACAAATATCTTAACCGAAAAAGATTTAACTCATTTCCAATCATCTTGTAGAGAGCTTTTGTATTTAGAAGGCACTTTTATATGTGATTTGCCCTTCGAAGAACCCCGCCTGATAAACGGGGACAATGCTGTTATGAAAAGACCCAGTCAGAAACAAGGAACACGAAGAGCTGAGACGTGAAATGATTTTGCAGTGTCACGCACACAGGACCAGCCACGAGATCGAACTTCCGATCACAACTTGGTGAAGATCCCTTAGAAATGCCGGCTGTGTGACAAGCAGAATAAAAGCGACAAGTGGCTCCGACAGATCCTCACGCGGGGCAGAAACAATGACACGCCTGCAGGGTCGGCGGTGGGCATTTGCGGGCCGTTCAACGCCTTTCAAGAGGATGTCCTACTTCATGGCTGCCTGGGCACTGCTATTCCTGTGTTGTAACGACAGGCAACTCATCGAGTTCAAGTTAGAGGAAGTGGAGTGTTCAGATGGAGCATGGGAGAAAGAGACCAAAGACAGAAAAAGGGCTAGTGAAGGGAGCGAGGAAGAGGGGAAAACAACCAGGAAGTGGTGATAGATGTTAGAGAGACAGGGAAGGGGAGGAAGGTAAAGAAATATATCTCCCCTAACCGGTGTGGCTCAGTGGACAGAGCGTCGGCCTAGGGAATGGGGGGTCCTCGGTTTGATTCCGGTCAAGGGCATGTACCTTGGTTGCAGGCACATCCCCACTGTGGGGTGTGCAGGAGGCAGCTGATTGATGGTTCTCTCTCATCCGTGTTTCTGACTCTCTATCCCTCTCTGTGAAAAATTAATATACTAAAAAATAAAGTAGAAATAAATATATCTCTAAGTGAAACAGACAAAAATGAACCCTGAAGGGAAGAAGCACGATCCAGTCCAGCACAGACGCACCACATCAGCACCACCTGGCATCAGCAAACCTCGGCATCGGGGGCTCACTCCCCAGTTCCCACGTAACTCTAGGCTCCTTCCCTTTGGCCTCTCAGGAGAGAAGTAACCTCACTGAACAGCAAGCATGTATTTCAAGCCAGTGAGGCGTCTGAAGCTGCTTTCAAGACCAATGAAAAGGGCTGCCTACTGAATCCACCCTAAAGCCGACTCACGGCTGAACACGAGATGAGCAGTGAACACTCGCGTGTGACGACTCTCCTGTGTCTCTCTGGACTTAACATTCATCTCTGCTACGGAACGGAAGACATAAATATCAACTTTCTTCAAAAACCTTTCATTACAAACGTTTTTCTCCATGGAATGATGTAAACATGACAAAACAAAACATTTCTGAAAACAGTGATGAAAAAGCCCAAGGCAGAATACCCCTTGTTAACGCGTCGGTGAAGATTCTGCACCATCTGCCTCGCTGACCTGACCCATCACACGTCCCAGCTGTCCCTGCGCCTGAGGAAGCGCCGTGTGAGTTAACTGGCTTCCACCTCCGCAATCCAATCAGAGCGAGAAGCCAAGCTGCGCGTTGATCATCACCAATAAAATCTCAACCAAATCAACACAGTCATACCCTGGAGAGACATTCTTCTTGCAATACAACCATATATGTTCACATAGTTTCTATCTTTCATTGTCCTTGAGGGGGGAAATGCATAGCAGTCAACAACAGGTTCTTCTGACGAAGCCGGTGTGGCTCAGTGGATAGAGCGTCGGTCTGCGGACTGAAAGGTCCAGGTTCGATTCTGGCCAAGGGCATGTAGCGTGGCTTCGGGCACATCCCCAGCAGGGGGTGTGCAGGAGGCAGCTGATCGATGTTTCTCTCTCATCGATGTTTCGGACTTTCTACCCCTCTCCCTTCCTCTCTGTGAAAAATCAATAAAATATATTTTTTAAAAAACAAAAACAATAAGTGCTTTAGAAATAATTTTAAAATTAGAACCAGTTATGGTATCAGGTGGAAAAATAAATCTATGGCAATTTTAAAACAATCTGGAATCACTGACAAAAGCAGTAAATCACATAAAAACACTTAACGAGAAATTCACAAAATAAAACAGAGGTGCGTTTGTACGTATTAAAATAATTTAATTCTCCCTGTACACTTCTGTCCACTGAGGCAGCAGAGACCAAGAAGACGCGCTTTACAATATTTACCTGTTTGGAAATATTCAAGTCCATTCAGATGGCAAAGTAGAATTCAATCACTAATGAAATGTTTAAAAATATATATATTAAACAGAAAAATGTTTTTACAAGATAAAAAATAATCTTCCACAATGCAATAAGTCGCAGTTCACTGACACTTTAACTCTTAGATGGTTTCAGTTCAGTGTTTGGTTTCACAATCTAGAGACAGGAGGAAGGAAGGCACTGGCGGACGGACGCCTATCTGTTTCTGCGTCTGTCTTTCCTGCTCCGGCCGCTGGCTCCGCCGCTGGCGGGCGGCGACGAGGGCGCCCTGGCGTGGCCCGTGGCCTTCAGGTGGTCGAACAGCTTGTTCCGGGACGGGAACTCGCTGCGGCAGGTGGTGCAGCTGATGGGGGCGTCACTCTGGGGAAACCAAACGAAAGCCGAGTGTTACCTGGCGGCAGCGCGTCTCCCCGTCCCGGTTAGACACCAAGCCGCCTGCAGAATAAAGATCGTTTAACGAAACGGACAGCGACCGAGACAGCTCAACGGGGCGGCTGTTCCCGAAAGTCAAGTCCCAGGAGCCAACGCATCGGCAATCTCCCGAGTGGTCGGCGACTCATCGGCCGACAGCGTCAAACATCACCAGGACAGCGACTGACGTTTCTTCTGAGAGCCCCACTTTTTAAACTGCAACTGCTTCTGACGCCACTTCTTCAACACAGACTCGCCCAGGCCGGGCTGTTTTGTGGAAGAGCCACCCTCCAGGGGCCAAAGAGCCGCCTGTGGCTCGCGAGCCGCAGTTTGCCGACCACGGGACTAGACGCAGGCTTCAGAGCTCGGAGCAGCGGAAACAGAGCAGGCGCCGGCGCACGGCTGGCCTTTCCCATCGCTCCTTCCTGCTTTAAAGGGAGCACTGTGGGCACATGTCCAGTGCCCCTTCTGCGCCGGGAAGTGCTGTCGGACCCGCACCCACGGGCGGGCGCAGAGGGCTCCCCGAGGACACCGCCACCCAGGCTCCCACAGACACACACACGGGGGCCTACCGGGGTCTGCGGCTCCGCGGGCGCTCTCCCCGCTTTCTTCGGGTCCCTGGCTTTCTTCCCTCTGGCTCTCGGAGCACTGCCAGACAAACGGGAGAACTCAGCACGCTCCGATCATGGGCACTCTGCTCCCAAGAGGACGCGAATGAATGACATGCCCTTCAATGGCTAATTCATTCGTTCTAATGATCGTGTACATTAATTTTCCCATTCCAAAGCACCTGCTTTAAAGAGCAACGTTAGAGATTACATTTTATATCAGACTTGTCACAAAAATTAAGGAATGCACCTAAAATGGTTGAAACATAAGCTCAAATAAGACCTGTCAAATTTTCTGAATTTCCACACTACGTGTTTTCCTTAAAAAGCAAAACACTTGCCGAAACTGGGGTGGCTCAGTGGATAGAGCGTCGGCCTGTGGACTGAAGGGTCCCAGGTTCGATTCCAGGTCAAGGGCATGTACCTTGGTTGTGGGCACATCCCCAGCAGGGGGTGTGCAGGAGGCAGCTGATCGATGTTTCTCTCTCATCGATGTTTCTGGCTTTCTGTCCCTCTCCCTTCCTCTCTGTAAAAAATCAATAAAATATATATTTTTTTAAAAAGCAAAGCACTTAATATTACACTTGTTGAAGCCAGTCATCACCAGAGCCAACCAGTGCTCCTCAGTCTGGCGTTAAGCGGGGTTCCCACCGGCACTCCTCGGACCTGATCCGTCTGGGAAAAACGCCCCCCCCCCCCCGAGTCTCAATGCAGTGAAATGGGGAAAACAGAGACACTGTCACGCACTTTACATAAAATAACATTTGCTGGACGGAGAGAATCCCCCGTCGCTAAAAGACCATGTCCTGTCTGCCGAGCGGGGTTCCCCCTGGACGCTTCCACCCAGAAGCTGCCAGCCCGCCCATCCCCTCCTGGTCCACCTTCACCCCGGAGCTGACCTCCTCCCGTCTCCCAGACGAAGGGTGACCTTCCCCAGTCACTTCCCATCCCCCTCGTGTGACCAAGCACACCCTCAGGACAAAGGCCGAGTGCAGCCTCACAGGACAGACCCGGTCCCAGGGGATGAGCTGACACGCTGCCCGGCTCCTCGTCCAGCAGACACCAGGCGTCTGTACGGGGCTAACGGCCTCTCCGGGCACCCGCCAGTTCACTGCGCTTCCGGGGGCTGCGTGTTCACACACTGAGGTTAAGACCCTCCACGGGCAGGAAGGTACCAACGGGCTTTCCTGTGGAGGCCGGAACCACGCCCGCGATGCTCTGAGGGTGTCTGCACGGGGGCAAGGTGCTGATGAGGGGGTGACAGCATTCTGCAGGACTCGGCCAGCGCGGGAAGCATCGAGAAAGGACATAACGGCATAAGGGCTACAGACTGAAAGTCGGTAATTTACTAAGGATCATCAGAGATATGCCACGGATACATCCAGGAGCACTTCAGAGAACATTCCCAGAGAACAACGCATCATGTTCGGAACGACAGCCGCTGATTCCTACAGCTCAAATCAAAGAGCTTTACTTATTTATTTGTTTAAGTACTTTATTTACAGGCAGGTTTTTTAATGAACTTCTCACTAGCATCAGAGGAGCCCCTAGAAAGGCAACTGATACCCGGGAATGTGTGTATGTGACTGTGTGTAAGGACTCTGCGTATGTGTGACTGTTTGTGAGAGAGAGAGAAAGAGAGATGATGTATGTGAGTGTGTGAGACTGTGTGTGTGTATGTGTGTGAGAGAGAGAGAGTTGAATGTGTGGGCATGTGAGTGTGAGGCTGTGTGTATATGTATGTGTAAGGGACTAAGAGAATGTGTGTGTGTATATAGGAGCGGGAGACTGCGTGTGAGTGTGAGAGACTGTGTGAGTGTGTGTGTGTGTGAGAGAGAGTTGAATGTGTTGGCATGTGAGTGTGTGAGTGTGAGGCTGTGTGTGTCTGTATGTGTAAGGGACTAAGAGAGTGTGTGTGTGTGTGTGTGTGTGTGTGAGTTGAATGTGTTGGCATGTGAGTGTTTGAGTGTGAGGCTGTGTGTGTAAGGGACTAAGAGAGAGTGTGTGGGTGTGTGTGCGTGTGTGTGTGTGAGAGAGAGAGAGTTGAATGTGTGGGCATGTGAGAGTGAGTGTGAGACTGTGTGTCTGTATGTGTAAGGGACTAAGAGAGTGTGTGTGTGAGAGAGAGTTGAATGTGTGGGCATGTGAGAGTGAGTGTGAGACTGTGTGTGTCTGTATGTGTAAGGGACTAAGAGAAAGAGAGTGTGTGTGAGAGAGAGAGTTGAATGTGTGGGCATGTGAGTGTGTGAGTGTGAGGCTGTGTGTGTCTGTATGTGTAAGGGACTAAGAGAGTGTGTGTGAGAGAGAGAGTTGAATGTGTGGGCATGTGAGAGTGAGTGTGAGGCTGTGTGTGTACGTATGTGTAAGGGACTAAGAGTGTGTGTGTGTGTGTGTGTGTGTGTGTGTGTGTGTGTACAGGAGCGGGAGACTGCGTGTGAGTGGGAGAGACTGTGTGAGTGTGTGTGTGTTCACACCCGACCCCGGCACTCCTCAGCAGTGAAGTAAGTCCTGAACAGAGAACAACTGTCCCAGCCTGGGATGCTCCAGCTGAGTGGGCACAGCCTCGTCAGTAGCTTGGAGGTTGGGGATGCCTGACCCAGGAACAAACATGAACCTCAGCAGGACAAGGGAACAGAACTGGGTCAAAGTGACCGCTTCCTGCTTTCGGCCATGGCGGAAATGTCTGTGAGTGCATCCTCTGGCGTTCTCTCCAACGCCCTTCATCTGTATACATGAGTCTCGATATACACACACTGACCGGTACATCCACTCCAGCCCACCGTCATGGGAAGAAGCTTCTATCTGACGTAGGAAAAGACACCCTCTCCACCAGTGTTAGGGATGTAGACAACCACATGCACTCTGGCCTACCTGCCGGCTTCACTTTTGGGGTCCTCACACAGCTGACCAGCCTCTGTGACACTGACACTCTCTTGGGGACCAACTTTTAATTCTTTGGCACTGTCTTGATTTAAGTTGGTATCTTCTGGGTCAACTGTTACTCCTTCTTCTGTTCCATTTTCATTGAAGTTATCATCATAATCCTAGGTTAAAAACACATGTGCATTACAAGATAAATCCTATCTAATAAAAGAGTAATATGCAAATTGACCATACCTCTGCTATACCCACCAGCCACGCCCACCAGCCTATCAGGAGCAAATATGCAAATAAACCCCAACCAAGATGGCTGCAGCCACAGAGAGCAGGAGGAAGGCTTGGGTCTCCCTGGCGATGGAGTAAGCCAAGCTTTCCACCTGCCCTTGCTACTGAGGCCTCCACACCAGGCTACAAGGTTTCAATTATAGAAGATACATAAATTGCAACAGAAATTGCTGCCTCAATGAAGTAAGCAGAAGGCTTGGCTCCGCCCCAAGCAACAAAGTTTCAATTGTAAAAGATTGAAAAACCCCAGATACCAGGACCTCTGTTTGGGTCGCTGGGGGCGTGACCAGCATGCAAACCAGCACATGTTCCTAGCCCAGGCAACCCCATGCCCCAAGGGAACCTCCACCCTGATCCAGGATACCCTTCAGGGCAAACCAGCTGGGCCCCACCCATGCACCAGGCCTCTATATTATCTAATAAAAGAGTAAATGCAGATTGACCATCACCCCAAAACACAAGAGGGCTGCCCCCATGTGGTCAAAGATCTTGCCCCCATGGAGACACAAGATGGCCAGCAGGGGAGGGCAATTGGGAAGGACCAGGCCAGCAGAGGAGGGAAGTTGGGGGTGACCGGGCCTGCAGGGAAGGGCAGTTGGGGGGACCAAGGCCTGCAGGGGAGGGCAGTTAGGGATGACCAGGCCTGCAGGGGAGGGCAGTTAGGGGTGAACAGGCTGGCAGGGGAGCATTTAGGCATCAATCAGGCTGGCAGGGGAGTAGTTAGGGGGTGATCGGGCTGGCAGGCAGAAGTGGTTAGGGGCCATCAGGCTGGCAGGCAGGCAAGCAGTTGGATTGTGAGAGGGATGTCCAACATTGGATATCCCTCGAGAGGTCCCAGATTGGAGAGGGTGCAGACTGGGCTAAGGGACAACGCCCCATCACCATGCACGAATTTTGTGCAACAGGCCTCTATTACTATAATAATATTGGAATCTTATGTTATGCAGCCAAATAGTTATAAAAAATAATGATAATTTCCCTAGTCAGAGTATATCTTCAGGCAATAAAAAGAAACAGATAATTTTAAAACATGAATCTCTCCCTATCTGATATTTCACCATCCTCTTTATGCCATTTTGTTTAAGGGACTTGAGCATCCATGGATTTTGCTATCTGGGGAGTCCTAGAACCAAGCCCCCACAGCTCCCGAGAGAGAACTGCAATTCTTGAATTTGGACCCCCGTATGAAATCCTTAAACTACTTAAACTTCTGAGTAAGTCAGCATTCTCTCAATAACCACAACCACTGCAAGTTTCTAACCAAGTGTTTCCTCTGTGAAATTTTAATTATGTTGTCAACAGAACAAGCTTGATTACACAATGAGAAATCCCAGGTGTCACACGTCCAGATTTTTTTAAAATACGGTCACTCAGCTAATTAGTATTAGAATCCCACATGCAAAACTTTAACACACCCAGACAACAGTCATTAAATAATTAGCTGCATACACATAAGAAGGGACTTCAAAAAGGAAAACATCTTCAACTGCTTTTAATCGTTTTACAATTGACATGAAATGAGAGCAGAAGTCCCGCTCCTTAACACAGATGACACCGCACAAGCGCAGGACAGCTCTCTGTTTGCTATTTAACGTTAACGAGACTTTTTAACATACCTGTGCTGGTTTCTGTTTCTTTCTCTTCTGTTTCTTAGAAAGCCTGAGAGCAAATATAAATCAGAATGGCACATACGTGATTCTATGAAGACTTACAAAGTAAAAAGAAAAACAATGAAGCACCAGTGATAGAGAAGTAAAGGAAATTAAAATTGTAAATATCATAAAGCATTAAGGGGAAGAGAAAAGGCTCTATTACTTTAGAATATTAGAAGTGGCTCGACTGACAGTAATGAGCACACCAATGACGGGGGTGTGACATTCCTTTCAACACAGTCCTAGCACAGTGTGTGGGTCATGCTGACATCGGGCCTCTGCACTCAGCACTATGACGTTCCCTTCGGGAGACAAGCGGGAAACGGGAGCCTAACAGCGTGAGGGGTGGGGCGGAGCAGCCCCGGGGCAGCTCGGGGCGACAGGCGCCTGTGACGCTGCACGTACTTTGGGGAGGGTGGGTCCTCCGCGTCCTCCGCAGAATCGGCGCTCTGGTTCCCGTCCGCCTGCCCCGGGAGGCTCTCCTCCTCCTGCTCCAGCTGCTGCCTCAGCAAGGCCACGGCCTCCCGGTGCCGCTTGGACTTCTCGTGGTTCCGCAGGCTGCAAGGCACGGGGTGCGGGCCGGTCAACGCGCTCCTCTGACCAGCCGGGCAGCCGCAGCGCCTGACCGCGGAGAGACCATGTGCTCCCGGACCTCCGGGCCCTGGGAGCCAGCACCCAGCACCCCCCTCCTCCTGTCCTTTCTATGTGCCCCCTGCCCCGTTAAGCTCTCTATTCTTCTCGTTTTCTAATTCTTCAGCTCCCAGCCTCCCCCTCCGTGTCCTCACTCCCCGCCGGCTGCGGGCCGCGGCGATGACGGGACACGAGGCCACACGGAGCGGACGCTGGGAGGCCTGGCGGGGAAGTGAGTCCTCCTGCGGTCTTCACGGCTGCCTGTCCTTCTCCAGAGGCGCCCCTTCTCACCCGCACCCCCTGAAGGGAGTTCAGACACGTGTGCCCCCGGAAACGCTGTGCCCAGGACCATGAGTGACTACACCACACGGATTGGCAGCACTCGGGTGGTGGGAGTGGACGCACCGGAGCAGGAGCCAGTCTCCGCCACGTCCTCTCCGGTTCAGACCTCCCCTGCTGTATCCCCGGCGCAGCAAGGCTCCCCGGAGGAGCTGGGCTGTTTCGTGCCAGAAGGAAGTGCTCCAGATCGACTGGGCACGTCAAGAACACGGGAGCAGGTGGGAGGGACGCTCACTGACCACCGCTGGGGACCCGGAGCCCGAGAAGGGCAACACTGAGTCATGAAGCCCCGAGAGACCCCTGAACCCAGCCTGGCAGCACACAGGCCCGGGGCGTGCGGCTCTGGCTTACAGCAGAGAGCCACACGGCGGCGGTGTGTGCCGTGTGTGATGACCAGACCCCAGATCGCAGTGAGCAGGACACGGAGAGGACACCGACCGGGGCGGCCTGCGGCGGAAATGACAGCGCCGCCATCGGCACCCGCTGCCGCAGCTGCCGCCGGGGTGAGCCAGTGCCGGGGCCCCGAGTGCCCATGCGGAGCTGGGAGCTGGAAGCGGTGAGCACGAGCACCGCCGCTGGGGAAGCTCCTGTCCTGGCAGCTGGCCTGTAAGTCTGATGCTGCTTCCAAAGAAGCGAGACTCTGAAGACCTCCTTCCTGCTGCCGTTTCCAGCTTGCTTCTGCCGTCTCCCCTCGCCCACTGCCCTCACTGCTCCCCGACTTTCCCACAGACTTGGCGGAACAATCCTTCTGACTCCCACGTCCTGTCTCATCCTCCCGTCCCCTTTTCTCTTTTCTGCACGTAACTGGCTGCTTTTCCCCTGCTGATTCCACATTTCCCCGTGCTCTTCACTCTCCTCACACCAGCGCCCGTTTTAATGCTTCTGTCCCCGCGGTTCCTGGGAGATCAGGCCTCCGGCTCTCCCTCCCGGGAGCAGCCTGTGCGCTCCCCACCCCCTCGCTCTTCCCCCTCAGGCGCAGTACATTGTGCTAAGCGAAATAAGCCAGGCGGAGAAAGATAAATATCAGCTGATCTCACACATATGTGGGATATGATGATCAGCATCACCTGATGAACAAGAATAGATCGATCTAGGACAAATGGTGGGGGGAGAGGGGGACTAGAGAACAACCGAAGGACTTGTATGCATGAATATTAGCATAACCAATGGACAGACACTGGGGTGGTGGGGGCTTGCTGGGGTGGGAAGGGATGGGAGACGATCAACTGGGAAAAAGGGAGAAATCTGTACAACTTTACACATAATAATAACCAATAATGAAATAATAATAAAAAAGAGATCAAGGAACCAAAAAACAATAATAAATGCCCCCTCCCCCCTGCCCTCAGCACATGTCCCCCAGCAGGACCCGTGAAGCTTCTGGGCGGCCGCGAGGGCCTGTGTGGGATGGTACAAACGATCCCCCCCCCCCCCCCCCCGCCACCACGGCCAGGGGACTAGGGAGCTACTCCTGGCAGCATTTTCTCTTCTTGCAGGACTTGCAAAGCGCTACCCTGGCCCCAAAAGAAAGGGTGAGCTCGAAGACCGTGCACTTACGCCTTTTCCGTCTTGAACGATTTGTCACAGGCTGGGCAGTACAGCTCCTCGTAAAGCTCCACGCCGTCGGCCTCGTCGCTGTCCCTCCCTGCAGGAAGGAGCGCAGTGAGAAGTGTGTCCCACTGAACACACACCCACAACACATTACTTCCTCACCAAGCAAAACAGTGACGGTACAGGATTTGAGCTAACCCTTTGAAAGCAATACCGAGTTGTAAGAGATGAAAAAATCCCTTTAACTTTTTATTTCTTTTTATAAGTCTACTCAGAAGACAAAAAATTCTCAGAACCTTGGGAGTGAGCAAAGGTTCAGAAAATCAAATGCCCACTACCACAAAGCAACTTTTTCAACGAGGTGTTTTTAATTTACCTCTGGAGCAAGATTTAGTACAAACACATTTATATAACTGTAACCTATTCATAAGTGGCTAAATAAACTTAGCTTACAACATTCTGTCATTATTAGACAAGTCATAAAATAGCATATTTCATGTAAAGTTTAACATTGTCTTTGCAGACTATTGTTTATAAGCTTGAAGATGTATTACACTGAAATAATTACTATCAATACAGTCCAAAAAATCTAAGCAATTAAAAAGTGCAATGAAGTCTTGCACAATACCATGTTCTGTCTTTATAGGAAACTAGAGGCCCGGTGCACGAATTCATGCACGCGGGCTGGAGGGTGTCCCTCAGCCCAGCCTGCACTCTCCAATCTGGGACCCCTCAAGGGATGTCCGACTGCCGTGGCTCCCAACTGCTCACCTGCCTGCCTTCCTGATTGCCCCTAACCACTTCTGACTGCCAGCCTGATCACCTCCTAACCACTCCCCTGCCAGCCTGATCACCTCCTAACCACTCCCCTGCCAGCCTGACTGATGTCTAATTGCTCCCCTGCCAGCCTGGTCCCTCCCAACTGCCCTCCCCTGCTGGCCATCTTGTGTCTCCATGGGAGCAAAATCTTTGACCACACGGGGGCAGCTGTCCTGTGTGTTGGGGAGTGATGGTCACTCTGCATATTACTCTTTTATTAGATATTAATAGGATAGAGGCCTGGTGCATGGGTTGGGGCCAGTTGGTTTGCCCTGAAGGGTGTCCTGGATTAGGGTGAGTGTTCCCTTGGGCGTGAGGCAGCCTGGGCGAGAGGCTTGTGGTGGTTTGCAGGCCAGCCACTCCCCAAACGACCCAAGTGGAGGCCCTGATATCTGAGATTTATTTATCTTCTACAATTGAAACCTTGTAGCCTGGAGCAAACCCAAGCCTCCTGCTTGCTCCGTGGCAATAGCCATTTCTGTTGGGATTTATTTATCTTCTATAATTGAAACTTTGTAGCCTAGAGTGGAGGCCTAGGCCAGCCAGAGTTGCAGAAGCTTGGCTTCCTCCATCACCAGGAGCAACCCTAACCTGTGCTCTCTCCAGCTCCGTGGCTGCCGCCATTTCTGTTGAGTTTTATTTATCTTATATATTGAAACTTTGTAGCATTGAGTGGAGGCCTAGGCCAGCAAGGGCACGCGGAAAGCTTGGCTTCCTCCATCGCCAGGGAAACCCAAGCCTACCTCCTGCTCTCAGTGGCCGCAGCCATCTTGGTTGGGGTTTATTTGCATATGTGCTCCTGATTGGCTGGTGGGTATGGCCAGCCTGCAAACCACCACAGGCCCCTCATCCAGGCTGCCTGATCAATTTGCATATTACTCTTTTATTAGATAGGATAATATTAAAAGTGATGTTAATATACTTTTGAAGGACAGTCTTATTAAAATCATAAATGATCAAAATACATCTGAAGTTCAGTATACGGTATTACTGTCTAATTATGTGTACACTTTCAATATATCATATACATAAAATAAATTTTGATTAATCAAATAGTTAATAAAAAATGCTGGATTTGAAGCCAAAATCTAGATTAAAAATGATCATATGCTCGCAGGCATGTGCCGTACTTCTCAGAATCTTAGTTTCTTCAACAAGAAAATGAAATAAATGCTATGAGTAAAACCTACATTTAAGGGCTATTGTGGGAGGATCAAGGAGCAAAATCGTGTATGTGAAAGCATGCTATAAATTACTCAACGCTACTGAATTACACCACCTCACATCTGGAGAATGCTTTATAGTGTTCCAAACATTTTCACATTTACGTCTTATTCATTAATAAAACACTCCATTTCCCAGTCACTTTGAATAACTGAAAGTCTGTCATGGTATCACTTGGTTTATGAGTCTGGAAAGCACATGTGTAGGTATTTCGTGCACCGAGCGCCTTCTACAAAGTCAGAAACGAGAGGAAGGATCTGTAAGCACCACACAGGCTCCTACAACACCAGCTTTTCTGGAAAGAGCTGCTATGAAACGTGACCTGCCACTTAACTGCATTTTTTAAAATAACCAGTCAGCGGTCACCTCACACCTGTCAGCTTGTGCACTTATTTAGCAACACACTAGAGGCCCGATGCACGAAATTCGTGCAAGAGCAGGCTTTCTTTCCCCCCCTGCCAGCACCGGCTCCCCTCACAGCCCCGGCTCCGTCTGGAAGGTCGTCCGGAAGGATGTCTGGTCTAATTAGCATATTACGCTTTTATTATTACAGATGTATACTGCCAGAAGCACAAATTGTTTAAAACGTGGTCAGAAAAGTTTGTTAATCCAATTACCAGAATTAGCCTGCTTCAACAGCCTTTCCTTGGTCCGTACAGTATTGTTTTTCCTGTTAATATCTGTCACACTGAAAAACCGGGAGATGTCACAGAAAAACCCGGAGTCCCAGCTCCACTTACAACCAAACAAACGTGGAACCTCTGGCCACAGCCGCTGGAGCGGGGGGTCCCGGCTTTTCCTCCCTCCTAGCTCCCACCGGCTGTCTTATCCCTCCCCTGGCCCCTGGGAGCCCCTGAGCGCCCCTGGGCACAGAAACACGACTTCCCGAGTCCCCGAGCGCAGTTACCATCCTGCCCGTCTCTGAGCTCCTGCCCTTCGTCTTCCTCCGAGCCGTCTCCGAACTCCTTCTCATAGCGCGCCTCCATCTCCCGCAGCTCCTTCTCCAGGTCGGCCGTGGTCATCCAGCTCTGCTCCTGGTACTGCTCCGCCAGCCTGGACACAGACAGCCATCTCCGCCCCGCGCTCCCGCTCCGCAGGCCCCAGTCACCCCCGGGGCACCCCGCCCTCGCCCACAACGCTGCCAGCCTCACCCACACCCGCCTGCACTGGGCAAAAGGGCAAAGTCGCTAAATCTGTTAGCCGTCCTGGCTGATTTGATTTTTAAATCTCTTTTATGGATTTTTCAGAGCAGAAGGGAGAGGAATAGAAAGTGAGAAACATCGATGAGAGAGAAACATCGATCAGCTGCCTCCTGCACACCTTCTACTGGGGATGTGCCTGCAGCCAAGGTACATGCCCTTGACCGGAATCGAACCTGGGGCCTTTCAGTCCGCAGGCCGACGCTCTATCCACTGAGCCAAACCGGTTTCGGCTGCCGTGGGGGATTTTAACTGCTTGACTAGATTATGGATTTTGAAACATATAACTCTCAGCAACTGACTAAATGGTTTTAAGTGATGTGAAGTTGTGCGTGGTAAGTGCTAATTTTCAAAAGAGGAGGGGTGGGGCAGGAAGAATTTTAAGAAGTCGTTTTTTAAAGAATGCTGTACTGCTCCAGACACACTGCCTTTACAGTAACTCGAAAACCACGCCACTCCGCAGGCACTAGGATGACCTAGACAGCCACCAGCACTGACCACGAGCAGCTCTGGGTGGCGATTAAAGGCAAGGGCCTGGGCCAGAACCAGTGCGGCTCAGTGGACAGAGTGTCGGCCTGCGGACTGAAAGGTCCCAGATTCACTTTGGTGGCAGGCACATCCCTTAGCAGGGGGTGTGCAGGAGGCAGCTCATCGATGTTTCTCTCCCATCGATGTTTCTGACTCTCTGTCCCTCTCCCTTCCTCTCTGTGAAAAATCAATACAATGTATTTAAAAAAGCAAGGGCCTGGGCTGACCCTGGGTCCCATCTTCCCCTGTGGGGGTCACGGCGTGACCGTGGCCTGTCTGCTCGCACCCGCAGAGGAGCGAGGACACCAATCCGCACTTGCTTCCGGCACGGCTGGGAGGAAAGCCCTGAGCGAGGGGCCTCGGGAGAGCGAGGGCTCGGGCGCCCCAGTCACTACTGACTTTCAGGGGCGTCCGAAAGGACCTCTGAAGGACTTCTCCAGGGACGAAAGACCCCTGTGTGTCAGGATTTCGCAAGGGCAGCCAAGATGACTTAACCCGCCCCGGAGGCGCAGTGCAGGCCTCCCGCTGCCTCCCCGGCCCCCGCCCCGTCCTCACTTGGCCTGCTTCAGCTTCTGCTGCCGCCGCATCTCCTCGGCCTTGCGGGCCTTCTCGGCGTTCTGCTCCTCCACCAGCCGGCGGTGCGCCTGCACCCTCTTGTCCCGCCTCCGGATGAAGGCCACCAGCTGCCGCACCAGCTCGTTCTTCTCCTTCCTGGCCTTGTCGCGAGTCTTCTTGTTTTCCTTCTCCATGGCGCGCTTCTCCCAGCGGTTGGAGGCTTGCCGGGTGTCGTACTCCTCTTTCCACGCGAAGTTCCTCTGGGTGCAGAAGCTCTGCCAGTAGGCGTAGAAAGGGTGGACCACCTGGTGACGAAGGGAACAGGCAAAACGCTTGTTTCTGGTTACACTTATTTTAGGAAGGCAGCGACGTTAGGACGCGAAACGTCGCCCGTCCCTCGTATTACTGTCAATCAAAGGAGACGATCCTCTAAGGCTTTAGCACAATAAATCACTCTTCAGTGTGAATTCGATGAGGACATTAATGGGATGGGCTGGTGGAGGCTAATTCCAGCCTGTCGTAATAAATGCAAGGTCATCAAAAGGTTGGTGGACCCTGAAGCTTGAGCAGGGCTCCAAAGCATTTCCTCAAATACATACTGTTGGCTGAAGCACTTGCCCAGTCCTGAGGATCTGCCTGTATGATCGCTGAGGGCATTTTAATCTACATGTTATTGCCACCTGCTGGCCAAACAGGTGAACAGCCAGAACATTTCTCCCAACCTGACCATGCCTACTGTATATTAAACCTTGCCTTTGATATGTGCATAAAAAGAGCCCGGGGACCTGAAACAAAGAGGACTTGGTTACTGAAGCTAAGCCCTTCTCTGGCTCCCCCAAATGCCTTCCAAATTTATAGTTCATGTCGGGCCTCTATTAATTTACTCGCATCCCTTCTCCAGATTCCCGAGCCCCTCTAGGTGCTGGATGTCACCCCGGCGATGGGGCCACAGTGAGTTAGCAGGGAGAGGTGAAAAAAGGGAAGGCGAGTGGGAAGAGAAAGGAAGAGAGTCACAGGAGAGGAGCGAGAACTGTAACCCATGTTTAAAAATAAAGACCCAGGACAGCGAGACACACTGATCCATGCTGTGCACAGCAGCCGTGCGCGACCCTCACCGTGTCATAGTCGCTCTGGGAGTCTCCAAAGGTCGGGAAGACCTCGGCGTCCTCTTCCAGCATCGACTCCAGCTCTTCCTTCGCAATCATTTCAAACACGTTCCGATACACCGCGTAAAAGCCCTGAGACGGGCAACAGAAACGCACATTCCTAACACTTTATAGTCTGGTCACAGAATGAGATTTTAAAATGCAACATGGAAAACTTTACTGTTGGAGAATTACAGCCCCAAACTCTGTCAGCATAAAGTACATTCACATTCCAGTTGGAGGTGTTTAATATGCAGATACTTTAAGTAAGAAGGCAATGGTGGGGGTTTTTGTCTTCAGAATGAACAGTTTCACTTTCTATTACAGAATTTTCTGTATTTGAGGGTTTTACTTAATGCTTGATATGAAATAAGGCAGCCCACGCCTTACCTTCTCATCATCTCCATAGCCAGAGTAGCAGGTGACGGTGAAAAAGTGAAGCAAGTCTAAGCTGTCATCTTGATATTCCCCATCAAGCCCACCTTTGAGCAGAGCCTCTCTATGATTATCGTACCTGAGCAGACGAAGAAATGAGCAATGTCAGGGAAGGCAAAATATGTAAGAATTAAAAAGGTCTTGCTTGCAAACAGCCAGAATGCTACTGTAGTCCATTTTAATGTGTCCAAACCACAACCAAAAAATTTCAACCTGAGAAGACAATCTGTTGTAAAACAGCTGATTAAAAAACTCTGCCTAACCCGCCATTGGCATACACAGCATAGCCAAGGGAACAAGGGACTCTCACGCACCAGGGAATTTCCTCGCCACTCCCCACGGGTGGCTGCATGGTCCCGGGAAAGACCATTACTGAGCAGGCTGGTGGACATAATCTCATCCACAGACCACTTCCACAGGTGGCTCCGAGACTAGCAGCATGAACCAAAATCACTCTTGCTATGTCTACGTAAAGAACGGAGTAGCTTCCCGCACATGCAATTGCCCACAGAAGAACCCCGTAAAGTTTGCTACAGCAGGAAGCTGAGGCTCAGTGACACTGAACAGCTTGTTGTCCACGTCACAAAGCCTGTAAGCAGAGCAGCCTGTAAGCGGGACTTCAGAGCCAGGCCTGAGACCGGAGGACTGAGTGCAGCGCTGCCCGCACACAGCACAGAGGAACAGGCAGGGGAGGAGAAGAGCGTAGGCCTCTCTGAGATCTCCAAAGGCAATTGTATAAGAACTTCCTTCACAACCTTCCTCTCCGGAGGCAGCCGTGGGCACACTGACACCGAGGACAGGCACTCAGCAAGCGCCCCACCCACGCGGTGCCTGGGCAGCAGGTCCTGCAGGTGTAACAGGGCCCAACACCTATCCCTCGGCAGCAGGGTCCCAACACGGAACCTGTCCGGAAATGCGATGCAATGACCAGGTCCTCATTAATAAAAGTGTCTGTCACAGATGTGGAAGCCTAACTCGATTTCTTCATAGAGTGTAGTTGTAGGGAAAATATTACAATTCTTGTATTAATACTGTATATGTGTGTTAAAAAAAAACTCCGATTTTATTTATCTTAAATGATTTGTGTGTGTGTGTGTGTGTGAGAGAGAGAGAGAGAGAGAGAGAGAGGGAGAGAGAGAGGGAGAGAGAGTTGTTCTCCCACATATTGACGCATTCACTGGTTTGTTTCTGCATATGCCCTGACTGGGGATCGAACCCACAACCGTGGTGTATCAGGATGATGCTCCCACCCACTGAGCAATTTGGTCAGGGCTGTATCTGCTTTTGAAAGACAAGTCAGCAGGCTTCCTTGTCCGACATCAGAAAATTGCCACACACCACAAAGACACCCCATCTAATGCAAAGTCACTGCCTAAGTATCAGCGTTAAATATCCAACTGCCAAGCTTTCTGCGTCATGAGCTACAAAATCGCAGCTGGAGTAGGAAGTTCCCTCCTACTCAAATACTGCATTCTATGAGGAGGTGACAGAAGTCTCAGAACACACCAAAAACCACACGTGATTTAAATTTTTTAAAAACCCTCTACTGACAACTCTTCCCACAAAATACGCAGGACAAGGCGGACAGCGCTGCTCACCACGCTCGCTCCTGAGGGTCGCTCAGCACGTCATACGCTGCTTGGATTAACTTAAACTGCTCGGCTGCTTCGGCGGCGTTATCCAGATTTTTGTCTGTGAAAACAAAGTCACAGACATTCGGTCATCAAAACAGGAGGACAAATCTAAAAGGGACCTCACCCATCACACACGCCAGAAACCGCGCGGAGTGGGCGAAACAAAGGAAAACTAGGGAAAAGCAAGAGGTGCTGGACTGCAGTTGATAACCAGAATCGAAGAGCCTGCTCGAGCAGAGAGTGCATGCTTCCCCAGGCCCGGGCGCCTGCCTCCCCAGCACTCACCGAGACTCACTCTGGGGTCCACAAATGGAAAACCCCGAGTAGTGAGCACCTTCTTTTTAGGAGGAACGAAATCTATCTATCTATCTATCTATCTATCTATCTATCTATCCATCCATCCTAATAAATGAGTAACATGCTACTTGACTATAATCCATTTTTAGAAATAAAGTACCTTCATGACACCCAACAGCCCATCAGGAATGAGTATGCAAATTAACCCAACGAAGATGGGGGGTGAATTTGCATCCACAGGCGCCGAGCAGCTGGGGGTGGAGGACGCAGGCATTCCACACCATCCCAGCCGCTCCGGGCCTCTGGAAAGGCAGCTCGGGCTGGAGTGGAAAGGCAGCTCCAGCCAGAGCGAAGGTGGTGCTGGCAGCCAGGGGAAGGAAGGCCCGTTCTTGCACAAATGTTCAAGCATCGGGCCTCTAGTCCTATCTAATAAAAGAGTAATATGCAAACTGACCGTACCTCTGATCAAGCCATGCCCACAGCCACACCCACCAGCCAATCAGGAGCAAATTATGCAAATAAACCCCAACCACGATGGCTACCACCACTGAGAGCAGGAGGGAGGCTTGGGTTTCCCCGGCAATGGAGGAAGCCAAGCTTTCTGCCTGCAGTTGCTGGCCTAGGCCTCCACTCAATGCTACAAAGTTTTAATTATGAAAGATACATAATCCCAACAGAAATGGCGGAAGCCACGGAGCTGGAGAGAGCAGAGGCTAGGGTTACCAGGGTGATGGAGGAACCATAGCTTCTGCAGCCCTAGCACCTAGGCCTCCACTCTAGGCTACAAAGTTTCAAACAGAAAGGGCTGTCGTCACAGAGCTAGCAGAAGGCTTGCCTCTGCTCCAGGCTACAAAGTTTCAATTGTAGAACATAAATTAATCCCAGATCCCAGGGCCTCTGCTTGGGTCTCTGGGGGGTGTGGCCGGCCTGCAAACCACAACAGGTCCCTCACCCAGGCTGCCCCAGACCCCAAGAAAACTGCCACCCTGATCTGGGACACTCTTCAGGGCAAACCAGCCAGTCCCCACCCATGCACCTGGCCTCTATCCTCTCTAATAAAAGAGTAATACGCAGCTTGACCATCACTCCAACACACAAGAGGGCTGCCTCCATGTGGTCAAAGATCCTGCCCCCATGTGGACACAAGATGGCCACCACAAGATGGCCAGCAGGGGAGGAGAATTGGGAGGTTCCAGGCCTACAGGGGAGGGCAGTTGTGGGCCATCAGGCCATGAAGGGAGGGCAGTTGGGAGGAACTAGGCCTGCAAGGGAGGGCATTTGGGGGCGATCAAGCCTGCAGGGGAAGGCAGTTCAGGGTGACCAGGCCAGCAGAGGCGAAAAGTTGGGGGTAAACAGGCTGGCAAGGGAGCAGTTAGGCATCAATCAGGCTGGCAGGGTAGTGGTTAGGGGGTGATCAGGCTGGCAGGCAGAAGCAGTTAGGGGCAATCAGGGAGGCAGGCAGGCGAGCAATTTGGAACCAGCAGTCCTGGATTGTGAGAAGGATGCCCGACTGCCCTTGAGGGGTCCCAGATTGGAGAGGGTGCAGGCTGGGCTGCAGAACAGCCCCCTACCTCCATGCACAAATTTCGTGCACTGGGACTCTAGTATATATATAATTGGCTAGGAAGAAGTGTTATTATTTAGTGCTAGATTATACTTTCTGTTCACAACCTTTAAGTTTTTCTTCCTTATTAACATATACCAAAATAAAGTTTTAATTAGCTATACTAATTATTCTTCTCTTAGCTCTGTTGCCTTAATCATGGAATTCAGAAAGCATCTTAGCCTCAAGATGACAGCCACCCCCAAGATCCCCCACCCTCCTGGCATCACACCTGTGTGGTCCCCGGGGGTGGTGTGTCTGTCCAACAGCAGGCAGCAGGCGTGAGCAGGGACATGGTGACGGCGTGGTGTGGTGACACTGAGATGTTCTGATGAAAGACAACAGTCTCAACCATGGGCTCTCACTCCTCTGGGCTCACTCCGGGAGTAGCCAGCTGCCATGGCATGAAGACAGCCAGGTGGCCGATGGAGAGGCCACATGGTGAGAACGAGGCCTCTGGCCACGGCCAGCAAGCGACTGGCCTGCCAGCACCACGTGAGTGAGCTTGCAAACAGGTGTCCGCAGACAGTGAAGACTCGGCCTCTTAGGAAACCCTGAGCCAAACCCTCCCAGCCCGGATCCTCAGAAGCCGAGTCTGTGTGATGCTGTTGTCAGCCCTAAGTTTCCGGTGGCTTGTTACACGGCAACAGGTAAACGATACACTCCCAAAGTAAAATATTTGACTCCACTGTGGAGCACACCAGTTCTTTAAGCCACCGCTCCACAGCTGCCATCAAGAGGCTTGAGGAAAATGTGACAAACGTATATTCCCTACAACAGTCCGTCAGCCTCAGGGAAGGCCTCCTGCCTCCTCCTCTCGGTACCACTGCACAGATCCCACGACCTGCGGGTGGCTGGTCAACAACTAACAGGGACAACACTTTCTCGAGGGAGCAATCGGCCATGGCTCTTTTTGCTAAGATGCTTTACCATAAAAGCTTTCAATATTATTTTAAAACTAGAGGCTGGTGCACGAACTCATGCATGGGCTGGGGTCCCTTGGCCTGGCCCACGATCGGGACCAATCAGGGCCATCTCGCCCAGTTCCAATTGGGGCTCCCTTGTGGCTGGCCAGCCCGGGGGAGGGACCATGGGAGTTTGGCCATGGGAGTGCACTGACCACCAGGAGGCAGCTCCTGCATTGAGTGTCTGCCCCCTGGTGGTCATTGTACATCATAGCTCCTGTTGAGTCGTCTGTACCTAACAGTGGCTTAAGCTTTTATATATATACTAGAGGCCCGGTGCACGAAATTCATGGCGGGGGGGTGGGGTGGGGGGCAAGGGGGTGTCCCTCAACCCAGCCTGCATCTTCTCCAATCTGCAATCTGGGACGCCTCAAGAGATGTCCGAATACCCGGTAGGATCAGGCCTAAACAGACAGTCGGGCATCCTTCTCACAATCCAGGACTGCTGGTTCCAAATTGCTCGCCTGCCTGCCTCCCTGATTGTCTCTAATTGCTTCTGCCTGCCAGCCTGATCACCCCCTAACCACTACCCTGCCAGCCTAATTGATGTCTAACTGCTCTCTTGCCAGCCTGTTTGCCCCCAACTTCCCTCCTGTGCTGGCCTGGTCACCCCTAACTGCCCTCCCCTGCAGGCTTGATCGCCCCCAATTGCCCTCCCCTGCTGGCCTGATCACCCACAACTGCCCTCCCTTACAGGTCTGGAACCTCCCAATGGCCCTCCCCTGCTGGCCATCTGGTGTGCACATGGGGCAGGATCTTTGAACACATGGGGGCAGCCCTCTTGTGTTGGAGTGATGGTCAATCTGAGAATTACTCTTTTATTAGATAGGATAGGGGCCTGGTGCATGGGTGGAGGCCAGCTGGTTTGCCCTGAAGGCTTGGTCCATTGCTGGGGAAACTCAAGCCTCCCTCCTGCTCTCAGTGGCCGCAGCCACCTTGGTTGGGGTTTATTTGCTCCCGATTGGCTGGTGGGCGTGGCTTGTGGGCGCATAGGAGGTATGGTCAATTTGCATATTACTCTTTTATTAGATAGGATATAGATTATGGTCCCTTAGAACTGAAAGGAGGACAAAAATCCCCATCCCTGTCGTCTACTTGTTTGTGAGAATACAATGCAAGTCTAAATCCAGGTCCACAGTGCAAGCCCGCCTGAAGCAATAGACATCTCTTTGAGGCCACAGTGCTCACACTTGGTGCAAGGACGCAAGCTACGTGGTCAGGAGGAAGGAGCGGGTCCTTGAATGTTTCATCAAGCAGCTGCAGCTACCAAGATGGGCCACCGCTGGATTGCTTGATCTGGGTCAGCCACTGCAGTCCGCTTCCCGTCACCTGCAGCTAAACACGGTCCCGGTGTGCCCTGGAGGTGCGAGTCCAGCTAAAACAGTCACCGTTTCCGCGTCTCATCAAACCCCTAATAAACATCTAGTCAGCCAGGTAAAAAGCAGAGTTGCGATGGAAGCTGAATGGCAGAACGAGGCAGCACACAGAACAGGGGACCGCTTGGAGTGGAGGCAGGCGGCTCTCCCTCACCTCTTACCCAGCACTGTACCCGGTGTCCTGCTTCTCCCCACTCCCTTCTCTCCTTTCTTGTGAAGAAAGCTAAAGCGTTTGAATGCATCAAACCCATCAAAACCACTTGAAAATAAGATCCAATCTCTTACTGAAGCGTCTTTCTTCAATAATTGTTTCCAATCCGTCACATGGCTTTTTATTTCCGTTCAATACGCCTGACCTGGCTGCCTGGAAGGCTGAGCTGAGATCCAAAGGCAGGAAAGCAAGAGGTTGAAACGCCCTCATTTAAAAAGTGGAAAGCCCACGCGATGTGTTATTATTCGCCCGCACAAAAGCCCCGGGGATCGCGAATGCAGCCACCAGCGTTTGGAAGGCACTCCCACTTGATTCTCTGTGCTTTTCCCTCACCCACTAGCTCTGTTCCGCTCCCTTCCGAGCCTTTACACAGTGCCTTCCGGAAAATTCCATGGAGCGTGCCTCTTAAGCCAGGCTCCCTGAGAAGGCTGCTTGCGTCCCTCTCAGACGCTTTCAGCCACAGCCTCCGCGCGGCAGGTCGGGGCGAGAGCCGGCGTCCTCCTGGCCACCGCTCCCTCACTCCCGGGGAGACAGACTCGCATTCCTTCAGGACCCACTGGCCACCCCACTTCTTCCCCTCCCGTCCACTCACCTCCCAACCACTGCGCTTACGCACGGAGAATCCTGGCCCTGGCTCAGTCTCCATCCCAAGGTCACGGTCGTCATCCTGAGGCCTTCAATGGCCCTTGACCTCCAGCCTTGCCCGTTCCAACCTGCTCTCCCCACTGCAGCCAGAGAGATACTTGAAAAACGCGAAGCCATCTTCTGGCCCCCGCTGGCGTCCCCATGCCCCCAGGTTAAAATCCCACCCTCGTCCAGTCCGCCGCATCTTCGAGACCCGGCCCTGCTTCCCTGGCCTTCCTGCGCTCCGCCAGCTTGCTTTCCCCTGCCCTCTCCACCGGTCTCCGTCTGCCCGCTTCAGGTCTCCCCGACGATGCCCATTCTAGGGAAGCCCATCTACCCACAAATACAAAAACCCAGGCCAGGCCGAAACCGGTGTGGCTCAGTGGGTAGAGCGTCGGCCTGCGGACTGAAGGGTCCCAGGTTTGATTCCGGTCAAGGGCATGTGCCGTGGCTGCGGGCACATCCCCAGTAGGGGGCGTGCAGGAGGCATCTGATCGATGTTTCTCTATCATCGATGTTTCTAGCACTCTCTCTCTCTTTCCTTCCTCTCTGTAATATATCAATAAAATATATTTTTTTAAAAAAAGAAAAAACTCAGGCCAGGTCGGGTACCTGTGCTCACAGGCACCTGCTATTTGCCTTCCTACTGCCCTATCTCACCCGATTGGATGGCCTGTCTCCTCTCAGTGTTACCCCGAAGACTGCATGTGCCAGCAGGGCAGGGGCCACTCCCGGCTCTATCCACTGAGCCAAACCGATTAAGCCAACCCATATTTCCAGGCTTCAGTCAAGCTGTCCATCGGACCGCCTCTGTCCACCACCTGCTCTTCTCCATTCGGTGAAGCTCACCCTTCCCAAGTCCATCCTCCAGGACCCAGCCTCACAGCCCCTCAGGGCCCAGGAAAACTCCCTCTCCTCCGAGTTCCTGGGGCGTTACCGGTTACCCTATTAGCCCCATGACCGATTCCATCCCATCCTGCTATTCTATTTGCCCCCGTGTTTAACTCTCTGCGTGGAAGGCGTGTGTTCCCAGCAAGACTGAGGCCGCTGTCTAGCATTTGGGAATCCACTGACCTGCACATCCCAGCGGCCAGACACGTGTTTAGGGATCGGTGCTAAGCAAGCCCCTTGTGCACCTGGAAGCGCTGAGACCCAGCTCCTCCTGCCTCAGGTCCCCGGTCTGGGGGGGAGATCGCACAGGATACACAAGTCACGCAGGCCTGGGCTGCAACCGCGGAAAACACCCCGAGGAGGCGCCCTCCTGGGTCAACACACAGACTTCACCGGCGTGAGGGGAGGGATCCCGGGGCTTCTGCCTCGATTGCAACAGGACGGGAGCCGCAAGTTGCACCGAAGTAGCAGGGACTCCCGGGTCAAGTTCAGGGCCACCAGGAGCCTGAGCCGGAACCCGGGCCACAGGGGACTCGGCAGGGTCAGGGCCGGGTCGGCAGGGTCAGGGGACCGGGTGAGGACCTCCTGACACCTCCTCCGGCCTCCCCGGGTCCCCGAGTTGCCGGGAGGAGCCAGTGGAGCCCCCGGAACCGGGTCTGTCCCCATCCAGGGGCCAAGCGGGGCTCTGGGCGCGGGTGGGGTGGCGCCTGGAAAGGGATGGGGTGCCGGGAGCTGGAGGGACGCCTCGGTACAGGGCGGCGTCCACCGATCGGCGGGGTGGACCGCGCAGGGGCCGCCGGCCGGGCACCGGGCACCGGGGGTCTGGGACACGGTTGCCGGGGCGGGTGCCGGGGCGGGTGCGGCGGGGGGAGTCCTCACCCGGGTGCCATTTCAGGGCCAGCTTCCGATAGGCCTTCCGGAGCTCCTCCTCGCTGGCGTCGCGCCGCACCCCGAGCGCCTCGTAGTGACACTTCATCGCCCGCGCGGGCGGGAGGCCGGGGCCGGAGCCGGGGCCGGGGCCCGGGGCGGGGCAGGGACCCGGGCCCGGGCCGAAGCGGTGGGGGCAGTCCTCACGGTCCTCTCCGGCGGCGGGAGCCGGACGCCAGCACCGGGCCAGCCAGCGAGCGCGGCGGCGGCGCGGGGCGGTGGAAGCGCGCGGCGGGGTCGGGCGGCGCGGGCTGCGGCACGCGGAGGCGCGGAGGGGGCGGCGCCGGCGGCCGCGGCTCCGCATGGGAGGAGGGCGGGCTCTGCGCCGGAAGAGGCGGGGCTGGGAGGCGGGGCCTCGGGAGGAGGTGGAGCCTTGGGGAGGCGGCGGCGGGGAGGCGGGGCCTAGGCGAGGAGGAGGCGGGGCCGCGGCGGGGAGGCGGGGCCACGCGGCTGTCATTGTGAGGGGCACAGAGGGCGGTGAGAGTGAGTGGCGCTGGCTGGGCGGCCGCCCGTGGGGAAACGGGTGGGAGGAAACGGCGGGAACCATCTGCTCGTGGGTCGCAGGAGACTGTCTTCGCTGAGCCCCGTTGTTACGGACGAGGCGCCACCGGCCGGAAGTCGTGCGGTAGTTTGCTCAAGCCTTCCCACCTCATCAAGGCCAGAATTCGGTTGGACCGAAGCATAAAAAAACACCAGTTTTTTTAACGCTTCAATTCTCTTCAGCTGCCATTTAATGAGACTATTTTCCATTTTGACCGACATGCACAGGAGTAACGTCAAATAAGACGACTTGAACTAAAACAATTTGAGGAGCATCAACTTAAAGTGACATACTAAATGCTTTACCACCAGTCTGGATGAAATTGTACCGACCCCCCCCCCCCCCCATCCATTACTCTTTAATCCTAACTTTCTGGCCTCCAATCCTACATTTCCAAGACTGGTTAAGAATTGCAATTACATTTATTTCCAGCGTGCAGAGGCAAGATATTTTTGAAGAAAAGAAACAGGGGAGAGCGATGGATATAGAGGTAGGGAGGCCTTGAATAGACTGACAAGCTACAGGGGGAAGGCTGGGGAGGGTGGGGGAGATCAACCGAAGGACTTGTATGCATGCATATGAACATAACCAGTGGAGGCAAGACACTGGGGTGGGGGAGGCAGGAGGGGACATGTGCTGGATGTAGGGGATGCTGGGGGAAGGACAATTGGGGGGGGGGGAGAAATATGTACTATTAAATCTAAGTTATACTGCAAAAAAATAACTAATTTTAAACAGCTTTACTGAGATGTAACTCACATATATAAATCACCATTAAAAGTATAGAATTCAAAAAATAAAAGGAATTGCAGTTAAAGGATAGTATTTAACTAGGCCTTTCTGATCTAACAGATACAATGTATTACAGGATGGAAGATCTGTAACTGTTCCAATTCCATAAGGTGTCAAAATAGTAACCTAATTCCCATTAAAATGCACCAACAGCAACATTTCACTGTAATATGGAATGTTCACATACACCCGCTACTAGGAGTAGGCTTTATCTATAAATCAAGTATTAGGTTAAAGGGTGGGCTCCCCAACACTTATTGTAAAGTTGGGGTGCTCAAAGTTTAGATATATCCTGCTCGCTGCACAATCAAAACCAACTCTAAACTTCAAGTTTATCCACACATTACTATCCAATCAAGCCTCTATATCTGTGCACCTCCCTGTTTTCCAAAGAAGATACTATATGACCTTGGTGTTTAAATTGCTGGTGCATAGGAATTGAGACATTTAAATGCAGGGAAAATGGGAACATTCCCCCATCTGAGGATGGAATTGTGTTGGGGCCGGATAGGGAAGGAGTAACAAAGGACTTTTTTCTTCCTTCAGCTATGCTTATTTTGCTATTACACTAGATATAAATTTCAGTCTAACGGAACATTTTTATTAAATGGGTTAGCTTCTAAATGAACATGGACTTGGGCAATGAGGAATTCTCAACCAAATGAGGTATTCATATGATTGTGAAAGAGAATGTTGGGGAAAGGAAATGTGGAAACTGGTGAAGTTATTAAATTGGAAAGCCCATAGAAACTCTGCAACATCAAAAAGTATTAAGTACTCAAACTCACATCTTACTATGGTTATAACCTGCAATTAACTTATTGAGATGTGGGTTTTAAAAAAATTCTTAATAGTTTTTATACAAGGCCAGATTTATCAAGATAACCTGATCTGAATTACCTGCATAATTTAGAAGACTTCAAGTAGCCTCATCATTTTAGACTATTTTCAGATTAAGCAGCCTAATTAATTACACTCAGGAAGACATTTCTTAGTAGAAAATTTAAAAAAAATTAAATAATGAGGAAAAACTTATCATCCTGCCCATATAGTTAAAAAAACAAAATTAAACTACAAGTGAACTAGGAAAGACATTTAGAATGAACTTACTATATGAGAGTTCTTACAAATTAGGAAAAATTAATGATAATAACCAACACCCTAAAACAGGATGTCTTAAAAGAAAACCAGTAACTAACCAAAAAAAAAAAAAAAAAAAATTTAACTATCCAATAGACAAATATTATTTCACCATTGCAAAGATACAAGGAAATGAATGCTCTGACTTCTGGTGAGGTGTAATATTTAGGGGAGCAATCAGAACCTTTTAGTGTTCTGACCTGATTCCTACTCCTTAGAGGCAGTTGTTAGAAAGTACTAGAATATTTGAATGTTGTACAAAATAATTTGTATAGAGAAATGTTTACTGCAAGCACCTTTACAAGAAAATATGTAACTGAAATACTTAATAAAAAACTGACATGTGATATAGTGGAATACTGTACAATTGTTAACCATATTGTAAAACATAGACATGGAAAAATGTGAAATAAAGTGCATGACGGACCACCACATGCATGACCTAATTTTATTAATTATGTGTATCTATATTACTGCTAAGGATACATGTATATCCTTTCTGATGCAAATAACTCATAAGGGGAGAAATTCAAATATTCTAGTACCTTCTAACAACCGTCTTATAGTTCTTCCTTTTACTATCTAGAATTTATACCCAGCTTCTAAAATGTAATTTACAAAATACTCTCAATGCAAGTATTAATTGGATTCTCAAAACCTAAGCATTTTGTTGTACCTGCTTGAGATGAGAAAACGAGATCAGAGGCTGGCTTGTCCAACGCCTCATTAATGGGTGACTCAGGGACTCAAGCCTCGTAAGATGCTCTTTCCTCCCAGTCAATCCCTACTTTCCCATCGGAAACTACTCTCAACGTGCCTAATGCTGTTTTACTAGTAATGACCCAATACATTTGTATAAATTCCAGCTTTGCTAAACAAAACAAAAATTTTTTTTAAAGTTTTAATCTAAGAGAGCAGGCCTAACCCTTAAGTGCTCTAAATTTTTAATAATACCAAATAAGCTTTGAAACTGAGTTCCAGGGATATTTTATTTAGAAAAAGATACTACTGAAGCCACAAGATTTTAATTTTTTCTTTTAAATGTCACACTAATTAGATGTAAGATAGTCCTGAATGATAAAAGTATTTACACATTAGATACAAAATATATATAACTGAGAAATTAGTTATCCAGAGATTCATTTTGCATTCCCACTGTTCGCCTTCTGCTGCATTTTCCTTTGTCTTTTGTAAACCCTCTTCTTTCTTGCTTTCAAATCAACCTTTGGCTCTGGTTTTACCCACTGTATTTCCACAGGCTTCTCCTCAGCTGGGGTAAGGAACACATCTGCAGTGGGATCGTGTGGGAGAATTGTCTTTGGTTCTTTCTTTCTCAGTTTTTGTGCCTCTTTAACTTGCTGTTTCTCCTTATACTTTGCAGCTGTGATGGATCGTATGACACGCCGATGCTAGAAACAAGATAAAACACACGCTAGATGTTTTCAAAATATGAATAAACATTTCACATATGGTGTCAAGAACATAAACTTGGGAACCGACTGCCCTTAAATCCTGGGGGGCAATTAAAAAAGAAAAAGTAATTTGCAAGACTATATGCACCAAAACCCAAAGTCAGTTTCACAATTAACAGATTAGTAATTACTGACGAAAACTCTTTTGGCCAGAGTTTTGGAACATGGAAGACCACTCAACACAAAAACAGCTTACCATGTTTGGGGACTGGTAGTGAGGATTTTCATATAAAGTTGGTCCTCCAAAACTTCCCTGGAAAATCTTTATGAGATTTAAGACGAAGCGAGGTCCTATTTCCACAAGAGCAGCATCTTCTTCTATGATCTTTAAAAAGAAGACATTTCATATTGGTTTGGGTATACTATTCCTAAAAGGTATACTGGCTATAACCTCACTACAAATGTGCCTAAAAAACTGAAAATAAAAATAAGGCAGAGGTTAAACCTGGCAAATGCCAAATCATCAGCATCTCCTGAAATATATTAGTTACAAGTAGCTATCAGGAGAAAATATGAAGACTTTTAAGGGTTCTTTCAAAACTGAGTAACTTAAATTTGGTTCATAGCCTGCTTCTCACAATGCATGGGTCCTTGAAAACCTGGTTAAGTGTTTTTAAAACTGCGATTACTGTAACAAAATGTATTGCAGCATACTGCTAAATCAATCCCTAAACTGTTTTTGTAAACCTAATCAAATGAAGTTAAAAGTATCTAATAGTACAGGGTCAAATTTATTTTTGAATGGCTACTGATGGAGGCCACTTCTGAACTACAAATATTAACACTGCGTATTGGTTCAGATATGTCTGCCCTCAGAGGGTAAGGGAGTATGTTGGGCTCCCGATATAACAACCCATGAAGATCCCGGTCTGCTTCACAAGCTGCCGCAAACCGTGTCTGATTTCCACCGCCGCGCCTCTGCAGATTCATTATTATCCTGCCAGGTTCCTTCTTCAAGCCTTTCAGAATCGCCTCTCCTCCTGAATGAGTCACCGTGTGACTCACCTAAGAGTCCTCCTTAAATGCCTTCTATAGAGACTTGTTCTTCTAAGTCTTACCCCTCCCCTCGGGGAGACGAACTCCGCTTACATGTTCCTGCGTCCCTTACAGCACCTGGCACAGATTTAGAACTCAATAGCTTCGTGGCTCTGCAGACTATCTCCTTTTAGAAAAACTACATATAGGGTCAATATGTATTGGTACTGTTTGTCCTAATTTATTTCAAAATATACAAATTAACTAAAGCTAACCTGGAAGTTCCGAAACCATATCCTGTTATCCAGAACGGAGAAAGTAAACACGTGGTCCACAAACGGTTGGCTTTTGGGATGGTAGCGCGGCGTACTAAAGATCTAGTGAAAGAAAAAAAAAAGAATATGTTAGTTCCTGATTCTACGATCAACTCGTTTTAGTTTTAGATTGCTGAGTTAAGAAAAAGTCCAAAGGAAGATACCGACTTATAAAACATCACCAAAAGTACTTTCTATTTACCTGAATTAAGAGTTCTTTTAACAAAGCATAATGTGGCAATTCATCGAAAGCCTATAAAAACAAAGGGCGCAAATTAATTGTCAGCAGCAAAGTGCTTTGTTGAACACTGTTTGATGTTCACTAAACTGACTTATCCAACAACCTATGTCCTCGAGAAGCCACCACGCGGTGAAAAGTTAGACTCTTGCACTGACCGCAAAACTTACAGGATCAAAGGACAAAAGGGGCCGAGAGCCTTTCAGACAGTTGCCGGTCATCTTCAGCTCAGCGAGGGTGTGGACTAGGAAAAATTACGTGAACAAGAAAAATAGTTATAACTTCGGCACAATTATTCTAGAAGGTTTTAATGTTCTCATAAAATTTTAAACTGAGTCAACTTACTATTCTGAACTAGGAATTTAGCAGATGGTCCATGAGGTGAATTTGAAAGCCTGAAAAATAGGAAGGAAGCCTTTTCATTAGAATTTAGAATGTAGCAAATGTTTACTTTGTATTTAGTTAAAAAGATACTGTAATGTGCTCACAGCATTCTTTTTTTTTAAGGTTTCACAACTTTTGTGAAATCAAATGAGTTTACTTCATATCCTGGCCCAGTCTTTTTACAAAAAAAAGAAAAAGACTGAAAGGAGTCTGTAAGAGTTACAAATAAATTATTTAAAAGTTCCACACCAATCTTAATACATTCTCTTACCACATATAGAGATCTTGTTTCTTCTTAGCTTCAAAATAGATACATTTATTGCAGTTTTTCATTTCGCAAACC
The DNA here is from genome assembly GCA_027563665.1 of Antrozous pallidus. Lineage (NCBI taxonomy): Eukaryota > Metazoa > Chordata > Mammalia > Chiroptera > Vespertilionidae > Antrozous > Antrozous pallidus. The sequence goes on along the minus strand of CM050512.1, from coordinate 4,821,631 downwards.
TAAATGTAAAAAGAAATGAAGTAGATAAAATGAGATCTAAAGCAACTCAATGCAGTTAATACCAATATTCTTCAAAAAAACTTAAGCAAATTAATGAGCTACAAAGGTCTACATCTAGTAATTGTATTTATTCACAGAAAGAACCCTTTCCACCTTCTCTGGGTTATTGTGCCCACGGTAAACTAGGTTCTCTGCCAGCTCTGGTGTAAACATCGCCTTTTTTGGCCCAGCATTTTAAGTCAACTGGCCTCACTTCTGACTGCTGGGAACCTCTTCTTCTGACCAGCTCCTCACCAAGCTACAAAGCCTGAGAACAGGTGCCCTAGGGGTACTGCCCTATAATGAACCTCACCACTCAGGAAAATACAGTCCTTACAGAACCAAACACATCCTCTATAATGGTTATCCTGATATTTAAGTCTCATTTTTTTAACTTTAAGATCAAGAAACTCAGGTTTTTTCTGCACTTATACTATCACTTTTTGGTTCGGTTCTGTCAAATCACTCAGGAATTGGTTGAAAAACAGAAGTGCACAAAACCTCTTTTAAGTTGAATTAAATTTCAACATCTTGAAGGTTTACAAAGTCACACTTGAGAAATATACAAAAGCAAATATACAGGAATAAAGTCCTGTAGTATTGTAATAATTCATAAACTGCCTGGTGTGGTATTCATAAACTCTAAACTTTAAACCTAACACCGTGGTCGGCAAACTGCGGCTCGCAAGTCACATGAGGCTCTTTGGCCCCTTGAGTGTGACTCTTCCACAAAATACCACGGCCTGGGCGAGTCTATTTTGAAGAAGCAGCGTTAGAATAAGTTTACGTTTACAAAATTCAGCTCTCAAAAGGAATTTCAATCTTTGTACAATGTTGATATCTGGCTCTGTTGACTAATGAGTTTGCCGACCACTGACGTAACAACTTAAACCATTCCAAGCCAGAAAGAAGAGCACTGGACCTACGAACTTTTTACGTTGCTATGTCAGTGGTCGGCAAACTCCAAGTTCACAGGCCCAATGCTTGTCTTTCTGGCTTGGAATGGACACGACAACACTACGGTGACCATTTTCCAGTCCAGCCTCAGCTGCGGGAAAGCCAGGCCGCTTCCTCCTCCTGGATTCACTGCTATTTTCTACGGCTGTGCCTGGCCTGCCCCGCCCCCCCCCCCCCCCGCCCGCCCCACAGCAGGCAAGCTCCACGGTGACAAGGGGGCTGCTCTGTAGAAGTTTCCACAGCACCATGTCATGCTCTAGCACAGGCCAAAAATGTGTGCTGAATGGCTTAAAAGCCTAATTGCTAACGATATCTTCTAAAAATTCTAAGTTTTTTAAAATCTGCTTTAAAATGTAAGGTCAATCTCTTCAACAACTTTGAGAATGTAACCTCATTCCACTTTGTAGTGTCTGAAGAGCAAGTACGACATACACCACTTCACTCAGCACTGGCAAACCGCTTTCTACAATGCGGGGTTTCAAAAACACTTGTATCTTATCTTACACATGATGAATGATAACTCTGTACGTGTACCCAAGTATGCACTTCTCACTACACTACACGAGGAAAAATGAATGAGCTAGAGTCCTTGTCCTCAGGAAATATCAACATGGTGTTGAAACAAGACAAACAGAATGATTAAGAAATAATACAGAAGCACTAAACTAGAAGACATAGACAGCAAGTACTATAACAATGTAGAAGGTGGACTACTGAAGATTTAATAAAATCTGAGTATCCTTTATAAAGCAATGTAAAAGTCATTGAATAACTGACTTCCTAAATATAGTATTCCCAGAATACTTTACTTTCTAAAATTACCTCATTAATCACAAATAACTTATCTTTCCGATCCATTTTAGTATCTGTAAGGAAAAAAAAAAGAAAAAGCAAGTAAATACAAGATTTCTAAGCACCTTCAATCAAATCACACATGTTTTCTAGAACATTAATTATTTCTGAAGTTTTTGTAATCTTTACTTTAATGCAATCGTACCAATATTCAAGATGAATAGATCTGAAAACACGACCTCTTGAAAACCTTAACCCTTTTTAAAGGTGAAGACGCGTGATGAGCGCTGGCCAGGTGGCTGGGGGGCCTGGGATGTCATCCTGTGCACCAAAAGGTGGTGTGTTTGGCTCAGGCTCAGGCCTCCCAGGAGACAACCAACTAACGTTTTTCTCTCACAGCAATGTTTCTCTTGCTCTCTCTCTCTTTTCTCTCTTAAAAAAAAAGAAAAGTAATTAAAAGTAGTCCTCAAGCCAAAACTGGTTTGGCTCAGTGGATGGAGCATCAGCCTTCAGACTGAAGGGTCCCAGGTTTGATTCCGGTCAAGGGCATGTGCCTTGGTTGCGGGCACATCCCCGGTGGGAGGTGTGCAGGAGGCAGCCGATCGATGTTTCTCTCTCACTGATGTTTCTGACTTTCTATTTCTCTGCCTTCCTCTCTGCAGAAAATTAATTTAAAAAATATATATATATTTTTAAAAAGTAGTCGAGAATTATAAACAATGATCTAAACAGTCTTTCCTAGTCTTTGTATTCTGTGAATCCCTTTCAAAAGTAAAAAAAATCCTCCCAACTGAACACCATGCTCTAGGACTCCAGTTACAAAACTCAAAACTAAAACTTGAAGTAATGAAAATTTTTTTAAAATATGAATCACAGATGCTAAAGGAAACTAATAAAACAAATGATTTCATATTAGAATTGGAAAAAAGAAAACTGATACAAATGAAGAATTTCTCTTATTAGTTTCAGAGATCTGAAGATGTAGCAGCAGATCCAAGTTCAAGTTCAAGAAACATGGATTTAAAGAAAGACCTAAGTTATTATCTAGAATCAACACAGACACAGAAACAGCTCAATGATGGCATGGCAACAGTTCTGAACTTAAAACTAGATGTTCTTCACCTGCTTGTCAGATACCTCAGTGCTAAGATTAGCCCCACTGAGAATGGGGCTGAGTCCCACCTAAAGGTGCCTGAGATGCTGCTCCAGGTCCATTAATCTTTAGTGAGGACAGTTGTTATTTGTAATTTAATGCAGAAAGCAACACATGGCAATCCTAAGTCATTTAAAAGGACAAACCAGGATGGCTGAGAACATTACTATGGAGGCATTTCTCCTGGACCTTCAAGAATGTTCCAGGAATCAGGATATTTGTTTAGGAAAGCGAAGAGAATCTATAATAATAAAAGTGTAATATGCTAATTAGACCAAATGTGCTTCCTTCCAGACAAAACCACAGCGGGTGGGGCGAGGCAGAGGCAGTGGGCAGGGCCAGAGCCAAGGCCCTTGCATGTATTTCGTGCACTGGGCCTCTGGTGTTCAATCAAGTTTGCAAAGAATTCCTGGCAAAATGTTAACTGGAAAAATCTTGGCACTGAAAAAGATACACTTTTGAGAAAGAGTACTGGTTCTTTACCCCACAAGATTGAAAACTGATGTGTGACTTGAACTGGAAATATATAGATAAATATGCACGTTTATGAACATAAAATTGTAAGTATGACATAAAGGCACCTGCTTTAGAATGAGGCATCAACATTCTTAAGTCTTGCATTAGATGTCTTGTTCTGAAATTTATTCCTCTGGAAGAAAAGATGAGAATCCGTTCCTTATTTTTCCACCTGCCCTAAAGAAAAATAAAATTTAAAATATTTTTAAATGAGTGAACCTACCTTGTTTGTTTATTTGAAGACAACGCTTCCAAACAGTAAGCCAAACAACCCTGACCAAAACTGGAATCAATCTCTGAGCATTCAGACCCCCCACTGCCACCCAGAAATCCTCTCCTTGGCTTCCTGCCCTTTTCCTTTCCCTTGGGTGTCTCCAATTCCTCCTCCTGACTCAAGATTCCTCCTTAGCCTCTTTTACTTCTCTCTCTAGGAGAGTTCTCATCATCATTCCCACAGCAGAAGTGTCAACTCTTCAAAACGGTCAAGAACTCTGTTCAGTGCCATTAATCTCAAACTCCATTCCCGAATACTAAACCTCAGATCTGGTCAATTCCCGTGTTATCTGTCACCACCATTTCAGCCCCGCAGGCTTTGAATCTCCCCTGCCCTTCTTTCACATCACAAGCACTACTGAGTGCTGTCTACTTCCTTTTCAACATCTCTTAACCCTCCCCTACAGCCCCTGCACTCCTTCGGCTGCTCACAATCCCATTCCTGTGCCAATCTCCTAAACGGCCGGCCTCCCTGGCCAGAGGCCCCGCCCACAGGCATGGCTGGCTGGCGCCAGCTTTCCCTTAAAGCTCAGTCCCAACCACGACCTACCTCCCGGGTTTTCTAGACAAAGTCCAAAATGACACAGCTTTACCAGTGGATTCTAAAACACATTTATATTTTCACCTCAGGTCGTCCCAAATCAAACCTGCGCTTTAGCCAAGCGGGTTCTACCTTGTTTTATTTTTATTTTTTGAGAGTCCGTTTATTAAAGCTGTGGAGGAAAAGGAGGAAGACAGACGAAGCGATGGGAGAGAGAACAGGTGGAAACGCTCTGGCTCTTGAGAAACATTGAGGAAAATATGAGTGGAGGTGGGGCTATGCGAGCTCACAGCAAGAGTCAGAGAAAAAGGGGCCTTGAGACAGGTGCAGGGGTTAGCAGGGATGGGCTGTTGCTGCCCACTGCTCCCCCAGTTCAAGTTCCTCGGGGTCCCTTAGTTCGGATGAGTGCCTGTGGGGGAGAAGTGTGCAGGTGTCTCCTGCAGAAAGAGCACCTGGTTCAGCTGGTTTAATTCTCAGCATTTCCCACACGCCAACACCTCTGACCAGTTTCTTCTCTCTCCCTTGTACAGTTCCCTCTCCCCTCTGACTATCAAAATTCCGCCCTTACATTGAGAGCCGGCTCCCAGATTAAATGACTCCTTGATGACCCCTGACCCTATTATCCTCGGGGAAAAGTAATCTCTATCTTCTGTCCTTCAACAGCATGTTTCACAGCAAGACTCGCCGATACCAGATTTCGTATCAGATCACTGCTACTATCATATTCTTTCTTGGTCCTTCAGGAAGAATGAGGGCACTGGCATTTACTGCACACACACTGCATTCTCCGCACACAAGTGATCACATTTCCTTCCGCTGAAGATGCAGATGAGAAGAAGTGGGCAACTTCACTGTTAATAACAAGGCTAGAATCTGAACTCACCTTTCATTCCTCGGAGCCAATCCCCTTCCTAGTGCTCACCCCCCCCTACACCATACCGGGCATCTGTTTATGACTTACAGGTACCAGAGTGTACGCTAAGCTGGGGGAGACAGGAACTGATAAATCAAAAGCACTTCTTGTCTGCACAGCATTCGATCTAGCTGGTCATTTTCTTTCGAATAAAAATCATCAACGTCGATGAATTCTTTCTTGGGTTTCCTTCTAAACTCCCACATTTCGGAGAAAAGGAAGAGGTCGCATTCTGGTTTTGCAATCCCGAGGCAGGGAAAACCTGACATCAGCGAGTCTTGATCTAGTGCCTGGCACGTTGGTTGCTGAAAGCAAATAAAACACACCATGGGCTCCCGCTTCTGTCCGGACCGTCAGTCAGTCATCCCTCGGGAGTCAGAAACCCAACAGTCAGCGCTGGCGGGGGTTGGCTCCGCTCATCGGAGCATCATCCGGACCCCAAAGGGGTGGCGGTTCCTTCCCTGAAGGGAATTCGTAAGGGGGCAAACGCATGTTCCCCTCACATCGAGATTTCTCTCTCGCCCTGAAAACCAACTGAAACATCCTCGGCCGAAACCGGTTTGGCTCCGTGGATAGAGCGTCGGCCTGCGGACTGAAGGGTCCCGGGTTCGATTCCGGCCGAGGGCATGTGCCTTGGCTGCGGGCACATCCCCGGTAGGGGGTGTGCAGGAGGCAGCCGATCGATGTTTCTCATCGGCGTTTCTCTCTATCCCTCTCCCTTCCTCTCTGTAAGAAAAAAAATAGTAAGATATACTGTAAAAAAAAAAAAAAGGAATATACTCAAGTGAGGATTAAAAAGAAAAAAACCCAGACCCAAGGACATACTTATGGAGGACCCCAGCACTTGGCTACGGCAGAACACGGGAAGACTGGTGTCTGTTAAGGGTTATAACCAACATCCAGAAAGAACTGGGACTAGAAAACAGAACCGGAACCGGGTGCTCCCGAAGTCATTCCCCGCGAGCCCGGGAGGAGCTCTGACGCCCGCTCCGTCGCTCGGCGGGACGCCTCCGGGGGGGCAGCCTCGGGCGCAAGGCTGAGATGAGGACGTGGTGGCCGGTGCGGCCGAGAGGGCTGGACACAGAGCAGCTCGGAAAGCCGCACGGCCGCGGCTAGGGAGGTAACGTGGGAAAGATGCAGGAAGCGGCCGCGGGGGAAACCCGGGAGCAGCCCTCTACCTTGCTAACGGGGCCCGGGATGCGGTTTCTGTCTTCCTCCTCCGCCTCCTCCGCCTTGTCGCGCGGCTTAGCGGGAGGCCTGGCATCCTTCCCGCTCTTCCTCGGCCTCTTCGCCGGGACCGCCAGGCCCCCACGCCGCTTCCTCTTGGTGGCCGCCATCTTGCCGCGCCGCCTCTGCTCTAGGTCTTCCTTCCGGCGCCGCCGCCGCTCGCTCCCACTTCCCGTCTCTATGGTCCCGCGCGCCCGGCTCTGGGTCCTCCGCGGCGCCGTCTTCCTGTCGCCTCTCTAGGCCGCGCCCAGCTCTATGGTGACGGTGGCCGAGGCGGCCCGGCGGTCTGAAAGTAGTGGCGGGAGCTCGGCCGCTTCCTCCCCGTTTTCTCGGGAGCCGCGCCCCGCCTGCCCGGTGACCCGGCTGGGAAAGGCTCCCAGGCGTCCGAACCCCACCGCGAAGGTACGGTTTCCGCGCCCCGGATCCGGGGATCCCAGTAAGCAGAGGCCCCTTTTCCCCTCTCACCCTCGGCGGCGGGCGGTCGGCGACTCACAGTGGGTCTCCTGAGAAATCGGGGCCCGTCTCCCCAGGCGCCGGGCGCCGGGCCGCTCAGACCGACTCGGGGGGAACCCTTGGTCCCCGCGGAACGTGGCAGAACTGGTCGTAAGGATGTTGCCGTATTGGTTACCTCGTTTCACGACTCACCCCTTTCAAAGTGTCCCCGTCTTCTTCCTAAAGGCCAGGGAGCCGCCCCCAGGCCCCCGAAGGCACAGGGGCAGGTGGGTGGCGGAGACGGGGTGCAGCCCCCGCTCGGCCCAGGTCCTCGCCCACGCCGCCTCGTCTGGGTCTCCCCAGGTGTGTGCTGCGCGGCCCGCGGAGCCGGAGCCGGAGCCGGAGCCGGAGCGGGAGCGGGAGCAGCTGCGGCGCCTGAGCGGCCCCGGTGCCCACCTTTCGGCGCACGATGCCCCTGGTCCACCAGCGGGCCCCGGACGAGAGCGGCTGCAGCCTGGTGGCCAGCCTGGACAACGTCCGCAACCTCTCCACCGTCCTCAAGGCCATCCACTTCCGGGAGCACGCCACCTGCTTCGCCACCAAAAACGGCATCAAGGTGACCGTGGAGAACGCAAAGTGTGTGCAGGCAAATGCCTTCATCCAGGTAGGTGGGTGGACGCCTGTAGGCCGGTGGCCCTGATATTCCGCACCCGGTTGAATGAATGAATGTTGTAAAATATATGTTATTGACTTTTTTACAGAGAGGAAGGGAGAGGGATAGAGAGTTAGAAACATCCATGAGAGAGAAACATTGATCAGCTGCCTCCTGCACAGCCCCCACCCCGGATGTGTCGGCAGCCCTTGACGGGAATCGAACCTGGGACCTTTCAGTCTGCAGGCTGACACTCTATCCACTGAGCCACACCGGTTTGGGCTTAACGAATTCTTTAGTAGACATTATTTAAGTTAAAAAAACAACAGGTTGTTTGTCTTTTTCTCTCCCGTAACAAATTCTTTCCCGGTGTTTTAGACAGAGAATGGTCAAGACTAAAAATGTCCCGAGCTTAAGAGTCCAAGCGCCCTTGTGTTTTATGTATTTAACTCATCTAATCCTCACAAGAGTCCTGTGGGGTGGGCTGTTATTCCCATTTTACGAATGTGGAAACTGAGGCACAGTTGAAGTGATTGACCAACAGTCCCATAGCGCGCAAGTGGCTGAGTTGGGAGAACCCAGAGCATTTGTTTTCAGAGTATGTGCTCTTTACCGCTACCTCCCTTACAAAAAAATAGTTTTCCCTTTATTGGTTATAATGTAATCTGTTTGTTCTTACAAAGTTACATCTGAATGGTTCAAAGTTCAGATTTAAGTTACCATGTTTCTGAAAACCTTAGTGCATAGTCTGAATCCAGGGGTAAATGAGACGTGGTTCTCGTTCTCAAAAGAAGTTGAAAACCATCACTCATGCATTTTCCGGTGACCTCGGCTGTATTGGTGGCTCCAGAAAGGAGATTGGAGAATCACATGGGGGGGGCGGGGTAGTTTAGGTCCAAGAAACTAGATGACGAGCCCTACATAAAGTTTTGCATGGACCTAAATCCCCATTATACTGTTAACTATTGACCGGTGTTATTCTTCATATATATACATACACACACACTTTTGTTGATTTCAGAAAAGAAGGGAGAGAGAGATAGAAACATCAATGATGAGAGAGAATCATTGATTGGCTGCCTCCTGCACGTCCCCTGCTGGGGATTCAGCACAAAACCCAGGTATGTGCTCTTACAGGACAAACCTGGAACCCTTCAGTCCATAGGCTGATGCTCTATCCATTGAGCAAAACCAGCTAGGGCTTGACTAGTGTTAGTCTAATGGATGATAGTTGAGAAGCTTAAGATATGTTGATTGATAATCAAATTATTTTCATGGGGTTAGCATAGTATTTTTTTAAACATAAAAGTGAAATCTAGAACCTATGTGTGAAGTCTCATTCTTAAGTATACTTACTTTTTCATGTTTACTTTTTTCATAGGCTGGAATATTTCAAGAGTTTAAAGTTCAGGAAGAGCCTGTTACTTTCCAAATTAATTTAACTGTTCTTTTGGACTGCTTATCTATTTTTGGATCAAGTCCTATGCCGGGTGAGCCATATATTATTATTACAATAAATAACTATTTTGTGGACATAGAACGGCCAGAAAAAGACAGGAAACGTTATTAGAACATAAGTGCTTTTAGGGAGCGGCTATAGGGCCAAGCCTCGGACTGACCCGAGGCAGGGCCACAAACAAGTCCCAGCTTGGAGGGCAGAGCCCTCCCAGCATAGTTACGCTTGACCTTACAGTCTTCCCTTGCTCCTTCCTGTGCACCTAATGGACTGTGGGGTGTGAGCGGGAAACAAGGTGAAACTCACAGAACCTTGTAAACGTGGTGACCACTTCCCGTCCTGCTTTGTGTGCTCTGACTGCTTGGGCGTGCAGGCCGGTCTCCTGTGACCTCTTCCCGGCTCGCGAGATCCACCTAGCCCCAGCTGTATCCATTCCCTCTGTCTGTCTGTCTGTCTGTCTGTCACTCTTCACCACTCCTCCTCAGGCTCACCGAACCTGGCCGTGACGGACACGGTTCAAGTACTAGCCACATTCCTTTAGAAAATGAAGTGCCGATTCCTTTTTCAATGGCCACAGTCACGATTCTGACTTCTCAACAGTCTTAACAGAAAGTGTGCCTATGGTGCTTTTCATATTTGCAAAAGTGGTTACATTCATCTTTTTTCAACTTACAAAGTTGAAATTGGAACTGGTGCTCGCTTCAGCAGCACATACATTAAATTTGAACTAACCGAAAGAAGACTTGAACTTGTCTTAATTGTCTTTAACATTTATGAAATTTATTTGTTTCTTTTCCCTCGCTTGTCCAGAATTACAGTTAGTGGTAGAGAAAAATAGAAACCAATTCTCCTGACTCTCAATTTACTGCCTTCAATTTTTTTTCCCTTTTCTCCCATTAACTCCTGCTTATAAATTGTCTATTTTCCTAAATGCTTTCCTTTCAAATACTTATGCTTTATTTGTTTAAGGATATTTTTATGAATAGGGAATTTCGTTGCTATGGATATACTAGTAAAACTACAAGGAGTCCCAGAAGAATGATTTTATTTCATAAGAAAGGAATTGAGAAAATTCAGTTATGATTCTCTAGAAAATATACTTTAATGTTATATTGACACTTCCGTTGTTATTAGTTATACGTTTTCTTTTCTTTTTTCAGTCCTCACCCAAGGATATTTTTCCACTGAATTTTTTTATATATATAGTTTATTGATTTTTTACAGAAAGGGAGAGGGATAGTCAGAAACATCAATGAGAGAGAAACGTTGATCAGCTGCCTCCTGCATGCCCCCCACTGGAGATTTGCCCGCAACCAAGGTACATGCCCTTGACCCGAATCGAACCCGGGACCCTTCAGTCCACAGGCCGACGCTCTATCCACTGAGCCACACCAGCCAGGGCTCCACTGGATTTTAAAGAGAGAGGGGAAGACAGGAATATCCGTGTGAGAGAGACACGTCGATCAGTTGCCCCCTGCACAAGCCCTGACCAGGCCTGGGTCCGTAGAGGAGCCTGCAGCCGAGGCGTGTGCCCTTGACCGGAACTGAACCCAAGACCCTTCTGTCCCCAGGCCACGGCCCAAACTGGCGAGGGCATTAGTTACATTTTTTAATGCAGCTGGTTTTTTATAAAAGCATCTGCCTTCCCCCCTTCCTCGCTGTGGCCCCCATCTTTCAGGAAGGGAGAGGAGCTAGAATGGCCTGCCATACTCCTCTTCCTGTCTTGTGGTTTGCAGTGTTGAAACCCTAACCACCATTAACAACCCTCTCTTTTCCTCCCAATTCGATCTTACCGTTTGGAAAATGTAAAGAATGCCTCCCAAAAGGAAAGATTGGAAGCTCCTGACAGTCAGACTCGCGGTCCTCGAGCTGAGTCTGACACGCTTGCTCATAGTGACTGCACTGGCGTTCTAGTGCAGGTAACACCAAAGCAGTCCACTGTTGTGCAACCTAGACCTTCAAGAAGCGGCATGGTCTGTTCTGCAGCAACTGTGACTTGCAGTGTCAGACCATGTACTCTCCATCCTGAAATTGTGTGTACATACAGTAAGGTATTTCCGAGGTGTGTTGCCAAGCTGGAACAGGATTTCAGAGTTACATTACATTTTGTTCCCAGTTTTCTTGCAGTCTGGAATCCCCTGATGACAGTATGTACATCAGGGAAGATGTGATCCTTTCTTAGAGAGACACGCATTTATGCTAGAAATTGGGCAGGATAAAGTGTTCTTGAGGAGCTTTGTGTGACATCTGACGAAAACCTGAGCCCAGCGGTATACGGCCACGTCCGAAGTGCGATGCATTTCCATTGCAGGGAGTTTAACCGCGCTCCGGATGTGTTACCAAGGTTATGGCTGCCCCTTGATGCTGTTTCTGGAAGAAGGAGGCGTGGTGACAGTCTGTAAGATCAACACCCAGGAGCCCGAGGAGACGCTGGATTTTGATTTCTGCAGCACCAACGTGATCAATAAAATCATCCTGCAGTCGGAGGGGCTCCGTGAAGCCTTTTCCGAACTGGACATGACGAGCGAGGTCCTGCAGATCACCATGTCTCCCGACAAGCCTCACTTCAGGTGCTGACACGCCCTGGCTTACCGCTGATGTCCTCTCCTCCATCTGCCTATTGACACGTTTGCTAAGGACGCAGGGCTTACATAGAATGTCACCCAGGGCCCTGGGGTCTTCAGAACCTCAGCGAGCTTTCACTCTTCCCCCACACTTTTATCGATCAGAACACTGAAGATCAGGAAAATGAGCTCACTAGTTAACCTTCATAGCTGCATAGGTAGGCAATGTTGGTTTCCAGATGGGTAGCTCCGTCTCCTAATTAAAAAACTAGTGGTCTTTTCGTTGTCAGACTACTTAAACTGTCGTAGAAATAACGTCAGAATATTAATGAGTAGAGGGTTTTCAATATCTTACTTTAGGCAGTTAAACATTTGGCTCAAGGTCCGTTAAAATATGAACCGAAATGGAAGTCAGTGGAACCCTGCGTAAGCAGTGATGTGAGTTGAAACCCCAGGCACATCAGCGGAGTATTGGCGCGGGCCCCCCCCCTGTGTGCCCTCTCTCACATGGGCAGCCAGAAGGCTCCTGGCTGTCTTTCGTTTCTGCTGAGGGAAATGATTCCGTGGTGAGGGACTGAATGGCTTCTTAAGGAAGTGTCTTCTTTATTTGGATCCTCATGTGGCTTCTTCCTGGACCGATGAATCGGTGACTGACTCAGTTTTACTCTAGGTTATCTACGTTCGGGAATGCAGGAAGCTCCCACCTCGACTATCCCAAAGATTCCGATTTGATGGAGTCCTTTCACTGCACTGCGACCCAAGTTAACAGGTCAGCTCTGGAGATGAAGCTGCGGTGAAATACCAAGCTCCTATTAAATAAGTTTGTAGACATTTTTAAACTTTCAATCTGTTGCAAAAAGTAGCATTTAAAACAAAATGAATAGTAGGTCCTGGGTTTACTTGGGGCTTTGGGGTTCTAGTGGATGAAATTCTTTTCAACGAAGAGCAAATGTTAGCCAGTTGAGTCAGCATTGGATTTTCCTGTATTTGCTCCGTGGTAGTTGCTGGCTCACTTTTGTGCTTGTTGTTCTGAGCACTGTTGGACCTGTGTCCAAATAACAGCTGTTTGTTTCCTCTCCTGCAGATACAAGATTTCCTTACTGAAGCCCTCCACAAAGGCATTGGTCCTGTCGTGCAAGGTGTCCATCCGGACAGACAACCGAGGGTTCCTGTCGCTACAGTACATGATCAGGAATGAAGATGGACAGATATGCTTTGTGGAGTATTACTGCTGCCCTGATGAAGTTCCTGATTCAGAAGCTTGAGTGCGACAAGGCACTGTGACATTGTATGCCTGCACTCACGATAGGTCACGTTCTCGTTCCGGGTTTCCCAAACGCAAGAGGCACGGAGGGGACCGGAGCGAGCTCCCCGTGCCCTGAGTGACTGTGTAAGGACTTGTTTTCGTGTGGTCACAGACGGCCCAGCACTGGACTATGCTGTGGTCCTGTTTTTCTGAACTCAGAAAAAGTCTTCTATAACTCTGTGATGAATAAATTATATAGTCTATTTAAGTAGGACATTTCAAAAGGCTGAAAATTCAAAGTTTGATGGAGCCATATATGAAATGTTCTTTTATTTATTCGAGATGTTCTTTTACTATTAGAAAAGCGAAGGCATATGGATATTGCTTATTAGTTGGGATTCTGGAGAAAATACCTTAAAGCAGTGGCTCTTAAAGGGCTATGCCCAGTGAAGCATCACCTGGAAACTTGTCAAAAACTCTGCGAGTGGGCCAGCAAAGCAGCCCCCCAACTCCGGAAATTCTGGTGTATGCCAAAGTTTGGGAGCCACTATGTGAAAGGATACTTAACAAAAAGAAAAGAAAAGAAGGCATTTGATTGCATTGAAGTGGCTGTTTTTCTATGTGATTTCTTCACAAACTTTCTGAAACGTAGGCATCACCAAACAAGTCTGAACACGATTTATTTTTAAAGTATTGCTTTTGAAGAAATGAAAAAGATATAGAAGTCTTCGGAGTTATAGATTTTCTTGTTCTCCAAACTGTCCAGTGTAGTGAGTCCTGCAGTAAGTGCTTATTAATTCCTTCTATTTCCCTATAAGAGTTTCTCCACTAAACCATGGTGGAGAAAGCCATTGAGTAATTTTGTATTTCTTGAGTAATACACAATGAAATAATTTTGTGGATGTAGATATTTAATAAAGTATAATACTAAAATTATCTGACCTGTTTTCTAGTAGGGAAAAATACATATATCTATTTTTTTTCCATATTTCATTGATTTTTTTACAGAGAGGAAGGGAGAGGGATAGAGAGTCAGAAACCTTGCACACCTCCTACTGGGGATGTATGTGCCCGCAACCAAGGTACATGCCCTTGACTGGAATTGAAACCAGGACCTCTCAGTCTGCAAGCTGACCCTCTGCCTATCCACTGAGCCAAACCAGAGGGCAAAAATACATGTATCTAAAATGAAGTTTCCGTACCGGTGACAACAGCTTCCTGTCTGTGGGTGGGAGGGCACCATTGATTGGCCTTTTGGGTGGGATGGTTCTTCACGGGGAAGAGCTCATCCCATTGCAGGATGCATGTAGCCTCCCTCGTCCTGACCTAAGGCTGTCGTGACCACCGCCCCCCCAAGTAAAAGTGGCCCCTACTATTGATGGTTGAGACCTTGGTCCTGGGTGCCAGGCCTAGAGCATTCTGGGAAGTAGCTAAGGGAGAGCCATTGGGTTATTAGCCTATTGTGCTCTCGGCACAGCAGAACACTGCTCAGTGCTATGCTGACTGAACAGATGGCTGGAATGAATTTCTTAAATGAAGTACCAAAGTGTGGTTTGGTAAACGCCGACTGAAAGAAACTGAACTTGGATCCCCAGAGACACAGGCACTTCAAGCTCTATTAAGTCGGCTCAGGCGGCCGAGAGAAAGACTGGCTTGGGAAAAATAAAAGTTTGTACAGTGCCACCTCCAAGGAACCTGATTTCTCCTTTGTCCCTGAACACACACACACAGTGTAAAGGCCATAATTCGAGAGTGCCAGGTTTTTTCTTCCAGATAGACATTTACTTGTTCAGGGGCTAAGAGTGTGCTTTTTAACAACCTCCAGGAGCATTTCTTTCCGAAAACAGCCTGTTTGATCCGGTGCGCGGGCCCAGTTCGGGGCTGGGAAAGAATCTGGTCCAGAAAGTGGGCTTTGTGGTCAGCGGGCTGACTGAACCGGCCGATCTCGCCCATCCCTCGCTTACTCATGTTTTAAGAATGGAAAAACCCCAGATGACTAACATCGGATGACTTCAGTAAATCAGATCGGGGCAAGTGTTTTAAGATTAAACAAAACTGCTCTGCTGACCTCAAACAGCTTTTGATTAAAAATACTTGCAGCCAAAACCAGTTTGGCTCAGTGCATAGAGCACCGGTCTGTGGACTCAAGGGGCCCCGGTTCCATTCCGGTCAGGGGCATGGACCTTTGCTGTGGGCACATCCCCAGTTGGGGGTGTGCAAAAGGTAGCTGATCTATGTTTCTCTCTCATTGAGGTTTCTAACTCTCTATTCCTCTCCCTTTTTCTCTGTAAGAAATCAATAAAATATATTTTTAAAAAAGAAAAAATTGCTTTCCCGCAAATCACAGGCCCAGTTCCCGGTTTCCAACAGCTGATGGTTATTTTACCTGTGACGCTGCTGCTGCCGCTGTACAGGCCTCTTTGCCCCCGAGTCCTCAGCTCTGCTGTTGATGGGCCACTGCCCTCAGGGTTGATGATACACACCGTGGCCCGGAATTTCTCTTACGGGAAGGCTGGCTTTGTTGGCGGCTGCCTTGTACCCAGGTTTCCTCGTTACTGCTGGGAGAAGACCTGGAGGAGAGAGATGGCCGTGCACTCTGTTTGGTTCTGGCCTCCTCCTCTGCCATCCAGCACCAAACCGCTACCTTAGAGAGTCTGAGGGCCGAATTCCGCCTGAGGCAGCTCTCACTGTGAGCCCACGCCTCTAAAATATCACCTCTTCCAGTCCTAACCGGTGTGGCTCAGTGGGTAAAGCGTCAGCCTTTGGACTGAAGGGTCCTGGGTTCGATTCCGGTCAAGGGCATATACCTTGGTTGTGGGCACATCCCCAGTAGTGGGTATGCAGGAGGCAGCTGATCGATGTTTCTCTCTCATCGATGTTTCTGACTCTCTATCCCTCTTTGTAAAGTTCAATAAAAATCCTATCTAATAAAAGAGTAATATGCAAATTGACCATACCTTCGCTATACCCACAAGCCATGCCCACAAGCCAAGCAGAGCAAGTATGCAAATCAACCCAACCAAGATGGCGGTTAATTTGCATATCCAAGCACAGCATAGATGGAAGCCAAACACTGCAGAAGGGAGCAAAGCTGCGGAGAAGTAAGCAAATGGGGTCAGGAGGAAGGGAGGGAGCAAGGCAGAGGAGACGGGAGCGAGGCAGCAGAGGAAGGAGGGAGCTTTGCTCAGGCCACAGGGAAGTCTATTCTCGCAGGAATCTTCTGCAATGGGTCTCTAGTATATATATATAGTGTGTGTGTGTGTATGTATGTGTATATATATATATATATATATATATATATATATATATATATAAAATAAAACACCAGCTCCTCTAAAGTTTCCTCCCTGAAGAGCAGGGCGCTCTTTCCTTGATGGAGGCGGCAGGGCGAGGGTGGCTGGGCCGCCGGGTCACTCTGAGTCACGGCTGCAAAGCAGACCTCTACTCTGGGCCCTTTTCTAGTCTTCCTGGTTTTCAGGCGGTTTCTCCAGAGCCCGGGTTTACAGCCGGGCCCTCTGAGGCCGAGAGGGGATCCACCTCCCGCCCCCAGCCAGAGGGTTTCCGGTCCAGAAACACGGTTTCCGTTAAGTGTGCCCAGGCCTGCACTGTGCACTTTTCAGAGGCCCCGTATGGGGAAACGCCACCCCGCAGAAACAGGAGACACCGATCTGTTTAACTTTTTAAAACATATTTTACTGATTTTTTACAGAAGGAAGGGAGAGGGATAGAGAGTCAGAAACATGGATGAGAGAGAGACATCGATCAGCTGCCTCCTGCACACCCCCTACTGGGATGTGCCCGCAGCCAAGGTCCATGCCCTTGACCGGAATCGAACCTGGGACCCTTCAGTCCACAGGCCGACGCTCTATCCACTGAGCCACACCGGTCTCAGCTGAGAGACCAGTTTTTATGAACAACTTGAGGTCTTTTCATCTGTAAAATCCACCAAGACTCCGATTCATTCTCCAGCCAGTTCAGCTTCCTTCTCAGAAACCTGAAGACCAGGGGATGCCAGTTTTGGAGAATGGGCACACACGGAATCAGCTGCCCGGGGCCTCACCAAACCAGAGGCGGGCGAAGGGCAGAGCAAGGAGCGCCGGCCTCTGCCACCACAAGAGGGCAGGGTCGCCTCGCCTGAGACCTTCAGGTCCCCGGGCCGACACTCCTTTCCAAAGCGAATGTATTGTCTTCTTGGGCGTCCAGTGACTGCCACTCGCTCTGGCCTAGGACGCCCTGGGCGTTTCCAGAGGCTCCCTTCTGAGACGTTTCCCATCAGCGCAGTGGCGGCTTTTCACTGCCCAGCCTCACCTCCTTTGGTTTCCTGCACCAGGGGGGCAACGAGGAGGTGACAAAATCGGAGCCGGGGGCTGGGTGAACGTGCACATAGCTGTTTTCTGCTATGAGTTCCATGACGGCTCTCAGGCCCGGCTGTGCCCGCTACAGACATTACCACACTCACAGCAGCACCAAGAGGCAGTGCTGTCCGCAGCCCCATTCCCGGAGGAGGAAAGCAGGGTTACAGGTAGCTACAGGTGTTGGGGCTGGGGGTGGACCCCAGGTTCGGCTGGCTCCAGAACCAGAGCTCTCCCTGACCGGGAATCATAAAGGAAAACTCGCATGCGGATGTGTTGCAGTCATGTGTCTGGGATCAGAGCAAATAGTTTACTGGTGAGGTAGTCATCGGTCCTAAAGGCTTTGTTATGTACTGAAGGGAGGCCCACATTCCTTACCGAACGATAAAAGGCTTCTTTTTCTAAATTTCATTGTTTATTGATTTTACAGAGAGCGAGGAAGAGAGGGAGGGGAGGAGAAAGAGAGAGAGAGAAATCGATTTGTTGTTCCACTTATGTATGCACTCATTAGCTGATTCTCGTATGTGCCCGGACTGGGGATCGAACTCGCCACCTTGGTGTATCTGGACAAGGCTCTACCCAGTGGGACAACCCAGCCGGCTCCGAAAGTGTTCTGTACCTTCAATGCGAGCATGGGCTACATTCCTTTACATAAAACCAAACCTTAGGTAGCTCTCTACATTGGTTCTAAAGACAATGTAAGGTTTTATTTGCCAACATTTAAATCTCTGACCATTGCTAAAAGAAGTATATTTTTAATTTTTGAAAAGCGTATGTATATATGTATGTATATATACACATACATCTATATATATACACACATATACACTGAGTGGCCAAATTATTATGATCTCTGAACGCACAATCATCTGGCCCCTCAGTGTATTTGTATCTCAAAAGGGTCCCAAAAGTAGTCTAGACTTTTGCTGGAGGTCAGCCACCTGTTTGCCCTGAGCTTTCTATCAGCCAGGGCAAAGGGCAAAACGGATCAGGGGCACCATTCATAGTATCTTTGATATCAAATAAATGAGGTGCTCAAGAGAAGTATACTGAGTGGCCAGATTATTATGCGTTGAGAGATCATAATCATCTGGCCACTCAGTATATATACATATATTTACATATATATGTACTAGAGGCCCAGTGCACAAAATTCGTGCACGGGGGCGGGGGATGTCCCTTAGCCCAGCCTGCACCCTCTCCAATCTGGGACCCCATGAGGGATGTCCGACTGCCTGTCTAGGCCTGATTCTGTTAGGATCGGGTCTAAACGGGCAGTTGGACATCCTTCTCACAATCCAGGATGGCTGGCTCCCAACTGCTCACCTGCCTGCCTCCCTGATTGCCCCTAACCGCTTCTGCCTGCCAGCCTGATCACCTGCTAACCACTACCCTGCCACCTAACTGATGTCTAACTGCTCCCCTGCCAGCCTATTTGCCCCCAACTTCCCTCCTCTGCTGGCCTGGTCACTTCTAACTGCCCTCCCCTGCAGGCTTGATTGCCCCCAACTGCCCTCCCTTGCAGGCCTAGTCCTTCCCAGCTCCCATCCCCTGCTGGCCTGATTGCCCACAACTGCCTTCCCTTACAAGCCTGGTACCTCCCAACGGCCCTCCCCTGCTGGCCATCTTGTGGTAGCTTTTGTGTCCACATGGGGGCAGGAACTTTGACCACATGGGGGCAGCCCTCTTGTGTGTTGGAGTGATGGTCAATCTGCAAATTACTCTTTTATTAGATAGGATAGAGACCTGGTGCATGGGTGGAGGCCAGCTGGTTTGCCCTGAACAGTGTCCCAGATCAGGGTGGGGGTTCCCTTGGGGTGAGGAGTGGCCTGGGCGAGGGGCCTGTGGAGGTTTGCAGGACGGCCATGCCCCCCAGTGACCAAAATGGAGGCTCTGGGATTAATCTATGTCTACAATTGAAACTTTATAGCCTGGAGCGGAGCCAAGCCGTCTGCTCGCTCTGGGGCGGCAGCCATTTCTATTTGAAACTTTGTATCCTAGAGTGGAGGCCTAGGCCAGCAATGGCAGGCAGAAAGCTTGGCTTCTTCCATTGCCAGGGAAACCCAAGCCTCTGTTCTCTCCAGCTCAGTGGCTGCTGCCATTTCTGTATCTTTTATAATTGAAACTTTGTAACATTGAGTGGAGGCCTGGCAGGTGGAAAGCTTGGCTTCCTCTGTTGCCGGGGAAACCCAAGCCTTCCCTCTGCGCTCAGTGGTGGCAGCCATCTTGGTTGAGGTTTATTTGCATAAGCTGCTCCTGATTGGCTGGTGGGCGTGGCTGTGGGCATGGCTTGTGGGTGCGGCGAAGGTATGGTCAAATTTGCATATTACTCTTTTATTAGATAGGGGTGTGTGTGTGTGTATACATATATACTAGAGGGCCCAGTACACAAAATTCATGCACAGGTAGGGTCCCTAGGCCTGGTTGGCGATCAGGGCTGATGGAGGCCTTCCAGCTGCCAGCCAGAACCTTCCTTTCCTGGCTGCTGGCCAGAGCCTTCCTTCATTCCGCACCACCCCCTGGCAGTCAGCACATGTCCTAGCGATCAATCAAACTGATCTCCCGGTTGAACTCCGGAGTGGACACTTTGCATATTAGCTTTTTATGCATAGCGAGATGGGGTCATCACCCCCAATCCTATGCTTTTAAACATTAACTCACTCGCAGCATGCTGGAGGGAAGTCTGGTATATTAAAAGTCCGGAGAAGGCCACCAGGAAATGAACCTGTGTCACTGGTTCGCCAAGTTTGGTTCTTTACTGCACCGATGTCTGCCACATCGCCTTTCTCCCTCCTCCATCCCACGGAACCAGCACTCCCGGCAGTGCCTTCAGGAAACACTCCCTGGTACAACAGCCATAAGAACTTCACCTCGGTTCCATACACTGCCCTCCATCTTCCCTCCATGACCTTCCGGGCTGAGCCCCTCTCCCCCTGCAGGAGCTGTCACTCGCCTTTCAGGAAACAGCTCAGATGCAACCCTCTGCCGTCTTTCCCAGCTCTCATAGCCTCTCCTCTCTGTGCTCACTGACTGAGATTCCACTTCAGAACCTGCACGTCCCCTTTCCTTCTTTCTTCCTGTCTGTCTCTCACACTCGATCGTTTTCTTACGTGTAAGGACCATGTTTCATTTTTCTTGTTATCCCCTGTAGCTGTACCTGTACCTGTCACGCAGTAGATGTTTGTTGGGGGGGTGAATGGAGGTGAGGAGACGGAGGCACAGGATGTTCAGGCAGCTTCCGGACACCTAGCTGCCTCGTGGGGTTCACACAGGAGGTCTGGGGCAAGCGGAGGAGGCAGGGCAGAGGGGAGAGGGTGGGCAAGCAGAGGGAGGAAATGGTTGGAAATTGTTTGCTGAGCAACGTTTCATCTTTCTGCAAGTTGTTTTTGAGTTTGACATGCGTCTCATCCAATAATGCTCGTCATCGTTGGTCTTTAAACTGGACATTCTTTGTCTTTCACATCGAAATCATCACTTTTAAAGCATTTAAACCGAGTAGCACAAGGATCTTGAGACGGAGCGTGTTCACCATAAGCTTCCTGAGGCATACGATCACTTTCAGCAGCACGTTTCTTCAAAATAAAGTGACAAATTAAAATGACCCACAAATGCTCTTTTTTGGCACGAAATTCAACATTTTTAAGCGTAAAAATATCTATGATGTTAACACCTTCAGCAAATCTGACAAGTGAAGTTTTGAAGCTTGCTGTCAATACAACATAATAGCATGTATATCAAATTGTATATATATCAACATATGTGTAACTCCATCTATGAAAAAAAATACACATTATTAACTGGTACACCTGGTAGACACCAATGTTCCGATCCCATTTTTTTCACGTTAAGCTGTTTCGCACTTTTGTCAAAAAATTAACTGGCCCTAACCGGTTTGGCTCAGTGGATAGAGCATTGGCCTGTGGACTGAAGGTCCCGGGTTCGATTCTGGTCAAGGAACATGCCTGGGTTGCTGGCTCCATCCCCAGCAGGGGGAGTGCAGGAGGCAGCCGATCAATGATTCTCTCTTATCATTGATGTTTCTCTCTCCCTGTCCCTTCCTCACTGAAATCAATTATATATATATGATATATATATGGTATATATGATGTATGTGATATATATATCATATATATGATATATATTAACTGGCCATATTTATACAGAGTTATCTCTAAACTCTGTTGTATTGCAATGACTCCAACCTCTGTCTATCCCTTTACCAATACCAAATTCTATTATTATTGCTTTTTGCTAAATCTTAAAATCAAGTTGTATGATTCCTCCAGCTGTATTATTTTTCAAAATATCATGATTCTCATTGTAAAGCCCTGTATCCTTGCTGCAGATCTAAGTTCATTGCACATGGCTTTTCCCCTGCGCCCCTGCAGGGGGCTCCCTCTCCCAGCACCGACTCAGGCGGGGGGGGGGGGGGGGAGAGGGGTGGGCGGGGGGCAGAGGAGGGGAGCTGCCTCTCATCAGGTCTCACAGCAGAAGCTCCCATCCTGCCCTGTCCTCTGCCCGGTCACTAAAGGCCGAGGAAGGGCTCCTGTGTGGATCTGGAGGGAAGTCCGGGTTCTTCTTCAGAGAAGCCTGAGCTCCCCGGCCCTGGGAGCCAGGCCCAGGGCCGAACCAGCCAGCTGCTGGGGCTCCAGCCATCCCCCCTGGGCGGCCTGCCGGGGTTCCTCCCCAGCTGCTCCCCAGAGCCATTTCCGTGGACAAAGTGACAGATGCAAGGTCCTGTCCCCCTGTGCAGCAGTAACCTCGCTAGGTGCTCTTCTGAAGCAGGCCGGAGCTAGGTTCCACCCGTGGGTGGCTCAGTTGGTTGAGCTTTGCCCATGCACCAAGAGGTTGCTGGTTTGATTCCTGGTCAGGGCACCTGCCCAGGTTGTGAGCTCAATCCCCACTAGGGGGCGTGCAGGAGGCAGCCAGTCATTGATTCATCGATGTTTCTCTCTCCCTCCCTCTCTAAATGCTATAAACATTTTTTTTTTTTTAAGAGAAGGAATCAAGAGGGAAAGTCAGAGAGCGGCCACTTGCTTTGCAGACACAAAACTGATTCTAAGAACTAAACAATTTGGCCTTCGTAGGCCAATGGTCTCCGTGATTGGCTCAAAACCCAGCCTTCCTGTAAACAAACTCCAATTAACCTGCATTCTCCCCACCGGGTCCCAGCGCCTAGCATTCATCAAACCCATTAATATGTCCGGCTACGTCTAATCTTACAAAAAGCAAATGGGAAAAATGGCTTCCAGCAATCACAAGATGGGATAATTTACCCATAAACATAAATTTTCCAAAATCAAAATAAAATTTTATTACTTCTGGCTCCCTCTCTTTCAGGCCGAAGAAAGCATTGGCTTTGTTTGGTTTGGACCATTCCTCCTTCGTTTAAAATGAGAGAGGACAGAGGGAACACTGTAACCATCCTCCCCAGAGGAGGTTAAGTAAATTGCAGCACATCATCCAGGAAAGAACCTCGGACATTGCACCCATGTAGTCTTTTAGGACTAACTAATAAGGGGGGTAACATTCAAAATACACTAAGTTTAAAAAGTCATAAAACTGTACTTAAAATATGATACTGACATGCATATTTACATAACTGATGTGAACGTCTTCTTTTTAAAAAAATGTATTTTATTGATTTTTTTACAGAGAGGAAGGGAGAGGGATAGAAAGTCAGAAACATCAATGAGCAAGAAACATTGATCAGCTGCCTCTTGCACACCCCCCACTAGGGATCTGCCCAAGGTACATGCCCTTGACTGGAATCGAACCCGGGACCCTTCAGTCTGCAGGCCAATGCTCTATCCACTGAGCCAAACCAGTTTCAGCTGGTGTGAACATTTTCTACACATACACACATATATCTTATGTAATAAAAGAGTAATATGCAAATTGATCATCACTCCAACACATAAGATGGCTACCCCCATGTGGACACAAGATGGCCACCACAAGATGGCCAACAGGGGAGGGCAGTTGGGAGGGACCAGACCTGCAAGGGAGGGCAGTTGGAGGCGATCAAGCTTGCAGGAGAGGGCAGTTGGGGGGAACTGGGCCTACAGATAAGGGCAGTTGGGGGAGACCAGGCTGGCAGAGGAGAGAAGTTGGGAGCAAACAGGCTGGCAGGGGAGCAGTTAGGTATAAATCAGGCTGGCAGGGGAGTGGTTAGGGGGTGATCAGGCTGGTAGGCAGAAGCAGTTAGGGGCCATCAGGAAGGCAGGCAGGCAAGCAGTTGGGAGCCAGCAGTCCTGGATTGTGAGAGGGATCCCATATTGGAGAGGGTGCAGGCTGGGCTGAGGGACACACACCCCTGAGCATGAATTTCGTGCACGGGCCTTTCGTGCACTAGTATGTATATAATGTTCACATAATTTATTCATGGGTGGCAATATTACAATTGATTTTTATTTCCTCTTTCATATCTGCCTAGTTTTCAAGTGCCCCCTCCCAAAACAGGAAATATAATATCTTAAAGGAGAATAAGCTAGTGTTTCATGAAGGCCTATCTTTCCAGAGAGAGCATGACCCAGTGAGAACATGGGGAGTCTAAAGCTGGTTTCCACAGTTGTTAGCTTTATGGTCAAACTCCAGGAGCCTGCATTTCCTTCCCAACCAGGGTAAGATATCTACATTGCCGTAAACAGTGGTCGGCAAACTCCGGCTCTGTTGAGTTTGCCAACCACTGTCTGTGAAGGTTGTTGTGCAGATTAAATTAAAATTATTTGTAAAATCGCCTAACATGTGTAGATACACACTCAATATTGCTCCCGCTCCTCCCCTTGCCTCCATCTTTATATTGCCAAGTTGAATTAAACATTTATGTGGATAAAATTATCTTATGTAAGGCATTCTGCAATCATTACATTTCTTTTAAGCGGAAAGGTTTATCCTTTTCTGAAGATTAGAATTAACAATCAAAAGAATACCAGCACAAAGAACATTATACACTGATGGACAAAAAGATAGATACAGAGGCAGTAAAGCATTGCACAGATTGTCATATCACAGCGGGAAGGTTAGGGAGAGGTGGGGGGGATAAGAGATCACCCGAAGGACTTGTATGCATATATATAAGCATAACCAATGAACACAAGACACTGGGGGGTGAGGGCATGTACAGGAGTGGGGTTGGGGTGGAGGGCAATGGGAAGTTATGTACACATGTAACACCTTAATTTAAAAAAAAAACGAGAAAAGCCGAGACCGTTTTGGCTCAGTATAGAGCGTCGGACTGCGGACTGAAGGGTCCCGGGTTCGATTCCGGCAAGGGCATGTACCTTGGCTGCGGGCATATCCCCAGTAGGGGGCGTGCAAGAGGCAGCTGATTGATGTTTCTCTCTCATCGATATTTCTGACTTTCTATCCCTCTCCCTTTCGCTCTGTAAAAAATCAATAAAATGTATTTTTTTTAAAAAGGAAAAAAAGAATACCAACATGTTATCTGGTAATTCTTTACAAAAATTTCTTTCGACCGATCAGACCACTCATTCCCTTGACCATCAGAGCAGAGGTAGAGAATGATAACGGCTCTCATCAAGAGCATGTAGGAAGACATCCTCCAAGTTGTCCGGTCTGCACAACGCGCCTATTTTTCCACCTTCAAAATGGGCCATGAGACTCGCCCTCACCAGACAGCTGGTCACTATTAAACCTGACTCCCTGGTACGGAGGTAAGCTACGGTTCACATGAGCCAGTCCTGGCTCTTCACTCCTTTAGTTCCTTTGCAATGAAAATACTAAGCAGACCTCCTCCCAGGCTCTGGTGAGGACTATAGAGAGAAAATTATGGAAAGCACCAAGACAGTGCCCAGTTATACTGGGTTCACATTCAAACACTGAAGAACAGTGTGTGCACAAACCCGGTACTCAGTGAATGCTCTGGAATGAATGAATGAACGAAGGAATGAATGAATGAATGAACGAACGAACGGACGGACGGACGACATGTACACAAGAATTTATTCTGAAAAAGGAAACAAGGCTGTTTCACATGAGGCAGGGAGAGCGTAGGCAATGCCCTGCATGACAGTAGTAGACATTCCCTAGGCCCGTGGTCAGCCAACTCATTCGTCAACAGAGCCAACTAGCAATGGTACAACGATCGACATGTCTCTGGAGAGCCACATTTTTTAAACTTAACCTCTTCTAACGCCACTTCTTCAACATACACTTGCCCAAGCCGTGGTATGTTGTGGAAGAGCCACCCTCATGGGGCCAAAGAGCAGCATGTGGCTTGAGAGCCGCAGTTTGCAGACCACTGCACTAAGCTCTCATTTATGGCCGTGGACTTAGGTCGGTAGTTCGATTTCACTCTGGACGTTTAATCACCTCCAGCCATTTCCCGTTTGGCTTCCAGATTCACGGCTGTTTAGAGAAGCAGGCAGGACTCACGTGTTTCATTTCCTGACCACTCCGTCATCTACCCTACAGATGCCACGTGCTTACAGTTTTGGAAACAGATCACTTCTCAGGATGTGAAGATATTTGAAATATCTAGAGAACACTAAACCTTTCATTATTCTTTTTTTCTTCTGATAATCTGATGGGCCCACTGTCATGTCTCAATACGCTGATTCCCAGAGGATCCCCAACTCATATGCAAAACGGTGAAGTCTTGTTCTGCCGTGAACAACTCCCAGGAACTTTGTTTCTGGAAGGAATAGAACTTCATTAAAAATGCACATGCTGGGCCCTGGCTGGTTTTGCTCAGTGGGTAGAGCGTCGGCCTGCGGACTGAAGGATCCCAAGTTCTATTCCAGTCAAGGGCATGTGCCTTGGTTGCAAGCATATCCCCAGTAGAGGGTGTGCAGGAGGCAGCTGATCAGTGTTTCTCTCTCGTCGATGTTACTAACTCTCTATCCCTCTCCCTTCTCCTCTATAAAAAAATCAGTAAAATATATTTAAAAACAAAACACATCTTTTTAGAATAAAGGTGGGGGAGACAGTGTGCGGAAGGACTGGGGGTCTGTGAGGTCAGATCATGGACCCAGCACCAAAGCCCACCCACGCGGTGGGTTCAGGCCCCAGCATCAGTTTCCCGGCCTTCTCGCTAACGCAGGTACGGCTGGGCCAGCGACCTCAGCAGTGGTTCTGGGGGTGACATGGGGTCCTGCACTTAAAGCACAGGCCTGGGTATACGCAGTTGGTAAGTACAAACCTCTTCTATTATCCTTTTGGTCTGCTTTCTTTGTTTGTTTTCTCTGAATATTTTCCCACCAAACACAGCGCCCAGAACAACCGGGCAATTCCAGGCTTCCTTCACAAAAGCCTAAGCTCCCCTAAGGCCCGCTCTGAACCACCCAAAGCCATGGTGAGCTCTTTCCCTGAGATGTGCAACCACAAAGGCCTCCCTTATATCATTCTGCCAGCGGCTTCCTCTTCTCTCTGCCTTCTGCAGGTTGAAATAATGCCCCCCCACCCCCGCAGTGAAACAGTCCAGGAAAATGGTTGGCCTAAGATGCGCCCATGCCCAGGGCCAGCAGTTGATAAGGGAACAGAAGGGCCCCATGGGAAAACACAGCAGCACTGGAAGAGGGCACGCCACTCTGTTCTCTGGTTCCCATTTGTGTTCGGCGTCAGGAAGGGTGAGTTCTGCCAAAACCGGTGTGGCTCAGCGGATAGAGCGTCGGCCTGCGGACTGAAGGGTCCCGGGTTCGATTCCGGTCAAGGGCATGTACCTTGGTTGTGGGCACATCCCCAGTTAGGAGGTGTGCAGGAGGCAGCTGATGGATGCTTCTGACTTTTTATCCCTCTCCTTTCCTTTCTGTAAAACAATCAATAAAATATTTTTTTTTAAAAAAGAAGAAGGAGGAGGGTGAGTTTCTTGGAAGAGGACCAGGGCCTCGGGTTTCGGGGGGCAGCTGGGTGAAGCCAGGCTGGCGGGGGGGGGGGGGGGTGAGTCTGGGAAGAGTGAACGGAAACTGGACATTACACTGGATCATCGCTAGAGGCGTCTCCTGCAGGGCAGCTGTTACTCACGCTTCCCAAGTCGGATCCTATGAGGGTCAGAGAGGAGCGAAGCCTGCTGAAAGGGACTTTCGGGGTAATGTAGAAAGTCCAAGCAAAGCAGGTTTTTTGGCGAGAGGCAAATAGCAGGAAAGAAAATCCCCTTAATTCCCAAACGTCCTTCTAGTTCCCACAGTTTCAACAGCTCCTGGCTAAGGGCACGGCAGAGGAAGGCCACATAGCAGATTCTGCAAGCTGAACATGAGGCCAAAAAAAAAAAAAATAGACAGGGGGATGCGTAGAGAGGAGAGGGACTGGGACACAGCGGCTCACAGAGGAACCTGCGCTAGTGGCCCGAGAAATCCTGGGGTCTGGCCTTGCCAAGGTTGTAGGGGTGAGTTAATTAAATGTTTGACCAAACATTGCACGCTATTTCTTAAGTTGATAATTTTGTTGTGGCCTGCAAATCCTATACTGTATAATAAAAGGGTAATATGCAAGTAAACGAAACAGCAGAACAACTGAACGACGAATCAAAGTGTAATATGCTAATGATAAGCTAAGGCCGCTCACCTGCTTGCTATGACATGCACTTACCACCAGGGGGCAGACAGTTGACCCGTCAACCAGTCACTATGAGGTGCACTGACCACCACGGGGCAGACAGTTGACCCGTCAACCAGTCATTATGAGGTGCCCTGACCACCACGGGGCAGACAGTTGACCCGTCAACCAGTCACTATGAGGTGCCCTGACCACCACGGGGCAGACAGTTGACCCGTCAACCAGTCGCTATGAGGTGCCCTGACCACCACGGGGCAGAAGCTCCAACCAGTAGGTTAGCTTACTGCTGGGGTCCGGCATATCGGGACTGAGCGAGATGGGCTGTACATGCCCTGGAGCCCTCACACGGTCCCTCCCTGGCCAGATTGTGAACCGGTGGGGTCCCTCAACCTGGCATGTGCCCTCTCACAATCCAGGACCCCTTAGGGGATATTGGAAAGCCAGTTTCAGCCCGATCCCACAGGCCTCTCCCCTTGGGAGTGCGCCAGACACAGAGCTCATGGCTGGCGAGTGCTGCGGTGTCAGCGAGCGCCTCTGCCCGGTCTGTTCGGGTGCGAGCCACGGCAGGCACAGCGGGGCCGAGGTGAGTGGGAGTGGCAGGTAGGACCTGCAGATGGCCTTGGACTTCAGGTTTCAGCCTGATCCCTGTAGGCCGCCCAGAGGGACCCCGCCTGTGCACGAAGTCCTGCACCAGGCCTCTGGTGATGTTATAAATATGCAGATGGCCCTCGCAGAAAAACGGTTCCCACCCCTGCTCTAGAGGCACGGCCACCAGCAATCTCCCCAAGTGCTTCTTTGCAGCCACCCCGCAACGGTCGGAGGCTCTGTTGGAACATCTCTGCCAGACAAGAGTGGGAGCCGAGTGTCCCACCCCCAATTCTGCCGCCGATGCCACGTGGCCTTTTCAACCCACAGGGTTTCTCCATCCTTCAACTGTGAAACGCCAACAACAGCAGCTGTCCCTTCACAAATGCACGGAGGTGGTGCAGGCAGGGGCTGGGCGCGGCCGGAGCACGGGTTTGAGCTTGCTGAGCAAGGCCCTCTGTGAGCACAGGCGCTAATGAGCACCCTCCCTTCCCTCTGTTTCCACAGCCGGTGGGGCCCTTGGGAGGGGTCAAAGGGGCGCAGGAACCACCTGAGCTGCCCCCCTGGGTCTGCGGGAAGGAGGACAGTGAAACCGGGCTCCGAATGGAAACTGGAGAAGGCTGCTCCAGTTTGCTATGACATACACTGACCACCACGGGGCAGACAGTTGACCCGTCAACCAGTCGCTATGATGTGCACTGACCCCCAAGGGGCAGAAGCTCCAACCAGTAGGTTAGCTTACTGCTGGGGCCTGGCATATCAGGACCCGTTCCCCCCCCCGCCCCCTCAGGGCCTGGTGCCCGCTGGGAGCCCGGAGGAACACGTGTCTGCTGAGCTCAGCAGCGAATGCGTCCTGTGGTCCTGCCTCCGCCAGACCACGCGTCACATCCGGTGCTTCCGATGAAGCAGAGCTGGTGACCAATGTAGCCCAGGCAAACTGGACGAGGATGCTGATTTAAAACGGCTCACCAAACTCCAAAGTCAGCCCCAAAGGGGGCAACCGGCCCTTCCAGCTGCCAGCATCTGCCCTGCCTCCAGTGTGAGGCGCACGTACGTCTCCAGGTGTGGCAGGTGCCAGGGGTGTAGGCCAGAGGTCGGCAAACTCATTAGTCAACAGAGCCAAATATCAACAGCACAATGATTGCCATTTCTTTTGAGAGCCAATTTAAAATATATATTATTGATTTTTTACAGAGAGGAAGGGAGAGGGATGGAAAGTCAGAAACATCGATGAGAGAGAAACATCAATCAGCTGTCTCCTGCACACCCCCCACTGGGGATGTGCCCACAACCCAGGTACATGCCCTTGACCGGAATCGAACCCGGGACCCTTCAGTCCGCAGGCAGACGCTCCATCCACTGAGCCAAACCGGTCAGGGCTGTTTCCTTTATTATTAACGAGATGTATCTTGGGCTGTTTATTTACACATCAGCGTTTTTGAAAAAATTATAAACACAAAACTCAGTACTGAATGTGTTACACACTAACTGTGTTACTTATTCATCCAGAGCCTTTAGAAATGAGGTCCTCCCTTGCCCCTGTGTTTACATTCTTTTTATAAAAAATATATTGTATTGATTTTTTACAGAGCGTAAGAAAGAGGGATAGAAAGTCAGAAACATCGATGAGAGAGAAACATCGATCAGTTGCCTGTTGCACACCCCCTACTGGGGATGTGCCCACAACCAAGGCACATGCCCTTGACCAGAATCGAACCCGGGACCCTTCAGTCCGCAGGCAGATGCTCTGTCCACTGAGCCAAGCCGACTTCGGCTGGACCCCTTTTCCAGCTCATCCACACCCCTGCAGGTTCTGAACCTCAGGTGGCAGAGGGGGGGGTGTCACTGCCACCCTGATTCTCCCCTTTCCCCAGGAACTGCTGCACTGTTGGTGCCGGAGGAGGAGGGGGTGTCCTTGGCCCGGGAGGGGGGACCAGGCAAGGAAAACTGCTTGACCTTGGAGCAGACAGTGGAGCTGGAAGGCAATTTGGGAACCAGATATCCGGTCTGTGAGCCTCTTGCCTAGAGAGAGAAAAAAGTCTCATACATATACATAGAGGCCCTGGGATTTCCACATATAGGAGGGCATTTTCTTGAAATTAATACACAGCAAATTCACTAAGAGTACTGAGACTGCCGTGACCTTTCTCGTGTAGGAAATGCCATGAAATATTACTGCGAGGCGAGGTTTTTGTAAGCGTGAAAAAGTGCTCTGGCAAACGTTGGAGAACATTTGTCCACAGCGGTGGTTTCCAAACTCGAGCGTTAGCTTCCTGGTCATAAGAGGAATCTGAGCAAACAGGCTCCGTGTGAGTGTTCACTGTGTACAATGGTGCTGATGCAGTATATGATGTAAAATTCATAGAAATCAGAAGCAAGGCTAAGCTAATGAGGTAGCAGCGGAGTGTTGATGTTCCCCTACATCAGTGGTCGGCAAACGTTGGCTCGTGAGCCACATGCGGCTCTTTGGCTCCTTGAGTGTGGCTCTTCCACAAAATACCAAGGCCTGGGCGAGCCTATGTTGAAGAAGTGGCGTTAGAAGAAGTTTAAGTTTAAAAAATTTGGCTCTCCCCAAAACCGGTTTGGCTCAGTGGATAGAGCGTCGGCCTGCTGACTGAAGGGTCCCGGGTTCAATTCTGGTCAAGGGCATGTGCCTTGGTTGCGGGCACAGCCCCAGTAGAGGGTGTGCAACAGGCAACTGATCAATGTTTCTCTCTCATCGATGTTTCTGACTTTCTATCCCTCTCCCTTCCTCTCTGTGAAAAATCAATACAATATGTATTTTTAAAAAAGAATGTAAACACAGGGTCAATTAGGAGGGACCAGGCCTGCAAGGGAGGACAGTTTTGGATGACCAGGCCAGCAGGGGAAGGCAGTTGGGAGAAACCAGGCCTGCAAGGAAAGGCCATTGGGGGAGATCAAGCCTGCAGAGAAGGGCAGTTAGGGGTGACCAGGCCAGCAGAGCAGGGAAGTTGGGGGCAAACAGGCTGGCAGGGGAGCAGTTAGACATCAATCAGGCTGGCAGGGGAGTGGTTAGGGGGTGATCAGGCTGGCAGGCAGAAACAGTTAGGAGCAATCAGGAAGGCAGGCTGGCGAGCAATTGGGAGCCAGCAGTCCTGCATTGTGAGAGGGAAGTCGGACATCCCTTAAGGGGTCCCAGATTGGAGAGGGTGCAGGCTGGGCTGAGGGACCCTGCCCCTGCCCCTGTGCATGAATTTCATGCACCAGGCCTCTAGTCTATAGCAATAAAAGGGAAATATGCTAATTAGACCAGACGTCATTCCGGACATCCTTCCTGACTAAACCTTGCCAGAGGGAAGTCAGCTGGGGTCCTGGGTGCCTGCAGGCAGCCCAAGGCCACCCTGGGTCCCAGGTGCCAGAGGGAAGCCCGTGCCCCCAGCCGGGGTAAGGAAGGCCTACTCTTGCACGAATTTGTGTGCACCGGGCCTCTAGTGTGTGGCCATAAAAAAGGAAGCATGGTCTCTTGTTCTCTAAGGCTTATGTTCCTAACCCCTTAAGTTGACCTTCATCAAACTGAAAGGTCCCGTGTCCTGTCCTTCTAGGAAATGGCGGTGAGGCCGTTTCTGAGCGTGGTTCGTGCAGCCCCGGGGAACACCCGTGCGTGCGGACGCTGTGCGGGAAGTGCGGTACCAGGGCAGGTGCCGAATTCCCCGCGGACAGCGGTGCTCTGCTCCCGCCTCGTTAATCAGCTCTCACCAGAAGCACGCGGCCTGCTCTGCAACGTTAGAAATCGGAGTAAAAGGCCTGTAAAGACCAGGAGGCCTAAGTCTTGGCGATCCTGTCCCCTGTCCTTGCCATCTCCACCCTGTCCGCCAACGCAGATCGCAGAGTGAAGGGGCTTTACGTTCATTCTCGGCCTTTGCCGTGGGCTGCCAGCAGTCTGGGCGGACAGTGGTTTTAGAGGGTGTTCACGCCCCTTCTCTCGCGGACCCTGAGTTAGGAGGGGCAAGCGCTGCCATTGCGAAAGTCACATAGAGGAAGCATGTGCAGAAGGTCCTTCTGGACTCTTCCAGTCACAAGGCCAAGGTGACTGTTTCCAAACTATTCCTGCCCCAGGACCTGTGAAACTTGAGAACCAAGACATCCGAATAAACTCTCTCTGGTGTAATTTCTTAAAACACGTGTCCTGGCCTCTCAACCTCCTCGGGAGCTTCCTGGTGTAATCAGAAACAGGTCCCCATGCTTCGAGGGCAGGGGGAGACCGGAGAAAAAGGCAGATCACTCAGGGCGGGAGATGGTGGGTTTAACAAGCAAGGGGACTCACTCCCGAGGCTCGCCTTGGGCAGCGGCAGGCCGGATTTCGGCCCCCGACCCGCCGAATCTCAGAAGGTTGTGTGGAGGCCTTGCCTGGGTCCAGTCCAGCGTTCCGGAACCCTGGGGAGGCTGTCGCTGGGCTGGAGACAAGATGGGTTCTTTCTAGGGGCCTTGGGGCAGAATTTTACTTTCTTGCCTCTGCCAGCTTCTAGAGACCCCTGCGTTCCCCGGTTCCTGGCTTCACCCTCCATCTTCAGAGCTGGCAATGCAGCCTCTTTCACAGGGATTCCTCCCACTGCCATCAGACCATCAAACCTCAGAGGGAAGGCAGGGGACCGTGGGGGTGGGGAGGAGAGATCAACCGAAGGGCTCGAACACATGCATATGGGCCTCACCAATGGACACAGACAACAGGGGGGTGAGGGTATGAGTGGGGGGGTTGGGGGTCATGAGAGAATAAGGACACATATGGAACACCTTCATCCATAAAGAAATTTATTAAAAAGAGAAAAGAGGCCCTTCTGACCACCTCAGGCCCACCTGCATAACCAGGACCGGCTCCTTCTTGGCCGGATGATGTTCTGCTGCGGTCAGCACCCGACACGCCCTGGCGGCGGGCCTGCAAAGAGGCTGTGCTCCCACCTGTTCGGGGAGCGCTTTCTGCACACAGCAAGCACGTCACGTGTTTACCTTAAGATGGGTGGGGCTCCTTATTAACAGCTGCGGGGTCCCTGTTAGGTTTGAGTACGAAAAATAAGTTGGTGACTCTTAGCCACTGTGAAGAAAAAGGCCATTGTTTCTCACTCACTCTGAGGACGCATCCACTATCCCACTCCCGCATCGCGCGGTGAGGGAGGGTGAACATCCCCACACACGTACGTGTAGATGTTTGCAGATAGGACGGTCATCGCATTGCTGTCAGGGCTGAAAAGCACCGGAAGCAGATTAAATGCCCATCGATGCCGAAACCGGTTTGGCTCAGTGGATAGAGCGTCGGCCTGGGACTGAAGGATCCCGGGTTCGATTCCGGTCAAGGGCATGTACCTTGGTTGCGGGCACATCCCCAGTGGGGGGTATACAAGAGGCAGCTGATCGGTGTTTCTCTCTCAGCGATGTTTCTGACTGTCTATCCCTCTCCCTTCTTCTCTGTAAAAAAAAAAATCAATGAAATCTATTTGAAAAAATAAATACCCATCGATGAAGAACTGGTTAGATAAAATATAGCACAATCATACTGTGACATACAGTTCAGCAGGGGTGGGGAACGTCCGGCCCACGGGCTATGGAAGGCCCAGGGGATCATGTGGTCTGGCCCTGCCAAGGCCTTAGGGGTGAGTTGATTAAACATCGGACCAAATACCGCGGGCTAGTTTTTTTTTTTTTTAATTGAGTTTTTACAGAGAGGAAGGGAGAGGGACAGAAAGTCAGAAACATGGGTGAGAGAGAAACATCCATCAGCTGCCTCTTGCACACTCCTTACCAGGGATGTGCCCGCAGCCAAGGTACATGCCCTTGCCGGAATCGAACCCGGGACCCTTCAGTCTGCAGGCCGACGCTCTATCCGCTGAGCCACACCGGTCTCGGCAAGTTGTTTTAAGTTGGTCATTTCCGTATGGCCCTCGAAGGACGCTCTAAAAACATTCAAGTGGCCCCTGGTGGAAAAAGCTCCCCACACCCGGTGTAAGAGCACGAGATGTGCGTGCAGGCGGAGAAGAGTCCCCAAGACTTTTTAAGTGGAAAAGCTGAGGTGCGGCAGAGGGTGTAAAGTGTGCTTCTTCATCGAGAGGGGGAAGTGAAACACAGGCCTGGGCGGACACGCAGACATGGAATGTCTCAGGTCACACGGAAACAGCTGTCGCCGTGGAGCCGGGAGCTCAGGGTGGGAGGAGCCACAGAAAGCAACAGCAGAGCCCTGACTGGTGTGGCTCAGCGGACAGAGCGTCGGCCTGCGGACTGAAGGGTCCCAGGGTCATTTCCGGTCAAGGGCATGTACCTGGGTTGGAGGCGGGGGCACATTCCCGGTGAGGGGTGTGCAAGAGGCAGCTGATGGGCGTTTCTCTCTCATCGATGTTTCTAACTCTCTCTCTCTCTCCCTTCCTCTCTGTAAAAATCAATAAAATATCCTATCCCAATAAAAGAGTAATAGCTAATTAGACCATGAGACCTTCCAGGAGGCCTTCCGGACATCCTTCTGGACAAAGCCATGGTGGCAGGGTTGAGGCAGAGGTGGTTAGGGTCCAGTGATCGGGCCAAGAGGGGAGGACAGTTGGGGATGATCAGGCCAGGTGGGGCAGTTGGGGGCAATCAGGCCAGCAAGGGAGGCAGTTGGGGGTGATGAGGCTGGTGGGGAGGGCAATTGGGGTGAGCAGACTGGCAGGGGGGCCAATTGGGGGCAAGCCAGCCAGCAGGGGCGGGGGATATTTGGGGGTGAGAAGGCTGGTTGTGGGGGCAGATGGGGGTGATCAGGCTGGTGGGGAGAGCAATTGGGGTGAGCAGACTGTCGGGGGGGGGGGCGGCAGTTGGAGGCAAGCAGGTCGGCAGGCAGAGTGGTTAGGGCCAATCAGGCAGGCAGGCAGGTGAGCGATTAGGAGCCAGCGGTCCTGGATTTCGAAAGAGATGTCCAATTGCCACAGGGATCGGATCTAAACCGGCAGCTGGACATCCCCTGAGGGGTACCAGATTGAAGAGGGTGCAGGCCATGCTGAGAGACACCCTTCCCCCCATGCATGAATTTCATGCACCAGGCCACTAGTATTGAAAAAAAAAAAAAAAAGCAACAGCAAAGATGCAAAACGGAACAAAAGTTTATTTCCGTCAAACCTTCAGTACGTTACAAAGGCAGCGTGCTAACCTACGGCGTCCGTCGCTCCGGTACGGACCGGAGCGCGTGTAATAAATACGACAGACAGCGTCCCCCAGCGTCTCCGTCTCCGTCGGCAGCATCGGTGCGGGGGAGAGTGCTGTGTGTCCTGAAGCGCGGGGACGGCAAGTCCTCTCACATTGCTCCGCAGCGTTTTCGAAGCTGCTTCGCTCTAACCGACGCGGACAAGCCCCCGGGGCGGGGAGCCGTTTCTGCCTCGCTGCCCCTGTGGGCACCCTGCGCCCGGCCCTGTGGGAGCAGGCCTGCACTTCTCGTCACTCCCTTGGCAGGTGTCTGCTTTCTGTGTACATCCCGCACGGAGATCCACGCTGGCAGGGGAGTTGCAAGCAAGGGAGAAACATCGTTATTTTCGTAACCTGAAAGTAAAGCGAGGGAACCCATGTGCCCCCAAAGACCTTTGCTGTGCACCCCGATGTCGGCCATGTCGGGGCTTCCATCTCAGAGCTGGACCTCGGCCTGTGACTGACGGTCCTCGCCGAGATGCTTTCTGGGCACTGGCAGAGCGGGGCGTTCTAGAACATTCGCCGCACCCCAGGAGGGCTCACCCCTCTTCAGAGATGCGCTCCGGTTCCGCGGGGTCTGGCCGCGCACCCCGGGTTTGGAATAGACAACTACCTTTTGCTGTGGCTGAAAGCGTGGAGGGAAAAGTCCTACTTCTAGAAAGTCGTAAGCACGGTTCCCTAAAAAATACTTGGTGACTATCGTCGAAGGTGAACGCCCCTTGCTCCAGGGGTCTCGACAGGAAAGCGTCTTTAAGAGCCGATAAAAACAGTGTAGAGGGGAAAAAAGAACACTTCTACAAAACTGAGGTTAAGAGCGACGGGGCGTCTCTTTTGGCTGTAAACGCGAGGTTCCCTGTGGGTTCCTGAGCTCGGGGGTAAGGGGGGGGAGGGGAAGGCGAGTTTGCATAGAGGATCTGCAATCCTCAGCTACCTGCTGAGACGCCTTTTAAGGGCAGTTCGCTTTTGTTTTCGGTAAGGGTGCTCGTCAGGCTCAGCCTGGCCAGCCGGTGACGAGCCACCTAAGGCAGAAGGAGGGAAAGGGGGGATGGAGTGAGAGTTTTCAGATCCACAGGACACGGATGCGGGGGCCAGGCGGGCACCTAACCGGCGCCGCACGCATTTGGTGCGAACACAAACCATGTTTGCAGATTGGAAACCAGAGGCCGACGGGGGGCACAGCCAGCGTGGAGGAACCTGGTGGCAGATGGCTCCGGGGTGACGCAGCCACACAACCGGGCAGGCACGCGGACGGTGCCCGCGCCCCAGCACCAGGACCAGGCGCCTGGGCACGGCCGGGCCCAGCTCGGGAATCAGCCGCGATGACAGCGCCTGTCGCCTCTGCTGCCTGTCGCCCAGTTTCTCCGCAGTTCTGGGGGGCAGTCTGCTCCCGGGCTGGGCCTCCGGAGGCAGCCTTGGGGGGGGGGGTGCGGGGAGAAGGGAGGCCAGGTCACGGTGCACCCCGTGAGCGAGAGCAATGGCAGTGGTGGCCAACGACTCCGATCCAGCCCCGAGATGGACGGAGAGGGGCGGCGTCTCGCCGAGGAACCCCCTCTACTTCTTCTGGGCCTGGGTCTTGCACATGGTGAGGATCTGCTTCAGCACTTTCTGGACGTCTTCATCCATCTGGCCCTGAGGGTCAAGCAGAAGGCGGTCAGGGGGGCCTCGGGGACGGCCCGTCTCAACGAGGGAATGCAGGGGGCTGGCTGGGATGAAGACCTTCGGCCCTGACCTTCCCAAGGAACGTCATCCCCAGCCATTCCCACATTTCTCCAGGACAGCGGTTGGCAAACCGGGGCTCGCGAGCCACACACGACTCTTTGGCCCCTTGAATTTTTAGCACAGGCCAGCTTAGGAGTACCCGAATCCTATCTAATAAAAGAGTAATATGCAAATTTGACTGTACCTTCACTACACCCACAAGCCACGCCCACCAGCCAATCAGGAGCGGGGGTGGGACCGAGCAGCATGCGCGAGGCCAGCGCAAGTGCAGGTTCCCCCCGGGGCTGGGCAGTAGCTGCCAGGGCTAAGGCCTGAGCTGGGGGAGCCGGGCTGCTGAGGTGCGCAACGTGAGGGGCGGGGTGGCCTAGGTGCGAGGGGCGGGGCCGAGGTGCAGGGGATGGGGCCAAGGTGTAAGTGCGGGGTGTCCCCGGGGCTGGGTGGTTGCTGCCAGGGCCAAGGCCTGAGTTGGGGAAGTGAGGCCACTGAGGTGTGGGAGAGGCAGAGGGACGGGTGCGAGGTGCCCTTGGGGCTGGGTGGTCACCACAGGGGCTAAGGTCTGAGCTGCAGGAGCGGGGCCGAGGCATCCGGCAACCGCGGGGACCCAGGGGCCGGGCGGTTGCCAGTGGCCAGGGCTAAGGCCAGGGCTGGGGGGAGGGGGCAGGGCCCAGGTGGCCGGGGCAGAGTCAGCCATCAGCCCATTGAGGGGGCAGGTTGGGCTGAGGGATCACCCGTGCCCAGTGCACAGATTTCGTGCACCGGGGCCCTAGTTAACTTAATAACACTGTACCTTCCTGTATAGTTTAAATTTAAACAATTGGGCTCTCCAAAGAAATTCCCTCGTTGTCCTGTTGATATTTGGCTCTGCGGACTAATGAGTTTGCCGACCCCTGGGCTAGGGAACTGAGTCTGGGAGGGCCCTGCTCTTGAACCCCTAGAGGATGAGGAGGCTGAGACTAACAGGGCCCCAACATAGGGTTTCCTGGGTCTCTGTGGCAAATAGGAGCCCAGCAAGCCAACCACCAGCAGTGAACATATCAGCAAGCCCTGAACATCAAGCCCCGGCTTCTGATCCCGAGGGTGGGCAGCTGGGGGGGGGTGGGGGGGGACAGCAGCCGCGTCCTTATTTCTCCAGACACGTCAAGGTTGCTCTCAGTCGTTAGGACAGGGTTCCCGACACAAAATCCAGAGCCGAGCGGAAAGGCGTTTGAAAGCTTTCCAAGGTCCAGGATTCTCCTCGAATTCTCATTGGTCCCACTGGTTTGAAGATGGGACTTGGGGCAACAGGGACTGCAGTTATTTCTGTAAGTTATCCGGGCGTTGCCATACCTGCACTGCATACAGAAGGTGCATCCTGTACACTGATATGACCTCCTGGTGCTGCTTCTTGCACTCCTAGGAAGAGAGCGTTTCACTTTGTTACAGGGAGCTGGGGCCGGGTGTCCCCCCTCGACTCCCTCCATCCCGTGCTCACACAGAAAGCTTTTAAACTGAGGTGAGCTCCCTGGCCTGTGTGTTTCTGAATTCTTGTCAATATTCTCAAGAGGGGAAAAAACCTGCTTTATATTCTTGTATGTCAACTCCAGGAGAAAATTCACGTAAGAAGTAGTTACTATAATCCCAAATCTGTTGCATATATATGCATGTATATATGCACAAACACACACACACACACACACACACACTTTATGCAAATATACAGATACATTCACACAAGGTAAATAGCGCAGGGAAAGATATCAAATGCAGAAAGCAATCATCTCTGAGTGGTTGAATTATTAGCATTTTATTTTTTGAAACTTTTTTTCAGAGTTTTCAATATTTTCCAACTTTTCTACAATGGCCAAATATTATTTTAATTTTAAAAAGTACATTCTTGCATGCTCTAGCCAGTTTGGCTCAGTGGATAGAGCGTCGGCCTGTGGACTGAAAGGTCCCAGGTTCAATTCCAGTCGAGGGCATGCACCTGGGTTGCAGGCACCTCACCAGTGGGGAGTGTGCAGGAGGC
This sequence comes from Antrozous pallidus, assembly GCA_027563665.1. Lineage (NCBI taxonomy): Eukaryota > Metazoa > Chordata > Mammalia > Chiroptera > Vespertilionidae > Antrozous > Antrozous pallidus. Next base: position 4,782,536 of record CM050512.1, on the reverse strand, counting down.
AGCTGATCGATGTTTCTCTCTCATCGATGTTTCTATCTCTATCCCTCTCCCTTCCTCTCTTTAAAAAAATCAATAAAAAAAAAACATTAAGAAATACATTCTTTCCAAGGGAGTTCTACCACCCATTCGGTAGCTGGTACCACATACTCCCTGGGAAGCACATTGCCTGAGCTGCTGGGCACCGAGGAGGAGGGTGGCATCGCTCTCTGTGGTCCCCCAGCAGAGCTGCGAATGCCTCTATGTCTCTTGGTGGAGCGGTCGCTCCAGTTCCTCTCGGCGCCTCCTTCAAGAAGCTCCCTTTGCTCTCAGCTCTTCTACAAAGAAGCCCTTCCTCCTGCTGCGCGATGAAAACAGAGACGGCCATATATGGGCCACTTCCAAATCGGCAGAACTCTCCCAGAGCTCCTTCCTATCATGGTTGACGTGTGTCCTTCCTGCTCAAGGAGGACCTTAAACCTCAAGCCCTTGATGTTCGCGCCATCAGCAGGTGTGCTTGGCATCTCTCTGCTGCTTCCTCCCTCCGTTCGGCCGCCTCCACGTAATCATCCAGAACTCTCCCTGGTCCCTGCCTTCCTTTCCCTCCTGGCTTCTGTCAGCAGTGGGCTGACTGCAACATCCACCTGACACCTGGCCTCCCAGTCCCTCCACTTCAGCTTCAGGGACTGGCTCCTCCCCCTTCCAGTCATTCACCCTCACGGTCATGGCCCTGCCTCTGTCACTGCTCTGAAACTCAACCGAAAGCACTGACCACCCTCTGACCGCCATCTCCTGTCCTTCTAGCAAACTGACCTCAGGCTTCCCCGCCTTCCACTGGGATTCTTCAGCCCCATCGGACACCTCACTCCTCACTCACTCCTCCTGCAGGCAGCGCACACCCGGCTGCCACGCCACTGAAGAGTTCTCGTCAAGGCCACCCAGGGCCACTAAATGCCACGTCTCAGTCCTCACTGCCTCCTGCTCGTCCCTTCGAGACTCAGCCCAACACCATCTTCTGCAGGAAGCCTTTCGAGACTCATGCAAGCCGGGCAAGCACCCATTTTTTCTGCCCTCAGCAAGTTGGGCGTCTCTCTATCATGGCATGCTTACCACAGCAGGAATATGGCGAGTCATATTGCATATCAATTGTGAGGGCAAGGGGCTGTGTCTTACCCATTTTTATGCCATCAGTACCTTGGACAATACCGACACAGAAGAACTCCTTAAACACATGTTGAGAAATGGTAAGAATGACTGTAGAAACCATGAGCACTTTCTCTACATGTCTGTGATCACCACTCTCTCAGAACAATGACTACCAGAAGCCAATCATTGTTTTAATGACGGACAGCAGCGGACCGGGAATCTGGAGGGCTGGTCAACCTTGATTGCTTTGAAGGGTCAGAGCTAATGACTAGATATTAGTAGTTGAAGCAGCCTCCACATTTCAGTCCTAAGTAGATTCACCGATTGGCTTTTATTGGTGTTTCCTGCCTGGGGGATACGGGTATATCTTATGATCTTAATCTTAATAAAAGGGATGGTAAAGGCAGAGCGAGCATTAGTTCTTCCACTAGAGTTGGACTACCGCCTGGCCCCCATTTCCAAATTAATACTTTTCTAGTCTCTATTCATTTGTGTGCGGCCTTCTCCAGAACCCGAACCCTGAACCGGAACCCTGAATCATGCGGGACGTGAAAGGGGTTCCCACATATGACCCGCATAACATAGTGGGGAGCATCTTCTTCTCCCCTGATTGTCCCTCCAGGGCTAGTGCGGGGAGCTCAAAAACAGCTGGTGTGGCCTTGATGGCCAGCCAGAGTCTGGAGGGCAGAAATCTGAACTCGCCAGGATCAGCTCTGTCCTGACGAAATCATAAAAGCCAGGTCCTGTTTGTAACTGGAAGCTAGAGATGGCCCAGGACAGACTAACCCTCCGTTTCACACATACCCTGGTCCACCGAAACCTTAACTGATAAGGTAGTAACTAAATAATGACCCTCCGGAGACGTTCTAATCCCAATCCCAGAGCCTGTTACCTACATGGTAACGGGACCTTACGGTGTGACTAAGGGTTGTGGGACCGAGAGAAAGAGTATGATTATTGGGCTGCACCTTACATGCAATCACAAGGGTCCTGAAGAGAGAGAGCAAGGTCAAAGGTGGAAGGAGGAGATGGGAGGACAGAACCACGGGTTGAAGTTCTGTCCTTTGAAGATGGAAGCATGGGCTATGTGCCAAGGAATTCGCGTGACCTCTAAAAGCTAAGAAAGGCAAAGAAATGGATCTCCCCGAGAGCCTCCGGAGGGAACCCATCCTGCTGACATCCTGACTTTAGTCCAAGACTGATGACCTCCAGAACTTTAAGATAGTAAGTGTGCGTTGTTTTAAACCAAGTGTGTGCTGCTCTGTCATCGGAAACAGTCACAGGAAACTAATCCAGACAATAGTCATAGGAAACCAATCCACTTTCTCAGTGAAAAAGGGGCGGGGCCAAGAAACAGTGCTTGCCCCTGTCTGAGACGGTTATGACTGGTGTGGGAAAATGGAGACGGGGTGAAAGCTGGTGGATGGACGATCACGCCCACTCCACTGTCCTGCCGATTCCTCCTCCTCAGAGATACATCCCCCGACTCACAACAGACAATAAGTGGAAAATCGACCAGTTCCTTCTTTTGCCCTCACCAAAGAGGGCGCCAGTGAGTTGCTCCCTGAAGTACACTCCTTCAGCCTGGGACCCCGGCCACGCCCACCTGCCCTCCCAGTGGAGTAGGCATGCAGCCCCCCTCAGCCTCCACCCCACCAGGAGAGACAAGCCCACTCACAGCCAGCTGGGTCTGGAGCTGCTTGACCTGCTGCTGCAGCCCGTCCAGCTGCTGGCTCTGCCTCTTGGAGGAGCTGGCCGAGTAGGAGAGCTGCGAGAGGCTGTTCAGGGCCTCCTTCAGCTTGGTGACTTCCTTGGACATCTCGTTGATCTAGTGAAAAAGGCAAACGGTTACCAGCAGGCAAGCATGTGCTCGCAGAAGCAAATTTCCAGTTATTCCTAAGCCTTGAACACAATCTCTGTTAGCCTCCAGGACTTGAGACTTTGGAACAATTCCTTTTATACATTTCAAAAAAAAAAACAACCCTAAAATGAAACACAGAACAAAATCAGACAAACCCATGAAACCTTCTAAGGCCATTATATTGAAACTAGAGGCTGGGTGCACGAAAGCGTGCACAGGTGGGGTCTTGCCAGCCAGGCCCGAGGGAGGAGATGTAGGAGGTTGGCCGGCTGGCCCCAACCCCTGGTCAAACTCCCAGTCGAACTCCACATAGAAGTGGGCAATTCTCATATTAGCCTTTTATTATATAGGATAGGGCCTCCAATTAAATACTGCGTTTTGATGCATAAAGATAGCAATCACTATAGTAACATTGATTTCCCTTTCTTGTTTTTTCTTGACAGAAGCAGGATTTTAGGCATTCTTTATTTGTTGGCATGGGCGATTAGGAATAAGTTATAGAAACTTATTCCTAATAAGCTCCTGGAGACCCCCGAGCCTGCCCACCCTAGTATCTCTGGACATATTGTTTTAAAGTAAAAACACCCCCTCCTCCTACCCCCTCCCTGCCCCCTTGGCTTTGAAAGCTCTCTGGAAGCATCCATCATCAAGGAGTAAATGATCATTAGTGCTCTAGTCCAGCCACTCAGAGCATGTGACCCAGGGGACTGGTAGGCAGAGCAGATTCAGCACAGAACCATACTCCACCCCCCACCCCTTCCTCAGGCCACACTCAGCCCATCTCTCATCACCCGCACCCCACAACCCTCCCCACCTCCCTTCCCATACACCTGTGAAAATGAGGGCCAGGAAAGGCAATTTTTATACTGACTCAGGGAAACCCATGGAGCTTAAGGAAGTGGGATTAAGTCTGGAAGTATCTGGGCTGCATACGACAGAGGAGTCTGTCTGGATTTCAAGTGTTCAAGTTCACGATCGGTCACAGGCGCTCTTTCTGTTTGCGGGGTTCCTTCTGAGCCCCGACCCTTGGCAGAGCTTCTGTAAAGTCATTTCTCCAGAAAAATTAGGCACCACGTATGTGAAATGCTTTCAGATAAGGGAAGCGTTGTTCTTTTAAATAAATGTCTAACCTGCTACCCTAATGTGGCTTTGGGGACAGAGGGATTTGTGTGCCGAGCCTCTGAGCATGCGCAACAAATCAGTGTGAGCAAACAGTAAACACGAGGACGCCAGAAGGTCCCAGGGCTCCTGAGCTAGAAGCTCAGTGGCAAGGGCCATCACCCACCTTCCTGTCCTTGTCCTCGTCCAGCCGGGACGGGCTCTCCGAGTGCCGCCGCAGCTCCGCCAGCTCCTCCTGCGCTCGCTGCGCTTTCTGCAGAAGTTCGCCAGCTTCCTGCTCTTTGGCTCTCAAGAGAGTCTGGAGGGTTTCCTTTTCCCTCTTCAGCTGCGAGGCCTCGCCTCTAAGCTGGGCAGCCTCTGCCTGGACCTTCTCCTTCTCTCTCACGGAATCCTTCCATTTCGAAGCCAACGCGCCCACCTCGCTCTCCAGGGATGCCCGCAGCTTCTCGTAGGCGGGCCTGGGCACCATGGCCTCGGCCAGCGCCGCCTTCTCTTCCACCAGCTGCTTCTCCAGCTTGGCCACTTCCGCCTCCCTGCTGGCCAGGAGCTCCTGGAGACCCCCGAGCCTGCCCTCCGTCTCCTTGGCGGCCGTCCGCAGCGTGGTGATCACCTGCAGGTGCTCCGCGATGGACACCGAGTTCTCCTTCTGGGCCTCGGCCAGCTGCCGGAGCTGAGCCAGCTCGCTGGATGCCCTGGCGTGCTGGGCCTTTGTCTCGGCCAGCGCCTCCTCCGCCTGCGCCCTGGCCAGCCTGGCCGCCTGCACCAGCTTCTCGTGCTCCGCTCTGGGCACGTACTCGGCGGAGACGTCCTCCAGATTCTTCCTCTTTCGGTAGTCCTCCAGCTCGGCCTGCGCCTCCTTGTACAGCTGGGACAGCTCGCTCACCTGCTTGTTGAGTTCGTCGATCATCCTGTTCATGGCCTCTTTCATGTCCCCCGCGTCATCTCCCGGCTCCTGTGTCACCTGGCTTTGGAGAGCGTCTCTCAACTGTGAGATCTCTTCCTGGGCCTCCCGGTATCTCTCGAGCAGAAATGCTTTCTCCTGATTCAGGTTCTCAATAGCGGAGCAATAGGAACTCTTCATTTCCTCGTAGTCTTCCGCAGGCGGCTGGCTCCCCACCCCCTGCTCCCTCTCCACCAGCTTCTCCTCCAGCTCTCTCACTCTCTCCTTGTTCCTCTCGCTCTCTTCCCGTGCATCCCGGAGGTCCTGCTGCAGCGCCCGCATCTCGTCCTCGGTGACCCCCGGCGCCCGGGGGTGTGGGTAAGCATCCACGCTCTCGGGCGCCACCAGGCCCAGCTTCATCTGCTTCTGCACGCTCAGGACTTCCTTCATCGCCTCCTCGTACCTGCTCTGCGTTTCCTTAAGCTTCTGGCTGAGGTCGGAGCCGTTCTCAGACACCTCGATGTCGTTCAGGCACAGGGGCTCCGGCCTCCGGGCCTGCAGCGTGGCCTGCAGCTGCTGCCTCTCCGCCTCGGAGTGCTCCAGCCGCTTCTGCAGGTCCTGCAGCGCCTCCTGGAGCTGCCGAAGTCTGACATTGCCGTCGGCGGCAGGCTGACCCGGGGAATGTGCAGAGGGTGGGGGAGAGGATCTGGAGTTGGGGGGAGAGGGTTCCCGAGGTTTCCCGAGAGACGGGGCCAAGTCCGTGTGAGTGGAATGGAAAGAGTCAAAGCTCAGGTCCGCTTCTGCCTCTTTGGGGGTTTTGGCCTAAAAAACAACAACAACAACAACAACAACAACAACAACAACAACAAAGCAAGAATGATGAACTGGCACCCATGGTGCAGTTAGGTGGGCAAGCACCTGGAGGGAGAGAACACACCGGAACCTATGTATGGGCGAGCGGGACCATTTTGTGGGTGAACTCTGGCCTCATGAAAAAATATCACCCGAGCCGAAACCAGTGTGGCTCAGTGGATAGAGCGTCAGCCTGTGGACTGAAAGGTCCCAGGTTCCATTCCAGTCAAGGGCATGTACCTTTGCTGGGGGCACATGTCAAGTAGGGGGTGTGCAAAAGGCAGCTGATCAATGTTTCTCTCTCATCGATGTTTCTAACTCTCTATCCCTTACCCTTCCTCTCTGTAAAAAATCAATAAAATGTATTAAAAAAAATACCACCCAGACCCTCGAGTCAGATTACCGACACTAAGCCTTCTCTGCGCTCTGTTCAAACAGACTCTTTAGTGCCGCTTAAAAAACAGTGGACCTGCTTTGGCTGCCAAGCCTCTGACTCAAAAGTTCCCTTTATTTCTCATATTATTTATGCCGAAATGGGCAATGAGTGGGCTTAGTACAGTTGCTTCTTAAATCTGCTAGGTGATCAACTTTACTAAAGGAAGGGCTAATCACACACCTTTATGCTTACCTATATATATAACTTGTCATATGATATATCATACTACATATATAATTATATATAATTTACCAAGTTGGAAACTTACAGAAATAGGGCTAGTGAATAATTCTTTCAAGAAAGAAAGAACCTGGAACTATAAAATGCTTAAGGCTAACTATCTTAACAAAGAAGAAACGAACGTAGATGTTTAAGATAAAGTATTCCTGACGAACCCTGAAAAACCCAGTATCTTAACCCAGGGGTCGGCAAACTGCGGCTCGCCAGCCACATGCAGCTCTTTGGCCCCTTGAGGGTGGCTCTTCCACAAAATACCACGGCCTGGGTGAGTCTATGTTGAGGAAGTGGCATTAGAAGAAGTTTAAGTTTAAAAAATGTGGCTCTCCAAAGATATTTCAGTCGTTGTCCTGTTGATATTCGGCTCTGTTGACTAATGAGTTTGCCGACCCCTGTCTTAACCCAACAGAACCGTCTGTGGTGGCGATCCATCTACTTACCTGCAACTTATCTTGTAATTCCTTATTGTGTAAAGTTAGAGATGCAACTTTTGCTTGTAACAGGACAAGAATATCGGGCTGGTCAGCTTCCGAACTGATATCCAATAAGCTATCAGCACCTGGGGGAAAGAACGAAAGCTCATGTTTAAAATTTAAACCGTGATTTCTCGACCTCTAACCAACTCCCCTTCTGCCCAGTCCAGTTCTTCCCAGTCCTGACTAAGAATGAGCGCCCCCATCAGCTGGGTAAGCGAACAGCAGTCTCCGGTCCTGGGGCTTCCTTCCAATCACAATAAAAGACTCCTGGATGCACAGAACCTCGCCTACGGACGGATGGGTTTGATCAGACATTTCTGTCACTGCATTAAGTATGGCGCAGCTGCTTTCTGTCCCTCCCATGCTTAAGGAGCCCCATTTCCCTTAATCCTTTCAGAAATACCTCTGGAAGCTGGCTCACTTCTCAACCCCACCACCGTGACCCAGGTTCAACCTTTATCAGCTACTGTGAAACTCTGCAGACAGCTTCCAATAAAGCTCTCTCTCTTTCTCTCCCCTCGCCCTAGTAAAAATGTAGCCTGCACACCACTGTCAGACTAATCTCCCTAAAATATGCTTTGATCGGGCCGTTCCTTTGGGTCAAAGTGTTTTAACTGCCCCCCCCCCCCCTCTTCGAATCCCTTTATCTCCATTAGGACCTCTACGATGTGGCCCGCATCTCCCGTTTCAGGTTCACGACTCATGATTTCTTCCTCTGGTATCCCCTACTCCTCAGCTTCAAGGTTTCCCTCAGCCCCTCTGTCTTCTCCACACAAGGCTGCTGCTTTCACTGCCTCCATGCAGACCTCTGCCCTGGGACATCTCTTTGGTTAGATAAGCCTCAGGCGCCTCCAGGAGAGCCGTGTCTCACTCTGCCCCCTCCACAAAGTCTCTGCTCACCGCTGCAGCACGCGCGGTCTTCTCTGAACCCGCAGCAGGCCCCGGGGGTAAACCACAGCCTGTGGGCAGCCTACTGATCATCACGCTGAGATGGCATCTAAAGCAACGCTGTTCACTGTGCTCACGGACGGAGACAAAAAACTTGCTCCGGAATACAGTTCAATGTACGGCTTTCTTCATCGGGAACGTCTTCCCGTGGGGGAAAAAAAAATGTCGGCCGGACAAAACATATGCCTAGCGATGTCGCTGATGACTTTCTGGTGCCGGTCCCTTATGTTTATCGTGCACTGGCAGCAGTTTATAGGCTTATCACAACGGCACTGATCTAAACTGTTCCTGTTATTTAAAAACTAGCTGCCCAGTGCACAAAATTTGTGCATGGGTGTTGGGGGTGTCATCTCAGCCCAGCCTGCACCCTCTCCAATCCGGGACCCCTCAGGGATGTCCCCTGGTGGTCGGACATCTCTCTCACAATCCAGAACCACTGGCTCCTAACTGTTCACCTGCCTGCCTGCTTGATCACCCCTAACCACTTCTGCCTGCCAGCCTAATCACCTCTAACTACCCCCCCCCCCCCCCCGCTGACCAGGTCTTGCCCAACAGCCCCCTTCTGCCGGCCTGGTTACCCCTATCTGCCCCCTTCCCCCGCCAGCCTGGTTGCCCCATGCAGGGTTTAGTTGTTTAGTCGTCCCTCACTAACCCCTCTGCCCAGCCTTGTTGCCCCAAGTAGCCTGCCGTTCAGTCGTCTGTCTGATTGTTTTGGCCGCAACGGCCCTTGGCTTTGTATATATTAGGATGTTCACAGCCATTTCATGCAAAGACAAAAGCCTTCCTCTTCATTTGAAGAGGTACAAAATGACATTTCTTCCCAGATACGCTTACTTGTGAGGTCTAGTACCCACGCTGCGGCTTTAGGGCACGCAGACACGTGAGCACGGAATGAATCAGGGGATTGGGAGCAGGGCTGCGATTCTAAGCACCAGAAATGCCTTCCCAGATACCACCAGGTGAGTTTTAAAGTGTCCACTGTAACCACTCCCACAGCAACGTGAGCATCGTGTCTACTGGGAATAAGCAAGTTAATATATATGAATTGCAACATGTTTTTTAATTGATTTGAGAGAGGAAGAGAGAGAAAGAAAGAAACATTAATGTGAGAGAGAAACATCAACCGGCTACCTGTAACCCCCTCCGCCCCCCCCTCCCCCCCCCCGCAGCTGGGGATCGAGCCCGAAACCAGGTAAGTGTCCCAACCAGGAAAGGAACCAGCGAGCCACTCTTTGGCGCATGAGACGACGCTCGACAGACTGAGTGAGCCGCAGCGCCCAGGGCCAATGTGTCTCCTCTGTCCGTTAAGGGCTCCAACCCCAGGAAACGCTGAGACGAAGAAACTGAATACTGGCACCCAAAAGGACCCTGGCAATAATCCGTATTTTAAACTGATTCTCATGGTCCTATCCTACACTCTTAGAGGGCAAACCCGCAGGATGGGTCAACACTGTGAACTAACCCCTGAGCTGGGGGAGACAGTCGGACTGTGTGATTCCATTAGAACGTTCTGTGGGTGCCTACTCCTACTCGCAGGAAACCAGTCACTGCCTCACTAATAGAGCTGTGAATAGAAAAATCCGGAAGGCTGGTGAACCTTAATCGCTCTGAGAGGTCAGATCTAGTCCCTCACTGTTTAGTGGAGACATGGGTAGTTGAAGCAGCCTCCACCTGTTAGTCTTATGTCAATTCTTGCTGATTGACTATTACTGGAATTTCCTGACCTAAAGGATATGGGTGTATCCTATGGGCTTAATAAAAGGGGGTAGCAAAGGCCAGAGCTGGTGGTAGTACCCCCCGCCCCCCCAGAAGTGGACTCATGCCTGGCCCCCAATATTCTCAACTTAATCCTTTTCTAGTCTCTTTCATTTGTGTGCGGCTTCTCCAGATCCTGAACCCTGAACTGGAACCCTGGACCACGTGGGACGTGCAAAGCGTTTCCACACCAACCGAGAACCCCACGGAGCAGTTAGGTGCGGCAGGCCCAGGTGCTCGGCCAGCTCTCCAGATGCCACCTGCTGCTCAGCCTCAAGGACAGCTGCCAGCGGGCAGCCCAGGGACCTCATCTCAGAGCAACCGTGTCTGCATGCAACCTGGGACAGGCGGCTCCAAGTGCTTGGAGAACCTGCTTTGTCACAGAACTAATACCAGGATCCGGCAGCAGGGCCAGCGGCGGCCCCGATCGCCAGCAGAGACCCAGAGCAAGGTGCGGGCACGCTGCCTGCGGGGCTCGTGGGGTCAGAGCCGCCGGCCGCTTAATTGCTGGGGTGCTGTCTGTGTTCGTCACCGAAGGGAGTGCTGACACTTAGTTCGGGACGAATGACAACAGAGATACACTTTTTCACATCCGGGCTCCGAGACGCCCTCAAGCCCAGGTGAAGGTGCCGGGGGGTACAGCGGGCATCAGCCTGGGGGGCACACTGGCAGCTCGGGTGGGGGAGGGGGTACGCCAGGTTCTCCGGGCTCCCCGCTCCGAGGAGCCCCGCTTGGCCTCTGCGCTCACGGGACAGAGGCGAGTCGACAGGACAGGCGCAGATGCTCCCAGCTTACCTGTCGTGCTGTCGCTCAGTCTGTCTTTGTTGTCCCGGATGGAGCTGATCTCGGCCTGCAGGAACACAAAGGGGACTTACAAGAATATTCCCCATCGTAGCAGCCCATGGAGGAATCGAGCAAAATTTCCTCCCCAGTGTTATCTCACTAGAAAAACAGGTAGAACATCGCAAGAAGCTGAAACCGGTTTTGCTCAGTGGATAGAGCGTCGGCCTGTGGACTGAAAGGTCCCGGGTTCGATTCCGGCCAAGGGTATATATCTTGGCTGCGGGCACATCCCCAGTAGGGGGCGTGCAGGAGGCAGCTGATGGATGTTCCTCTCTCATGGATGTTTCCGACTCTCTATCCCTCTCCCTTCCTCTCTATAAAAAATCAATAAAATATATCTTTTAAAAAAGATACAGAATATCCAGTCACCTCTAAAAGCTTCCTCTTAAAAAAAATAAAGATAAAAAATAATTAATAAACGCTTCCTCTTGCCTCTCCACAGCCAGTCCCTGCCCATCCCATTCCCTGGCATCCATCACGCCCCTTTTTGCATTTTTCTAGGTTTCTTATAAACGAAATGTCACAGGGTATGAGTTTCTTTGGGTTTGGCCTCTTTCTTCCAGCATAATGACTTCCAGATTCACCTAGAGGACTGCCTGGCCAGCAGTCCGTGCTTTTTTACGGCCATGTCATATTCCGTTACACGGATAAGTCGCATTTTCTTTATCATTCACTTCTGGAAGGGCATTTGGATGGTTTCTAGTCTGGGGACACTCAAAGAAAGCTGCTATAAACATTTGTGTGCAAGATTTTTTGAGGCAGACATTTTAATTTCTCATCGGTAAAAGTCTGTGAGTGGATGGCTAGATCATAGGTGGAACTTAAAAAAAACACCGTGCCAACGTCTTCCCAAAGTAGTTGTGCCATCTGACAGTTCCACCAGGGGCACTCGAGCCCTCATTCTCCTTGGTTGTCACCAACAGTTGGCACTTTTAATCTCTTTATTTAGCCATTCTAACTGGGGTCACTTTTTTTTCTTTTTTTAAAAAATATATCTTACTGATTTTTAGCAGAGAAGAAGGGAGAGAGATAGAAAGTCAGAAACATCGATGAGAGAGAAACATCCATCAGCTGCCTCCTGTACACCCCCTACTGGGGAGGTGCCCTGCAGCCAAGATACATGGCCTTGACCGGAATCGAACCTGGGACCCTTCAGTCCACAGGCCGATGCTCTATCCATGGATCCAAACCGGTTTCAGCTAACTTGGGTCACTTTTTATCTTCTTATGTTTTTTAAAGGTCTTTACACACTCTGTTTCGGAAAATAATAACTTGTGCTATTACTGCCTCCTTGAAGCCATAAGCATATGAGAAGATGTTGGGGTATTAACTGTTAAGACTGTAACTTCCTTGTCTTGCCTTGCATATATATCCATCTTAAGAGTTTATTAGTAACATCTAGTTAAAGTGATTGGAATGATAGGTTGATAGAATCTCTTTCAGATCCAAATGCTTCCAAGTTAAAAGAAAATTTGTCTTCAGTAACGCTTAATTATGCAGGAAATAAATATACAATTAAACCACTGAAATTCCATTTTAACATTAGGAAACTTTACTTTCTCCCCATGTGCAATTTCCTAGTGATTATTAGGTAAGTAGATATTAAATACCCTCCCATGCCTAAAAATAATTTCCAGCCACAAGTCTACAGCACCAGGTGGAATCAAAGCTAATGGATTTTTTAAGTTTTTCTAAAACAAATACATATTATAGTCAGGAGAAAAGTTTAATTTAAAATATACAGTCACTTCTCAGTAAGACATCAGAAAGCAACATGATTTTTCATTTGGCTGGCACTGTACCAACTCAGTTTAGTAAGAAGACTGACGGTCAGGTAAGCTTCACCTTTGTCCCTTTTTATTAAATGAAGAAATTAATTATTAGCTAATGAATGCCATTTATTCGTCCTATTCTTTTGGTATGGAGTCCACGCCAGGAAAATAATCAAGGTGCTTAGGGAGGAGAAGTTTGTAAACCAATCCCTGAGAAACATACTCTGTTTTATCCGGTGTCGTGTAACTTAAACCAAACCTGCCAGGTTTCATACAATTCAGTAGCCAAATCGCACACAGGAAGGAAATACCTTTGTGGAGGGCTCGCCCCCAGGGAAGGCACCTGAGCATTTTTTTTTAATGCCAGCTGAATCCGAGGCACCAGGCAAAACCACTGGATGCGTTACTCAGTACTGACTTTTAACTTGCTTCAGGTGTCGGGGGGAGGGCCCTTAAATGTAGATTCAGCCGAGCCCCAGAATGAAGGAATGAGTGGGGGGCCTGGGCCCACTTAAGCTCCTTTGATTTTAAGTCTTTCATGTGAAACTCCTTTTTATTTTAGTATAAATAAAGGTGCTACTTTTGGGTTGGAATTCTCTGTTTCTCCATCAGAGAGCAGAGATCCCACCCAGCCCCAGCTTTATTTTCTACTTCTGTGTCGTCTGTTCTTTTCTACTATTTCTCAATCCCCAGCCCCTCTACTCAGTCACTGGACCCCTACTCTTCATTCCACGGTGGTCGTGGAGAAGAGAGGAAAACCCCAACACACCTTGAAGGGCGGATCAGCGAAGAATGCGGATTCCTTTCCCGAAATCGGTGTTGAAGTTATTGACCTCGGGGAAGACACATCGCTCAGCTAGAAAGAGAAAATGAAAAGCGGCGGTGAAGAAGGCTTCTTCAAAGTCTTTTCTCCGCCAGCGTCAACGCACTTCAGCAATGCAAGCCGATCAAACAGTAATTCTCCTCAGGCCCAATTATTCCGGGGGTAACACAGTGTGATTCAGCAGCCTCAAATACTTTCTGAAAGTTTGCAGGTCACACCCAAACGGCTGTGCTCCTATATTTGCTAGAATCAACTTTAACAATCGACAAAACTTATACCGCAGGTTGAGAATATTACTAATGAATACGCTAACATAGTTAAAATGACTTATCGGATGAAATACTGCTCTCAACTATTTGAATACGGCTGATTCTTTTCATGGCCTATGATTCTTTCAATAACAAACCCCAGCCTGTTTTTATTGCCATTTCAAAGACATCTGCACTTCCCCCTCTATGCAGCAGGCACTGTAACCAGGAATGAGAGCTGCTTTTAAGTCAACCTTAAAAGGAACTTTTAACGGTGTTTTCAGAGACCAACTAAAATTCATTTTTAACTAACTGCTTCACCAGCTAGGGCTTGAGGGCCCAAAGGAACCGAACTTGTCAACGTAAGGAACAAGTCTCCCTCATAAAGACGTTGAGAGACCTCTTGAGGCTTAAAAAAAAGATACTGTTCACCCAGCCAGTGCGGCCCAGTGGCTGAGCATTGATCTGGGAACCAGGGGTTCAAGTTCGATTCGCGTCAGGGCACATGCCCAGGTTGCAGATTCGATCCCCAGTAGGGGGCATGCAGGAGGCAGCCGGACAACGATTCTCTCATCACTGACGTTTCTATCGCTCTCTCCTCCTCCCTTCCTCTCTGAAGTCAATTAACATCTATTTTAAAAAATAGATACGGTTCAAACTCTTCCGTTTTGAAATAAGAACCAATCTTGCCGGAACCGGTTTGGCTCAGTGGATAGAGCGTCGGCCTGAGGACTGAAAGGTCCATCCAGGGTTCGATTCCGGTCAAGGGCATGCACCTTGGCTGCGGGCACATCCCCGGTGGCGGGCGTGCCAGAGGCAGCTGGTCGATGTTTCTCCCTCATCGATGTTTCTAACTCTCTATCCCTCACCCCTCCTTTCTGTAAAAAAACCAATAAAATGTATTTTAAATAAAAGAATCAATCTTATTCCCATTCTCGTCATCACAGTCCTCCAGAGCACAATCTGTAAAGGGACGGCTCCCGTGTGCCCTGAGGGCTCAACTCTGACCGCTCTTTGGGCGGACACACAACACGCCGGTGGGTGACCCCGGGGGGCAGCGTGGGCTTTACCTGGGCAGGGCTGATAGGAGGTAGTGGAGCTTTGCGTTTTTTTGGAGTTCCACTTCTTTCTGAGCTTATGTTAGACACTTGGTCATGCTGAAAGTCGGCACAGGCCGGAGAACGGAGGCGGGTTAGTGGGGTTAGTAAGGTCTGAGCACACAGCTTCATCACACAAGGAGGGCCCCCTCCACGGTTCATGCGTGTCTCACGGGACGGAGGCCAGGCAGCCACCCACGTGAGAGTGGGGGGTGCGTGCCCACAGCGTTCTCTCGGCAGCCCACGCTTTCACAGCAAGGAGATAAAAACACAAGACAACGTCAGCCGGCGGCGGTGGGGGAGTGGAGGGCCAGGAGTGTGGGCCGCCGTTTAGAACCCCTGACCTAGTCACCGTCTAGCTTTCATCGGAGCCCAGAGCAGCAGCATTCCCCCCTCTCCACATCCCTTCCGCTCCTTTCCTCAAAGAATGTAAACACAGCCGAAACCGGTGTGGCTCAGTGGATAGATCGTCGGTCTGCAGGCTGAATGGTCCCGGGTTCGATTCCGGTCAAAGGCATGCACCTTGGCTGTGGGCGAATCCCCAGTAGGGGCTGTGCAAGAGGCAGCTGATCGATGTTTCTCTCTCATCGATGTTTCTGACTCTCTATCCCTCTCCCTTCCGCTCTGTGAAAAACCAATAAACTATATTTAAAAAAAAAGAAAAAAAAAGAATGTAAACACAGGGGCAAGGGAGGACCTCATCTCTAAAGGCTCTGGATGAATAAGTAACACAGTTAGTGCATACCACATTCAGTACTCAGTTGTGTGTTTATAATTTTTTTTTCAAAAACTCTGATGTGTAAATAAACAGCCCCAGATACATCTCGTTAATAATAAAGGAAACAGCCCTAATCGGGCTCAGTGGACGGAGCGTCCGCCTGCGGACTGAAGGGTCCCAGGTTCGATTCCGGTCAAGGGCATGTACCTTGGTTGTGAGTACATACCCAGTAAGGGGTGTGCAGCTGATCGATGTTTCTCTCTCATGGATGTTTCTAACTCTCTATCCTTCTCCCTTCCCCTCTGTAAAAAAATTAATAAAATATATTTTAAAAATAACAATAGTGGCTATGCTTTTAGAAAAAACTTGAAACTATCAGGGCAAATGTCTCAATTTTGGTGTGACACGAATGACATTTGGAAGCAGCCGCAATTAAAAGGAAAAGCTAATTTTCATTAACTCTGATTTTCATTAACTCTCTAACTTTGCCAGGGATGTGAGGGCATAGTCCATATGATATCGCAAATATTTGAAATATTGTTCTTCATCCTGAGCTTAAACCACATCAAACATTTTCACAGCAATAGGGGATATTAGTACATTTCAGAAAAAAAGCTACACCTCTAAGCAGCCGGTTTAAAGTAACAAGCTTTGGAAATAGGGTAAACCATTGAGAAAATATTTATCATCTTATAACGATGAGTCATTTATGCTAAAGACATATCCCTCCTTAAATATTTTCAACAGAGCCTTTATGACTTTCCTAGGACCCCAGAGTGGTTTAATCGGCCCCCCTCCCAAATTTTCACAAGCAAAGATGAAAAAGAAAAAACCTCCCTCTCCCCAAGATAAATACCTGCTTTGGTTTTGTTGGTGTCTTTAAATCTACAGAGGAAAAAGTAGGGGGGGAAAAAAAACTTTAAGAATCATAATAACTCATATCCACTCTGAGTGGGGGTGGGGGATACACACCATACACACCACACGTAACCCTTCATTTTTCTTCAAGAATGTGTTTAAAAGAATAATAAGAGATATCAGATTGCACACATTCCTCCATCCTTCGGGGAAAACGGAGTGGACGCACTTAAAACAACATGGCTATTTTCTTTCACATACCAGCATCCTGAGAGATTTTTGATAACAGAAGGCTTTGAATTCCTGCGTTCTTGGAGAGTTTGGAATAATGTAAGGCATTGTGTCCCAGAGAGTCTACCAGGGTGGGGTCTGCCCCCTGGCTGAGTAAGGCCTCCAGCACCGCGGCGCTGCGGGACTCGCAGGCCACCATCAGAGCGGTTCTGAAGAAAAGGCAGACACCACGTTAGCACCGTCAGCCCCGACGGCGGGGAGACCGTGTCACCGCCTTACAAAGGGGGGGAGGGGGACTAAGTGCGGTCCCAACAGCACTTGGTTCTCCTTCGTCTTCTGGGGGACTCAGAACGGCATGCTATCAAGAGAGATAAAATTAGGTAGTTGTGCATTAAAACCTCAGATTCATTCAAATCACGACGCCACGTTAGGGCGAATAAGGTGGACATACTCTTCTAAACAAAATCTTCTAAAAATGATGGAATTTGATAGGACTGGTACAAATCTCATCTTTTTTTTTTTTCTTTTTTTTTTACTTCAAGCATTTCAAACGACCTAGGCATTGTGAGGATCATTTTTAAAAAGAAACCGGTGTGTTTACTTCTGCACGAAAAGGCGTAAGAAATGGCTTAGTCGCTTTACTACTTAATAACCTCCTCACACAGTCACCGATGTTCCCAGATATTCGGGGGAAAACATTTTTTAAGTCAAAACAGATTCTCGACTATTAAGGCAGAATCTGAACAAGCGAAGTTAAGAACCATTTCCTAACAAATGGTCCAAAACACGGCTCTGATGCTTCGGGGAGGCTCTCGACACGCGCGTCTCCCTGACATCACGTGGCTTCCCGTTCCGTGGCACCTTCCGTTTCTGTCCCTGGAATTGACATCCGCTCCGTGGTCCAGAAGGAAGCGACAGACCTCACTGTGGCCGTTCCGTACTGCGAGCAGCAGGGGTACGTGCCCATCCTAGGGACAAAGTCAGAGGAAGGCTTTTATTTCTTTGAAACACGTTCTTAGTGATGTCAGAGAGGAAGGGAGAGGGTTCAGTTCCCAGTCAGGGCACATGCTCAGGTGGGGGGTTCGATCCCCAGGAGGGGTGCACGTGGGAGGCAGCTGATCAATGTTCTCGTCCTCTCTCTTTCCCCTCCCTCCTCCCTCCCTCCCTCCCTCCTTCCCCCCTCTCTAAAATCAATTTAAAAACTGTTTTATGTATGACTTAGGGACCCCTAGGGGATACTACTTACATCCATTACGCAGAGGAAGAGTTAGGTTGAAAAGCCGTAGAATTCGCCAAACACGTAGTTCTCGGAAGCACCCACAGAGCCCCCCGAAACCACGCCCCCTGCACCCCGCGTGGCCGCCTGGCACTCACCAGATCCTTGAGGTTCACGGGGCTCCTGTGCTCGCAAAGAACCTGCACAGCCTGAAGGCAGCCCTGCGCCGCTGAGGAGGGGGACAAACAAGCCGGTCACACAGCCACTCGCCCAGCCTGGACCCCTCACCCCCCGCCCCCAAGGAAGATGTTGGGGTCCACCCAGCTTGCCTCCCTCCATTCCCTCTGGCTGCATCGGAGAGAAATGGCGCCAGGAAGGTCCAGTAAGAGATGTTTTCAATTACCGTTTAAGGGCAGCGTGAGCCGGCCCTAAAGCCAGGCCTGCCAGGGGCCTGGAGGCAAACAGTGGATCTGGCTTTGCCATGACTAGCCCTGAAAGAAGCCTGAGAATCTAATCACCCTCAAGTTCAGTGTCAACATGTTGTCACTTGACGTTGTAAGACAGTAAAACAGAATGCTGATAAATGGATTGATGTTACTAATGAATACCAAATTAAAACATCGGTATCACATATTGCTTGAAATCGACAAATGTTTGTGACTATCCCCTAGTTTAAAAAAACACCTTGCTGAAACCAGTTTGGCTCAGTGGATAGAGCATCGGCCTGCGGACTGAAAGGTCCATCCAGGGTTCGATTCCGGTCAAGGGCATGTACCTTGGTTGCGGCACATCCCCAGTAGGGGGCGTGCAAGAGGCAGCTGATCGATGTTTGTAACTCTCTATTCCTCTCCCTTCCTCTCGTAAAAAAAATCAATAAAATGTATATTTAAAAAAAAAAACCACCTTAAGTTAATGAAAATGTCATTAAAACCGTTCGTTCTGGTCGGGTGGTGGGCAACGGGTGAATTCTAGGCTTCTTCCGTGGCAACTCTCCACGCTGGGAACCGGATAAAGTGGGGTGACTGGAGCGATGGCAGAAATCAGCCCAGGAGAACTCCGGCGCGGCCAGTGCGATGGCTCAGATCAGGAAAAGGAAGAGCCGGCGCCCGCGGCAGGAGACACTCGAGGAAGGGGGTTACCTGCGTAATGTAAGGCTGTCCTCCCCGAGCTGTCGATGTTTTCGGCTGGGCACTTGGACTGTAAGGCAAAAAGAAGCAAATCCGTGTCACAGGGCTCAGTTCTACGCAGCTCGTCTCTTTCCTGCAAAGCAGGACGGGACTTACCGGGAAGAGTGCAAACACGAATGGGTCCCAACTGCCAAGCTCCAGGGTCCTATAGTTTCTGACTCATCTCCGCGTATTCAGACACAGCCGTCCCCCCTTGTCCCTTCCCCATCGCCGCATTCCTCCCGATCCCCCCACCAGCTCACAGACATGGGCGAGAACTTCTCATCTGGGTGCGGTCGTGCCCCCACCCGCTTCCTGCCCTAACGCTCTGTCCCGAGCAGAACCCACTCCTTCTGAAGACCTGCCCACACCCAATCCGCGCGGCCTCACCCGAGCTTCGTTCCTGCCCCGTGTTTCCCCCCAAACACTCAGGGACACCTACGAGGCACAGCCACCAACGCTCCTCGCGCTGCCTTTGACCCTGAACATGTTTGTCCTCTGACCAGCCTCCCACCTGCAGTGCCCTCCCTGTTGGCCAGCACTCCGGCTCTCCCAGGCCCGTCCCATCCTGGCTGCCCTCCCACCGCTCTGGCCACTCCCTCAGGGCTCGCTCCCTCCAGTCTCACCCACATCCACAGTCGAATGACTCCCGAGTGTTGAACTGGACGATGGCCACAGAGCCGGTGTCTGAGTATTCGCCGCTAGGTGCCAGGCAGTGTTCGAAGAACTGTAAGGCCCCTGACAACCCTCGTGGCGTACTGTCATTCAGCCCCATTTCCAGATGAGGAGACGGAGGCACAAATCTGTTGGGGTCCCAGTGAGTGGCAGAGCCGGGACTGGAACCCAGACAGGCTGAGCTGCAGCCTGTGTCCCCGAGAGCCGGCATCGCTGAGCGCCAGGCCGGCTGCCCCTGCCTCGTCCCCTTTTGGGTGCTGATGTCTCTCAGGCACTCAGCCTGGCCGAGCCCAAACTTCTGGTCCCTTCCCCGTCTCCCGTGCCTGATCCCCCGACACCTTCTCAGCTGTCAACAGCGTCACATGACTCTAGGCAACTGGCCAGAAGTCTCAGGTCATCTCCAATTTCTCCTCCCCCTCCCCGTCCCACCATGGCTGTCAGTTCTGGTCCTCTGTCTCGGCTTCTCCATGGCAGCCTGGCGTGAACCAGCACCTCTCCCCTGGGAGGTCCCCCAGCCTCCCTCCCACAGGTCTCCATTCTGAGTTTCCCCTCAACCAGCTCTGCACGATTAGAGTGACCTTTCGAATCTTGAATATCCCTCTTTCCTTTTTTTTTTTTTTAAAAAAAAAAATATATTATTGATTTTTTTACAGAGAGGAAGGGAGAGGGACAGAAAGTCAGAAACATCGATGAGAGAGAAACATCGATCAGCTGCCTCCTGCACACCCCACTGGGGATGTGCCCGCAACCAAGGTCCATGCTTCCGACCAGAATCGAACCCGGGACCCTTCAGTCCGCAGGCCGACGCTCTATCCACTGAGACAAACCGGTCAAGCCACTCTTTCCTTAAAAGCTGCGGACAAGTCCTCCCGCCCGGGGCCGGGGAGCCGCATCAGAAACACCACAGCAGCCGGAAGCCGGTCAGTTTTCCTGGGATTCCGCGTCAGGCCCGGGACGGGGAAGGTGCAGCATTCCTGGCGCCGGCGGCGGCTGGCACCGCGTCGGGCCAGGCGGCACAGGAAGCCCGTGCCAGCGGACCCGGCGAGCTGCGGGCCGGGCCCAGCTTTCTGCCCCGGAACCGCAGGCCCGGCGACAGCGAGCTGCGGGCCCCTGCCCCGGCCGGGGTGGCTCAGTGGACAGAGCGTCGGCCTGCGGACTGAAAGGTCCCGGGTTCGATTCCGGTCAAGGGCATGGGCCTTGGTTGCAGGCACATCCCCAGTAGGGTGTGTGCAGGAGGCAGCTGATCGATGTTTCTCTCTCATCAATGTTTCTGACTCTATCCCTCTCCCCTCCTCTCTATAAAAAATCAATAAAATTTATTAAAAAAAAACACTCAAGCCCCAGGAGGCCCCAGCAGACGAACGGACAGCGCTCGGGGCGCCCAGGCTTGTGCCCTTCCCGAGCGCTCCGGCTTGCCTTCCCATAGGCACCAGCCGGCTGTTTCAAAAGGGGGGCTATCGGGATTGCATTCAGTATTCACCCTTAAAGCTCTCTGGAAGTCGTCACCCTAAGCCAGTGGTCGGCAAACTGCGGCTCTCGAGCCACATGCGGCTCTCTGGCCCCTTGAGTGCGGCTCTTCCACAAAACACCCCGGCCCGGGCGAGTCTGTGTTGAAGAAGTGGCGTTAGAAGAGGTTTACATTTAAGAAATGGGGTTCTCCAGAGACATGTCAATCGTTACACTGTTGGCCTTTGGCTCTGTGGACGATGAGTTTGCCGACCACCGGTCTCAGCGATCACGGAACCAGGCAGTCGGTTAAAAGCATGCGAGGGTGAAAGGAAGAACCCGAAAGCGAACAGCTCGTCGCGCTCCGGACGAGGAAGGAACGGCTGGGGTCCCGCTTGGCGAGACCCGCCTGGCACTGACGATGGGGAGAGGGACCAGGAGAGCGGGGCCTGGACTCAGGGCCCCCCGCAGGAGGACGGTGGTGAAGGACTGAAGGGCACAGGCCTTCAGGAAAGAAACCAGGAGCCGATGGGCGGAAAGAGAAAGCTGGATTGCAGGAAGACACTCCAACCCGCCCCAGGGCCACTGCCACGGAGACACTCTCCTCCCCGTCACGTCAGAGTGAAACCTCTGAGGAAACCAGCCTGGGGTGGAGTTTACCAGAGAAAGACAGAGGGAGAGAGACGGGGAGAGAGACAGAGAGAGAGACGGGGAGAGGGATGGGGAGAGAGACCGGGAGGGGGACAGGGAGAGAGACGGGGAGAGAGACAGAGAGAGAGACGGGGAGAGGGATGGGGAGAAAGACAGGGAGGGGGACAGGGAGAGAGACAGGGAGAGACAGGGAGAGGGATGGGGAGAGAGACAGGGAGGGGGACAGGGAGAGAGACAGGGAGAGACAGGGAGAGGGATGGGGAAAGGGACAGGGAGAGGGACAGAGAGAGAGACAGGGAGAGAGACAGGGAGAGAGATGGGGAGAGAGACGGGGAGAGAGACAGAGAGAGAGACAGGGAGAGGGATGGGGAGAGAGACAGAGAGAGAGACAGGGAGAGGGACGGGGAGAGGGACAGGGAGAGGGATGGGGAGAGGGACAGGGAGAGGGATGGGGAGAGAGACAGGGAGGGGGATAGGGAGAGAGACAGGGAGAGACAGGGAGAGACAGGGAGAGGGATGAGGAGAGAGACAGGGAGAGAGACGGGGAGAGGAATGGGGAGAGAGACCGGGAGAGGGACAGGGAGAGAGATAGGGAGAGACAGGGAGAGGGATGGGGAAAGGGACAGGGAGGGGGATAGGGAGAGAGACAGGGAGAGACAGGGAGAGGGATGGGGAGAGGGACAGGGAGGGGGATAGGGAGAGAGACAGGGAGAGGCAGGGAGAGACAGGGAGAGGGATGGGGAGAGAGACAGGGAGAGAGACGGGGAGAGGGACAGGGAGAGAGACGGGGAGAGGGAAAAGGAGAGGGAGTGGGGAGGAGCACGAGGGGAAGGAGGAGAAGGGGGAGGGAGAGAGAAGAGGGAGAGGGGGGAGAGAGCATTTGTGCTGGCACAGATGAGGTGACAGTCCTGGGGGAAGAGACAGGGGTATCTGTCTTACCTGGAGGAGCTTCCGGATGCACTCGGGGTGGCTGCTCTTGGCTGCGAGGTGCAGGGCGCTGTGTCCTGCGCAGATTCAAAGGGAAAAAATAATGGGCGGAAGCAAAGGCCACACACTCTCAATCTCTTATCTCTGTAATGAAGACAGCTAGGAGCAAATAAGCTGTTCTGCAACAAAGACGGGGCTGTTGTTCTTAAGAGCCGGCCTTGGCTCCTTCTCTCTCAGTTCAGGCTGATGGGGCGGGAGGGAGGGCGGCAGCAGAGCCTCCTGGACCCCCCCCCCCCGCCCCCCCATGACACTCAGGCTCCCAGCGCCCGGCTCTTCTGCGACTCAGCTCTGCAAGCTCTGCTCTCAGAGCCAGCACCACGCCAGAGCCCGTGTGCACAGCCACGCCAGCTGGGGGCGCCACGGCGAGGGGAGCCGACGAAGGCCCTGCAGCAGGCAGAGAGCACCCCCCCCCCCCGCACTCTCCCCCACCTCTACCTCCCTTCTCTCCCTCCGCTGCTCCTCCAGCCCTGAGGGCAGTGACGGAGTTCTCAGGGTCTAGGACCCCGGGGAGAAGCAGGAAAAGCAGGAGAAGAAGGATAAAACATGCACCATTGCCCTAACCAGTTTGGCTCAGTGGATAGAGCGTCGGCCTGCGGACTCAAGGGTCCCAGGTTCGATTTCGGTCAAGGGCATGGACCTTGGTTGCGGGCACATCCCCAGGAGGGGGTGTGCAGGAGGCAGCTGATGGATGTTTCTCTCTCATCGATGTTTCTGACTCTCTATCCTCTCCCTTCCTCTCTGTAAAAAAGTCAATGAAATATATGAAAAGAAGAGAAAAAAATAAAACACGCCCCAGACAGCAGCCTCTCCTCAGTTCCTTCAGGAGCACGGCCCCATGGGGGACTCGGATGGCTGCGCCCAGCGACGGAAACCCTGACCCGCACCCGCCTCGCCGCGGCCCCGTGGGCCTCTCCATGGGGTTCCCGTGGGAGAGGCTGAGGGGCAGCCTGGGCACCCGCCAGCCCAGCAGGCACCCCCCCGGCCCCGGCATTTAGGGGCTGCTCTCTGCTGCCTGGGCTCTCTGCCTCTGGGACAGCCACCTGCTTGCTCTCTCGCTCCCTCTGATGCCCCAGAACCACTGCCTCCCGATGAGAACCCTCCTGACCTTGCACTTGAACCCGGGTTCCTCCCAGCCTGGTGCCTCCTGCTCCCTGCTCCCTGCACCACGCGTCCTTCTTCACGGCACACAACAGCTTCCGGCTTCTTTCCCAGAGCCCCCCAATCTCTGGCCCAGCCACAGGGTTAGGCAGCTGACTGCTCTCCTTTCCCCTCTAGAGTGTAAGCTCGGGGCCACACCCCTGTGCCCGTGGACGGCTGGCACAGAGGGGGCTCAGCACACATGCGAGTTGCTTTGAATTACGGGGGGAGGGAGATACACAGCGCCTGCGGGGGGAACCAAAGGTACCAGGCAGCTCTACACCCCGCGCTTCCCCGACGTCCTGACCAAGCGGCCCCCCACGTGACCCCTGGGCCTCAGCATGGTTGACACTGGACGCTGTGGGTGTCGTCCTGGGCACTGTAGGCCGCTAAGCCTCTGCCTCTCCCCGCTAGAAGCTCACTCAGGGTCATCAGACACGTCTGCAGACATTGCTCCATCTCCCGGGGGTGCAGGTGTGTGCGTGTGTGTGTGTGTGTGTGTGTGTGTGTGTGTGTGCAGAGCACCAACTGCAGCTGAGAACGCCTGGCGAAGAGGAACGATTCCTTTCACACGATGGTCCGGTCTCCAGTACCATTCCTCCTTTCTGAGTTAGTCTCCACCCCGCAACGATGAGCGGAAACCCCCTAATTATTAGAGGGCGAATGTCTAGGAAACACCGCATTTCAAGACCGGAGGGTTTAGGGTCACAGTGAGCTGCCCGAGAGCCTGTGTAAGGTCAGAAGGTCAGGTTCCTGTTTTCTGATCTGAGCTGGACTGAGATTTTTTGTTTCTTTGTTTTTGTTAGTCCTCAAAGGAGGATATTTTCCCATTGATTTTTAGAGAGAGTGGAAGGGAGAAGGAGAGACAGAGAAATATGGATGTGAGAGAGCGAGACATGGATTAGTTGCCTCCTGCATGGACTCTGACAAGGGCCGGGGAACCTGCAACCAAGGTACTGTATTTCCTGGTGTATAAGACGACCTTTTAATTCAGGAAAATCTTCTCAAAAGTCGGGGGTCGTCTTATACGCCGGGTGTAAAAATACCCTAGGTTGCAGTTACGATGGGCGTTGTTAACTCGCCAGGGACTTGCCCGGCACTTGCTCTCTCTCTGTTGTTTGTTATCTCCCTCTTTCATCATCAGTGCCAGTCGTCTTGTACGCCGGAAAACACGGTACGTTTCCTTGGCTGGAATCTAATCTGGGACCCTTCAGTCCGCACTATCCACTGAGCCAAACTGGCCGGGGCTGGACTGGGAGGTCTGAAGGGTATTTTGAGGGGGGCTGTTTTGTGGGGGTGGGACCTGAGAGACAGGTGAGGGTGAGGAAGATTAGGAAACGAGGGAATGGCTCTGGGGGGCAGGAGGACAGAGGTCTTCCCCTCCCCTTCCTGTTCTTCCTGCAGGAGGCCCCCTCCCAGGCTGTGCAATGCCCGTGGTGTGAGCGCAGTCACGTTATCTGCAGAACAGGCTTTTCGGGGGCTGCCTGGCTCCCTGGCATCATGTGGCCCAGAGTCTCTAGACACGAACACTTGACAGATGAGCGTTTGGAGCCCATCCTGAGTGTAAGTGGGAGACCATTTATGTTACGTAGGCACGTGCTACCAATGGTCTGTGCCGTGGCCCGAAGCTGTCCTGGCTAATAAAAGGGCAATATGCAAATTAACCATCACTCCGTCACGAAGATGGTGACACTTATCCCCACTGGAGTCCTCCAGTCCTGGGGGGGGGGGGGTCAGGGGTGCGGGGCAGTGGCCGCATGCGCAGCCCGGCAGAATGCTCGCTTCGTCACCACAGCGACAAGGCAAGCTTTCCAAGCCTGGCCGCGGACGGGCCTCTGGGCGGTGGGCGTGGAGTGGCCAGGCCCCTCGGAGAGCCACCGGCGCACGGGTTTGTGGGCAGGGCGACTGGTTTTAGATAAACAGCCCCCGCTGCACACAGGCTCGGCTCCCCGCACGGGGCTTGATAAGGGGATGTCAACCACGTGCCATAAACAAACACAGCTTTCACCGAGCCCCCAGCCTCCAGGTCCGAGACCTGAGGTACGTGCTGTGCGTCTACAGAAACCAGGTTCCTTCACTCCTCGGCCCCGTGATGCGTCTTCCTCACCAGGAGCCCGCAAGTATTTTCCATTTAAAATGGTCACAGGATCCGAGGCAAGATGCTGCTCAGTGCTCATGTCAAAAAATAAAAACAAAAAAAATAAATAATAAAAAGGATCTCTTCCCCAGTGCTAAGCTTTCTGGAGACTACGTCAGATCGGGAACAGACAGTCTCACGGGGCCGAGACTGCGTACGTCTGGCCTGTTCCGCCGTGGGTCTGTCTGGAATGGCAGGAAGCAACTTTCCCGGCACACGGCAGGGCGGTGCTAAGTCAAGGGCGTTGCAGCAGAACTTGGCTCTCAGGGAAAAGGCCGGCGTAATGAACAAGGCAGGAGGCGCGGGCTATTCCAGGCTTAACCCCAGGAGGGGCTGGGGACGAAAGATGACCGTCTCTCAGGAACACTACCGCAAGACGGAGGCAGGCTGACCGCAAAGACCACTCCTGTGAGAGCCGAGCCTTTTCATGCAGACCTTCACCGTGCTACCATGTTCTGGATGAATGCTGAGCATGGAAGGCACAGGGACTCCTGTCCTGGTCCCTCCCCGGGACTCTGATAGGTTGGCCTTCGTAAGAGGGAGAGACGGGGGCAGGAGTTGTAGCCACAGGAAGGACCTGGGCCTGGGCGGTGTGCATCATCACATTGAGCTCGTTGGCTGAGGCAGGAGAAAGGCACTGTTGCTCTAGATAACACAGCAGACGTTTGCACGCACAGCCTTTGCACTCGGCTTCTTCCTTCTTTTGTTCTCGGGCTCTCGCGCACGCCCTCGAGAAATCGGGACGTGAGTCAGTGCCTCATTCGGACGGACCGTAAAACAGTAAGCCACCGACCAACGTGCTGACCTCATTGCTAAAAATGTTGGGCGAGAGGGAAGGGACGGGCAGCTCTGAGATGTCTTCTCCTCGCCTGGCACGTCTGGCCAGCATCCTGGGGCCACAGAGGGCTGCGGATTCCATCCGTTTCTATCGGAATGCAAGACATGGACTGGCAGATCCCAGGGACCGGCCTGGAGATGCAGCCAGGACGGTCTGCCCCTCCAGGGTTGCTCCTCGGAGGGCAGTGGCACCACAGGGAGCAGAGGGGTGCAGGCTGCACTGACCAATGCTTCCCCAGGCTCTTACGAACCGAGTTAGGGCACTGGTGGTCAATACAAACGCTACCCAAATGAACAAACCAACAAAACACCGACGCTTCCTCAGAGCTTTTACTGGAGGAAATACTACTGGTAGAATATTTTTTAAGGGGGGCGGAGGGCAGGATGTAGAGATTACTATCAAATGTGATCTCAGCTGGGTCAGTATGTGCCAGGAGAAGTCTGAAGGAAATAGAGCGAAACGGTGAACGGTGTTTCTTCTTGGTAGCAGAAGCCCTGCTCCTCCTCTTGACGGTTTTCTGTCTTTCCCAGGCTGTCTACAATGAGCCCAGATCAGAGCACCTGTTCTCCCCGTCAGAAAAGACGGGGAGGGGAAGATGCTTGGCTCTGATGCAAATGACTAGACCAGCGGTGGGCAAACTCATTCGTCCACAGAGCCAAGTATCAACAGGACAACGATTGACGTTTCTTTGGAGAGCCATATTTTTTAAAACTTAAACTTCTTCTAACGCCACTCATCCAAGCCGTGGTATTTTGTGGAAGAGCCACCCTCGAGGGGCCAAAGAGCCGCTGTTTGCCGACCAGTGGACTAGACTCCAGTCTAAAATCTCTTTCTTGGCATCAAGGGCAGGGAAACCAAACTGTATTCCAGCTCTGACTTTTGCCCTCGAAGCTGATTCTCCCAGGTCATGGTTTCCTTGGAGGAAGCCCTGTTTATGCCAGAGGATGTCCTGTCCAGCCAGGGCCCTCTAGTCTCTATGGAAAACGTCACCAGTGATCACCGTGAACTTCAAAACCAGAACCACTGGGCTGGAGATTAAAGAGGACTGAAGTCATAAATCAGTATTCCCGCTGGCAGTCCTTGAGGAAACCGTTCATTCTGCTGGGGTCGCCAAATCTCAAAACGCTCGGGGAGCGTGCTGTGGCACTGCTCAGGGAAATTGTTCTGTTACTCCCATCACTCCCTATTTTCCACCGAAAATGGTTTTCCCAGGGGCGCCTCACTCACCCCACTTGACTTCGCGTGGCCCTTGGCCTGTCCGAAAGAAACAAACGTATTCTAAAAGAACAGAGATTCCCAATCACCGGGAATCTTTCCATCTGTTTAAAAAGTGCCACAGACTTTCGGAAACAAATCCAAAACACAGGTTTTCCAACCAGTTTTTGAGGAACCATTGTTTTAGTGCCTGACTGGCGGCCCCTCCCTCCCCCCATGTTCTGAGGAGGCCAGTGTTTTGGGGGGAGGAGGTGGATGGAGAGAGGGGAGATCCATTATGGACTAACGAAAAGACTGGTTTCATATTCCAGTAAGAACGAACAAAAGCCTTAGAACGAGGCAAAGATGTTCAAGGACAATAGGGAAACGGGCCATCAGGAGTCTCTGACCCTCCGGTGCGGCCAGCGGGACAGAACCAGGCCGGACACCACAGCGGCTCTTTCCAGTGGAACGATGTCCACAAAAGACAGGCCCCACTCCCCCGTCTCTCCCTCTGCGTGGCTCAGCATCTGTCCACACTGGCTCCCCATCAGAATCGCCTGGGGAACTCGAAAAATGATGCCAGTTGTCGGGCAATCTCCAGACAACAGCCTCTGACTCTCGGAGGGTGTGCGTCCTGTTCCTTCCTTCCTTCCCCGCCCTTCCTGCTCTCCTCCCTCATCTCTACCTTCCTTCAAAGTTCCCAGCAAGGGGGGTGCGGGGGCCCTGGGCAGCTGGTCCAGAGGAGGACCACGGCCTCTGGCCACGGAGCGTGTCTCAGTGGGCAAGAGGAGCTTCCAAACAACGCATTCCCTTTATCCCCTCGTACCCTGACTCCTCGAAATAAAGATACCCTTTTTTAAATGGGGGGGGGGGGTGAGAGGCACGCAGTGTGCCCTTCACTAACCACATCTAAGACGAAGACGCCTGTAACGGCACCAATGAGGGAACCACGTCAGAGCCCAGTCCCCGGAGGGGGACTACGTGATCCTTCCCCACAAGGAGCCTCCACTGTGGCTCCTACTCGTGTGCTGGCTGCTGACTTAGGAGATAAAACTCACATACCGGCGGCATCTTGAGCTGTCATGTCCACTCCGTGCGCAATCATGACCCTGAGACATTCCACGTGTCCTTTTGCAGCAGCGAGATGAAAGCTGGAAAAGGGGTAAACAATCGCCTTCAGATTTCCACTCTTTAGAGTTTATCCTCGATGTTTTTTTTTTTTTTTTGCCTCTTCGTGTACACTTACTTTCTCCCACTTGAGCTCATAACCAGTGAGTAGATATTATTACCAACCTCATCTTAAGGATGGGGGAAGAGGAGGCTCCCTGTGGTCTGAGAATTTGCTCATGGACACTTTTTATGAAGCAGTGGAACAGGAGTTAGCTAGTCTTAGGTCTTCCAATCCAAAGACCAGGCTTGGAAAAAGGTAAGATTCAACTACATATTTGTCTCCTCACAAGGCGATGCCCAAAGACTTGCAACTAGATTCAATTCCTAAATAAGAAGTACTTCATCAACATGTCCTGTTGCCTAGTGCTTTCACGAAAGCCATTATTTTTAGGAAACATCCTATATAATTAAAAGAGAAACATGCAAACTTGACCATACCTTAGCTCCTGATTGGCTATGCTACCAGCCAATCAGGAGTGGGGGCGGGGCCAAGTGGCAGGAGCGCCGGGCCCCAGGGGTGGAGATGAAATGGTGGCGGCAGGGTGCGCCCGGCCCCCCTGGCGTTGTGAGCGGAAGTGGCAGTGAGTGCCCAGCCCCCGGGGCCGGGTGGTCTCAGGCAGCTGGGGCTGAGCTGAGCAGGGAGATGGCTGGGTGAGCCATCAGTAGGACATCCCCTGAGGGCTCCCAGTATGTGAGAGGGGGCAGGTTGGGTTGAGGGACCACCCACCCCCAGTCCATGAATTTTCATGCACCGAGCATCGAATACTCTATAAAGAGAAAGGTATCCAAGCCTACAGTGGTCAAGACAACATCCATGCCAGGCCCATTGCTATGTGGCAGCTGAATAACAGTCATTGCACACAACCTCTTTAATGTGTGCCATTACATTACCTCCTTTCCTTCACATAACGGCCTTTGGAGGTGAGTCCTATCCTGTCTGCACAGATGACAGGTGTCTACTACACGCAGGCACAAACAACATGCAATAAAGCCCACAATTGAGCTCCAGAACTCAGTAACATCTGGGACTACAAACCATGGCCCGCGTGTGGGGACTTGCCATTCAAAGAAGAGATAACATCCACATGGCAGACCAGTCATCCCTGCAGGTCCCAAGAATGGGGGCATTCCTGCAGGCAGCAGGAGAGCCCGATTCCACGGGGCATTCAGGCCCAGAGGCAGAGGAGGCCAAAACCCTTGGGAAGGTCTCTGCCAGGGAGGCCTTCCCTCTTCTGTCTCCTTCGGCCAGGGAAGACGCCAATGAACCTTCCCGTTGTCCACCTGCCTCAGGTCAGTTCTAGGCAGGTGCCCTCTCGGGACACTTGCCAGCAGCACCATAGCGTCTGCACCCCTGAATTAAGGCCCAGGCAATATGTAATTCACAAAACAGAACTGTCGCTGGGGCCCAGGGTCACACCCAACCTGCAGAGCCAAGAGGTAAACCAATTCCAACCCGGGTCAGCTTGACCTCACACCTCTGCTGCGTGAAGATGGACAGATGAGCAACCGGAGATGTTTCCGTTCTGGTTGCCAAGCAACCATAAGTCAGCAAGGTACCTCTGGGAAGTCAGTTTAACCTCTCTGAGGCTACACTCCCTGCACTGGGGAGCGTGGGGACTGAATCCGACGATATCTGATGCCTCCTGCAGCTCTACCACACCATCATTTTGTCCTATCTGGTTCTGATCACACCAACTATTCCCGCGTTTGTGCAGCCATTAATGTGTAATGTCTCTTTACAGTCAAACTCCGCTCTGTAGATTACACATAACTGTTAAACGTTGGTCATATGGAAATACTTGGCAATGCAGTGACTTATGTAAATGGAATTCCTGATTAAATACAGCCTAACCAAAAGAACCTCCCCGCTGGGCAGTACGAATGAGTATATATCTGTTTTTCATCATCACTGGCCTAATGCAATTTTGCAAGAAGTTCACCTTGAAGCAGCGAATTGTTCAACTGGCCTTGGTGAAAGGTTTCTAAAATGCCCTCGTCCTTCATAACAGTACACACTGCATACTTTCATTGCTCTTGAGGATGTGAAGTCGCCAGCAGGAGTCTCAATTATTGACCTGCCTCCACGGCTGTTCATCCCCAAGCCCCAGATGAAGCCTTCCTATCCATCTTCTTCTCTTCATGTCTGTGCTTGTTTCTGAGCTGTTCACTCTGCCGCCACCTATGGCCAGGGGAGAAACCCAAACTATCTGGACAACAGTGCAACCACATCCTATCTTATACATAAGAGTACTGGGAGCAGTACCCCGCACACACACACACACACACACACACACACACACGCAGACATATAGGGTGGAGGCCAGAGGAAGTTTACAGTTGTGAGGACTTGGAACACAGAGTTTATTCTTGTATTAATATTTATGAATTGCTAGAGGCTGTGTGCATGAAATTCGTGCACAGGAGAGGGGGGTATATGCTTTAATAAATTGTGTGTGTGTGTGTGAGAGAGAGAGAGAGAGAGAGAGAGAGAGAGAGAGAAGATTTTGTTTTATCTTCTCTTGGTAGAATTTGGATCAGGAAGTGACTTTCCTCTATTCTGGGAACTCTCCAACTATTCTGCAGAATGCTGTGTCCTGCTGAGAAAATAAAACGATGACAGCCTTCTCCAAATGCATGAATTTCTCACATTTTTCACCTAAAACGTCAGCAGCCAATGCTCTGACAAACAAAATACCAACAGCTATGCCAGAGACTGCCCATCACATGAGGGCAGACAGGCGTGCCTGCCCTTTTGCACAGCGTGACCTAACACCATGCCTCCAGCTAACAACACGGTTCTCACCGACAGGATTCCATTAACGGTGTCATCACTCCCAGGTGCTTTTCAAGTAAGACTCTAGCTCCCAGGTGTTTGCTGTGCTCTATGGCACACAAACGCTGCGGTGCTCCTTCCTAAAGCCCAGGAGCATAAGAGGAGGACACGCCTGAAAGGGAAGAGCTGGTCATTTTAGCCACAAGTTTCTGACTCATCTTCCCAGACAGACAAGGAAATCCCCTCTGTGTCATCTGCCTTCTCCCCGAGGATGCACTTCCGGGAAACGGGTGCAGAATCAAGAAACAGGCTATTTAACTTGCTCTTGAGGGACCCGCGCCCATGCTGTGCTCTGCCTGCCCTCCAGCCCTGTCCCCTGGGTCTGCGGCCGGGAGACAGGCCTCTCCTGCTCGGCACCCAGTGGGCTGCCTTGTCCTTTGGCTTCTGGTTGGGTCCAACCAATGGAAGATACAAGAGAAGAGAGGATGAGAGGCGAGTGCAGGGCGTCACCCCTCTCTCCCCGCCGCCAAGCCATACCCTGGCAGTGGCTGCCTCCTCGGTGAAGCCCGCGTTCTGTGCACCGGCTCTCCCTCGGCTTTTGGTAGCTGCGCTCTCTCCTTGGGTCTTCAGATGGGAAGCGGTTCTCACTGTCACCTTCTCAGGGTGTTGGCTTAATCCCACCCCAAATGTGTAAGGAGTGCCTTTCTTCACTCGAGGCACCCATCCCATGTGGGGGTGCCACTAGGACCTTGAAGGACACCCGTATCCCGTAGTTTGTGTATGACCCCCCCCTTCCCCCTCCGCAGGGTAGATGGTTCGGTTCCTCTGGATATTACTTGATTGTAAATATTTATGAAGGCAAAGTGAAGCTTTTATCTTATTATTTTAAAATATATATTTTATTGATTTTTTTCACAGAGAGGAAGGGAGAGGGATAGAAAGTCAGAAACATCGATGAGAGAGAAACATCGATCAGCTGCCTCCTGCACACTCCCTACCGGGGATGTGCCCACAACCAAGGTACATGCCCTTGACCGGAATCGAACCTGGGACCTTTCAGTCCACAGGCCGACACCTCTATCCACTGAGCCAAACCGGTTTGGCGCAAAGTGAAGCTTTTAAAAAAAGGTCTCAACTCCACATAGAACAGAGTTGATTATTTAAGACATGTGGGTATTTTGGCTAAAAATGTTTTAATGGGAGACCGTGCCAGATCACTTTAATTCCATGGAATCTGACAAGTGACTTCAAAAAGAGCTTTCTGGTATACTAGCAGTCTTAGGCCAAAATAGGAACCAATTTCAAAGATTCAAGAACACATCTCTCTAAGGATAAGAAAAACAACTGGCTTAAGTGACAGCCAGCACCAGTCTAGAGTGTCCCGCGGTGCAATGAAGAAATGCTAAAATCAGATGGTAAGCTGTGAATGTGGTCTTGAAGGAAGAACCAACACAGAAGTCCACGCCCTTGTACATGGCTCTGTGCTCTAAAACTGGGAGACTCGTTAGTTCTGCGGGCATATTCCGTGGAATAACAAGCAAGACACAGTCTGGACACGTTGGGCTTTGTTTCAGTGTCCAGAAGATGGGCTAGCAGACATTGAATCAGAACCATCACTGCTTAGGAAATGAAGGAGGGAGAGAGGAAAGAGGGAGAGAAGGAGGGAGGGAAGGAAGAAGGAAGGAAGGAAGGAAGGAAGGAAGGAAGGAAGGAAGGAAGGAAGGAAGGAAGGAAGGGAGAAAGGAATGAAGGGAGGGGAGAGAATAAAAGCTAAATGCTCACCCTAGCCATTCTGGCTCAGTGGATAGAGCGTTGGCCTGCGGACTGAAGGGTCCTGGGTTCAACTCCAGTCAAGGGCATGTATCTTGGTTGCAGGCTCCTCCCTGGCCCGGGCCCTGGTTCGGGCGTGTGCAGGAGGCAACCGATTGATGTGTCTCTCTCACATCCATGTTTCTCCCTGTCTCTCCCTCTCTCTGCCACGCTCTCTAACACTCAATGGGAAAATGTCCTCGGTGAGGACAAACAACAGCAGAAAGCTTAGTGCGCTGCCACTGAGGGGAACTCAGGAACACAGCAGGAGACAGCTGCAGACAACACACACCCTCCACGCCTCGTCTCCAGCCTCGTCTCCAGCCCACACTTGAGCGGCTGGCTTTCTGGCAGCGCCGGTGAAGCAGTGATCCCCCGAGCAGGGCTTGGCAGCCGCGAGTCATTAGCATTCAGCCTCTGAAGGTGAGCGAGAAGCGGAGCCAAGTTTTAACAGGACACTCCAGTGGAGCGCTGGGTGTGGTGGGTGGAAACACACGGTTAATCAGTGACAGAACCTGACGGCAGGTGGCAAGAGCAGGGTTCCTTTCTGGTGCCGTGACCGAAACGGTGGGCATCGCGGTGGTGGCGCCCAGGTGCTGGGGGGCCACAGACCTGTGGGGTTGCCTCGGCTTAGGGCGCAGAGGGTGTCCCTCTGCAAAGTGGTAGGTGGATGAATGCGGCCCCAGCCTAAAACAGATACTGTTCTTGTCCACGTTAACTCTAGGGCCGTAGACAGCAAACTGCGGCTCCAGAGCCACATGCGGCTCTTTGGCCCCTTGAGTGTGGCTCTTCCACAAAATACCACGGCCTGGGTGAGTCTCTTTTGAAGAAGTGGTGTTAGAAGAAGTTTACATGAAAAAATTTGGCTCTCGAAGGAAATTTCAGTCATTGTACTGTTGATATTTGTCTCTGTTGACTAATAAAAGTTTGCCAACCACAGTTCTAGGGTACTGAAACTAACCCCAGTCTGGGGCAGCTTTCCTATTTCTATAGTTGTGTGTGTGTGTGTATATATATATATATATATATATATATTTCATATTTTGAGCTCTACAATTCTTTGTGTTTTTTAAAAAATATATTTTTATTGATTTTTTACAGAGAGGAAGGGAGAGGGATAGAAAGTCAGAACCATCGATGAGAGAGAAACATCGATCTGCTGCTTCTTGCACGCCCCCCACCGGGGATGTGCCTGCAGCCAAGGTACATGCCCTTGACCGGAATCGAACCCAGGACCTTTCAGTCTGCAGGCCGACGCTCTATCCACGGAGCCAAACCGGTTTCAGTATATAGTTATACGTATATATTTATAAGCACTGCTACAGCTAAATATATCCATTACTCCCTATGCCGCCTCTGAGACTTCGGTACTGATGTGCCAGGCACTGAGCACTGAAACAGGGGAAAAACGCAGGCCCTGCCACGTGGGTCTCAGCTTTTAGTGAGGATGGAAGATAAAATGGGGGTGAGTGTGCCGCCCTCCCCCTGCATGTCTGGTGATGTCTGGAGATATTTTTGATTATTTGAGGGAGAGGGTGGGGACATTCTACTGGCATTGAACGTGTAGGGGCCAGAGATGCTGGCAAAGGCTCTGGCAGGCACCACACAGGTCCCCGCAACTGCCAAGTACCTACCGAGTCCGAACTGTCCACAGTGCTGGGCGGAGACACTGACATTCTTTTTTAAAAATATATCTTACTGATTTTTCACAGAGAGAAAAGCAGAGGGAGAGTCAGAAACATCGATGAGAGAGAAACATCGATCAGCTGCCTCTTGCACACTCCCTACCGGGGATGTGCCCGCAACCAAGGTACATGCCCTTGACCAGAATCGAACCTGGGATCCTTCAGTCCGCAGGCCGACACTCTATCCACTGAGCCACACCGGCTAGCACAGACACTAACATTCGGACTGTGCATGAACAGCAAATGTGCGATGTGCACGTCATTCCATTAAGACAGTAAAGACTGAAGAAGCAGGAGCACATTTCAGTCCTTGCATTGATACAATTTGTAGTTTAAAAATGTACGATTCAGCTACTTTTAGTATATTCTCAAAGCTGTGCAACCAGCAGTACTCTCCAGTACGTTCATCACCATAAAACCCAAGACCTGTACCCGTGAGCAGTCCCTGCTTCTCCCGTGCCACCCCAGCCCCTGGCATTACCAGTCTCCATGCTGCCTCTGGGGGGCTTGTCTGTCCCGGACATTTCACAAAGATGGCATCACACAGTGCACGGGCTTTTGTGTCTAGCTTCTATCCTTTGGCATGCTTTCAAGGTTCATCCATGTTGTAGCATGTCTCAGCACTCCATGGTTTCCTTAAAAATATTCCATTGTTTGCCGAAACCGGGTTGGCTCAGTGGATAGAGTGTCGGCCTGGGGACTGAAAGGTCCCAGGTTCGATTCCGGTCAAGGGCATGTACCTTGGTTGCGGGCACATCCCCAGGAGGGGGTGTGCAGGAGGCAGCTGATGGATGATGTTTCTAACTCTCTCTATCCCTCTCCCTTCCTCGCTGTGAAA
The DNA here is from genome assembly GCA_027563665.1 of Antrozous pallidus. NCBI lineage: Eukaryota > Metazoa > Chordata > Mammalia > Chiroptera > Vespertilionidae > Antrozous > Antrozous pallidus. The sequence continues at coordinate 4,746,535 of CM050512.1, read as the reverse complement.
AATCAATAACATATATTGAAAAAAGAAAAGCAAAAAGGAAGTTCCCGCAATCTTTCAGAGCAGTATCAAACAACTCTGGCTTTGGATTGCCAGCTGAAGCACAGAGTTGGAGGCCAGACAAACGCGAGAAGCTGCTTTGAAGAGGTTCTGATTTTCTAGGCTCATCCATTCACAGAAATTTCACTCGGACCAAACCCTTCACCGCCTCTGCGGCCACAGTCCCTCCTCGAATCAGGCGACCCACACGCCCACACCAAGAAATGGCCACGCCAGGCCCAGATTCCCGCAGCCATAGGCTTCAGAAGTATGAACTTGTCTAACACCCCCATTTCTCAGATGCAGACACTGAGGCCCAGAGAGTCAGGGAATGTGTAAGATCAGGGCCTGCATTCGCAGCTTCTCTTGGATGTGCCTGTATCTCCCTACTTTCCTCGGAAAAGCTCTTTCTACCCCAGGCAGGGGGCCCCGAAATACTCTGAAATACATCATGCCGGGAACCAGCTTGCAGGAAACCCTGAGAGCACCAGCACTTCCCCAACACCTAACATCGCCTGCCCTTGAATTGCATTCCTTTCGTACGACATCTTTTGGAGGGGGGAACATGATATTAAACCCTACTGAAAACAAATCAGGGAAATTAAAGACTTCAATTCAGGATTTAACCCAAAGTCCTCCCCTACTCGCCTCCCCCGGGGCCATGGCTCACAGGCTCCCATCCAACCTCACCTCCCAGCTCTCCCCATTCATACCAAACACCCTCCCATCCAATCAGAAGTGAGTATGCAAATTAACCCGGGGCCTCTGCCTTGCTGTTCCCTCCCCCGAGGCCACAGCTCCAGGCAAACGCACGGCTCGGCCCCTCACTCCCCTCACACCCAGGAGTCTGCTCAGAAGGCCCTTCACTCTGAGGTATTCGAGTGGCCCGGCCTCTTCATTTTCCTCAGTGTCCCTGACATCGTGTGAGAGGCCCATGCTTAGGGTCTGTGCACCCACTAACCTGTATGGCCCATGAGGGCAGAGAGTGTGTTTTTGCCTACTGCAGCTTTCCAGACATATTTTTGGGGGGAGAGGGGGGTCGGGGGGAAGATAATGTGAATCTTCAGTTTTGAATTTGCTTTTATAATTTAACTAGAGGCCCAGTGCACAAAATATGTGCATGAAAGGGGGGTGTGTCCCTCAGCCCAGCCTGCACCCTCTCCAATCTCGGACCCCTTGAGGGATGTTTGTCTGCCCCTTTAGGCTTAATCCTAGTAAGATCGGGCCTAAACGGGCAGTCGGACAATCCTGTCACAGTCCAGGACTGCTGGTTCCCAATTGCTCACCTGCCTGTCTTCCTGATTGCCCCTAACCGCTTCTGCCAGCCAGCCTGATCACCCCCTGACCACTATCCTGCCAGCCTAATTGATGTCTAACTGCTCCCTTGCCAGCCTGTTTGCCCCCAACTTCCCTCCTCTGCAGGCTGATCACTCCTAACTGCCCTCCCCTGCAGGTCTGGTCCCTCCCAACTACCCTCCCTTGCAGGCCTGGGTCCCCTGCAACTGCCCTTCCCTGCAGGCCCAGTCACCCCCCAACTTCCCTCCTCTGCAGGCCTGATCCCTTCCACTGTCCTCCCCTGCTGGCCATCTTGTGGCAGCCATCTTGTGTCCACATGGGGGCAGCCATCTTTGACCACATGGGGGCAGCCATCTTGTGTGTGGAGTGATGGTCAATTTGCATATTACTCTTTTATTAGATAGGAAATTTCCATTCCAAGTTTCCTTAAAACAAGATGCACCTATAAACCTGCATAACCATGTATTTCTCAGGTTCTAATGGAAGTTGTTAGGGAGAAGCTGTCCTTTATATTATCACTAGAGGCCTGATGCATGAAAATTCGTACACCTGAGGGGGCGTGGTCCCTCAGCCCAGCCTGGGCCCTCTCACAGTCCAGGAGCCCTCGGCGGGGGACGTCCATCTGCCAACTTAGGCCCACTTTCCGGGGGACCAGGCCTAAGCCGGCAGTCAGACATCCCTCTGGCGGCCCGGGAGCCCTCCGGGGATATATGACTGATGGAGAAGAGCAGCTACACTGCAGTCGGACAGCCTTAGCGCTGCCGAGGAGGTGGGAGAGGCTCCTGCCTCCGCCGCTGCACACGCAGCTGTCAGCCGGCTTGTGGCTGAGCAAAGCTCCCCCTGTGGGAGCGCACTGACCACCAGGGGGCAGCTCCTGAGTTGAGCATCTGCCCCCTGGTGGTCAGTGCGCGTCATAGCAACCGGTCATTCTGCTGGTAGGGCCAATTTACATATGGGAGGATACGCTTAGTTTTTCTACTTGACATGGTATAGAGTGTGGTGCCCAGACCAGCACATCAGCATCAGCAAGGGACTTGTTGGAAATGAAAATGCTTGGCTCCTGCCTGGACTTGGGGGTGGAGCCAGCAATCTGGTCTGATGAGGCCCCCCCCCCCCCCCACCTCCTGGTGACTGACGCAGGGTTCATTTTCCCCACCACTGGCACAACAGGAAGGAGCACGAACTAAAATCAGCCTTCTCCGGCTTTGGTCTCAGCTCTGTTATGCCACGCATGCGACAGCACAGTCCCTCAAATTCACCGGCCTCCGTTTACTCGTCTGTCCCTGCCTCTCCTCTGCCAGGCTCTCAGAGTCAGTGCTGCCCATTCTGAGGTCACTGAGCTGCGATGAGGCTCAGTCCACACCCACTATTTCAGCGAGACTCCCCTTAATCCTGAAGAGCCTGGATTCCCACTTCAGATGATCATCTGAGGGTAAGACAGGCAGTAGGGACTGTCTAAGAGCTTCCAGTTACAAAGCCTTGGGAAACTGAATTCTAACCGCCCCCCCCCCCCCTGCAGCGGGGACCCACCCCATCAGCCGGAGAGGACGCACCTGGGGGGCAGCGCTGTGGCTGCAGGGCTGTCAGTGATTTCAAAAGCAGGTGCTCTGAACAGAGACTCCATTGCTGCTTCAGCGAGGAACCCACAAGGTGTAGAAGGCCCCCAGGGAAGGCACCTGAGCACTCTTTAAATCATTGTCAGCTGAATCCAAGTCACCAGGCAGAGCTGTGTCTTGGAAACAGATCCACCCAGAAGGCTGGATGTGTTCTCAGTACTGACTCTTAACTTGCTCCAGGTGTCGGGGAGAGGGTCTTGAAGTGTAGATTCAGCCGAGCCCCAGGAATGAGGGAATAAGTACGGCCTGGGCCCACTTAAGCTCCTTTAATCCTGGGGTTTTTCAGGTGAAACCCCTTTGTATTTTAAAATAGAAATAAACTCGCTGCTGGTGGGTTTGGATTCCTCTCTCTCCATCAGAGAGAACAGAGACTTCACCCAGCCCCAGTTTTTATTTCTATTTCTGTGTCCTCTCTTCTTTCTTTCATTTCTCAGTCTCCAGCTCCTCTGCTCAGAAACCGGACCCACTCTTTTTTCCACTCTGGACATGGATAAAAGAGAAAACCCCCACAGGAAGGCTGAGAAATGGGCCACCAGTCACCCACCCCTGCTCCGTGTTCAGATGGCTAGAATCCAAGGTGCTGCAGAAGGGAAACCAAGGCTGCACAGACGGGGCTCCCGTCGGCAGGACTGCTTTCTGGGGACAGAGGCCTGGGGACAGGAGGGAGGAGGCACGGATGAAGATGGCATCTTCAGAACTCACAGACCCCACGCCGCGCAGCCGAGCCTTAGTTCTCCAGACGCCGCCTGGAAGTGGAGCAGGGAGCCCGGGCTCAACACGCCGCCCGGAAACGGCACGGGGCCTCGGGAAACCCCCGTCTGGGCCGATGGAAGGGTTTGTCTCTGTGGTCACGGCAGACCCCAGACTCGGTGCCGGAGCCGAGAGCAGGTGGTCTCTCTGAGTCCCCAACCTCCTTAACCCCTCTCCCTTCTGCCGGAGGGACTCCGGGGGGCCGAGAGCATCGGCTGAGAAACGCCCAGGGAGCTGACAGCCTTTAAAACGGGGAAAGAATGAACGAGGGCGCTGACCGAAGGGGTCATACAGAGGAAGCCCTGGCCTAGCAGCGGCCACCAGTTTAACATGATTCATCACGACTCCTTTCATTTTGCATATATATATACATATATATATGTATATATATGAATGATGTGTTTTATTGATTTTTTACAGAGAGGAAAGGAAAGGGATAGAAAGTTAGAAACATCGATGAGAGAGAAACATCGATCAGCTGCCTCCTGCACACCCCCCACCAGGGATGTGCCCACAGCCAAGGTCCATGCCCTTGACCGGAATTGAACCAGGAACCCTCCAGTCCGCAGGCCGACGCTCTATCCACTGAGCCACACCGGTTTCGGCGACAACTCCTTCCTTATCGACTGCCTAAGAATGAACTTTAACCCTGGCCGTCTACTAAGAGGGATCAGAGGTCACAGGTGACTGAGACCCACCAATCCCGGATGGCGGCGGAGACGGTGGCCACCTCGAGCCCAATTGCTTTGGAAAGCAGAAAGGGCTTCGATCCGTGAAAGAGACGGCGAGCTGGGCCTTGAATGACACGCAAGACTGGGCGGGAGGGGTGGTGGCGGTGGCATCCGGGCCTGCGTCCCAGGGACCCTGGGGGGGAACGGGAAGTTTCTAAAGGACAGGCGCGTGTAAGTGATGTCCGTGCCTCGACCCCGAACGGCCTGGATGCTGTCAGCGTGAGAACCGCCCGCTCCAGGTGCCCTCTCCCAGGGTGAGACGGAGGGAGGTCACCGCCTGTGTGGGTGGGACCCGCGCCCATCCGCCCGGCTCTGCTCTCCATCACAAGGCGCCAGTGCAGTTCCCAGGCTCTGCTGACCTCCGCCTGCGCGAGTGGTCCAGGGTGGGGGCACGCCAGAGGGGGAGGGCGGAGGGAGGGGAGGGCAGTCTGCTTCAGTCTGAACACGGCCCAGCTGCGGGTCTGAAGTCCTCCAGCCTCAATGTACTTAATCCGGCTTTGAAATCAGTTTCAGAAGGAAAAGTCCTGCGACCCGCCAGTATTTTCCCAATTTCCCATTCGATTCGCATCCATCTGCACCATTTCTGTGGTTACAAGTCTTCCCTCTACAGCACAATTTTGCAATAAGGCCTGCTCAGCTTTAATATACCCCCTTTCCCTTTAAAAGGCTCGTGAACCAAAGAATGGTTTGGCTCAGAGGATAGAGCATCGTCCTGAGGACCGAAGGGTCCCGGGTTCGATTCCGGTCAGGGGCATGTACCTTGGTTGTGGGCACATCCTCAGTAAGGGGGGTGCAGGAGGCAGCTGATGGATGTTTCTCTCCCATCGATGTTTCTGACTTTCTATCCCTCTCCCTTCCTCTCTGTAAAAAATCAATAAAATATATTTTAAAAAATAGGAGAGAACTAAGATGGCGGCAAAGGCAAAACACCTATCTTGCCGTCATAATCAGCAATTTTAATACTACAACTTAACGAAAGAACAAACACCTTCCAGAATCACCAGAAAGCTCGCCGAGTGAAAATTCCACAAATAAAAGTGAAGATAAGACACTGTGACTCGGAGGAGTGGCGATGGACAGCGTTGAAAGATTCGCACGGAGAGAGGTTTGGAGTGCGCGCCGCGGAGAGGGCGGGCGGCTGGAAACCGGCCAGTTTTCTCGAACGGGGGAGACAAAGACGTCCCACTGGACTGAATCTCCAGCTCTGGGCGAAGTCCAGGGAACCCATTATCATACGGGGTGAAAACTGGACAGTGGGAGGGCACGCCGAAGCTCGGGGGCTGCCGGGTCTCCCGGCTTGTGGAAAGGCAGCTTGCGCTCGAACAGCTCGGCTGCGTGAGGGCGCAGAGAGCGCACCGCGACTTGCCTCTCATTCGGAAAACCGTCAGACTGCTTTGTTTTACGATCCTGGGTGAGACATTGCGCATGCAGACTCATTTTGGGAAAGTCTGAATTCCCCGGCAACCGGCAGCCGGTGGAGCTCCGCAGCGGCTCTCTCTCAGAGGTGCTGGCGGCCATTGCCCCCCGCACAGAGTCCCTGGGGCCGCATAAGGCGGAGCTAACGCTGTCTGCTTGGCCCGGAGACTCCGCCCACCCAACCTGAGCACAGCTGAGCTTCACAGACAATTGGCCTGGAGGTCAACCCTCCAAGTGCTAGCAACGATTAACTGAGCTTAACTCCAGCCAGACTGTGCAGCCCATATCCACCTCAGGTAACCGGGGAGGCTGAGCCACTGTCCCTTGTAGCACGTCTACCACACAAAGCTAATTGACCAACTCAGGGAAGCAGCCACCATGCAGCAACATGGAAAGAAATCAGATGTGAAAGAAATGGAGGAAAAAAAAACGACTGGACATGGAATTCAGAACCACGGTTATAGGGTTTTTTAAGAGGTTCCAACAAAAGATCGAGGCCTATAAGGAAATAAGCAAGACCACAAAGGAAATGAGTGAGTCCTACAAGAAAATGAACAACACCCTCCAGGATATAAACGAGAGCTGCAAAGAAATTATTAAGACCAACGTGGAAATGAATGAGTCCTACAAGGAAATGAAAGAAACCCTCAAGGATATAAAGCAGACTCTCAAGGATATGAAAAAGGACCAACCAGAAATTAAGCATACACTGACTGAAACAAAAAATATTATACAAAGACCTGAAAGTGCCCTGGAGCACCCCAAGAACCAAGTTAAAGATTTGAAATACAAAGAGGGAAAATCCACTCAGCTGTAAAAGCAAGAAACCAAAAGAATCCAAAAAATTGAAGATAGTGTAAGGGGCCTCTGGGACAACCTCAAGCATACCAACATCCGAATTATAGGGGTGCCAGAAAAAGCGAGAGGCCAAGACAATGAAAACCTATTTGAAGAAATAGTGACTGAAAACTTCCCACACCTGGTGAAAGAAATTGACTTAGGAGTCCAAGAAGTGCACCAAACCCCAATATATAGGAACCCTAAGAGGACCACACCGAGGCACATCATAATTAAAATGCCAAGAGCAAAAGACAAAGAGAGAATATTAAAAGCAGCAAGAGAAAAACAGATGGTTACCTATAAGGGAGCACCCATACGACTGTCAGCGGATTTCTCAACAGAAACGATGCAGGCCAGACGGGAGTGGCAAGAAATATTCAAAGTGATGAACAGCAAGAATCTACAACCAAGATTACTCTATCCAGCAAAGCTATCATTCAGAATTGAAGGTCAGATGAAGTGCTTCGCAGATAAGAAAAAGCGAAAGGAGTTCATCACCACCAAACCAACATTATATGAAATGCTGAAAGATATTCTTTAAGAAGAGGAAGGAGAAAAAGGTAAAAGTGCAAACTAGCAACAACAAATACACATCTATCAACAAATGAACATAAAAATCAAGTGAATTGATAGGCTGTTGAACAGGATAGACTGGTGAATATAACAGAGACATGGACATAGAGAGGGAATGGACTGACAAATCTTGGGGAGAAAAGGGTTGTGGGAAGTGCAGCAAGAGACTGGACAAAAATCTAGCAACAATGGGAGAGGACAGTGGGGAGGGGGAGGTGAAGGTGGAGAGTGGGATAGGTACAGGGTGGAGGGAAGCTATAGGGGGATAAAAAGGGGAAACAATGTAATTAATAAACTGAACAATAAAGATTAAAAAAATATATATATATATTTAAAAAAATAAAATAAAAAGCTCCTGAATTATGTTCTTTACATCATACACTTTAAGCCCAAACTTAGGTTTCATTTTAATTTTATTTTGCGCACAGCATTACACACACACACACACACACACACACACACACACACACAGGGGCTCCTGCTTCCCCCCCTCCGCCCTCACCTGTCCGCCCTCAGGGGGTCGGGGTGCTGGGACACTGTGGGCTGGGGAACCTGGGTCTCCCCGTGGAGCGTCTGGCCCAGTGGTTCTCAGTTTGGGCGGGCCATTCACAATCCCCAGGCCCAGAGTGCACCCCACGTTCCCGACACAGGTATGTCTGACGGGGACACCCAGCATTTTTCAAAGCCATCGGCTGATTCTAACGGGAGTCAAGTTGAGAACCACCGGTCTAGCGTCCAGTGGGGCCCTGACCTTGAACTGCAATGACAAGCCCGTCCGGGGGAGAAGGAAGCAACGGTGACAGTGTTGCTGTTTTTCCTTCAGTTTGGGGTGGTCTCGTGCTGTGACCAGCTCAAACACTGGCTTCTCTTCCCTGCACCCGTCCAGTCCTCCCAACCCCCCTTCATGGCCCACCTCACATCACCCCCGGGGCAGGAAGCACCCCGTAGCCACCGCCGTGCGTCCCCGTCTCTCCCCCATCTTGCACCCCTTGCAGCTGAGTATTTATTTTTTAATACATTTTATTGATTTTTTTTTACAGAGAGGAAGGGAGAGGGATAGAAAGTTAGAAACATCGATGGGAGAGAAACATTGATCAACTGCCTCTTGCACGCCCCCTACTGGGGAGGTGCCCGCAGCCAAGGTACATGCCCTCGACCGGAACCGAACATGGGACCTTTGAGTCCGCAGGACGAAGCTCTACCCACTGAGCCACAGCAGTCAGGGCCCAGCTGCTTATTTTATGGTCAGCAGCACTGCCATCGGTCTTGTCTCCTCAGCTAGATGCTGTGCAGCTTCTAGACACCTGGTCAGCAAACCGCGGCTCGCGAGCCACATGCGGCTCTTTGGCCCCTTGAGTGTGGCTCTTCTGGGCGAGTCTATGTTGAAGAAGTGGCGTTAGAAGAAGTTTAAGTTTTTAAAAATGTGGCTCTCCAAAGAAATGTCAGTCGTTGTCCTGTGGGTATTTGGCTCTGGTGACCAATGAGTTTGCCGACCGCTGTAGTAGACAAGGACCCCACTTCCTCCTCCTTGGGCCGCGCTTCCGGGCGGGTTTGGGGCACGGCAGAGGCAGGAGTCCCTGCCGCCGGCGGGATGAAGGCAGCAGACACGCGGGCCCTGGCGGGGGCAGCAGCCCGCCTTCACCTTCAACACCCGGGCCCCGGCCCAGAGCGGCTCTGCTGAGCAGCAGCTCTGCCCCTCGGCCTGTCCCTGACCCACAGCACAGGCCTGCCAGGAGAGGACGCTGCAGGGAAAGGCTGCCGCGACACGCACAGACTGGCAATTTCAGGGAAATTCACTTGGCAGCCAAATGGCCTTGATTTCCAAGACTCAGTGGCTGGATGAAATGGCGAATACACCCTGTTCTGAGCCAACAGCTGCGAAGGGCACCACGCCCCCGGGCAGAAGCAGCCCTGGTCATATGACCACAGAACCCCAGGGCCCCCTCCCTCCCCAGTCCATAGTTAAGCTCCTCAGTCATTTAAGAACATCTGGCCGAAACCGGTGTGGCTCAGTGGATGGAGCGCCGGCCTGCGGACTGAAAGGTCCCGGGTTCGATTCCGGTCAAGGGCATGGACCTTGGCTGCGGGCACATCCCCAGTAGGGGGTGTGCAAGAGGCAGCTGATCGATGTTTCTCTCTCATCGATGTTTCTGACTTCCTATCCCTCTCCCCTCCTCTCTGTGAAAAATCAATGAAATATATATATATATATATATATATATATTTTTTTTTTTTTTAAAAAAGAACACTTGCACAGGTTCTTGCTTTCCTAGCCACAGAGGTCGGGTTTCGGAAACCTGGGCCGCGTGCAGACTGCGTCTCTCTCCATCCACACACCCTGGGTGGTGCTTCTCCACGGGCCACAGTCCCAGCAGCGGTTTTATTTAGTCTGGTTGTTCCGAAGACAGACACAGAGCGTTCACTACATGCACACCCCATGTGGGGGGACCATCTTGAAACAATCAGACCGCTCCGTGGCCAAGCGTCTAGGGCCAGGGCGCCCCCCCCCCCCCCCACACACACTTCCTCACCTCCACCACCGGGATTGGGAACGGAGGGGCGGCGAGGAGCCAGACCCGCACCACAAACACGGCCTGCAGCTCAGCTTGCTGCCGGCTCCGGCCTGTTCCCTTCGGACCCCAGACGCCGCCCTTCTTCCACTTTTTCCAGCGAGATCTGTTTGGCTTTCACAGACCCCCTTTCCCTTTAAAAAGCTCGTGAACTATGTTACTTCACATTGTACACTTTCAGCCCAAAGTCAGCTTTCGTTTTCATTTTATTTTGTGCACAGCATCACACACACACACACACACACACACACACACACACACACACACACACACGGGCTCCTGACTCCCCCCGCCCACCTGTCAGCCCTCAGGGGGCGGGACCTGCAGGAATTCTAGCCTGGCTTTCACTCATCGGTAGCCCCTCTCTGATCGGTCTATTTATTTATTTATTTATTTTAAAATACATTTTATTGATTTTTACAGAGAGGAAGGGAGAGGGATAGAAAGTCAGAAACATCGATGAAAGAGAAACATCCATCAGCTGCCTCTTGCACCCCCCCGACTGGGGATGTGCCCACAGCCAAGGTACATGCCCCTGACCAGAATCGAACCTGGGACCCCAGGCCAACACTCTATCCACCAAGCCAAACCAGTTTCAGCTATCTATCTATCTATCTATCTATCTATCTATCTATTAGAGGCCCGGTGCATGAAATTCGTGCATGGGGCAGAGAGGTTGAGTGTCCCACAGCCCAGTCTGCACCCTCTTTAATCTGGGACCCCTTGAGGGATGTCCGAATGCCTGTTTAGGCCCGATCCCGTCAAGGGCAGGCGGAAAGCTTGGCTTCCTCCATTGCTGGGAAAACCCAAGCCTGCCTCCTGGCTCTCTGTGGCCAGCTGCCATCTTGGTAAGGGTTTATTTGCATATTTGTTCCTGATTGGCTGGTGGGCATGGCTGGTGGGTGCAGCAGAGGTATGGTCAATTTGCATATTACTCCTTTATTAGATAGGATTTTAAATATATTTTATTGATTTTTTTACAGAGAGGAAGGGAGAGGGTTAGAAAGTCAGAAACATCTATGAGAGAGAGACATCGATCAGCTGCCTCCCACTGGGGATGTGACCGCAACCAAGGTACATGCCCTTGACCTGAATCGAACCTGGGACCTTTCATTCTGCAGGCTGACGCTCTATCCACTGAGCCACACCGGTTTCGGCTCTCTGATCAGTTTTAGAGGGAGACCCTCTTCCAGCAAGATGTCCTATCCCCCCAAAAGGCAGTGCTGCAGGAAGAGACGGCACAGGCTGAAGCGTGACCAAACCGCCCGTCTGGTCGCTGACCCTGGGTCGGGAGGCGTCTGGAGAATGTCTGCCGACATGGCTCGTTGGCCGCCTCATTCCCGAGATTTTGGGGGTCATCTGGTGTTCGGGCAGGAAAGGCTGGGCACTGGAAGCTGGGGGAGCTGAGTAACGGGGCTGGGACACTCGCCAAGAAAGCCCTTTTCCTCTTGGACCCCAAGTCACTTCACCCCTAAGGACTTCGCCCAGGAGACTTCTCCCGGCAAGAAAGAGAGTGTTTTACCCTGAGAACCGCCCTGAAGAGTCGCTCCCACAAATTCAGACCAAAGGCCCCTTCTGTGCTCAGCGGAGTGGACGAGACCAGTGCAGACACCCCACAAGCTGGCCCCTCAGCGAGCCCCCCACTGTCTCCCTGACAACCAAGGTCTGTCCTGAGCCGTTGCTCCCATTCTTTCCACGTGAGGAAGCAAATCCAAGTCCGAACTAGGACTGCAGTGGTTTCAAGAGAAGAAAAACCACAAAGCGCTGAGCACATCGGAGAGGGAGGTGCTCTGGATGGGACACAGGAGCTGGGCCCCCGCCTGGACCTTCTCACCTGCGGGGAGGGCAGGGCGCAGACAGCCCCCCCTCCCCCTCCCCCCCTGATAAAGGCAAGTGCCAGCGAACACTGAGCTAAGGGGGGGGCAGGGCCGGGGGTGGGGGAGCCTTGAAAGCCAGGGCGCCAGGTTGTCAGGCAACAGAGAAACACTGTGCGCGGCTGAGCAAACCGGCAACGACTCTCACAAAAGCTCTGAAAATAGGCCTCCGGCCTCACGCTGACATCAGATGGATGGATCGCAGGGTGACCCCGAACAGGCGCGGGCAGAGAAGGAGACCAAGTACCAGCAAGGACCTAACGTTCAAGTGCATGACCTGGCCTTGTCCTTCCGAGACAAGAGCAAAGCACTGCATGCGTGTCCCGATGAGACGTGGCTGTGCGGGCTGCACAGGGCCCCGGTGCCCGGTCCCAGCAGAGGGGACACGCCGGGCCGGCCTGTCGCACACGCAGCACCGCCGGGTTTGCGCCCCACAGCCCAGAGACAGGCCTCTGCAGAGGCAAAGTCAACCCAACGCTGGGGGCAGGGACGCTCAACCTGGGGCTTTGGCTGAGGACAAGTCTAGCTCTGTAGAGGGCCGGCCCCCAGGGAAGACACCTGAGCATTTTTTAAAAATCAGTGTCAGCTGAATCTGAGGCGCCAGGCAGAGCCACGTCTTGGAAACACCATCCACCAAAAGGGCTGGATGCGTTACTCAGTACTGACTTTTAAACTTGCTTCAGGTGTCCGGGGGAGGGCCCTTGAAATGCAGATTCAGCCGAGCCCCGGAATGAGGGAATGAGTGGGGCCTGGGACCACTTAAGCTCCTTTGATTTTTAAGTCTTTTCATGTGAAGCCCCTTTTGGTTTTAGTATAAACAAACACGCTGCGTTTGGGTTGGAATTCCCTGTCTCGCCATCAGAGAGTAGAGATTCCATCCAGCCCCAGCTTTATTTCTACTTCTGTGTCCTCTATTCTTTTCTATTATTTCACCATCCCCAGCTCCTCTACTCAGTAACTGGACCCCACTTCTCTCTCCACACTGGTCGTGGGAAAAAGAGGAAAGCCACCCCCAGCACAACTCCTAGAGGACCAGACAGCGACGGAGAGAGAACACTTCTTCCTACCCTTCCCGAAACAGCCAGCCTGGTCCTCAGACAGAACTCAGCCCCTTGAGCTACCTTGTGGCTCCCACAACATCTGGGCTGGCGTTTGTGCTATGGGATGGATCTAGTGGGTGTCAGGAAGAGGGGTTAGTTGACAAAAGCTGCTAAAAGGTGATGCCCAATCTCAGGAAAAAGTGCCCTTTATTCCCACTACCGATCCTTCCATCCAGAGTCAGTCTAGTTTCTAGAAGCTGGTTCTCTCTGGTTAACCCTACGTGGGACACCATAAAGTATTGATTCCTGGGCCTCTCCAAGGCCGAGTGGTACAGGACATCTGGGTGGGCACGGCATCGATAGTTCTTAAAGCACCCCCAGCGATTCTAAAGGTGGCAGGGTTGAGACCCTCTCATCTAGGCTAAAGAGCTAAGGAAATGGGCTTTATCAAGAGCCTACTATGGCTGGGTACTGTGCTAGCTCCTTGCATACAGTACCAATCTCTACAGGTGCCCCATCAATTATCTTCCTAGATTTTTTCTAGCCGTAAACATATGGTCCCTCAGAGCAGCACTCAGCCTTGGAGGGACGAGAGAGTAGGAATAGATACCCCAGTTTCCTTACCCCCTGGGGGAGAGTAACTCTGAGGCACACTTCACTCTTTCTGTAAGAAGCCAGGCAGTTAGTATGTGGGCAGTTAGTATGTGAGCTTTGTGGGCCACACAGTCTTTGTCCTGACCACTCACATCTGCCTTCGCAGTACAGAAGCAGCCACGGGCAATGATCAATAATGGACATGGCTGCATCCCAATAAAACTTTATTTACAAAGTCAGACAGCAGGACATAGTTGGCCAAGGCTGCTCTAAGTCTAAACAGATTCCCAGGAGTTCTCAGTGAAAATGCCTTCCAGGGGGCCACAGCAGCAACCTGCCAATAGCAGGCTACTTCATCCCCGCACTATGCACTTTGTGGGGTCGCTGGCGAGAGAAACGACCTGCACTCAGGTTCTTGTCTCAGAGCCTGCTCTAGGGGCGCCCACCCAACATCGGTATCTGGTTTTAGACTCATAAATACTGTGGAGGTGAATACACCATCTCCATTTTACAGTGACAAATTGAGATTCTGGGATTGCAAACTGGTAAGTGACAGAGTCCAGATTAGAAGTCTATTTGGCTCCAAAGTCAATGATTTTTCTACTGCACGACCAGAGTAAGGATGGGCACACACACACACAATCAAATAGCTTTAATTATGGCGAGCAAGACACACACACACACACACACACACAGACACACACAAAATCAAATAGCTTTAATTATGGCAAGCAAGATGCACACACACACACACACACACACACAATCAAATAGCTTTAATTACGGTGAGCAAGACACATAGACACACACACAAATAGCTTTAATTATGGCAAGCAAGACACACACACACACACACACAAAATCAAATAGCTTTAATTATGGCGAGCAAGACACACACACACACACACACACACACACACATTCAAATAGCTATAGTTATGGTGAGCAACACACACACACACACACACACACAATCAAATAGCTATAATTGTGGCAAGCAAGATACACACACACACACACAGACAATCAAATAGCTTTAATTATGGCAAGCAAGATTCCTACTACTCATGTAATTACTGACCTACGTTAGAAAGGGGTTTAAAAAATAATAGAAGTAGTAAGGTTTCATGGTTATGAGAGAATACTCTTCCTCTTTCACGCTGTATCTAGAATTCATTTCCCGTGTATCAGCTGGTTGCCCCCCTGGTGCTCTTCCTCCCCTGGTGAAACCACTGGTTGTACCTGGGAACAACCAGCCATTCAAGGGAAAGCCCTGTGGTGTCACTTGGAGGCTGGAGGAAAGGAATTAGACTGAAGCGTCCTCTTCCATTAACATGGGGCCTGGGACAGCGATTTCTCACAGCCCCTGACGGGCCCGTGTGGAGGTCCCCTGCGAATCTCGGGGTTCCGGGGGACACGTGGAGAGCCGGGAGCCCGCACAGTTAGAAACCACCCTCGTAGCTTACGCGGTCTTGCCCTCGCTGTCCTGTTTGGTGGCGCTGGCCCCCTTCTTGCCCAGCAGCGAGGCCACCTTCTCCGCGTCTCCATTCTCCACGGCCTGCAGCAGCCGGTCATCGTTCTTGTTCCACTCGTTGGTCTGTGGGGCGAAGGGAGACACGGCATCAGCGGACAGCGGTGGCCAAAGCCGTACTCACGGCAGAACCTCGGGCCTCCTGCTCCCATCCTTCCCTGCTATTGCTCAAAACAACCCTCCCCCATGGGCACTTTAAATATACCTTCCCCTTCACCATGGCAGCACTCAAGAAAGCCGGCTTTCCAAAAGGAAACATCAACAGCTCAATGAAATAGCGGCCGGTCACCAAACTCTGCAATGAGGTTGTTTGAACTGAAGCTGGGGAGATGAGGCAACTTACTAAGACCTCCAGGCCAGTTTACACATTAGCTTGTTTCCAGCCCCACCTGACAGCGGGCCTCTCGGAGCAATGGCCTTTGACCTGGCCCACAGCTCGCTGGGCCCATGGGGTTACAGAACCAAACTGCCAACGGCTCAAGGCTATCTGAGGGGTTATAATACCGTATGTTCCGGCATATAAGATGACTTTTTAACCCAGGAAAATCTTCTCAAAAGCACCATATTGAAATCAAATCTGACGTTTTTTCTTTTTTCTTTTTTAGTTTTTATTTGGTGTGCGTTGGAAGAGGGGTAGTCTTATACGGCGAGTATATCCCAAACTCTATATTTTAACTGGAAAAGTTGGGGGTCGTCTTATACGCCCAGATGTCTTATATGCTGGAAAATAAGGTACATGTAATTTTTTGTCTGCCTTTTTGCCAGTCTTTCCAGCCTGCTTAGCAGGACCTGAGTTTTGAGCCGTGTACTGATTTTAAGTAGTTGTCTAGGCTATGGACTCAACAAAGTATCACCAGAAACAAAACTGCTTCCTGAGTGAGTTCCTTAACATCAAAGAGCTCGGAGCAAAGCCTCCTGGGCCGGAGCCCAGCCCTGGCAGAGCACTTACGTGAACACAGGAACAGCAAAGCTATCGTGTGCACAAAAACTAGTTTTTACTCTTACAAAGGGAAGAGAGGATCTCTCTGTAAAAGAAGGTGGGCCTTGAGCACAAGACCAAAGTGAAGGCAGCAAGCAGTGAGCCACTAAAGGTCTGGAGCAGGGAATGCGAGGATAAAATCGGCAACTCAGGAAGCCATCGCGAGAGGAGAGGCCCATGGGTTTAATAGGGGGAGAAAAGATCCTGGATCACCTCAAAGCCCATGGGTCACTCTGCTGGCGCTGGTCACCTCCAGACTCCCCCTGGAAAGCCTGCTTTCTTGCTCCTGAAACTAAAGACTCCCCCAACCCCTCTAAGAGACTCCTTCTCACTCCCCAATCTCGCTACACACAGGTCTCCAGGGCTCCTGTGGCCTCCAAAGAACCTCCAGAAATTCCATACTAAAGGCTTTGCCATGAACCACTTCACGGAAGGAGACAGAAGAGATATTGGAGATTAAAAAACTAACAAGAGGGAATTTTACAGGAGCAGTCAGTCTTCCACGGCCCCAGAGTGTTCCCAGTCTCTCTGCACAGATGGAACTGGGAAATCCAACGGCTCTGCTCTCCCACTGAGCAAGGGTGGGTCTACCAGATGTCCCCAGCTTGGAGGCAGGGCCTCAGAGAGAGCACAGGCCATGGAGGAGTAACACAGGTGTACTCAGGGTTCAAGTCAGGAATTCACTTCTCTGAGAGTCTCAGGATGGGACCCTCCCATCTTCAGGACTCCCCTCCTGCCCCGCCCCCACTCCCACCCTCAAAGGACACAGAGAGAATGGTAAACCTGAATGAAAATGAAAAGTTTGTCTCCAAGTTTGCATGAGCTTTAAGTCCACAACTCCACATTGACACTCACATGCTGTGAACCTAAAGTCACTCAGGAACCTCTCTGTGCCTCAGTTTCCCCAGGCACTGGACTGGATGACCACACTGATCTCCTTAAAGCTCAAAAAACTTAGTCTATAAAATGCCCCAAACAAACTTTGCTAGCGATTTTTCTGGAACAGTACTGTCTGCATTAATAGAAACATTCTCTATCTGCACGGCCCCAAACCATATCCCTCAGCAGTGCTTCTCAACCAGGGGTGATTTTTGGCAATCTACACAAACATTCCTGATTGTCTTGAATACGGGGTGCTACTGGCATCTTGGGGCTGGAGTGCCGTTACACATCCTTCAATGCATAAGACAGGCCCCTCCCCGCGACAAACAACCATCCGGCCCCAAATACCAAGATTGCATCCGCCTCCCGAAGCACTGGACATGTAGCTAAAGCAGCTGAGGAACTGGATTTCCAACCTGAATTCCAGGCTTAGGTGAGCTCTACACGACGGCTTTCTAAATATTTCTAACTAAGTAGAACTGTGTCCGGACCAAGGTCAGCCACACTCTCCGACAACAATCAAGTTGCTCGAAAAGAAGACATTAGGTTTCATCTTCAACTAGAGGCCCAGTGCACGAAATTCATGCAGTTGGGGCAGGGGGGTCCCTCAATTCGACCTGTGCCCTCTAGCAGTCCAAAGTCCAGGAGCCCTCGGGACTCCCAGCACTGCCACTGTATTTGCCAGTTGTGAGCCCAGCTTTTGGCTGAGCAGTGCCCCCCCGCCCCGCCCCGGTGGGAGTGCACTAACCACAAGGGGGCAGCTCCTGTGTCGAGCGTCTGCCCCCTGGTGGTCAGTGCGTGTCATAGTGACTGGTTGTTCTGCTGTTCAATCTGTATATCAGCCTTTTATTTTATAAGATTACTAGAGAGGCCCAGTGCATGAAATCCATGCAGGGGGTGGGCGGGGGGTGTCCCTTAGCCCAGCCTGTACCCTCTCCAATCTGGGACCCCTCGAGGGATGTCCGACTGCCTGTTTAGGCCCAATCCTACCAGGATCGGGCCTAAAAGGGCAGTCAGACATCCTTCTCCAATCCAGGACTGCTGGTTCCCAACTGCTCATCTGCCTGCCTCCCTGATTGCCCCTAACCGCTTCTGCCTGCCAGCCTGATCACTCACTAACCACTCCTCTGCCAGCCTAATTGATGTCTAACTGCTCCCCTGCCAGCCTGTTTGCCCTCAACTTCCTGCCTCTGCCAGCCTGGTCATCCCCTAACTACCCTCCCCTGCAGGCTTGATCGCCCCCAACTGTTCTCTACTACTGGCCTGATTGCCCACAACTACCCTCCCTTGCAGGCCTGGAACCTCCCAACGGCCCTCCCCTGCTGGCCATCTTGTGTCCACATGGGGGCAGGATCTTTGATCACATGGGGGCAGCCCTCTTGTGTGTTGGAGTGATTATCAATCTGCAAATTACTCTTTTATTAGACAGGATGAATCAAACTTTCTCTGGAAGGGGAGGGGAACACAACAGAGACCACTCCAGGCACAAGCATTTGTTAGTACAACAGGAAGCTTTACTGAAAAACAAAACGTGGTAGCCTACACCAAGAAACAGCCTGCAGCGTATTTCCCCCAGAGTGCACTGTTTTTTTACAAGCCAAAACAAAACCAGCAAAGTTTATTGAAGTACATGCAGGACTCATGATTCCTACTTACATGATCCCATGCTCCGTTATTCATGTTGTCTTTAAATCCTCCCTGAACCAAATTAAAACGGGATTGGGAAGATCAAAAGGATATTAAATCTCAGGGGACATGACTGAAAATACTTAAGCAAAGAACCGCCACATGAAAGGGTTTTCCTTTTCAGCGCCGTGCACTCAGCTCGGGTAGAGAAAAATGGGATTGCAGGGAATTCTTAAAATTAGTTACATGTGGGCACGTAGGGAGTTCAATGTCTACAGCACCAAGCAGGAAAGATCCCCCCTTCCCTTGCTCTTTGGAGGACAAGGTCAATGGCAAATCCCTTGAGATCTAAAACTCTTGTCTTTCATCTCGACTCTTTTTCCTCTTAGAGCACATGAGGCAAGAGAACATGCCTGCCCCCACACAAAGATTTAATAAATAACTGGCAACACCGTTCAACTTGTATGTGCTCAGCGGAGGCAGCGAGAAGGGGGAGGATGGTGCTGTGTGTGTTGGCCTTTGAGTCTGAGCTAAGAGAATACTTCAGAACAAATTGGGAAGACAAGGGCAAACCTGAAGATCCTGGGAGAAAGAAAAATAGACCATCAGTTGGGAAAAGAGGAGAGTTTTACTCTTAACAGTCTCACAAGTGCTTTAAAAGTAATGGCCAAGAAGGGTCCCAATCAGACCTTTTTCCAGGAATCCAGGTTCTGAACCTGAGTCTTCCAGGTGAAATGCCAGGTAGCAGTGTAGCCAGGCAGACACACCATCTCTTTAACAAGACCCTGTCTCCTTTCTGCCTGTCCACTCCCTTCTTCAGTCATCAAGCCCCTTGGACATCAGATGCTGGTCAGTATGAATCTGTCTTAAGAACAAAGCCTCAAGCCTGTTGATCACAGAAACAGGGTTTCAGTCAAGTGAAAGATAACATCTAGACTTCAGCTGTGTTTCAGCCTCAAAACATCTAGGCTTCAGTTGTGTTTCAGCCTCAGGCCCATGAAAGGAGAAGGATCCTACGGATCATCTCCTCATGAGACCGGACAGAACCACGCCATGGCTGACATCAGGACCTCACACAGTGGTCAGCTACTCTCTCCCTGGCTCCAACCAATCAGCAGAGACCATGGCCCCACTCCTTTAGCCGCCATGATGAATGACTTTTCCCTAGAAGCCATCACCAGGGAGCTGGGTCTTTGAGCACTAGCTTGCCTGGGACTCCGGGCTTGGTGCCGTTCCCTCAACTAATAAAACTCTCTTTGCTGCAAACCTCTGTTCACATTTGAGGGGGCTTTGATGGGGCAGGTGAACAGACACCCCTTTATTCTGGTAACAGCAGGGAGCAGATGCTAATGTCACAAGAGTTCTCGAGCCCTGGGCCAGGCCCATGCTTCTACTTGAAATTAGTCCTGCTATAGACAACTGACCATACCATTGCCTTCCAGAAACATGGCGTTCACTTTCCTCTCCTAGACCTGCCCATGGACACACTCCCTCTGTTTTCTCCTAGGAAACTATTGGGTTTAGTGCTACAGCAGAAGTCCCACAGCCAATCACAAGATGACACCAAACAGGTGTCTATTAATGTTACTGCTCTTGAGAATCCAGAAGCAAATTTCCCTCCCCCACCTGCATCCCCCTGCTGAGTGGTACTAAACTGAAATCAAGCATCCAAAGGATTCTTTAAAAGAAGCTATCTTGGCCAATCCACTGTCCAAAGGCAGCCCTGGTGCAAGAAGCCCTGTTTTGTGCAAGAAGTAGATCATGTGATGTTTTGCCATAACATCCCAACGTAATTCACTTATACTTCTGGAGACCATCATTCCACCAACAATATCCCCTCTCCCCCGTTCCCATGGAAACCTCCCACCCCAGGGCAGGCTTAGCTCCGCCTCCACTTTGACTTCCTGGTCTCCTTAGAATGTTGTCAACCTATTAGTGGGTTAATTCAACACTTAAAAAAAAAAGGAGAAAAAATAGAAACACCAGATACCTCATCCTATATAATAAAAGAGTAATATACAAATTGACTGTACCTTCACTACACCCACAAGCCATGCCCACAAGCCAATCAGAGTGAGTATGCAAATTAACCCAACCAAGATGGTGGTTGATTTGCATATTTGCTTGCAGAAGACTTCGTAGAAGGAAGCCAAGCACTGCAGAAGGAAGCAAAGCTGTAGAGAAGTAAGCAAGCCGGGGCGGTAGCAAGGCAGTGGAGATGGGAGTGAGGTGGCGGAGACAGGAGCAAATGAGGTAGTGAAGAAGAGAGTGAGGCAGCAGAGAAGAGAGCTTTGCTCAGGCTGCAGGAAGCTCTATTCTTGCAGGAATCTTCCTGCAATGGGTCTCTAGTATTTTAATAAGGTTAAATGTCTCTGTATGCATGCACTGCATGGTGATATAAAGTGTATGTTTTTTACTGGGGAATCACAATAAAAACCACTGGGTGCCTCTGCTTTTGAATGCTGTCACCCCATCCGCCTAAGAAAGGCTCTCCTCTCCTACATCCTCGCTCAACCCGCAGACCCCTCAGCCTTCCCGGTGCCCTGCCTCCACCGCTCTCCCCTCCGGAGATGCCTACCCAGCTGCCGGAGCCCACAGTCTGGACTTGATGAAATATCCTCCTGACTTCGTCCTGAGCTCCGTGCGTGCTTGCTGTTTCCTTGTCTTCAGCTCCCTGAAGGCAGGGCAGCCGCCTTCATTTCTTGCAAATCTATCTGCTGCTGATTTTAGCAGAAGTTTCTTCCTCTGGTGAACCTAAATCTCACCTGACTTCGAAAATACTTTCTTTTCATCCAGAAAACTCTCTCCTTCTCTTGCAAACGACTACCTCATCGTGTTTCCAATATTTTAAAATCTTTATTGTTGAAAGTATTACCCAAAAGTCCCCTTTATCACCCCCCTGACCTCCGTTGACCCCATCTAGGCTACCCCCACCTCCTGCCGTAGGCCTTGGACATTTCCGGTTTTTAAATAGGCTAAAGAAATCCTACTCCCTTCACTTTGCTAAGGCCAATTTTCCAAGATTCTGATCACGGGTACATTTTTTCTGAATCCCTTCATGACTAAGCCTAGTCCATTCATCAGGGAGGAGGGTGTCTCTGGGCACCAGGCGCGCCTGGGTGCTTGTTGAGTATGCAGACTCCCAGGCCCCATCCTGGAGATTCTGGCCCCAAAAGGAGTCCCGGGCTCCTTTACATTCATTCTCTCTCACTCTGGCTCTGATTCTTATGACAAGTTCGGGGATAACTGGAACCTATGTGAAGGCTAATCCCAGAATTCATTGAAAGGAAGTTCCTCCTGCATGAGGCATTATCCTATCTAATAAAAGAGTAATATGCAGATTGACCATCACTCCAACACACAAGAGGGCTGACCACCTCATGTGGTCAAAGATCCTGCCCCCATGTGGACACAAGATGGCCATCACAAGATGGCCAGCAGGAGAGGGAAGTTGGGAGGGACCAGGCCTGCAAGGGAGGGCAGTTGGGGGCGATCAAGCCTGAAGGGGAGGGCAGTTAGGGCAGACGAGGGAAGTTGGGGGCAAACAGGCTGGCAGGGAAGCAGTTAGACATCAGTTAGGCTGGCAGGGTAGTGCTTAGCGGGTGATCACGCTGGCAGGCTGAAGTGGTTAAGGGCAATCAGGGAGGCAGGCAGGTGAGCAGTTTGGAGCCAGCAGTCCTGGATTGTGAGAAGGATGTCCGACTGCCCATTTAGGCCCAATTCTACCGGGATCAGGCCTAAACGGGCAGTCGGACATCCCTTGACCCCTCAAGGAGAAGGTGCAGGCTGGGCTGAGGGACATTCCCTGCCCCCCCCCCCCCAGTGCATGAATTTCGTGCACCAGGCCTCTAATTAAGGAATATATGAGAAAGTGTCTTTGCTTTTTCTTGAAGAGCTAGGTATTCTGTCTCCCACGAAAGCTTAATAAATATTGGGTTTCCCTTGGGAAACGTATATATATGTGCAACCATATTTATCAGAATTCTAAAAGCACTGTTCGCAATGGTCAAAATTTATAAATAATCAAATATCCAATAAAAGGAGATAATTGCAATAGGATCAAGCAACAGAATACCATACAGCAATGAAAATGAACAATTACGACCACATGCAACAAGGATGGATATGGAAAACAGTGTTGCTGAAAAAGAAAGACTCAATGAAACACCGTGTGACTGCATGTACATAAAGATGAAAACAAGAAAATGGATCCCTATTGTTTAGGGATGTATGCACAGATGGTCAAACTATAAAGGAAAGGGCAACGTCACCCTAATAGTCAGGAGAGGGTCGAGGGGAAGGGGTGACATCTGGTGAGGGACGGCCACCTGGGAACACTCCCAGGTCTGGTGTCTGATTTTATGACCTGCTTAGTGGCTCCCCAGATGTTCACTTGTTTTTTGTTGTTGTTGTTGTTATTTTAATATATATTTTATTGATTTTTTATAGAGAGGAAGGGAGAGGGATAGAAAGTTAGAAACATCGATGAGAGAGAAACATTAATCAGCTGCCTCTTGCACACCCTCTACTGGGGATGTGCCCACAACCAAGGTACATGCCCTTGACCGGAATGGAACCTGGGACCCTTTGGTCTACAGGCCGACGCTCTATCCACTGAGCCAAACTGGTTTTGGCCAGATGTTCTTGTTAGAGGCGACGTTCCTTTTGTGCACTTTTCTCTACATGTGATGTATTTATTCACACACACACACACACACACACACACACACACACAGTTTAGAAAGAAATATGTGGTTTGCTTTCTGGTCACATCAAAACCCAGTGCCTTTCCATAATTTGCTTTCTCCCTTGCTGTTTCGTAAAATGAAGATAGGACGGTGCCAAAACCTGGTTCTTGGCCTCAAAACCCCCTGGAGAATCTGAGAACGTGATGATGTTCCCTCAGAACAATGCACACACACACAGAAGCTGGCATGCAACTTCAGAGCGTTCTACCACCCAGACCTTCTGCCCCCACCCACCCGCTCAAACCCAAGTTAAGGACTCTTGGTCTAGACCAGCGGTCGGCAAATTCCTCAGTCCACAGAGCCAAATATAAACAGCTCAACGATTGAATTTTTTTTTTGAAGAGCCAAATTTTTAAACGTAAACTTCTTCTAATGCCACTTCTTCAACATAGACTCACCCGGGCTGTGGTATTTTGTGGAAGAGCCACACTCAAAGGGGCCAAAGAGCCACATGTGGCTCGCGAGCCGCAGTTTGCCGACCACGGGTCTAGAGGAAGAGACAAGCTACAGTGTGGTGCTTCTGAGCGGAAATCCAGCTCCACCGCCTCCCCGTGAGTCTCCAGCAGGGAATCCGCGGCTCTGGTCTCCGCATCCTCATCTATAACACGGCGGGCCCACTTTCCCTCAAGTTACCCCGAGAATTCAATGCCATGCACATAGAGTGTCTGGCACTCAAAAAATGGTGACGATGATGATTTAATTAGAAGATCTGCACTCTTCCTTCGTACTTAAGCTCTATACATCTTTGTTACTTACAGTTTATGACGGGTGGCTCATTACCCCTTCAGAGGCACATAACACCTTCAATTTTAATTTGCCACTTTTCTACTATGCCCCTTTTTAAAAAAAATCATAGTTTAGAGGGCTCTGGAGAAAACACTCCCAGCCACGGGGTTAACTATCGTGTTGACCACGGCTCCTCTCCCAGGTCTCAACAGACGGTATTTCAACAGAGCACGCGGGCCACGTCGGCAAGTCCCGGCGCCGTATGTTCCGCTCCGGAGACGTGTGTCATGTGTCAGCTGCGAAGGGCAGCGTGCGGGGACGGCAGCCCTCACCTTCCCCGGGGACGCCAGGCATCCCTGCTAACAGCTCACAAATGAGAGGCGCAGTGGCTGGCCCGTCCGCCTCCTGATCGCCAGATCGTTGCCAAATGGCACCCGCTGGCCGCAGTCTCCCTCGCCCCCTGCCTTCGGGAAGCACCGCCTGCCCCCTCGGAGGGGAGCAGACGCCACGCCGAGCATGTGATGAGCGCCGGGGCTCTGGCAGCTGGCAACGTCTGCCTTTGGCCAGACATGGCATCACCTTCTTTTATTTCGGTTCAACCACTGGGAACTGAGAGCCCAGTGGAAACTCAGACATCTGGTGAGTGGGCAGCTGTGAGTTTGGGAATAAATCAACCCGAGGAACACAATCCAGGAGAGAGAGCAATCCCGGCGACGAGTCTCTTTGACTTTCTGAGGGAGAGATGCTAACCCCCCCCAAGCATCCCAAAGCAGCACAGGCCTGGGGGTGTGGGTCGCCCCAGAAGCCGTCGGGGAGGGGTCTATCTGGGCGATGAGCTTGGGGAAGGCTGTGCGGCTCCCTCTGGTTTATGGAGAGCAGAACGTTGCGCCAACATAAGCAGGAAGGCTGAGACGCAAGTAAAAGCAGACCGTTCAGAGCCAGACCGTCCAGGGGAAAATCAGAAGCACACACCTCCTACTTGAGACGGAAGACAAGAAGCAGGCAGCCTGCAGGCCCCGCTGACTACTGCCCTGTGAGCCGTAAGCCAGGACGGGTCCGACATGTATCTGCGAGGCACAGAGCAGAACAGAAAATGCTAGGCTTGTCGCTTTCCACTGTTTACTCGTCCGTTCAACCAATATTTACCAAATGCTTTTTATACGGCTGGCACCTCCTCTGCTGAGTCTTCTGTCTCGCTGTGGAGCTAAAATACAGCAACCTGAGAGACAGGCCAAGAACACAAACCAGGAGCCCGAGCAGTGGCCCACGAAGCCAAACGGTGAATCGGCAGGATGGGAGAGAGAGACAACTACCTGCCGGCCGGGCAGGATGGGAAGGTTTTCTGATTTGCATCATGAGCGAGGCCTTGCCATGAGAATGCTTTAGGAGAGAAGACAAGATACAACAACGGAAAAAATGCAAGATGCGTTTAGCAGATAGTGAGCTGGTCCAAGTCTAGCCTTACAAGAGCCTCCTTCGTGTGCATGGGAAACGCAAAAAGGTACCAGTATTTCATGACCAACATTTGGCCGTTCCCCCGGGGTCTAACAAGACCGGCAGTTTCAGAAAGAGCTCGCCGTATACCGTCCACTGTTTTAAACCAATACATGGTGAGTTCATCTAAAGCGAGTCTCTCCCTTCCATACAATCGTTTATATCCTCACCCAAGGGTATGTTGTTATTGATTTTGAGGGGGAGAGAGGAGGAGAGAGAGAGAGAGGGAGGGAGGGAGAGAGGAGGAGAAAGAGAGAGGGAGGGAGGGGGAGAGAGAGAGAGAGAGAAATACTGATCAGTTTCCTCCCATAAGGGCCCCGACGAGAGATCGAACCCGAAGCCCAGGTGTGTGCGCTGACCTGGAATCAAACCCTCAGCCCTCTGGTGCACAGGACTCTGCTCCAACCAGCTGAGGCACACTTTTTAGTTCCGAGTGCTGACACAGGCAGGTCTCTACTCCCTGAAACCCATCACCCTCCCTTTAACGGCTGCATCAGTCATCCCGAAGCCCTTTCACATGACGCCGAGTGCTGTGCCACGGACGTATTCCGGAATTATAAACACCTCCTTTCCGAAGCAGCTGGTCCTCTGCCCTCCCCGCTTCACGCTGCCTAGTCACTGCTCCCTCCCTGCGCCCCAGCCCTCCCGGCCCCCAGGACCAGTCAGTTCCCCTCCTGAGGCCCTCCCATGCCGCCCCTCCACGGCACATGACACAAATGTAACGCAAATAGCTGCTCTAAAGTATCTTTAAAGGCCTGCCGACCTCCCACTGGCCTCGGAGTCCCGGGGCATGGCCAATGGCCAGCATCTGTCTCCTTCCACACTGAGCTCCTGGCCCCTGGCCCGCTGCCCGCCAGATGGTAAGGGCTCCATTCAGAGCTGTTCATTCAATGGCTTCGGGTTTTCTTCCTTCTCCCTTGGGAGTCACTCCTGATTAACCCCTTCTCTGCTGATGCCCTTGTCTCCATCCACACACGGACTTAAAGTCTCCATAATCCCATCAAATTCATTTCTCTGATGATGCTGGTCAATATTAAAGCATTTCTGCCGAAACTGGTTTGGCTCAGTGTTTCCAATCTCAGTAGAGGCAGTAGAGTGAGGCGTCCCTTTGAAATGCAGGAACTGCACCCACAGCAAATCATGTATGAAATTTGTAGTTATACACAGGCATGTCAAGCACGGTCATTTACAAGCATGCTCACAGCAAGACCTCTTTGAACAGTAAGCTATTCAAGAGTAAGTTCGTATAAGTATTCAAACAGTCATTGTTTTCAGGGAGGGACATGGTAACAATGAGTATCTCAAGGTCTAAGCGAGGCTCTCCTTGCACACAGACAGGATTCTCGGAGGCATGTCTGGCCACAGTCCAGGCACACACACCAAAAGTATGTCTGGCATGCATTTCAGCATAAGCAGCCACAGCTCCCGAGCTCTGCTCTTTACCCAAGTGGCACCATATAGATTTCACATGAAATACTCAGACGAAATTATTTCGTCCACAAAGTCCCAAGTCTCATGCTTAGCTAAGCGCATTTGAAGAGCCTCCATGGTTGGAGGGAAGGAAGGATGGGGGTGGTGTCTGTCCTGATCATGCCCAGGTGCCATGCCTTTCCAGATGTCCAGTGATTACCAGGGGACAAAAGGGTCGCTAGGGAACCTTACAAGCAATGAAAACCGTTCTTGAAGTTAGAAATTCTAGGTGAGATTTGCTTGCTCTGGATTTTCTGCCGTCCACCACTCTGCACCAAAATCCAAACTCAAACCCACATTCACACATACACACACAAACACACACTCCCTTCGGGGACCAGTTAGTTCTACAGGTGAAAGCTGGGGTAGGGTTCAACCCCATTGAAGGAGAGCATCTCAACGGCCTATGACTGTTTTTTTTTGTTGTTGTTGTTGTTGTTGGTTTTTGGACTAAGGACACATTCAACACTGTGGTGCTGCCTCTCTCGTTCCCCTGGCATTGACGCAGCTTCCATTCCTACAGACAATGCCTTTACTGAATCCTCTCTGCCAGGCTCCTGGGACACAATGCTAGGGAGAGATGCTTAAGAGACCCAGGGAGGAAGTTCTGACACTGACCATTGTTTATCTGGGGCACTTGGATAGTCTCTGAACTGGCTTTTCTACTTCCAGTTTCCTCCCTTCCCTCTCCCATGCCAACTGCCTTGCTGGGGAAATATTCTTGCCTACTGTCTTGGCTCACTCTCTTATACAATCACCATGGCCGTCTGTGGCCAGCAAGAGGCCCCTACGCTTTAGCAACCCTCCACCCCTCACACATAATCAATCAAGTTTCAAACCTTAAACTCCACTCTGCCTGCCGGAAGCCAATCAGTGCTTTAATAATAAAGAGCTATGGACAGGGAGTTTGGAAAGCTGGTCAACCTTGATTGCTCTGAGGGGTCGGAGCAGGTTACTGGGATGTTGGTGGTTGAAGCAGCCCCACCTGTTAGTCCTAAGAAGATCTACTGATTGGCTTTTACTGCTGTCTCTGGCCTGGGGGAGACAGCTGTATCTTATGGTTTTAATCTTAATAAAAGGAGTGGTGAAGCCAGAGCGACTGGGAGTTCTGCCACTAGAGTTGAACTACCTAGCCTGGCCCCCATTTCCCAAATTAATATTTTCCTGATTCACTTTATTCATTTGCGTTTGGCCTTCTCCAGAAACCCGAACCCTGAACCGGGGACCCTGAATCGCGCAGGACGTGAAAAGGAGTTCCCACATCTGCCCAGCTCTCCCTCCGGCCCATGCCACTCCACCCTGCTGGAGCTTGGAGCTCTAGGCAAGCTTTTGGCTCCAGAATCCAAATTATTCTTCCCTCTTCTACTTTACAGCTACTCAAGTAATCGTCCCATCTCTCCGCCAGCAAGGTTGCAAGTTGCTCCCTGCCTTCCATTAAAAAAAAAGTGCTACACTGACATTCTAAGTATATGGTTTTCCCACTTGCAGTCTGCGGGCAGAGAGGAGCTATCGTGGAGGGCCAAGAGCCTGGGTTCCTGGGTTACTGGGTCCACATCCTGATCTACCAAATCCCAGTGACCCGGAGAAGTCTTTTACTCTGTTTCCCTGAAAGTAAGACATCCCCCTAAAATAAGCCCTACTTGCCCCCCCCCCCACCCCCTGAAAATAAGACCTAGCACATCTTTGGGAGCAAAAATTGATATAAGACACTGTCTTATTTTTGGGGAAACAGGGTAGCTCCACATGTCCCGTGTTCTCATCCACCAAAGAGAAGAGAACAGCACTTTAAAATATCGGAATTTCCGGATCTGCTGTGTCCTTGCTTTTGGCTGTTCTGTTGCTCTTTGGAAACAAGCAGTGACGGGGTAAGCCTTCCTTGGCTTTCTTTGCGGCCCGATCCGATCGTGCTTGATGGCAGAAACTTTCGTCTTCCCCATAATGAATGCCCTTCCACAGATATCCAGATGCCTTTTATGAATCGATACAGTAAAATAATCTTGCTCCAGATCGGAGAGAAGACTCCAGTGCTCCAACTCATCAAGACCCTTTCGCGTGTCTGTCTGCGCTGCAACTGGCTTGGGGAGACTCGAAAAACATAAAGTCGCTTAAACAATCAAAACACCGACATGTATAAAAGCACGCTGCCTCGTGGTATCAGAGGTTAATTTGAAATAGTCTGGACATTGTAATATATTTGAGATAAGAGACGCCACTGATGTATTTCTACCCAAACTCTCGTAGTTCTCCAGAAAGGGCATATCTGTTATTGCCTTTCTACACGCCCGTAATAGCAAATCCAAAATAAACTCCAACGTCGACCCGCAGGGGACGAATCTGCTTCTGAGGACTGATTCTGCCCGGCGCTTGAAGGCAGAGGCCGGCGTTCACTAAGACAACGACTACAAGGCGAGGGGCCGTGGCGTTCACCGTGGTCTTTCTGAGGCCTCCCACCAGCGCGCACACAGATGACCTTGACACTGTCTCTCCCTTGGCCCCAGATCACACGGGCCACAAAGAAAGCCAGGAAGGCTTACCCCGTCACTGCTTGCTTCCAAAGAGCAACAGAACAGCCAAAAGCAAGGACACAGCAGATCCGGAGAACTTCAGAAACCTCATCGAGGCTCTCCTGTGGGAAGCCTCCTTCGTTCCCCTCTGGAGGCTACCAGAGACTCCCCCAACATGTCTGGCCTGAGAAGTTTACAGCTCAGCTAGATGCCCAGTCTACTTCCTCTTCGTCTTCGGAAATAAATAGGCCAATGGATAAAAGCACAGTTCCACAAAGATCACCCAAAGGAGGGAAATTCTAGCTACGCCATGCTGGAACTTGGGCTACTGATTTTGACCTTAATAAATGCCAGGAATCTGCAGTTTGAACACACACGCTGACAATGGATGTGTTTAGTGATAAAACAATGAGATTGGAAAGCGTGGATGCTTGCGAAACTCTGAAACTCCGTTTTCGAGGGCACGCTGCACAGAACGTCGACGGCTTGGGGACCATTTCTACCGGAAGTCACTCGGTGTCCACGTTGTGGTGCCCCACAGACGGCGAGTTCTGGGGCAGCGCTCTGGCTGTTGCCCCCGCATCCCGACACCCAGCACAAGGACTGACGTGTGTCCGGTGAGGAACACACGTTTGTTGAGCGGATGAATGTCTGCCTGAGGAGGAGACGCCGGCAGAGCCCGGGGCGTCTGTAAACATCATGTCGCCACGAAAGCCACTGAGGGAGTAGCCGGCTGCCAGGACCCCCCCACCCAGGACAGTCTCCTCTTCTCCAATGCAACTGTTTGAATGTCTTCAGCATGTCATTTACATGTTGACAGCCCCCCTGCACTGCTGGGCATCCGCTGGCTGCCTTGTGTCTATTCTTGTTATTTTTAAATAAATTTTTTATTCATTTTTTTTTTATAGAGAGAAAGGGAGAGGGAGAGAAAGTCAGAAACATGGATGAGAGGGAAACATCCATGAGCTGCCTCTGGCACGCTCCCCACTGGGGATGTGCCCATAATCAAGGTACCGGGATCGAACCTGGGACCTCTCAGCCTACATGCTGACACACTATCCACTGAGCCAAACCGGTTTCGGCCCCTTCTGTCTATTCTAGCGAGTCCAAACTCTTTGCAGCGGCAGGTCCCCACGCCCGCTCCCGCTTACTGAAACGCAGCACAGCAGATGGCTCTCAAGCATGGACCTAACGCCAGGCCGCCTGCGTGCACAGCCAGCTCCGTCACCGTGACCTTGGGCAAGCTCCTGGACTCCTGTGTGCCTCAAAGTAAGACGGGAGACATCAAAAGTAACTCCTGTCGTGGAGCTGCGGGGAGGATGAAATGAACCAAATGTTTGCAGAACATTCAGATGGGTGTCTGGCCTGCGGTGAGAACTCAGTAAGTGTGCGCTCACACGGTTCTTACTCACGCTCCTAAGGGAAAGCCCATGTGTTACTGTGAACGGTGGTTCTTCCCTCCAGGACTGGCCGAGGTCCACATTCACAACCGACGCCCCTGGCCAAGGCCAGGCTTCCCGGCTGGCTGCGGCATAGATGAGACCGTGTTTGCAAATCCAGAGGTTCCGGCTGCAGCTCTCCCCCGAGGGAAGCTAGCGTTCCTGGAGTGATGTGGGCCTCGGGAAAATGCATCAGCGCCTCAAGTATCTTGAACAAGTTTATCACTGTGCTGTTAAAACGAACGGCAGGGCCGAAACCGGTGTGGCTCAGGGGATAGAGCGTCGGCCTGCGGACTGAAGGGTCCCAGGTCTGATTCGGGTCAAGGGCATGCACCTTGGCTGCGGGCACATCCCCAGTAGGGGGTGTGCAGGAGGCAGCTGATCCATGTTTCTCTCTCATCGATGTTTCTAACTTTCTATCCCTCTCTTTTTCCTCTCTGAAAAAATAAATAAAATGTATTAAAAAATAAAATAATAAAAGCCTTTTTAAAAAAATGAACAGCAGACTAAGATGAAAGGAACACGCATATCTGCCCATGGAACTATGGAAAGATGATACCCACAGGCCAGAAACTCCAGGGTTCCTTGCAGTGTTAGGTCGGTGGGCCAATGGGACCACTGGTGGAGACATGCTGTCCCCTGGCCCGCCGGGAAAACGCCTGGAAGAGCGCCCAACACAACTCCAGTCATGGTGCCCACGCCAGAGGGACACAGGGTGACGGCGAGGGTGAGTCACATGGCAACAGGGCTCAGAGAAACCACAGGAGCCGACGGAGGCAAGCATGGTGGCCAGCGCCTAAGGAAGGAGACTGTGCCAGCCCAGAAGGGCCTCGGCCTGGTGAATGCCAGGCTGCCACCGAGGCTGCCCTCCGGCACAGACAGGACTTCCTGCGGCAATCACTTTGGATTCTTCCGCTCCTCAACTGGTGCAGTACAGAATGTCAGCTCCACATTTCCCCTCTGCTCTTCTTCTTCTTCTTTTTTTAAAAAATATATTTTATTGATTTTTCACAGAGAGGAAGGGAGAGGGATAGAAAGTCAGAAACATCGATGAGAGAGAAGCATTGATCAGCTGCCTCCTGCACACCCCCTACCGGGGATGTGCCCACAACCAAGGCACATGCCCTAGACCGGAATGGAACCTGGGACCTTTCAGTCCGCAGTCCACTGAGCCACACCGGTTTCGCCTCTACCAAACTATTTATCAAATGGTGCTTACTATGTCTTGTTCTTGTTTTCTTTCTCCCTTTGAGCCTGAAAAAGACTTAGGCAGTTGAGGGCTGGACAGCGGGAAAGCCAACATGAGGAATACCGTTGCCAACGGCCTCCACGTGTCCCGGTCAGAAAAGGCAACACCTCCCTAGGCCAACAGCACCAGGCTACTTCCTCTTGCGTCTTCGGAAATAAATAGGCCAATGGATAAACATGCAAATGATAAACAAATGTCTCAGAGAAGAGTGCGTGTAGGGTATGCAACTACAAAACACTTTACTACTCACTTAAAGTATAAAATCACCCCCTGAGATAGTGCTTTGTTAAATAAGGAGAACATTTTTGTGGTTGTAGGTGAAGATAAACAGTGTAGTTTAAATATACGTATGGGAGTATATTATCTCAGTTTACAACATCACACATTTTTGTTGATCTTAAGGTCTTAAAAAAACAAAATATAACCACATAAAAGTAGAAAATGAGGGACAAGCAGAGCATCCACACTCATGTGTTACTCTGTCAAACACAAGGTTAAGCTGAAACCGGTGTGGCTCAGTGGATAGAGTGTCAGCCTGGGGACTGAAGGGTCCCAGGTTCGATTCCGCGTCAAGGGCATGTACCTTGGTTGCGGGCGCATCCCCAGTTTCTCTCTCATTGATGTTTCTAACTCTCTACCCCTCTCCCTTCCTCTCTGTAAAAAATCAATAAGATATATTAAAAAAAACCCAAACAAACAAGGTTAAATATTTAGCTTTGTTTCCTTCTAGGCAAGTGCCCTAAGTCTCTCTTTTCTAGCACAACTGCTTTTTGCCCTTGCTTTCTTTCACACTAATATATTAAAAGTCATCTTATGGGGCAAAATACATGGTTATTTTATAGCATCCTCATAATTCCATAAATTATTTTTCAACATTTACTCAACTTGACATCCCTGTGCTGTTTGGCATTTAGTTTGTTTTCGGGAAAGGACACAGCCCAGAGCTTACCTGTGCACGCTGTAAGGAGCAGCTTAGATAACATTGCTTTCCTCGAGGGCACAAGCCAACCATGAGGGCACAGACCTCATCCCCAAGGGAAACGTTTACAATGGTCTAACAATGTGCAGAAACTGGCAATTTTTAAATTATGGAAATATTGAAATACTAGAGGCCCGATGCATGACATTCATGCACCGGGGGGGGGGGGGGGGGGGGGGGGGGGAGGGAGGCAGGGCGGTGTCCCTCAGCCCAGCTTGCACCCTCTCTAATCTGAGATCCCCAAGGGATGTCCAACTGCTCGTTTAGGCCTGATCCCGGTAGGATCGGGCCTAAACAGGCAGTTGGACATCCTTTTCACAATTCAGAACTGCTGGCTCCAAACTGCTCACCTGCCTGCCTCCCTGATTGCTCCTAACCGCTTCTGCCTTCCAGCTTGATCACCATATTTCACAAACCTACAGCCACTCCCCTAACCACTTCCCTGCCAGCCTGATCGATGCCTAACTGCTCCCCTGCCAGTCTGATTGCCCCTAACTACCCTCTCTTGCAGGCCTGGTTCCCCCCAATGCTCTCCCCCTGCAGGCCTGGGTCCCCCCCAACTGCCCTTCCCTGCGGGTCTGGTCGCCCCCAACTTCTCTTCTCTGCCGGCCTGGTCTACCCTAACTGCCCTCCCCTGCAGACTTGACCACCCCCAACTGCCCTCCCTTGCAGGCCTGGTCCCTCCCAACTGCCCTCCTTTGCTGGCCATCTTGTGAGAGCCATCTTGTATCCACATGGGGGCAGGATCTCTGACCACATAGGGGCAGCCACCTTGTGTGTTGGAGTGATGCTCAATTTGCATATTACTCTTTTATTAGATACGATATCCAAGAGCGGGGGGATTAAGTCATCTCCCTGTTCAGGGACTGCTCATGGGGCCCCATCTCATTTCAGTCATATCCCCATTGTAAGCAGTTCCCACCAGCCATCTGAGCAAATCCCAGTCCACATAGCAGAGCTTCAATAAAGACTTCAGTCTGTGTCTCTGAATGTAAGGCCTTTTTTTTTTAATGAGCACAAGGCCACACCACATCTAAAAAAATAATAAGACGACCCAGCAAATATCCAGCCAGGATCCCAATGTTCCCAGTCGTCCCTTACATAAATTTTCCCTGGTTGGCGGGAGTCAGGATAAAAATACTGTGAGGTGCTCACATTGAAAAAGACAGCTCCATCTCTCCAGTTTTTTCCTCTGTAGGTTCCCGCCTTCCCACCCCCCTTTTTAATTTACCTGTTGACTGAAATGAGTGCAATTTTCCTACAGAAAGTACTGACTGTACCTCCTAAACCATTCAGCGTGTTCCTCTACCTCCCTATTTTCTGCAATTTCTAACAGAACCTAAAGGCTTGATCAGATTCAGGTTAGGGGGGGGGGGGGATACATCCTTCACTGGACGTGCCGTGAGCGGGGTACTCCCACCAGAAGGCAGAGATGTAGGGTTTCCTCTCTTTTTTTAACTTTTAAAGCATTTGGGTTTGCCATTTTTAATGTTTTATTACAAAACAATTCCCAAATGGTTTATTATTTAAACAATGAAGCAAAAAGAGAGAAAAGAACATAATGGACCCACAGCCACCCATCACGCAGCCTTGATGAATGTCAACTCCCCCGCTTCCCTCTCCCTCATTTCGCTGTGTCGATGCCCTAACTCACTCGCTCGCTCGCTCACCCTCCCTTCCCAACCGGGCAACTGTGAACCACATTCCAGACACCATATAACCTCATCTCTCAAGACTTCAGCGTATCTCTCTCTACAGGACAGGAATTTAAAAATAATGGTAACACCTCAACCTTTTAAAATAATGCCTTCACACCTTCAGCTAGCTGACCAGCGCCCCCATTTCGCTGACTGCACGAGAAGACAGTTCTGGCGTGTGGTTTCAATTTGCAGCGTTTGGTCATTGGTAAGAACATTCCGCCGGGTTCAGGTTCTGATGGTGAATTATCTCACGGGGCCTGCGTTTGTTTCGTTTTCCACGGAGCTGGTGGGCTGGCAATAATCGTATCTCCTCGGTCTGGTACTTGTCCACGAATGGGAGGTGGGATGGGTGGGGCAGTATGCCTTCCGTATTTTTTTTTTTATATATTTTACTGATTTTTTACAGAGAGGAAGGGAGAGGGAGAGACAGAAACATCGATGAGAGAGACACATCGACCAGCTGCCTCCTGCACACCTCCTGCTGGGGATGTGCCCGCAACCAAAACACATGCCTCTGACCGGAATCGAACCCAGAACCCTTCAGTCCACAGGCCGACGCTCTATCCACTGAGCCACTCCAGCTAGGGCTGCCTTTGGTCTTGGAACTACCCTGTGAACTTCAGCTTTCTCATGTCAGTGCACCTCCTGACTCCTTCCATTGGTTCCCAGCTCAGAATGCCTTCCTTCCTTCAAACATAATGAATATTCAACTGGATTTTTCAACAGGTTTTTCTCAGGAATCCACGTTGTTCGTCCCACTCCGGTCTTATATACTCAGAAAGCTATTTGGGTTGTATAAAGCCACAGAATTGATTCCTGTGACCTCTAGGTCACAGATACTGAAAGAAGGGAGTATATTCTATAACAGTGGTGTATTTCTTAAGTGATTTAAATCCTTTTGCAGACTGCCCCATTATTACATCCCTTCTTGCTCCCAAAGAAAAAAAAATTCCAATCCCTTCTAGAGAAAGGGGGGGCCTTGTTACCAAGGTTGGAAGCACTCTAACTAATTAGGGTGTTAATTGCTTCTATGCAAGAAGGAAAAGTGGGAATTAATTTAAATCACAATGAGGCGGGTGGTGGAGGGTTTAACGGGTTCCTCATTAACAGTTACCAACACATTTCAAACAGGCGTGGGTCCTTTTAACAGGAGGGCATTGGTGCTGCTGGAGCCCCGTTTCCTTGGAGATGCCCTCTCCCTTCTCCCAGGGCCTGTGGCTTGGAAAGGCAGCTTCAGCTGAATGCTCGGCCAGTTTTCTCAGCCTCGGCTGATGGGCACGAGCAGGAGGAGCAGAAGAAAACTACAGCTTGACTATTTCCTCAACCACAGTCCTAGGTTTTTTTAAGTGGCATTCCCACGTGGCGAAGCAGGATTATAACGCACAGTTCCGAGGAAAACTAACCGACTGGTCTGTTTTCTATATTCTGACAAGACCGAGGCTAAAAGGTGCAGACCAAGGGCAGCAAGAAGTGTGGAAACTTTGAAGCATGCGTAAATCCCAGTCCCCAGTCCATATCACACTTAATGTTTGATTCATCAACAGAGATTTAAGGGTAATGAATTCATTATGGTTGAATGGGCTCAACTCACTCCTGCATTAAAGGGTCCGCTGAAAGGATCAGGTGAGGTTATGCATATATAAGCACAGCATACTATCTAATAAAAGAGTAGTACGCAAATTGACCGTACCTTTGCCACACCCACCAGCCACGCCCACCAGGCAATCAGGAGCGGGGGGCGGGGCCAAGGCAGCCAGCACCTGATGGCCAGGAAGAAGGCCTGGGCCAGGGGTGGGAGGTGGGGGATGGAGCCAGCCATCAGCCCCATTGCAGGGCAATGGCTGGGTGCCCAAGGCCTAAAGCCTTGCCAGAGGCTTTAGGCCTTGGGCAGGCAGGGGGTGAGTGGTTAGTAGGACATCCCCTGACGACTCCCAGTATGTGTGAGGGGGCAGGTTAGGCTGAGGGATCACCTAGTTACTAATAATACAATTTGAAAGTTAGCTTTTACTAAATCAGCTTCTGAAATCCCAACGTCTCCTATAAAGTGAACCCAGGCTACCACTTTGTGTTACCACCACAGGATGGTTAGGTTTATGTGTCAATTCATTGTCTGGTCAAACACCAATCCAGATGTTGCTGTGCAGGTATTCTTCAGACGGGATCGACATTTAAGTGGGTGGACTGAGAAAAGCAGGTCACCTTCCATCAGGTGGGCGGGCTATGTCCATCAGATGAAGACATAAAAGAAAAGACTCAGATTCCCCATAGAAAGGAATTCTGCCCCCAGACTACACCTTCAGACTTGGAACTGCAATTTCAACTCTTCCCTGGTCTCCAGCCTGCAGGCCTGCCCCATGGATTTCAGACTTGTCAGCCCCCAAATTCCTTAGACCAGTGGTTCGCAACCTTTCTAATACCGCAACCCTTTGATATGGTTGCTCACATTGTGGAGACCCCCAACCACAAAATTATTTTCGTTGCTATTTCATAACTGTAATTTTGCTACTGTTAATGAAGCGTAATGTAAATATCTGTGTGTTCCGATGGTCTTAGGCAACCCTGCTAGTGGTTCTTTCTAATGTCGCGACCCAAAGGTTGAGAACTGCTTCTATAGAGCTTAATTTCATCAGAAAACAAAAATATTTACATTACGATTCATAACAGTAACAAAATTACAGTTATGAAGTAGCAACGAAAATAATTTAATGGTTGGGGGCCACCACGACATGAGGAACTGTATGAAAGGCTGGCAGCATTAAAAAGGTTGAGAACCACAGCCTTAGACTATTCAGATAGGTAGTAGGTAGGTAGAAACAGATCTAGAGAGAGATAGACATACACATCCTACTGGTTCTTTGGGGTGCCCTAGCATATACATCACCATCTCTCTACAGCTCATCTATAAATGTGAGATTAACTTTGTCTTATTCTGGTTGTTTCCACATTACACAAACATGGCCTTACAAACCTTCACTAAAATCAGGAGGCATGTGAGTTTGCAAGGGCTGTCATAACAAGATACCATAGACGGGGTGGCCGAAACAACAGCAGTTTCTTTCCTCACGGTTCTGGAAGCTGGAAGCCAGAGACCACAGGGCCAGTAGGTTTGGTTTCTTCTGAGACCTCTCTCCTTGGCGTACAGATGGCCGCCTTATTGCCATGTCCTTACATGGGGTCTCTCGTGTGCATGTGCACTCCTAGTGTCTCCAAACACAGCCACAGGCTGAGGGACTGGGGGTTAGGACTTCAATATATGAATGAAGGGGAGGGTGGTCCACAATTCAGGCCACAACAGAAGGTCTAGTTGGAAAAATGTGATTCACTACACATCCTACAGGGCAGACAAGACACTCACTTTGGGCGGGAAGCACTTAAGAAAGAGCTCTCCTCTAGAGCAGTCGGAAGTGTCCGATCAAGAAAAACATGCAGCTGAAATCAGTTTGGCTCAGTGGATAGAGCGTCGGCCTGCAGACTGAAAGGTCCCAGGTTCGATTCCAGTCAAGGGCACATACCTTAGTGTCAGGCATATCCCCAGTAGGGGGTGTGCAAGAGGCAGCTGGTCGATGTTTCTCTCTCATCGATGTTTCTATCTCTCTCCCTTCATCTCTGTAAAAACATCAATAAAATATATTTTTTAAAAAAGAAAAACATGCACATATACTTCAGACACCAATTGGCAGAGAAAAACAAGAGATGATTTTGAACAAGAGCCCCAAATCCAAGACAAAAAAAAAAAAGGCAGACAACTGAATGTTCAGGCATCAACTTGACTCATGCACCGTGTTTTCCGTCCAGCTCAGATGTAGACAGCAGTAAGTTACCTATTTGAGCTCGAAGAATCATTCTCCCCCGACCCTACTCACATAGGCCGGATGGTCATCACAAGATCAGTTACCTCGTAAGCCTGGGCCTGGGCATGATGTGAAACCCTTGGGAAAACGTATTAAAGGCATTGTTTTGACCACAAGCTGCTCATCGCCTGGTCTGACAGGCAATATCTACAGGTGTCGATAGAAGGCTGAAGGCCTCCGGAAGACAGAAGAAGAAACACGGACAGGAGGAAGGTAAAGAGGACGGAAAAGAGGCGAGAGGAGATGGATGAGAGGAAGGATGAAAGGATGAGGAGGAGAGAGGGAGGGAGAATGGGCGGGAGGGGAGGACAGAGGGAGAAGGGAGGGAAATAGGAAAGGAAAAGCTCTCAGGAAGGGATGTTTCTGCCCCTCCTCTCTCAGTGGCCTTGCACCACGTCAGAGTCCCAGCCCTGCCTAATAGAAAATGCCAGAACTTCTCACCTGTTCTCCCTGGTGTGCCCCAAACAGCCAGTGAGACCTCATGGAGGGACTGTTATTTTTACTTGGCAGATCAAAACAATAAAAAAAAATCCGAGACCTAGTCATTAAAGTGACAGAGTCCGGGAGCAATTGAACATTTTATAGAGTAACTCTACTCCATAGAAATGACAAACTACAATTACTTTTCACTTCACCACCCCTCCCTCAAACTTTCTGGTTTGTACATAATCAAATTACATGTTCTACACGTCTATTTTTTTACATTCTGTGCTCATGATTTGCCTACAAACTTTCCCTTTAGCCTAAGAGTTTAGTTTGTTCAACTTTAAGGATACCTCACTTTCGAGAAAAGTGACAGAAAACTTTTCTAGAACAATCTAAGTGAGTTAAAAATAAATCCCGAGGGGAGGGGTGTCACTGATGAGCTTTCGTTAACGGGGGGAGGTGGGGCACAGGCAGTATGGCTCCTGCCACAGAGGAAAATAAGGTTATGGCAGCAGGAGAAGGTACGAAGCGTTCCCTGGCTCCTGTGTGTGCCTGGCACCGGGGAGCTCGGTTACCACCAGGCTGGTAACAACCGGCCATCTCAGTGGCTTCTGGACGCAAACCCAGGCTCAGGTTCAAAGCTGGAAGGTGATCCACGTCCTGGGACACCGTTCAAAGTCCTGTCCTCCAGGCCTTCATGTTAAGGTCTCAGCTTTTGGTGAGGGCTGGCAAGCTCTGGCATGCTACTTCAGTAACCCCAGGACCAGAACATTCTGGGAGCTCCTCTGCCTATGAGCCTATAAACTGCTCATCGACTCGGGCAGATTATATTTTCCAAAAATGGCGCAGCCAGACTCTGGTCCCCAGGCTCTTCCAGAACCTGGCCCCGCCGGGAGAGGTCGGGGCAGGCCTTCGTGTCAGTCTCCTCTGCGGGAAGGTGGCCCAAGGGACACCACGGAACTGCCACAGCGAGGTCACTGGGGGGTCCCGCTCGCACGGGCTGTCAGGATGCTGGGACCCCAGCTACCACGCAGGACAAAGTCCAGGCCGCAGGAGGGGACAGAAGCCTTTGGCCAAAAGCCTCTGCTAAGGTCTTAGGGGAGCGCAAGCTTCGAGCGCCAGAGGTGAATGAGCCGCCTGGGGATGAATGAGGTGCCAGGTGATTCCAGTCCTCCCCCAACCCCAGCCTTGGCGTCTCCCCAGCTGAGGTCCCCACGTCATGGATCAGAGACAGGCTGTCCCCATGGGGCCCAGAGCAGAGAACTTGTGAGCATAACAGATGCGTTTATGCCGCTAGATTTAGTGGCGAGAACATACACTGCAGTTCAAGTTAACA
Source organism: Antrozous pallidus (assembly GCA_027563665.1). Classification (NCBI taxonomy): domain Eukaryota; kingdom Metazoa; phylum Chordata; class Mammalia; order Chiroptera; family Vespertilionidae; genus Antrozous; species Antrozous pallidus. Next base: position 4,706,259 of record CM050512.1, on the reverse strand, counting down.
TCACGGGCAGAAGGAATGAACTGAGCGTGGTCCCCAGCTTTCAGTGGCTCAGTTTACCACCTTACGATGGCATTCACGGGGTCAACATCCAGGAGCGACTGTACTTCGGATTTGGAGTTTGATCTTTTCCCGGGCTAGTGATCTGTGGTATGAAGCTCCCATGATGCTGGGCGGCGACAGCCAGCTGCCCGTTGGCCCTGCGACCACAGGGGACATAGCCAAGAGCCTACAGGAAGTTCACGGAGCGAGGTGACATTGCCAACTGTGGGTAGCGTAAGTGTTCGGAGCATATTTAAGCTAAGCTAAGCCAAGTAGCTTAGGCCAGTGGTCGGCAAACTCATGAGTCAACAGAGCCAAATAGCAACAGGACAACGACTGACATTTCTTTGGAGAGCCGAAAACCGACTTCTGCACATGAGCCACGAAGTTTCAATCGCACTGTCCGTGTGCGCCCGCACGTGGTCTTTTGTGGAAGAGCCGCACTCAAGAGGCCAAAGAGCCGCATGTGGCTCATGAGCCGTGGTTTGCCAACCATGGGCTTAGGTATATTAAATGCATTTTCAGCTCATGATGGGTTCATCAAGATGTAGCCCATGGTAATAATTTATCCATTACCATGAAACTTGATCCCCGTATCTGCCTGACTCCACAATCACCATTTTTTAACTCTCCCATTAGAGTCCAACCTGGGGGCTTTGGCCCTGGATTGGGCAGTTGGGAGGTGGGGAGGTCTGAAATGTGGGGAATGAGAAAATTCGATTAATCCACGAACACCAGTCATTGTAACACAGACACACACACAGTTTTCAAATGTACTAAACTTCATAATAATTACAACTCAAATACATTCCACGCATTATTGATCTTGGTTTTAATTATAATCTTGGCACTGATGATGAGTCTTCTCAATCAACAGATGACAACAGAACAGCTACTAAAAGTTAAAGGTCCGTGAACTTTCCATACGAGAACAGGATGCTCCTACCTAAAAACATTGGGAACCGCCAACTGCGGGCCTCCTTGTTATGTAATGAACAACCCTGCCTGGTAAGCTGGACAACTGTGTTAGCACAGGACACACGAGAGTTTCGAATGACCCACTGCGTTTAGTTAATAACAGTACTCGTCAAGGGAACATTCTTAAATAGTGGGTTTTAAAAAAATATATATTTTATTGATTTTTTACAGAGAGGAAGGGAGGATAGTCAGAAACATTGAGAGAGAAACATCGATCAGCCACCTCCTGCACACCTCCTACTGGGGATGTGCCCACAACCAAGGTACATGACCTTGACCAGAATCGAACCCAGGACCCTTCAGTCCGCAGGGACAGGCAGCTGCAATTCATTCATTTGCTAACTGTGCTTCCCACTGAGCCCTGGGCCGCTTCTGTGTTTCCCTAGTGCTGATCTACACGTGAGGATTGGAAGTTTGTGGTTGTTTTGACACAGTGGCAGCAACAGGGACAGCAGGCAGGGAAGACTGAGCCTTCCTGTCCTCTCCTGCCCTGCCTCCTCCTTCAATATCCGTCCCAGCAAGCACTCCACACACCTCAGAGGTGGGAGGGAGAGGTGGTGAGAGATTGGGAACAACTCATTACCCACCTGGAACGAAGAGCAAGGTCACTGCCTCCCTGAGAAATGGAGCCGCTGCGGGAGGAAGCCTTCTTTCCACAGCACTGCCAACTCCGCCAGGACCCTTCACTCTCACAGTCACCCGGATGCTGGGTCAAACGCACAGGGCCACCCCAGCCTTGTCAGAGGGGCGCACACCGGGAGGTGTGGCTGGGATGCATGCTCTGCCAGGCTGTTCTCCAGTGCAGTCACACCAGTCCACCACCTGCAGAAGGCCTGGCTGGGGGGACGGATGCCACCATGGGAAGTCCCCAGGCTCCTCGCCTCTGAAACCTCTGCGTATGTTTCTTCCCCAAATGGGGAGGTAAGGAGAGAGATTACATTTGCCAATGAAGTTGGTTTGTGTCAAAACAACTACAAACGTCCAATCCATAAAACCATTATTTATTAAAATTGCCCCCAGGTGGTTTCTAACTATGTGCCTGGATAGCCGTGACTTCTACTTGGGAGCTATTCAGCTCTGGGAAATGGGGAAAGAAGAAAAATAAAAGAAATGTGCTTTTAAAAATCTTGAGTCTTATTTTATTAACATCAACTTTAGGCGTTTAAAGATACTCTAAAATAAACATGGTCTTAAAATGAACCACAAATTGACTACCGTTTAATTCACAAATGAAATAAATGCATGTTTTTCATCTTCTTAAGTGCACAAGAAGAATCCACCATGTGCATACACACACACACACATACACACACGCACACACGCGCACACACACCACAACGGACAACCTCACGATTCACACATTGACCATCAGTAATAAGAGAACATTCCCACCAACAACAGAGAGGCAGCATTCATCCATTACAAAAAGCAGATAGTGATCACACGAGGACGACCGAGCTTTGGCCTGGAAGGTCCCCATTCTCCCCAGGACCCTTCCCACACTCTCAGCCTCGGGGGAGGCAAAAGAGGACCCTCCTCCAGGAGAGATATCTGGTCTACCCGGGCTTTCTCCCTGTGCTTTTGTTAAAGAGAAAACCACAGGCCCAAAATGGTGTCACTTGTGCTAGAGCCCATGATACCAAACCTAGATTTAATATCAGACCCAACAGCTCTTGTAACCATTGCCAGAAAAATCATCTTCATCAACCAGTCTGGAATTTTCTGGTCAACAGCAATGAGCTAATCTGTCACGTGAGTGCTCTCTATCCCCCCTCTCCACTCAACAGAAAGAAGAGACAATCATCACAATAAAAACAAAAATAATAAATAAAACACCTTGCCATTACCTCCCCCCCCCCAAAAAAAAAGAGATGTCCTTGTATAAAAAATAATATATTTTTCTTCTTATAGCTCCCTGGCCCCACCCTCCTCCTGATAAACACTTTATTTTGTACAATGCCTTGGAGACCCTTACTAGTTGCTAGATGGGGTGTTGCCCAATTCATACATTGCTTAATAGAACAATTAATAGAACTGTGAAAGTGTTAAGAACAAAACTTAACTGATTAAACTTGAAGATCTAATTATTAATAGAAACAATTAGATCTTCAAATTTAATCGTTAAATTTTGTTCTTTAATACTTTTACAGAAAACAGACCCAGAAAGCAGGAGGAGGAAGTAGAAGGGAAAAAAGAGGTGGTAGGAGGTATTTAAAGCAATCCACCCACAATTCATAGCTCGATAGCCACATGGCAAAAGATGCTGACCATCCCGACTTTCCCCAGGTATTTTCTGAATGGGGGCAGAACTGCTGAGCCAGGAGGTACAGGGGAATGGCCCCTACGGAGCTGGTCCCAGACAGAGAGCCTCTGCCCCATCTGAATGATAAGATCCAAATTCCTTCTTATCTCAAAAGATGAGGCATGTGCACCCACTAACGCTCATCCTTAAAACAATGCCTTTCCTGTAACACAGATTATGTGCCTATTGCTACAACTCCAGATGTGAGTTATCAGCATCTTCCAAGGTCAGAGTTCTTTAGAGATTTCAAATTCCTGGCGGACAGGAAATTCGGTTGTTTGGGCCTGCAGCTACCCAAATGCCGCAAACATAAATCCCTGCCAGGAAGTCCCTTTTTGGTAAATTCTCATTTCCTTTCAAGTGTCTGGCCTTGCAAGAATGCTGGGAAGACTGACGATAACACGTCTTTAATTTATAACCGAAGTAACTGTGATTCATTCATCCACTTACTCATTCATTCCACCAAGATTTACTGAGCACCTCTTAGGTGCCAGGCTGGGGATTCAGCAGTGAACTGGCCAGAACCTATGTCCTCACTGGGGTGCTGCTATGGGCAGGGGCGGGGGGGCGGGGGGACAGATCATCGTACATAATAGAAGACTAATATGCAAAGTGTCCCTTCTACTGGGAGTTCGACCAGGGGGGGTGGGGCCGGCCAACCAACTGCCCACAGCCCCTCCCCCCAGCAAGCCTGGCCCCAATCAGCCCTGATCAAGGTGGGTGGGCCAGACCCCACCAGTGCATGAATTCATGCACCGGGCCTTTAGTAAAACTATAAATAAAAAGATAGGGCGCCAAGGAAGATGAGTATTTTAAAAGTTGAAATGAGGCTAGAACTAGGAAGTGGCGGGAGTGTGTGATTTTCTATAGAAGGAGAGGAAGTTACCCCGTCTACATAATGGAAGACCTTGCTGCGTGACGTCTGAGCAGAGACCCTGAAGGAGGGGAGCCCTGCAGGCGCTTGGGGAGCATTCCAGGCAGGGGATAGCCAGGGATGCCCCAAGGCTGAGGTGGGCTGAGGGGGCCCGAGGAACCGCTAGCGAGCCAACCAGAGGACTCCGAGGTCAGAGAGGGGCGTGGAGACCACCTGTACGGACGTGGCTGTTGCTGACGGGGATGGGAAGCCACGAGAGGACCCTGAGCAGAGGGGTGACACCAAGGATCGCTCTAGGTGCTGGGGAAGACAGTAGAAGCGGGCAGACCAAGGCTGACAAGACATGCCTGCTGCCTGGACCAGGTGGTAGCAGTCAGAACAACGAGAGACAGTTCCTGGGCCTCTTTTGCAGATAAAACGATCATGCTTTGCTCATGTGACACAGAGATTATGGTTAGAATCCAACCCCAACTTGGCCACCGACTAGCTGTGTGACCGTGGGAAAAAGGTTTAATTTCTTTGCGTCTCAGTTTCTTCTATAAATTGAGGACAACACCATCCTTGTTGCAAAAGCAGAAATATGACATGTAAGTGCCTATCGCAATACCTGGGTGCTGTTAGTTGAAAAGTACCTTTAAAAGTATTTGAAATCCTCTTTCATCTTTGGTTGACCCACACCCCCCTGACCCTCCACAAAGCAACATTTTCCTGGGGAGCTGCTGGGAGGTTTTGTGGGGCCGCATGCCCTGCCTCTGCTGTATCCTGGCTTCACACATGGATTCTTTCAATGGCTGTTGTTCCCGAGGTCAGTTCTAACCCTCACAGAATCGGCAAATGCCATCCAGGCCCCTTATCAGAGAGGGGGACAGAAAAAGTGAGTGGAAAACAGAATCCTGGGGCTAAGCATTTCGGTCAATGCCAGGAAGGCCTTTGGACATGATATTTTAATTGCATAATAAAAACTCCCCCTCTTGTACTCAATAAAAGAGGGTGAATCATTGTTATACATTATTGGGTGCTAAAGCTGGGAATTCTTGCTTCCTTCCCTGTCCAACCATTACAGTTAGGCCAATGGTTCTTACAGACAGCAACATGCGTTCACATCATCATATGACCTTGAGTCCAGCGAGGAGGGAAACTACTGGCCGCGCCCTAAAAATCCAAGAGAAAATCTCTGTCTTCTCAGCTGGAATGCCCAACAGAAGATACATCCACCTACCTGCGGTTCCCTCCACATCCCCTTCCAGCGCACCCGGCGTCACGTGGACATGGTTGCCTCTCTGAATATTTGAAATTGTTTTGTAAAACTCATTTGTGTTTAATGTGACTTTTAAAAGCTATTCTGAAGAACAACTGGTTGAAAACCAGAAGCCATTGTGTAGAGGTCAAACATGACTTAAAAACGGTAAGAGCCTCGTCTGTGTGGCTCAGTGGTTGAGCATCGACCCAGGAACCAAGAGGTCACCCCATATGCACAGGTTTCTGGTTTGATTCCCTAGTAGAGGGCGTGCAGGAAGCAGCTGATCAATGTTTCACTCTCACATTGGTATTTTTCTCTCTCTATCCCTCTCCCTTCCTCTCTCTCAAATCAATAAAAACATTAAAAAAAAGGAAAATGGTAAGAAATATGATCATGGAGTTCTTATAGTTGAACCCTAGAAATCTATTTGAAGAATTTAATTGCAGTCTTAATAGAACTATAACCCCTTACTAGAAAATAAAAAGTCCAATAGAGCAGTTTAGATCAGACTAGCAGGACTAGCTCAGGAAATTACCTAGAGAAGATGGAAACATCTAAGTTTCCATTAAGCTGATCCTCAATAGAAAAAGGAGTCAAGTCTGAAGGTCTTCCCTTTCTAAAGTTTTGTTTTCTAGTGCCAGTATTAGAAAGTACTTCTTCGCAGTCTTTTTGCATATTTATGTTCCTTTCAAAATACGAGTTCAAGCAAGCCTCCTACTATTTATTGTTCTAAGAAACAGCACAGCAGGAGTGGTCAGAGTCCAGAAGCTCTAACATCCAGGCCTCACCTCCCTTAACTCCCATGACGACCCAAGAGGCAGAGATGTTAAGTCAATAAGCCAAGTTTACTGCAGAGCTTGTAGCTAAAACCCCTGAGCCCCAATGGCTCTATTTCCCTATCCTTCCTGAAGGCATCAGCCATGGCCAAACCCTATGCTGCCATCCCCTCCACCACTCCTCCTCTTCTTCCTCTTGTCATCGGCCCCATCGCCTGGAATCTTTATCTCTGCGTCTCTCACCTGGGCGTGCAGAGTTTTCAAGCCTACTTCTAACATGCCTCTTGAATCTACCCCTCTTGTCCAGCCATGTTTACCTTATGTCTGGGGCCCTCTGTCCCTGCTCATCATTCTATCCACTGCCGAACCTAAAACGGTCCAAGCCAACCTACATTCAATTTCCTCAAGTCAAGTACCCGGGCATGTACTTACTCAAAAGCCTTCGATGACTCCCCAGTGCTTAATGAATTAAGCACACAATCCTTTTATTTATCCCAGGGATCATAAACCTGCATGTTACCAAGTCATCTCTCTCCCCTATTTTCCCAAAAGGCTACCTTACTACAGAGAGAGTGGACCACATGGGCACACCCTCTGCCTCCCACCTGCACACCTTTGGCAAGGGTAGAGTTGACTTCATCAAGAATGATCTCAATCCCTCCTGGAATTCTGCCCAACCTTCAGCGTCCCTCCTACACTGCGGCTCTCCTTCCCCTCCCGAAGGCCCTCCTGTGGGAGTGAAAAGGTTTTCTTCTTTCAACCTCCTGATAGCTGTCTTTGCTCTCCAGTTTTACTCCGTGTCATCATTTCCCTTACGCTGACCCACCACTATCGTCACCTCTATATCCTAGCTCTCCGATGACAAGGACTGCATCCTGCGCATCCTACCATCTTCTGAGGCACCCCCTGAAGATGTTCCGAAAACACTTACTCCATTCATCTTTAAATCTGTCTCGCAGGGATGGCATTTCCCTCTGAACCTTCAAAGGATGTATTTTATATCACTTCCACAGCGTTTAACTTGTGTCCTAAATAGTCATTCTTTCCACATACAAATGTTCAACATAGCCAATGAACAGAGTGCACTCCATACAGGCAAGAACCATTCCTCCCATTTTATGTATGGATCGAGGATCTTGCATCTAGCAGGTACTAAACATGTATGTTTACATATTTGCATCTTTTCCCCTGTAAGGCTGCATTTCTCCAAGGTTATGTTCCTCAAGATGCACACCCAAGGATTTGTGCAGAAAAAAAATATTACCATGAGTCATACTTCGCCTGGCTGACCATCAAATCCTCATCGTAGGCAGAAAAAGAAAAGATGATGGAATAGGTAAATAATGTGTAGCTTTCAGCTAAGTGACAGGTCCCTTTATGGAGACTTGCCCCAGTCCCCCTTGTCACTTCTCATTGGCCAGGACCTGGTCACACAGCAAAGCCAGCTCAAAGGAGGCTGGGAAATGTGGTCTTTCTGACTACATTGCATCCCAAATTTTAAATAAGGAATTCTAGTACTAACAAAGAAGATCAGAATGGTGGCGTGAAGTCATGTGGCCCAGGGTTTCTCAAGCTCACGCATCAATTACAATCACCTGCATGGGGTGGGGAGGTGAAGGCATGGCAGGAGATCCTCATTGAAATACAGATTCCCAGGCTCCACCCAGACCTCCTAAACCAGAATCTCCAGGGAGAGGACCTGGGGAACCCTGTTTTTAACAAGCACCCTAGGCGATTCTTATCAACAAGCAAGTTTGGGAAACACTGACATCTAATCTTCCACCCAGCTTGGCCTAGAACCTGGGGCCTCGGAGGCGGTCAGGCCATCCTTAAGCAGCGGGAGACATGGAAGTTCTCCCTCATCCTCAGCCCAATTCTGTCAGAGAGCCTACCCCAGTGGCCGGCAAACTCATTAGTCAACAGAGCCAAATATCAACAGGACAACGATTGAAATTCCTTTTGAGAGCCAAATTTTTAAAACTTAAACTTCTTCTAACACCACTTCTTCAAAATAGACTTGCCCAGGCCGTGGTATTTTGTGGAAGAGCCACACACAAGGGGCCCAAGAGCCGCATGTGGCTCACAAGCCCCCGTGTGCCCACCACAGGCCTACCGCATGGAAAGAGACCAAGGGAAGCTTCACCATAAAGGAATTGCAAAAGTAATTATGACTCCAACAACCAAGTGCTTTAACCAGCCAGTTCCAACACATCAACAAATACGGTCAGATTCAAATCAGCCCACGTCCATACAGAAAGCTTTCAAATGACTGTCCTCTAATTTTTCAATCTTGCTTTCCCAACTAGGACATAGTTTGACAAGTATTGTTGTCTTTTTGCTCCTCAGCACCTGAGGTGAGTAAGATTGCCTGAAGGCCTTTAGCCTGTGAGCCGATGGATTTTTCTTGAGGGTTAAAGTAAAGCTACAGAAGGAAAGGCATACTGTGCTTGGTGACATTTAGAAGTCACCTACTTTGCATTCCTGTATCCCTGTCCATTGCAACATTTCTTTCCTCCAAACCAATGCACTGGGGACTGTGTTGCCTATAGTCTATCATCCTAGCAGTTCTAGAACCAAGGGCAGCCTAAGGACAAAGGTGATGAACAGAATGAACTCTAGGACTGATGTAGGATTCCGATTTCATTTGCTATTTTGCCCAGGCGAATACGGAGAAAATCTGGTGAGGTGGAGGAGTGGAGGGGCTCAATTATACCAATAACTGCTTATATCTGGCATGACCTTTCCACAGGGGAAAACGATTCTGACTTATATTTAACTTGTTTCTTTACAAATGAATTAAACCCTCAAAATACAATGAATGAAATAATGCATGAAGATATTAAAGGGGAATAATGCATGAACATCTGAAAGGGAGGCTGTTTTCGTGTACTGGTGTTGTTGTTCTGTGGTAGGCAGTGAGACAGACATGAGCAGAGCAAGGGGGATGGCCAGGAAACAGAAGGTCACCAGGGTAGAAAGCCCCAGGTACCTAGCAAGGGACAACTGTAGGGTGGGGTGGGACCTCGCCTCCAGGTGACCTTTCCCCCCCAGCACATTGCTAGTCATGTGGTCCAGACTCTCTCGGGGAAGGAACAAGGGGCCAAAGAATGGCCTCATGAGACTCCATGCAGCCCTTGTCCACTCACTCCCTTCAGCATCAGCCCCTAGAGATAGCATCTCGGCTCCAGCTGTATTTTAGCTCCAGGCTCAGCAAAGCAGCAAAACCAGACAAGCAATGCCATGGCTGACATCAGGACCTCCTGCCCTGGCACCGTACCTGGAAAGAACACACCTGAAAAGCTGACTATTCTATTGAGATCCTCCCCGCTTCCTCCGCCCCCGCCAACTCCCCTAAAACCCCAGCAGGTAAAAGCCCTTAGAATGCAGGACCCAGCTTGCCTTCCCTCCCAGGAGCACTCCCGCACCGATCCCTCCCGCCCCCCCCCCCATTTCCTGACCCTCCCCCCAGGGTACATTACCTTTGTCAGTTCTTTCTCCTGAACTCCTTTTGCCTCTGTAACATGCTTCCTGAACACACTTCTTCCACAGCTCACTCTTTCCACCTCTGTGACTTTCTAAAGGAACTTCCTCTATAGTTTGAGTCTTGGCTCTGAATTTTTTCATAGCCAAAAACTCAAGTCCTGAGATTGCTGAACCCCCAGGTCCTGTCTGACTCCATTGCCATTCCCCCCACTGCCAACAGCTCTCGTTGGTGCTGATTTTACCTATGACATAACAGTCCTTTCTAGTCAGTCCCGCCTCCATCGTTCTAAGAGAAAGGGAAATTTTATGGCAGGTAAAAACAAACAAAAAACCAACTACTGATATTTCCACCATTGCAACTTGGCAAAAATATCCAATTCTAAATCCAAAGATACTCACCGCCTATGAAATGTGTTCTAAATAAACTTAAGAAAAGTTTGTGGGTGGGCTTGGTCACCCCCAACTGCCCTCCCTTGCAGGCCTGGTCCCTCTCAACAGCCCTCCCCTGCTGCCCTGATCGCCCACAACTGCCCTCCCATGCAGGCCTGGTCCCTCCCACTGCCCTCCCCTGCTGGCTATCTTGTGGTGGCCATCTTGTGCCCAGGATCTTTGACCACATGAGGGCAGCCCTCTTGTGTGTTGGAGTGATGGTCAATCTGCATATTACCATTTTATGAGATAGGACTGGACAGGGGCCGGGTGCAGTGAGAGTTGGAGGTCTCGATGGAGTTACTGCCTCCCCATAAGAGGATGGAAAGCTCTTCTGGAGTGGAAAGAGGTTATTTCTCAAGAAATGCAATCTCCCTCCAAAGATCAAAGAACCACGTGTGCAGAGGGGCCCACATGCTACCTCGGTGCCCATCCTTTCAGCTGGGAAACGCACTCCTGCTGTAACAGGGGCCAGGAAGGGTGCGAGGCCAGATTAGGAGGAAAGCTGGCAGGGGCGGGCAACAGAGGATGATTGCAGCACAGGCCCAACACCAGTGCAGCGTCCTCCTGAAGTGAAAAACTGCTTCCATAATTCCCCAAGTTTTATCTTTTTTTAAGATATACTTTTATTGATTTTTTTTTTTTACAGAGAGGAAGGGAGAGGGATAAAAAGTCAGAAACATGGATGTGAGAGAAACATCAATCAGCTGCCTCTTGCACACCCATTACTGGGGATGTGCCCACAACCAAGGTACATGCCCTTGACTGGAATCGAACCTGGGACCTTTCAGTCCGAAGGCCGACGCTCTATCCACTGAGCCAAACCGGTTTTTTAAAAAAAAAAAAGTCTTTATAGATTTCAGAGCGGGAGGGACAGAGAGACAGAAACATCGATGATGAGAGAGAATCATGGACCGGCTGCCTCCCGCACACCCTCTCCCGGGGATTGAGCCCAGATCCCAGGCATGTGCCCTGACCGGGGAGTCGAACTGTCTGTCTCCTCCTGGGCCGATGCTTAACCCCTGAGCCACACAGGCCAGGCTCAAGTATTATCTTCAAAATGTTCACACCAGTGTCCAAATGTCAGACTCAAGTCCATTGCTCAGCCTGAGACAGCTGGGGGTAAGGGCCACCACATACAAGAAGAACCACATAAAGGCAGAAAGTAGTAACTGAAATATGGTAGCCATCATCTCTGGTAAAACTGCTGAACCTCGACCCTGCTCTTTTGCTTAAAACAAAAGGGTGGTCTTCAGCTATCTGCTTTTTCGAGACAGGACTGCGTTCCCACGTCTAGCAAGATCCATGGTCAGAGACAAGGAGCAGGCAACGGAGTCAATCATAGTCCGCTGTAACCTCCCTGTCCCAGATACGGTCCTGAGAGCTGTTCTCGGGATTTAAAACAATGAAAGCTTATAATTAAGACCCCTTTAAAAGGCCTGCCTGCACCCAAGACGGGGCGGTCGTGAGTGTTAGGTCTCCACACGCGTGGTGCCCTCCGACCGCCCTGCCAGTTTGATAAATCCTTGCTTGCTTGTTACCAACTTAACTGCCTCCGTGGTCATTTGCAACCGGTCGTGGAAGACACCCCACAACAGTCACCCTGAAGGGCCATTCCATGTATGTCCGCCGTCTAAGAAGTCTTCATTGTGCTCAGTGGAACGAGTAACTGTTAACATGGGAAGATAAGCATATTCCGGGGTCAGATGGGGAGCCGCAGCTGCTGAACGAGCGGTTTAGCATTTCAAGGAGAAGTATGAATTATGTCGGGGTCAAGGCCCTTTTTGAAAAGTATGATGGGAGGCACCGCAAAAATAAGGAAGTGGTTATAGAGCTGAGTTCCAGGAATGGCAACTCCCTCGTATGGACGGAGAAAAACAATCGCATTCCTGTGCGACGAGGACACACACACTCGGACAGCACACGGGAAAGCCCACGTCACAGCTGTGCAGAAACGGGCTTATGGAAATCAGTGCTGTCCCACGGGCAGCTGCGGCTCCAACGCCCCTCCAGCGCGGAGGGAAGGAAAACAGAAAACACGGCAGGATGTCACTTACTCAAACTGAGCCCGCTAGCACAGCTCAGAGGGAAAAGGGAAAGCGGCTATGAATGGGTCCCACAAAGGAGGACTTACATGGCTGACAGCCCCACGTATGAACCTGCAGACCCGATTGTGAAAAAGGGCTGAGGTGGCCCTAACTGGTGTGGCTCAGTGGATAGAGCGCCAGCCTTCGGACTGAAGGGTCCCGGGTTCGATTCCCGTCAAGGGCATGTACGTTGGTTGTGGGCACATCCCCAGTGAGGGGTGTGCAGGAGGCAGCTGATCAATGTTTCTCTCTCATCGATGTTTCTGACTTTCTATCCCTCTCCCTTCCTCTCTGTAAAAGATCAATAAAAAATATATATATTTTTTAAAAATTTGCCACATGAAACCTTCTGGTGTCTTTAAAAGAAGGGTTCCCATATATTTCTGCATAACCCTCAGGCCACACGACACTGGGATTTGCCCTAAGAGACCTCCTGCTACTGTTTATATTCCGGAATCTCTTCTAGGAAGAGAAAAACATTAAGAACCTTTAAACACCACAAATATGCTTGGAACTTGCTTTTAGGATTGAATACTACTAATACACGAAACAGCTTTCTTTAATAGATGTCTGTTTTTACGGCTTTGCAACGCGTACCCCCAAAATAGACCCAGACAATGTTTTTGCTATGGACTTAAGTGGTTTCCGGTTTTTATGTATTTAAAAACCATAGAGAACAGCCTTAAAGTTAAACATCCTTGCCCATCCTATTTCCTCAGTTCTCCTTTAGGTAGAAGTGCCGACAGGTGGCATATGCGTTTGTGTTTCACTTTTTGCAATTATAATGCAAATTATAATTTTGCAACTGGAATCTCTCTCCACCTCATTAACCCATGATATGCACTTTCTCCGTTGCTGCATAACTTCTAACCTTAATATTTTTAAAAATATATTTCACTGATTTCAGAGAGGAGTGGGGAGAGAAGAGAAAGAGAGAGAGAGAAACATCAATGATGGGAATCACTGATCAGCTGCCTCCTGCACACCCCCTACTAGGGACTGAGCCCACACCCCAGGCGTGTGCCCTGATGAGGAATTGTCAATGACTCCAGAACTGTCTTCGCTATGGATGTAACATCATTTGTTTGCCTACGCCTCCAAAATACGGGCTACTCTTCATTTTCCGATAAGGTAAGCAGTAATACAAATAATCGTTTTTACGGTTATTTTCTTCACACAGCTCCCCTTAAGTGGGCTCAATGATTCACTGTGGGAACCCAGTCGTCCTGGCGATAGGACACAGGCTGGTGGCAAGGAAATGGAGTGTGTGACCAGGGTTCGCCATGAGCTGCAAGGCATCTGAGCCGCGAGCACTCTCGAAGACCACGAGCTGAGGCCACGGATCAGGCCACACACTGCGGTCACGGGCGAAGGCCCGCACCCTGTGGGTTCTGGGGGCTCCCGAGCCGTCCTGCAGACCTCTTCCCCCGCTGCCAGCACGCTGCCCCGAGGCCTCGGCCAACTCCGCCGGCCGACCCGCAGTGTGGCAACCTGAACGGCGGCGAGCCCTCGCCTGCTGGTGAGGCTGAGTCCGCTGTGCCATCACCCAGGACCGGGACCGGGACCAGGACCGGGACCGGGACCGGGACCAGGACCGGGACCAGGACCGGGACCAGGCGCTGCCGGTATCCGGACCGGGTGGCTCTGTTCCTAGTCAGTAACGTTCGGGCCTTTTATGGCCAAAGAGAGACGCCGATGGCAGTGGGTGTCTGGCGTCTAAATTTAGGGCAGTCCGCCCGTGGCACACAGGCCAGTTAAGTAGCCTGCACCGGCCCAGCTTCCGGACTGGCCCGCCCAGCGGGGTTCTCCAGCCGCGTAAGCTGACAAGCTACCGACTGACACAAACTAATCTCACACCCGCACCCCAAATAATCTCCCGCCAGCACCCCAAAATAATCCCACACCTGCACCCAAAATAATCACACCCGCACCCCAAATAATCTCCCGCCAGCACCCCAAAATAATCCCACACCTGCACCCAAAATAATCACACCCGTACCCCAAGTAATCTCCCACCCGCACCCCAAAATAATCCCACACCTGCACCCAAAATAATCACACCTGCACCCCAAGTAATCTCCCACCCGCACCCCAAATAATCTCATACCCGCACCCCAAGGTAATCTCACACCTGCACCCAAAATAATCACACCCGCACCCCAAATAATCTCCCGCCAGCACCCCAAAATAATCACACACCTGCACCCAAAATAATCACACCCGTACCCCAAGTAATCTCCCGCCAGCACCCCAAAATAATCCCACACCTGCACCCCAAAATAATCACACCTGCACCCCAAAGTAATCTCCCGCCAGCACCCCAAAATAATCCCACACCTGCACCCCAAGGTAATCTCACACCTGCACCCCAAGTAATCTCCCACCCGCACCCCAAATAATCTCACACCTGCACCCCAAGGTAATCTCACACCTGAACCCCAAAATAATCTCACACCTGTACCCTAAAATAATCTCCCACTCGCACCCCAAAATAATCTCACACCTGCTTGAGAAATACAGTAACAGGTGGGCCGTCCATAAACCAGGCCCCCAACAACGCCATTCACGCTCCATAACACAATCACGAGTGGCCAGAACATCCAGTCAGACCACCATAAAGGAGGGCAGTGAATGCTGAGCAGAGGGGCAGGGGCAGAGGGCGACTGTCAGCACTGCATGCTGTCCTCAGTCCTTCATTCATTCATTCCACACAGTGCCCGGTGCCGTCAGCACTGCATGCTGCCCTCATTCATTCATTCCACACAGTGCCTGTGCCTCTCAGCACTGCATGCTGTCCTCAGTCCTTCATTCATTCATTCCACACAGTGCCTGGTGCCGTCAGCACTGCATGCTGTCCTCATTCATTCATTCCACACAGTGCCCGGTGCCGTCAGCACTACATGCTGTCCTCATTCATTCATTCCACACAGTGCCCGGTGCCGTCAGCACTGCATGCTGCCCTCATTCATTCATTCCACACAGTGCCCGGTGCCGTCAGCACTGCATGCTGCCCTCATTCATTCATTCATTCATTCCACACAGCGCCTGGTGCCGTCAGCACTGCATGCTGCCCTCATTCATTCATTCCACACACTGCCCGGTGCCGTCAGCACTGCATGCTGCCCTCATTCATTCATTCCACACAGTGCCCGGTGCCGTCAGCACTGCATGCTGCCCTCATTCATTCATTCCACACAGTGCCCGGTGCCGTCAGCACTGCATGCTGCCCTCATTCATTCATTCCACACACTGCCCGGTGCCGTCAGCACTGCATGCTGCCCTCATTCATTCATTCCACACAGTGCCCGGTGCCGTCAGCACTGCATGCTGCCCTCATTCATTCATTCCACACAGTGCCCGGTGCCGTCAGCACTGCATGCTGCCCTCATTCATTCATTCCACACAGTGCCCGGTGCCGTCAGCACTGCATGCTGCCCTCATTCATTCATTCCACACAGTGCCCGGTGCCGTCAGCACTGCATGCTGCCCTCATTCATTCATTCCACACAGTGCCCGGTGCCGTCAGCACTACATGCTGTCCTCATTCATTCATTCATTCATTCCACACAGCACCCAGTGCCAGCGCCGATGCTGCAGACAGAGCAGGGACGATGGTCTCATCCAGCCCACCAGGACCCACACTGCCACCTGCCACCTCGATCCACGTGCTCCCGGTGGGGGCAGGGCGGGGGTGGCTTTCCAAATACGCTGGAAAGGGCAGGACCCACAGGAGCAGACTCCCAGGCCTGCGGACATGCCTGCCTGTTTACCAAACAGCCCGCTCCCGGCTATTCCCAGGGCACAGCCGGTGCCCTCAGACCTGTCCCGGGGCCAAAGCCACCCCCCAGGGGACGGCTGTGCCCGAGAGAAACCTTCAGAAGCACAGCCAGCCTTGCTGAGCCTTGCTCTGCTGCTATTGCACAAACAGAAAGCAACACAAACATTCCTGAAGCGTCAGGTCCGGATTTGCATTCCAGGTCCTGCGCTCCCCAAACAGGTCTGACCGCTTTGCTTTCCATATCTCTCCCCCCCCCCCCGTATGTTGGCACCAGAGGCTGCCAGGGTTCCCTGCGAATCTGGGCTGTGTGCAGCACGCTGCGGCCAGTGCGCCAGCCAGTCTCCTCGCTCAGCCGCCCCTGGACACGCGGGAGGGTTAGAAAGCCGGGGCCGGGCCTCTAGGGGCTGGGCGGGAACTGGTGTGTCCCCCCCATCAAACACCTGTGCCCACCAGCACCCACTGTCCTTGTGGTGAAGATCATGGCTTCTGGAACCAAAGTCCCCGGCTCAAGTCCCGCTTCCCACTCCACCTTGGAGATCTGGGTGCGTGTCACGGGTTGACCCGTGTCCTCCCACGATTCATCTGTGCTAGGCCTTACCCTCCAGCACCTCGGAAGGTGGCTTTCTGTAGAGACAGGGGCGTTGTAGTTAAGATCAAGTCACTCTGGAGAAAGGTGGGCCCTGATGTCATGAAGAACCTGGTTATGATTCACAGGAAGGAGCAAAGGGGAGACCGATAACGTAGGCACGCAGCCACACAGCGCTGCCGGGACGTGCGGTCAGCATCTCCAGGCTCTCCTCACAGCCGGCGGGGGGAGGGACGGGACAATGGGCGCATGCCCAGGAGGTGTGGGGGACACGGGAAATGCTTACCTGTCCTGTCGTCACACTTGGGAGCCAGTCAGTGGCCAAATCACTGCAAGGGCTGGAGATCTGACATACTTAACACCTGGACAAAGAAGCTCTCTCTCTCTCTCTCTCTCTCTCTCTCTCTCTCTCTGCTCTCACCTAGTAGCTCCTGGCTTGTGTGGCCCCCACACCTGCATTCACCCACGTGGCTCACGGCCCTGTGGGACCCACACAGTGGCCTGATGGGCCGAGTCCAGCCTGACGCTCACAGGACTGAGCTGCCCCAATAGAACGGAACTCGGGGCCATGGTTTTGCTTCGAAAGCCCCCAGCTACTTATTTTCCAGGACTGGTTTAAGGACGATGGGACTTCACAACCTGAGGAATACAACTCCATGAAAACAAGGCCTTTTTCCCCGCATCTCATCCTTCTGTGGGAGCCCCCAGACGTGCTCATTCCAGGGGCGCCCTCTGAACCCCACTCCCACTCAGTGAAAGGGGCATCTCACTCGTGTAAAATCCCTCAACAACAGCATGACTGGTGTCCTTGTGAAAAGGGGAACTCTGGACCCAGAGAGCCACCGGGAGAACGCTAGGTAAAGGTGAAGGCAGGAATCCGGTGATGCACCTGTAAGCCAAAGAACTCCGAAGATTCCCGCCAAGCACCAGAGTGAGGAGAGGGGCGAATAGCCTCTCTCGCAGCTCAGAGCACTGACGACTGGTCTGGGGCTCCCCTCCTCCAGAACAGCGAGGCAACACAGCCAGTCTCTATGTCAGTTTCCTCATCTGTGAAACGGGGGTAAGAATGTCACTTCTCTAACAGGAATAAATGAATTCCGATGTGTTCGCTTGGTTAGGATGATTCCTGGCACACACAGCAGTGCATGTGAACGCTAAGTAAATATTCTCTAAACCTCTCTCTCTCTCTCTCTCTCTCTCTCTCTCTCTCTCTCTCTCTCTCTCATCTCCTAATGTCTCCTCCCACCAAGTTGCTTGCTGAGAGGCAAGCGCAATCAGAAGCCCACGCCCGATTTCTCAGGAGATGAAGGGCACGTTGGCGGCTGGCACGCCCAGGGCAGGCCGTGGCCTCTGTGCATCAGCAGGAATCTGGATTTCCTCCCTGCTCCCCATCCCACGCCCACTCCAAGCGCCACATCCTTCCCCTCCCCAGAGCAGCCGCCACCCTGGCCTTGGCCCGAGTCCCAGCGCCTTTTCTCTGCATTGCCTCTCAAAACCCCCGAACCAGCCACTGCCCACAATGCACTCTTCAGAGCTCCGGCTTCAGGTCCCCTGCCCCACCCGCCCCCAGCTCCCAACGCGGTGTAGAGGAGTCCACCCCCCCATCTGGCGTCAAGTCCTACTCTCTTTCCATGGGCATCTCCCTTGTCCCTGGGCCTCCTCCCCTCTCCTCTGCTCTTGACCTCCACTCCCTCACCAGGACCGGTTCTCTCTGTTAATCCCAAACTACCCACTCAAGTGTGCCCGCCCCAGCCGACCCTTTTCTCGGAAGCCCTCCTTAAACTGCCCCGGTGTGTGTCGCCTGCACTCCTGACTTTGTTTGGAATGGCACAAGCCTTATTGCTTTAACTGTCCCATCTGTGTTCATCAGTGTCTCCATGGCACAGGAAGCTTTCTGAGACCACTCATTCGTCACACACCGCTGAAAACCTACTAATGCCACCAGCCACCGGAGTAACAGGTCTCCTTAGCTACCATTTATGGAGAACTCACTGTGTGCCAGATTTAATCCGAATCTTTAGGACGTGTGAGAGAGAGGGCTGGCCCCCCCACCCTGGTTTGCAGATAAGAAAACCAAAAATGAGAGAGATTATGGAGCTTGCCCAACAGCACAGAGGTCAGAAGAGAGAGAACTGGGACAAGACAGACAACAGGGCTGAGAAACAGTGTAACCGGGGAGCTAGAACCAGACCCCAAAGAACGGGAATGAAAGCGCTGCCCATTTGGAAGGACACAAGTCATTAGATGGCACATATATGTATAAAATATGTGACCATGTCATACATATAATACATATGTGATGCCTATACTATACCATAATATCTATCTGAGTTATTTTCTGGCCCATACACTCACTGATGAGTTGGATTAAATGGGGATCCCTACCAAGTTTGTGGAGAACTAACTCAATGTAAGAGTCAGAATTTAAAATGATGCAAAAATCAGAGCAATGTATTCGACAGACAACATTAAACTCAACACATTTAACTAACAAAATAAAACTTAAGCAAGACAGGGCCCTGCATTGGGGCTCAAACATCCAACAGCACGAACACCCAGAGAAAGACAGGGCCTCGCCAGCAGCAGTCGTAAAGAACAGACAGTGAACCTGGCAGTGGAAATGCCACTATTTTAAGATGTGGGGTGGGGGGGGGGGGGGGAGTAATTTGTTTGTTTGTTTTTGCAACAAATCTAATGTTTTGCTGAGAATTTTAAGCCCCCAATTTTAGAGTCAAACTAGCTTATATCTTCAAATGAAGTTGACATAATTAAGAATCTTCATATTTTGCAATTTTGTAAGATGCGTGTTGACTGAACACATACTCCCAATGTAACCCATAACTAAGTTTGTACTGTATCCTTCCAAGGCTGGTATCCGTCCCAGGCCTGGGTATAAAGGTGTGGGATCAGGTCATCACAGTCCCGATCCGTGTGAGCAATCCCGAATGATGACTGTGACTGATGTTAACCCCACATGCTATCAAACCAGGTCCCCTGACATATTCCTGGACAAAAAGGAAAAGGCTCAGGATGACCTAACGTCACCAGCTGGAAACACTCAGGAGCAATTTCCATCTCAAACACAGAAAAGGCATTTAACTTCACCCTAATCAGCATGCTGCAATGGGTATTAGCCAACAGGACAATGGGGAGTTGGGCCTATAGTCACTTCTGGGGTACAAGTATTGAAACCAACAGCATCTGGCACATTTTAGTCCTCTCCCTCTCAGATGAGACTCACTGTTGTGGAGGGTGAGCATTCTTTAAACCATTGCTGGCTGAATCCAAGGTCCCTGGCAAAACCACGTCTTGGAAAAACATATTCACCGACAAGACTGAATATGTTATTAGCTTGGCCTTAACTTTGCCTCAGGTGTCGGGGAAAGGGCCTTGAAATATAAATCCACCTAGCCCCGGGAATGGGGGAATGAATGAATAGGGCCTGGGCCCACCAAAACTCCTTTGATCCTAATGTTGAAGAAACCCCTTTGTATTGTGGAATACAAATAAACCGCTGCTGTTTGGGTTTGGGTCGCTGTTTCTCCATCAGAGAGAACAGACATCCCACCCGGCCCCAGCTTATTATTTCTATTTCTGCGTCTTCTCTTCTATTTCCTTTATTTCTTAATCCCCAGCTCCTTGACTCAGAAACTCGACCCAATCTCTCTCTCGACGCTGGACACGGAAAAGAGAGAAAAACACGTACACACACTGTGGAAACTGCCAGTAGCTACATGCATTGTTTCCTAAGGCTGTCACAATCAAGTACCACCACCAACTGGGTGGGTTCAACAACAGAAATGTCTTGTCTCACCATTCTGAAGCTGGAGGTCCAAGATCAAGGTGTCTAAAGGGCTGGTTCCTTCTGAGGGTTGTGAGGAAGGGGCTGCTCCATGGCCTTTTCCCAGCTGCTGGGGGTTTGCTGGCCCTCCTGGGTGTTCCTCGGCTGACAGCTACATCACTCAGATCTCTGCCTTCATCTTCTGCTACGTTCTCCCTGACTTGTCACGTAGTTTCCCCTCCGTGCATGTTGGTCTATATACAAATTCCCACCTTTTAGAAGGACACAGGTCCTATTGGGTTAGAGCCCACCTTGACCTCATTTTAGTCTGATGGCCTCTGTAAAGACCCTGCTTCTAAATAAGGTCACATTCAAAGGTACAAAGACTTAGGGTTTCAATATATCTTTTGAGGGCAGGGTGGCGATTCAACCCCTAACACAGAGCTCATCTTCAGTATCCATCCCTCCTTCCCCTGGAGGTTCACCTGGTTTCATGGCTGCCAGGGAGAGAAAATGTTTTCCTGACTCCCTTGCAGCTAGGCAGGGGTATGTGCCCAAGTTCCAGTCATTTCCATGAACAACACCCCAGACTAGCATTGTCCAAAATAATTTTAATGCAAGACTTAAGTTATTCTGAATTTTTAATAAAAAAAAAAATTAAAAGGAACAGATGAAATCAACCTTAACATGTTTATATCACCCAACATGTCCAGAATATGAATACTGCAATGTGTAATTATAAGAAAATTATTAATATGTCTTACTCTTTAGTGGGGAATGTTAAATCTTTGAAAACTGGTGTGTATTTTATTTTTATAGAACATCTCCATTTGGACTCGCCACATTTCAATTCTTCAAGGCCACATGGGGGGACCGGTCACAGCCATGCCCAGTGCAGCTCTGGAGGGCAGCAGAAGGGCATCACAGAGGGACCTGGGTCCTGGATGAATCTACAGAGCAATGCCATCCCGCTGGCCCTCACATGCTTGAAACTTTTCCTCGAGAAGAAAGCAACTTTGATCTTATCTGGCTTCAGGCATCCTATCTAATAAAAGAGTAATATGCAAATTGACCGTACCTTTGCTAGACCAAAGAAACCACACCCACAAGCCACACCCATCAGCCGATCAGGAACGATATGCAAATTAACACCCAACTGAGAGGGCTGCTGCCCATGGCAGGCTTGGGCCAGGGCTGGGGCGGGGCCAACCAGCAGATCAGCCTTATGGCAGGGCAATCTGCTGGGTTCCCAAGGCCGAGGGAAAAAGCCTCTTCCAAATGGCTTTTTCCCCTGGCCTTGGGGTGCGCTTGGGCCGGGGCTGGGACTGGGGCTGGGGCGGTGCCAGCCATCGGATCGGCCCCATGGCAGGGTGATCTGCTGGGTTCCCAAGGCCAGGGGAAAAAGCCTCTTGGAAGAGACTTTTGTCCTCGGGCAGGCTGGGGGTGAGCTATCAGTAGGACACCCCCTGAGGGCTCCCAGTATGTGAGAGGGGGCAGATTGGGCTGAGGGACCACCCACTCCCAGTGCACGAATTTTGTGCACCGAGCCTCTAGTTTTGTTATAATAGCTTATCCTGAATCTCCATAAACATGCCCCCTGGGACCTCACAGGAGGACCGTACGGCTGCTCATTATGAAACACCCCTTCGAAGAATGGATGGCTTCATGAGGTCACACCGATTCCCATGAAAAAACCCTCTACAAATGCAGCCAAGTTCGAATAACTGCCACAAAAACAGTCTCAGCACTGGGCATCCCACCAGCGAATACACCCCCTACCCCTATCCAGGAGATGTGGGCCCTCAGCCTTTTCATTCCTTCTCTTCCCATTTCCAATCTCTGTACTCCCGACCAGCTAGCCCACCAGACAGCCCGGGAGGAAGGAGGGAGCAGTTTTCATCCGATCATCTGCCCTCGGGAGAAAATGAAAAATAAACTCTCTCCAGGCAGTGCTTCCCCACAAGTGAAAATGACTTCGTCAATGGGATAAAACTAATACACGTTGATCAACATATGCTGACTTTCCCTGTTTAAAAGGAGGCAGGGACTCAAACCCGAGGGAAGTCAAAGCTGGTCGCTACTATCATCTTCACAGACACAGCTGGCCTTTGGCTGACACCTGTACTGACATCGGCCAAAAGAACCACTTTCCTAGAGCAAAGATGTTTGCGGAGAAACGGAGCCGAAAACCTCCACAGAGCAAATTCAGACGCGATTTCTATGCAGTTACATACAAGAATTTGTCAAAACAAGAAACACCAAGGCCAAAACAGTGTGCAACGATTAGGAGGTAATTAATTCAGGGGGAAAGAGAGATAAGAGGTGATAACGTAGATGATTCATCGCCGTGCGGAGGAGGGGATTTCCCACGTGTAGGTGCCAGATTCCGAGTTTCAGATTGGCCTCCGCCACCGCTGGGACAAAGAACTCCTGGAATTAGGGTCTAGGGCACATTTTTTGTTTGTTTTTTAAATATATTTTTATTGATTTTTTACAGTCAAGAAGGGAGAGGGCTAGAAAGTCAGAAACATCGATGAGAGAGAAACATTGACCAGCTGCCTCCTGCACGCCCCCTACTGGGGAGGTGCCCGAAACCAAGGTACATGCCCTTGACCAGAATCGAACTTGGGACCTTTCAGTCTGCAGGCCGACGCTCTACCCACTGAGCCAATCCGGTTTCAGCCAGAAGCACACGTTTTAGTAGTTCTGGTGGAAGAGCAGCAGTAGCATTTGCTCTCTTGTACCTACGTCTGAAATGCATTCACCTTCCAGAAACAAACAGCCCCAGGTTCCCACCCTGCCCCCACCCCGGGGAAGGACGGTGGCCTGGGTGAGCTTGGCCACTCCGGACAGCACTCCCCATGACCTAAAGGCACTGCCTGAGTCTCTACACTGAGGACCAGCGGGCAGACCTGACCTGATTCCGCTTGAAGCTTTGGATTCAGGAATGCAGATGCCCCGGGTTCCGGTCCCGCTGCCATTTACCAAACGTGTGACTTTGGTCAGATGACTTCCCTTCCGGTGGCCTTTCATGTCTTCCTCTGGAACCACTACGATTTCAGGGCTCTTCACTGGGTGGAGATCTGTAAACATCCCGGGACGGAGAGCACACCAAGGCCTGGGGCAGTGCCTGGCACAGAGCAAACACCGGATCGGAGAAAGCTCTTCTTTCTTCTGGGGTACTGGGGCAGCGGCCAATGCGTGCTCGCTCTTGCTATTTCAGGGTCACTCACGGAAAGTCTGTGGTTGTCTGGTCTCTCTCTATCGGACACGGAGGACGGCCCCTCGGAGCTGAAGTCCATGGGGGTGCATGTTCGGGGTGGGGGGGATGCCAGGGCTTCGGAGATCCTCGCTAGGAGGAAGGCATGGAGGTAGGTTTGGGGTGCAATTGTGGCCCTGGCCCAGACAAAACCTGAAATCTTCCATATCTCAGAACACCACCTGATGTAGAGATGGGGTCTCAACAGAGGCAATCGAGTTAAAATGAGGTCGGCAGAGGGGGGCCCTCATCCAGGAGGCCTGGTGCCCTTTGGAAAAGGGGGGATTGGAAGACAGGGCACCATGCGGAGATGAAGGCAGAGATCGGGCTGACGCCCCCACAAGCCAGGACCGCCAGCAGCTGGGGGAGCTGGGGCAGGTCCACCCTCACGGCCTGGCAAGAACCAACCCTGCCAACGCCTCAGTCCCAAACGTCTAGCCGCCAGAGCTGGAGAAAAACACGTTCCTGCTGCTGGAGCGGCCATCTCCGCAGCCTGAGAAGCAGCCCAAGGCGGAGTCGGGCGGCACACACGTGCTCCTGGAGGAAGGGCTGAGGAGCCCCGGAAGGTATGCACCCGACCTGCCGCAGTGCATCTCCAGAAGCCGCTACCCGACAAGGTCAGCCCTGATGCAGCCTGAACTCAGCCTCAGACAAAGGGGCTGAGCTTTCCAAGGGACCAGGCCAACAGGCACAGTGGGGTGCTCAACCCTCCCCTTTTCCTGCGTTTGGGGGGGGGGAGGGGAGGTTTGGGCACATGTAAGAACTTACTAGAAAGGACTAGATCTTCACCGAAACCGGTTTGGCTCTGGATAGAGCGTCGGCCTGCGGACTGAAAGGTCCCAGTTTCCATTCCGGTCAAGGGCACGTACCTTGGTTGCGGGCACATCCCCAGTGGTGGGTGTGCAGGAGGCAGCTGATCAATGTTTCTAACTATCTCTCTCCCTTCCTCTCTGTAAAAAAATCAATAAGATATATATATATACATATATATATGTATATATATATATATGTATATGTATATGTATATATTTTTTTAAAGGACTAAATCTTCTAGGAAAAAAACAAAACACGTTGGCAGAGAGGTCGATTGTTGACCTTCATGAGAGCTGCTCCCTCAGCAGGCGGGGAATTCAAGCACCTGTCTGAGCAGATGTGTCTGGCTCCTGGGCCGGGGGGATGGGGAGGGGGTAGACGGTGGGGGTGGGGGTGGGGGGGAGCGTTGGTCCCCAGGGTGTGTGCACGTCTCGGCTGAAGCCTGCACCCCGTAATGACTGCTGCGTACGGAATACCGTCAAGTTCATCTCTCAGGGAACCAGCCATTTTTAACTGGATGCTTTGACTTTTTTTTTTTTTAAGGAATGTCCGGCGCTTCCCTATGACCAAGGACAACATAACGGGGAATACATCTTTCATCCAATTAAAGGCGCACGCCCGCCAAGTCAACTCTGAAGGCCTCGGGCGTGTCCGAGAGGCCTGCGGCAAGACTGGTGACCGAGATCTTTCGGCCCCGTTTCCCGTGCCTCCACCTCCCCCCGTTCCACTCGCGGCGCCGAGCCTGGCATTGCCAGAGACCCAGGCGCCGGAGCGCTTCCTTAGCGGAGGGAAACCCCAGCCTGCTCGGCCTCGGTCCCGATGCGGACAGCCCAGCTTTCCGTGCGGGACCGGGGACAAGTTGCCGCAGACAGACGTTCAGGGAGGTAACGCCCTCACTTCCACACTGCGGCCATAAAAGATATGACGGATGGTGATTCAGAACGCTGCCTCATTTCATAGGCATCAAAGTCAAGCACCCCCCTTCTTAAAACGAGCGTGAGATACTCACAGTGTTGTTATGAAAAGACTCAGAGCCATGTCCGGGGCACGCTCCTGGGCTCCTGAAGCAGGACAATGTCAAGGGCAGAACTGTAAGGCAGTCACCACTGTGCTACCTGGCTGGCACCAGGCCCTCTCCCCTCCCACCCCCTCCCCCGTCCTCTGCAGGGAAGAGGCCCCCTCAGGAAGCTCTCCCTGCCCTCCCGTCCCCAGTGATTCCTCTTCTCTGAAATCCCACAGCTCTGACCACCGAGGCCCCACAACCTCACAGCTGGCTTCTCTCACCCGGACGGTCCCTTTAACACCCGCATTCCACACCACCTGCATTTGCCTTCGTTGTTTCTTCCGTGGACTGCTCCTCCTCCCACCTCCCCTTATGAGCTTCTTCAAGGCAAGAACCATACTTCAGCTGAAGCTGGTGCGGCTCAGTGGATAGAGCGCCGGCCTTCGGACTGAAAGGTCCCAGGTTAGACTCCGGTCAAGGGCATGGACCAAGGGATGTGTAAGAGGCAGCTGATCGATGTTTCTCTCCCAACGATGTTTCCGACTCTCTATCCCTCTCCCTTCCTCTCTGTAAAAATCAATAAAATATACTAAAAAAAAAAAAAAAAAGAACCACACATCACATTCCTCCCGCATTCTCTCTGGTGTCTAACCCACTTTTAAGGATGTCCAGAATAAAGTCAGAAAGGGGCACTGGAAATGGCATGTCCAGGAGAAGGACCGTGTGTGGCTCCCTACCTCTCTCTTAGGGTGGGGGGGCCCTCCCAAGTCTGTTCAGGGAAGAAAGCAACCAGACCAGGACATCATGTACCCATGGTCCCCAGGATGGGGGTCATGTCCCTATCACACCGCCAGAAACCTGCACGCCAGGGGGTTGTGTCCGAGTCAGCTGTCCCAGAAAGCACCCCGCGGTGACAGCTCTCCCGCACGACAGGCCTGGGACCGGCCGAGGGGCCGGCAGCCCACCCTCGGGGCGCGTCTGTGTCCTTCTTCTGGCCGGGGTTCAGCTCTGGGCGCCATGACCGGCCAGGCACGGGCGGGCTGACACGCGACCACAGGGTCACCTGCCTTCTTTCTGAAAGCACGAACAGGAGCCGCCGTCCTTTCTTCCTACCCACCCAACACACACACACACACACTCACACACACACTCACACACATACATACACACACACTCACACACACACACACACTCATACACACATACATACACACACATACACACATACACAACACACACATACATACACACACTGACACACATACACAACACACACATACACAACACACACTCACACACACACTCTGACACACACTCACACACACACATACCCACACATACACACTCACACTCACACACACTCACACACACTCACACACACATATACACACACACACACACCCGCAAACACACGCATACACACACTCACACACACATACACACATACACACATACACACACACACACACACCCGCAAACACACACATACACACACATACACACACACACATACCCACACATACATACACACATACACATACACACTCACACACATACACACACACTCACACACACACTCACACACACACCCGCAAACACACGCATACACACACATACACACACTGACACACACATACCCACACATACACACACACATACACACACACTCACACACACACACCCGCAAACACAGAAGCCCTTTCTCCCGGCGGCTCCACTCACAGAGCCGAGCCAGAGAGTTTAACGGCTGACATTCAGGTCCGTTCTCCGGAAGAGCCACTCACTGCAGGTAAAGAAGATGCCCACTGGGCGCACCGAACTGCAGTGACCTGTGGACCGTTTCCTCTCCTTGGAACAAGGGATCACACGTGTGTGCAGGTAGGCACCAGAAAGAGTCAGACCGAAAGGCGCCCGTCGGAGAGCGAGCCTCCCTCGCCGACCCACTCCCAGCTCTCCGTTTCCCGGGTCCTCAGGGGCAGCAACTGGCACCAGGTGATTCGAGCCCCCCAGACCTTAGATGCTTTCCCGATCCCCCCTTTTGTCACGGGTTTCTGATGAAGAGAAAGGGACAAATATTCACCAAGCATCGCCTGACGGGCCAGGGCCTGCGATGTGTTTTACATACATGAGAACACCAACTTCACAACAACCTCTTTTTTCTCTTAGAGGAAATATTAGCCTTAAAAAGTTGTCCTAAAACAACTTTAAAAAAATATTAGCCTGAAAAAGTTGTCCTAAAACAGCTTTTAAAAAATATTAGCCTTAAAAAGTTATCATAAAACAGCTTTTTTTAAAAGGTTGTCATAAAAGAACTTTTTAGCCGAAACCGGTGTGGCTCAGTGGATAGAGCGTCGGCCTGCGGACTGAAGGGTCCCGGGTTCGATTCGGGTCAAGGGCATGTGCCTTGGTTGTGAGCACATCCCCAGTGGGGGGTGTGCAAGAGGCAGCTGATCGATGTTTCTCTCCCATCGATGTTTCTGACTCTCTATCCCTCTCCCTTCCTCTCTGCAAGAAATCAATAAAATATTAAAAAGAGCAAAACGACTTTTGAAGGCTACTATTTTCTCCGCTTTCAGAGGCAGCCTGGCGGCTCAGCAGAGGTGAGAGACTTGCCCCAGGCCGCCCACGGGGGCCCAGACCCGCTTTCCCAAACGAGGGCCTGGGTGGTCCCGTTCGGGGAAATCCGGTCTCGGGCCAGATCTGCTGGCGCGGGGACCGTCCCGGAAGAACGGGCGGGCTGTCTAACACAAACCCGGGGCAGCCAGGCGGCTCCCGTGCCTCCCGGCCTCAGCTCCTCATCGGGAAGGTGACCTGAAAGAATCCCCACCACGCAAGGTCACGGCGGGGTTAGTTCCCGTCCGAGCCGGGCAGAGCACCCGCCGTGCCGCCAACAGTCTAATGCAGTGGTCGGCTCACTGCGGCTCTCGAGTCACATGCGGCTCTTTGGCCCCCTGAGCGTGGCTCTTGCACAAAATACCCCGTGCGGGCGCGCACGTGCAGTGCGATCGAAACTTTGTGGCCCGTGCGCAGAAGCCGGTTTTCGGCTCTCCAGAGAGATGCCCATCGTTGTCCTGTTGCTATTTGGCTCCGTGGACTCATGAGTTTGCCGACCACTGGTTCCACGCCTACTGACTCGGTCACATGGCTCAGGGACGAACGGGGCTCTGGAAGGGCTTTCTTTCTTGCTCGCACCCCCTGCCTGTGGCTGCACAACAGCGCGGCTCTGGGATGGAATGCGGGGTGCATTTGGGGAGCCGCTGGCTGTGTTCTGGCCCCATCGTCCCCATTTGCTCTCTCCCTCCCCGAAGCTCACTCCACCCCACTTCCTCTCAGGGCGCACGGCCAAGGGCACGGCCTTCTGCTGCCAAACCTGGCGCTTTGCAGGGCATTAGCCCCGGGACCTCGCGTTCTCACAAGAGAGTCCCGTTTTCACTTAAAATCCGGATCCAGCCGCGCCCTCCCCATGGCCGCCGGGTTTCACTGTGTAAACCCAAAGTGCAGGGGGCGCTCACTGCCCCCTGCCCCGATCCGATTCGGCGCAGGCACCCTCAGCCGGGGTGAATGGGTGCCCCCCCCCCGCCCCCCCATCCTCTCGCAATGGAAAAGGCATTTGCCAGCCCAGCCACACGCTTTCAAACCCATTTCCGCTCCTCGGGGCGGCATTTCCAGTGAAGCCCTTTTCCTTCGGACGGAAAGCCAAGTGCAGTCTGGGTTGCGCGGCCCGCAGAGCGGGGGGGGGGTTGGGTGGGAAGGGAGTTTCCGGGGTGGAGGGCAGGAGCGGGAGCGGAGAGGAACTTAAGGAAGTCAATGCCCGAGGCTGTCCCTGGCCAAAGGCGGGATGGATGACTCTGCCCGGACACTTCACATGGTGAGTGCGGCGAGCTCCGGGAAGAACGAGGAAAGGAGGCCCAGGTCTCCCCGCGAAACCTTTCTAGGTCTGGCTTCCTTCGAGCAGATAAAGCTCTGCAGTCCTCCCTCGAGCGGCTCCCCGGGTTTGGGCGGTAAGTCACTGTCATGATGCAACCTCAGGAGATAAGCTTCAGCCAGAAGGGGTGTGTGTGTGTGTGTGTGTGTGTGTGTGTGTCTGTCTGTCTCTCTGTGTGTGTCTATGTGTGTCTGTGTGTGTGTGTGTGTCTGTGTGTGTGTCTGTGTGTGTCTGTGTGTGTGTGTGTCTCTGTGTGTGTCTGTGTGTGTGTGTCTGTCTGTCTGTCTCTCTGTGTGTGTATGTCTGTGTGTGTCTGTGTGTCTGTGTATCTGTGTGTGTCTGTGTGTGTGTGTCTGTGTGTGTGTGTGTGTGTCTGTGTCTCTGTGTGTCTGTGTGTGTCTGTGTGTGTGTGTCTGTGTGTGTGTGTGTCTGTGTGTGTGTGTCTGTGTGTGTGTGTGTCTGTGTCTGTGTGTGTCTGTGTGTGTCTGTGTGTGTCTGTGTGTGTGTCTCTGTGTGTGTCAGTCATAAAAGTCGCAGCCTCTACTTATCACAAAAAGTGGGGTCGGGCCAAGCTGTCACAGAATTCACGGCGAAGCAATAAAACCCGGGTTCCCCTTTAATTACCTAATGCGGGAGGCTGGCCAAGCGAGCCCATTATGAAAACGATGCAGCTACAATCCCAGCAAAACCCTGCCAGGAATTCCTCCCGCTCAGCCACTCCGCCGGAAGGCCTGATGCCGCTAACGCAAAGACGGGGTCTCCGCAGCGTTCGGAGGCCGCCTCCTGCTGCACTGCACTGCGTGCGGCCCGCTGCCGGCTGGACCCCCATTCCTCCTCCGGAGCTGGCTGCACAGCGCTGCTCTCACGGCGGGGTGCTCCGGTCCCAAGTCTCTCATGACGAATAACAAATGAGCGAGGAGCCCAGGAATTCAGGGGCCCGAAGGTGAAGCAGCACCAGACACTGTTTTCACCATAAAAGCCCTCACAGGGAGTGCAGGAGCGTTTCCTAAGGCTCCACACGAACCGCGCTAAGAGGCCATTCTTCAACCACCGCCTAAGACGAGCTTCCTCTGAAAATCGGATTTGGGGGGCTTTAGAAATGCCGAGGTTTTCACCGATTCCTTCCTTAAGATGTGCAATCCGTTCCTTTCTCTCCTAGGCCCGGGCCCCAGGAATGTAGAAACATCCTTCTGGAAAGCTAGACACGCACACGGCAAGGAAGCTACAGCCGGCCACTCCCGAAAGCCGCCTGCGGGGGCCCGGGGACAGGGGGTGGCTGCCGGCCCAGCGCCCCGGCGGCAGGAATGGGGGCTGTTTCTGATCTCCCGCCCCCAGCGCGTGCGTCACCATGGACTTACGTCGCTCTTTCTGAACTTGGCTTTCAAGCTCTTCATGTTCAGTCCATTCAGCTTCTAAAGCTCGAAGGGAGACTGCTCAGCACCTAGGGGAGAGAGAAAGAAAAAGATCAAGGATTGAGGTTTCCAAATAACCCCACGGACACGCTCTCCTGAGGGGAGACTCCCTCCAGAGGGGATGCTCCCTCCTGAGGGGATGCTCCCTCCAGAGAGGATACTCCCTCCTGAGGGGATACTCCCTCCAGAGGGGACACTCCCTCCAGAGGGGATACTCCCTCCAGAGGGGATACTCCCTCCAGAGGGGATGCTCCCTCCTGAGGGGATGCTCCCTCCTGAGGGGATACTCCCTCCAGAGGGGATGCTCCCTCCTGAGGGGATACTCCCTCCAGAGGGGATGCTCCCTCCTGAGGGGACACTCCCTCCAGAGGGGACGCTCCCTCCAGAGGGGACGCTCCCTCCAGAGGGGATGCTCCCTCCAGAGGGGATGCTCCCTCCTGAGGGGACACTCCCTCCAGAGGGGACACTCCCTCCAGAGGGGACGCTCCCTCCAGAGGGGATGCTCCCTCCTGAGGGGACACTCCCTCCAGAGGGGATACTCCCTCCAGAGGGGATACTCCCTCCAGAGGGGATGCTCCCTCCTGAGGGGACACTCCCTCCAGAGGGGATACTCCCTCCTGAGGGGACTACAACTTTGCACCCTGCGCACAAGCTTGAGGCTGAGTTACGTGGGAAAGGACATGTTTCCACCCATGGTAGACTACTCCCTGGAATCTTCTGACATTTTCAAGTGAACCAAATCTTGACACGTTACCCAACTTGCCAAACATTAACTTGAACTACTCAGCTGTCACTGTACGAAACACAGAAAGTATCTGTCGCCCGGACGGATTCCTCTTCACCCTCCGTGTGATCACTGCCTCAGCCCCGCCTTCGGAAGGGTCACCACAGTGCAGACCGATAAGGACGCAGTGGTGCATGGTCCAGATGCCACACATTCCGTGTTCATTTTCCTCCGTGTGGTCCCCCTCCCCACCACACACACACACACACACACACACACACACACACACAGGGCAGTCAGTGAAAAATGCCAGGAACAACAAACCTCCCTCAGCACATACCTCGCCTCTCAGGAGGCCGCTTGAAACAAACAAAAAGACCCCCCAGGGTCTTGTGGGACCCGCCATTCCCTGCTGGAGCTGAAACAGTCTTTTTTTTTTTTTTAATACATTTTATTTTTTTTTACAGAGAGGAAAGGAGAGGGATAGAAGGTCAGAAACATCGATGAGAGAGAAACATCGATCAGTGCCTCTTGCACACTCCCTACTGCGGATGTGCCTGCAACCAAGGTCCATGCCCTTGACCGGAATCAAACCCAGGACCGTTCAGTCCACAGACCGACGCTCCATCCACTAAGCCAAACCGGTCAGGGCCGCCCTCTCCCTTTAAAACTAAAACGGAGAGCCAGAACCCGGTGCTAATATATGGTCTGGGCTTCATTAAACGTGGAAAATGCACAGCGTGCGGAACCTCTGCGTTCAGGTCAAAAAGGCAGGGAAATCTGCGTGCCAGGCCCCGTCAGTGCGGGCGTGAGTGCTCTGGGGATGCCATGTCCAGGCTCACTGCCCGCGGTGAGGCAGGTACCCCGCACCAGCGCTGCCCACTGCAGATCGAAGAAAAGGTGGTCCAATGTGACTACCGCTGGCCACTACTTCTCTGAGCAGTGGTTCTCGGCCTTCCTAATGCCACGACCCTTTAATACAGCTCCTCATGTTGTGGTGGACCCCCCCCCCCATAACATTACTTTCATTGCTACTTCATCACTGCCATTTTACTACTGTTATGAATCGTAATGTAAGTATCTGTATTTTCCGATGGTCTTAGGCGACCCTGCTAGCGGTTCTCAACCAATGGGGTGCGACCATCAGAACACACACACACACACACACACACACACATACACACACATATATTATGATTCATTGACAGTAGCAAAATTACAGTTATGAAGTAGCAACAAAAATCCTATATAATAAAAGGCTAATATGCAAATTGTCCCCTTGACCAGGAGTTTGACCAGGGGTTGGGGCCAGCCAGCCAACAGCCCTCAGGCCTTTCCTCCCGGCCAACCTCACCCCTGATCAGCCCCCCTCACCCTGATCATGGACAGAGCCAGCCAACCTTCTGTGTCCCCTCCCCCAGCCTTATCAGCCCTGATCAGAGCAGGCCGGCTGGACCCCACCCAGGCACAAATTCATGCACCAGGCCTCTAGTAATTTTACGGTTGGGGGTCACAACAGGAGGAGCTGTATTAAAGGGGGGCAGCATTAGGAAGGTTGAGAGCCACTGCTCTAAAGCTTTGCAAGGCTGTCTCTCATTCTTCCACCATCCTGAGCATGCTGGGACCAGACTGTTCTGCAGACACGAGGCAGCGGGTGGGGTGCGGGATGCAAGCAGCTGAATGGCTGTACTCATCCCCCCGCGTGTTCACCTCGTGGCTTCCAGTGTGTTCACTGTCTTTGCTGCTGAGGCCAATCAGCAGGGCCCATGGATGAACGGTGTGAGCCCCGTCACCACAAAGCACTTCAGTGACACCCACCTGGAGGCCACAGACCACTCAGCCTCCCTGTGGTCCCTTTTCCATCCCCCCAGCTTGATAGGTACAAGTGACAAAATGCACGTTGCCTCGGAAACTGTACACGCGGTAACTGCACCCTTGGTAACTGCCAAGTATGTGACCACAGAGCAGGCGGGGCTGGTATGTGAACAGCAAAGTGCAAATTTGGGGACTGTGTTTCTCAAGGTTGGGCCCTAATTAATCTGAAGCACAGCTTGCTGAATGCAAAACCCTAGTCCACATCCCATGGAAACTGAATTTTAGGGGGCAGAGCCCAGAGTGTACTGGGTTCCATCTTTGCTCATTGGCGTTTGAGAACCTAGGACTGAGGCAGCCAAACAGGGAATGGAACGTGTCTGAACCGCACTGATTTATAAACAGCCCCTTTTCCTGCCAAAACAAACTGCCTTCTGATGAATGCAAGTGGAAGTAATCATGGTCCTCCACCAACTGCAGCCAGAGAATGGAAGTCATCCTTGGAGTTCAAGTCCGTCCACCTTCTGGGCGAAGAGCTAATAACCAAAAAAAAAAGAGGCCAGATCCACGCAACAGGAAAGGGAGAGAAGAGAGGCCACAGCTTGGATAAATCTACAAACTGTGTAGCCCACCAAGGCAGAACCACCCAAAGCATCCTTCAGTCCCGGTGGGGAAGACTCCGGGTGAGGGCCTGGTAGGTTTGCAGAGGTGTTGTACTAGTTTTGTATGTGTGTGCTTGTCTTTGGGGCTTACTTTTTCATTAAAGCACGCCAGGGAGAAGTATGCAAACTCTTTTATTTGAAGAAAACTAATAAACAAAGCAACTAATTCCCAAAACACTCAAGGGAAAAGATGCTTTGTGAAATGGTTGTCTTCCCGGAATCATGGCTCTGGGTGTGAGATAGCTGGGTGGTCCATGGGCAGAACTTCAGGATGATAGAGATAGGGGTCAAGGGCAACCTACAGGAGAGAAACTTCAAAACCAAGAATGGCGGCTGGGGGTAATAAAAGTCAGGAATGGGTCACTGCTTTCCTGCTATTTGTAAAGGACTCTAACATGTGGAAGCCAGGACGAGGGGGAAGTAACTTGCCCCTGAAAAGATGCTGGGCTCCCTCTGCCTCAGCATCTCCTCTTCCTCAAGAGGACCTATGGGTAAATCAGGGACTTCCTTGCCTTCCTTGAGTCAGCTGGAAACTCACAGCTCCGATTCCCAAGCCCAAATTCCCAAAGCGAAAACTGGGTTACAAGCTATCATGAGTAAGGTGACATCCATTAATTTAGCAAGGCTACACTACTAGCAGTCCTTGGAAATGGATGCTTCATTCAAGAGGATGAAGTGTTACACCTACGTGGACAAAGTTGAACTAAATTATTCCATCTCAAGCAGAATAAAGTACTTCTACCTACCAAGAAGGAATATTAGGCAGTTTACTTCCTGCTCAGGCCAAAATAAGTCACTGAAACATGGCTTCCATCGTTGGTCACCAGTCATCACATGACACTGAGTCAGCTGTGCTTCAATCCACCAGCACAAAGCAGTGCAGAGGTGCAAGCTGGGTGCCTTCTCATGTGAGAGACTGGGTCCCACAAACAGGCTTTACTTAGTAATCCACTTTTCCTTTAAAAATAATAAAGCTCACAATTAAAGCTTAACACGAACGACCCTTATCTGATGTAATTCTAGCCTGAATAAAAAATACCTTGCTATTAATCTATTGAGCTTTATTATAAACTAATTAAGTTAGAGTTTGTTGAGTATTAAAAGTAACTTATAAGGGATACTAGAGGCCTGTTGCATGAAGATTCATGCAAGAATAGGCCTTCCTTCTCCTGGCTTTGCTCCCGGTGGCCCAGGAGCCTTTGCAAGTCTTCACTCCTGGCCAGAGCGCCACTCCTATAGCTCCCTCTGCCCCCTGCCCTTCCCCTCATAACAGGCTAACTGCCCCGCCCGGCCACTCCACATCTGCATATGCAAATTAAACTGCCATCTTTGTTGAATAATTTGCATACACACTCCTGATTGGCTGGTAGACATTGTGGAGACGCTGTCAATTTGCATATTTCTCTTTATTAGTGTAGATGGGGTTTCCTTTTGGGGTGATGAGGACTGCACAACCTGTGATCATACCAAAACCATTCAATTGTACACTTCAAGTAAATGAGCTAACTAGGATGTAAATTATATCTTAAAAACAAACAAAAAAGTGCTATTTTTTTTTCCTAATAGCTTAATAATCTCCATTACCTTCTCCAATCCTTAGAGTTAGGAAAATTCCAGGTTAGAAACCCCTAGACTGATTGAAAGAAACTTTAAAGGATCAAAGATGAAAAAATAATGCCCTTCCCACTAATATGTGGTTACTCTTAGCATTTCTTTCTTTCACTATTTCTATACCACAACGCACCCCTGATTGAAGTGGTTAGGAAGAGAGTTCCTCTTGCATCTTCAGACTATGTCTCCCCAACCCCCACTCCTACCCCCACATATGACCCAAGGATTATTATTATTTTTTTAAATATATTTTATTGATTTTTTACAGAGCAGAAGGGAGAGGGATACAAAGTCAGAAACATCGATGAGAGGGAGACATCGATCAGCTGCCTCTTGCACGCCCCCCACTGGGGATGTGCCCGCAGCCAAGGTACATGCCCTTGCCGGAATCGAACCCGGGACCCTTCAGTCCGCAGTCCAACGCTCTATCCACTGAGCCATACCGGTCTCGGCGACCCAAGGATTATTTTTAAGGGCAGGTTGCCAATTATGTCAGCATTGAGGGTTCTCTGGGGGCCCCAGCCAGGAATTCTGATCCTATAATCAGAGGTGAGGCTCAGGAATCTGTACTTTTTGTTTTAACTCCTCGGTGGTTTGGATGCTCAGATAGACTGGGAGTACCACTGTCCTATAGACACAACGATACTACTATACCTCTGACTGACACTTCATTAAAAAACAACGTAGAGACATTGTGCAAATAGATATGATAGATCAACATCTTTAAGCACTGACTTTGCTAGACTCTTATACAATATTGGGAGATGGGGAGTTGGGAGGGGTGCCCTCGACACCCTGAATTCTAGAAGAGCAACTAGCTGGTTCCCCATGGCTACGAGGGACCAGTCCTAACTGGCAAAGGCTAATGGTGGCTCTGTGTTTTCCTGGATCACAAGCATCCATTAGCATCCATCCGCAAGGAGTCAAGGGCAGGGAAGTCCCTGTGACCACACAGCCCTGGAGAAGAAGCAATGCCAACATCTTCTCACCAGCTCATCCTTCCACCCTGGGATTGGGAACGCTGCTCTGGAACCCTCAGCAGTACCAGGACACGCAGGTGCGCCCCTCACAGGCTCCTTCGTTAATACACAAAAAGATCCAGCCGCATTGTCACAAATGGCAGTTTCATCTTTTCTGTGGCTGAGTAGTATGCCATTGTATATATGCATGGAAAAAACGCTAAGCACTGGGCAGGCATTATGGAGGATGTGAATAGAGACCAAGGATCCGAGGAGAAAATGATACAAAACTATCTGATAATTAGCTATCAAATACTACATAAATTTGAATAGTAGACAACTTTGGAGGCTGGGAAAAAAATCAGAGAGGTCTTCACAACAGGGGTAGGGGCCTCGCTAGCTGTAAAGCAAACACTGAGGGGGAAGGGCATCTCGTCAGTCCTCTCTCACAAGAGGGCACTTGCCCATCCTAGACTTCCCAGGCAAGGGCCGGACTTCTGTCCAGTCTTGTTTGGCTGTCCCAGACGCTTCTCAGGAGGCTGGGTAGAGATGGTGGGAATCTCCGCACAGTCCTCTCCAAAGAAAGACCCTCACCAACCTGCACACACTCTGGCCCCCTTTTAGACCCTGCGTGCGACTGAGACCGGGAGCCCCGGCAGCAGTTTGCTCAGCAAAAGTGAAAATGTGCCCCCCTGTTTGCGCACTCCGGAGTGGCGGGTCTTCAGGTTGGGATTTTCACTTGGCTGTCATTTCTCCGGGGTGCTGGCCATTGGCACACGATCGATAAATGTTTCATGCATTAACGTGTGAGACAAAGATTGGGCTGGGACCCTGGATCGCCTTTAGACTTCACCCTTGACCTCAACAAGACTGTCTCTGCCAAATGCACTGGGCTAGCTGCACTGGATCTAAGTGAATGCAACATGATGATTAATTAGGTTTTACCCCAGACACAAAGGAGTTAGAAACAAGCAAATAAAAGCCCAACTTTTAGGAAATTTGGGTGGTAAGACAAGTATTTGTGTTAAAACCAGACTGTCTTACCCCCAAAATTCCCAAGGAACTGGGCTTTTATTTACCACAAAGTCTTGCCCAGTGGCCCCTCCTCTCCCTCCAGCCGGCCCTCCCCCCACTCACTGCACGGCTCCTCATGCATCATCACCGCCCCCCACACACTGAGCTGAGCCAAGGGAGCAGGACACTCCGCATAATGGAATGCGAGGGCCAACAGAGAGCAAGGGCCGTGCACAGAAACCCCGGGGGGCAAAAGGTACAAGCCCCCAGCTATAAAGCAAGCGGGGGGCAGCCAAGCTTGGCAGCCACAGCTAGCAATACTGCGCTGCGTGTCTGAAAGTGGCTAAGAGAGACCTTCTTTTCTTATCTTTACGGTTGGATGTATTATATATGTCCCCCTTTTGTTCCCATTCACCACTTCCAGCCTGGCCCCCACCCTCCACCCTCCACCCCAGGGCTCCACCCTCTTACGTCAGTGTCCATGAGTTATGCATATATGCATGTAGGTTCTCTGGTTGACCACCTCCCACCCACCCACTCCCTGCCTTCCCTCTGAGATTTGATAGTCTATTCCATGCCTCTATGTCTCTGGATCTATGCTGCTCATTAGATTCCATACGAGTGAGAACATGTGAACTTGTCTTTCTCTGACGGGCTTACTTCACTTAGCGTAATACTAAGTGAGTAAGCCTTAAAAGTTCTCACCGCGGGAAAAGAATTCTGTAACTATGTGGGGTGAGGGATGTCACCTAGACTCATTGCGGTG
The DNA here is from genome assembly GCA_027563665.1 of Antrozous pallidus. Taxonomy (NCBI): domain Eukaryota; kingdom Metazoa; phylum Chordata; class Mammalia; order Chiroptera; family Vespertilionidae; genus Antrozous; species Antrozous pallidus. The sequence continues at coordinate 4,667,946 of CM050512.1, read as the reverse complement.
GTCATTTTGCAAAATATATAAATATCAAATCATTATGCAGTGCACCTGAAACTAGATATGTGATATATCAATAGAATATTATATATCAACTAGAGGCCGGTTGCACAAGGATTTGTGCAAGAATAGGCTTTCCTTCCCCTGCTTCGCTCCTGGCCATCCAGGAGCCTGCAAGTCCTCGCTCCCAACCGAAGCATCACTCCTGCAGCTCCCTCCTACCCCCTTCCCCCTCATAGCAGGCATCCCACCCCACCCAACCACTTCATGCCTGCATATGCAAATTAACCCACCATCTTTACCAGGTTGATTTGCATACTCACTCTTGATTGGCTGTGGGCGTGGTCGAGGTACAGTCCATTTACATATTTGTCTATTATTAGGTAAGATTCTACCTCCATTTCTAAAAAGTATTTAGCAACTGAAATTGATGATAGAACTTTTTTGTACTAAAGACTAGTCAGAAAAGTCATAGCTTTTTCTCAGAGGCAAAGAATTCACTCAAAAAATTTTAAAGAGCTAGTGGGACATAAGACAGAGCTGCTCGATGATTACATCTTAGGAGGCTACTTACTCAGCAAACCGGATGTACACGAATACACAGATGGGTGGCTGAATAAACACACGAGTAAACTCTGCTGAGCCTTATGATGGGATGGGAGCTTTCACAGATGTCATCTTTTTAAAAAATATATATATATTTTATTGATTTTTCACAGAGAGGAAGGGAAAGGGATAGAAAGTCAGAAACATCGATGAGAGAGAAACATCGATCATCTGCCTCTTGCACACCCCCTAACTGGGGATGTTGCTGCAGCCAAGGTACATGCCTTTGACCAGAATTGAACCTGGGACCTTACAGTCCAGCGTTCCTTAGGCCTCTCTAGCCACTGAGCCAAACCGGTTTCAGCCAGATGTCATCTTTTTTATGCATTAACCCCGGAGCAGGTGTGTTAAAGATTTCCCAGACGATAAAGAAGAGAAAAATAAGGGGTGGAGGGGGGGGGGCGGAGAGATAAAAGCAGTAGCTTCATTTTGGCAGTGAATCCTTTCTAAAACATTCTAACAATTTTTTTCTTTCTTTCTTTCTTTTTTTTTATTTTTTTGGCAAAGAAATGACCACATTCTTTTTAAGCCACAGATGCCATCAGATATCGCATCATCCTCATCAGGTAGTAAAACTCTCTTGAGAACATCAGCCTCCCTCCCTGTAGTCAGAACTTGCCGTTAGTCAGGAGGTGACCTTTCTCTGGAGACAGAAATACATCCTTCTTTAAAGAACAAGACCTGCCACCCACCAGGACCGACGTTGGCCCGGGAAGCAGTCAGAGCCACGAGCGCCGAGAAAAAGCCAGCGCAGGCGCTGGCAGCGACGCTATCTGATCTGTCAAATGTGCCGGCTGCTCGCAGGCTCCAGGCCGCCTACCAGGCAGAGCCCTGAGGTTATGCCCTGCCCTAAATCCATCCCATTTAACAAGGCCGGGGCTTACCCCAAACAAGCCACCTCTGGGACAGAAAAGGCATCCCAGGCCTGAGGCACGCCAGGGGATGGCCCGCTCTGAGGTTATTCTAAAGACGGTCTCTAAAAGGTTCCTTCTGCTGCCGCATCTTTTGATGTCTGTGTCACCAGCACCATCTCCCTGGCAGTGCCCGTCCCACAGGAGAGAAGCTGCCCTGCGGATTCCTACCTTCCAGCCCGCACGGCAAGGCGTCTGTACGGAGCACAAACCCCTGGGCCACGTGAAGGTCAGACACAGAGGACCACAGACTGTGAGACACATCCAGGCCAGACAAAGCTAGAGAGACGGGAAGTAGGGCAGGGGGAGTCGAGGGCGGGGAATGGTAACAGAGAGATGGCAAATGGGCATGAGGGAGTTTGGGGGGCGAGACAAGTGTTTGTGTTAAAACCACGATGGGGGCAGGGGAGAGGGTGGTCTAGAAGGGGTCAATCGGGGAAAAGGGGGAACGTCTGTAATACTTTCAACAATAGAGATAAATACATATGTGTATATATGCACATACATGTTAAGTATATGTTAGCCGTACACACACACACACACACACACACACAAGATTGTGGGGGTGATTACACAACCCTGTAGATTTCCTAGCATGCATTATTAAACTGTATACAAAAATTGGCGAATTTCTGGAATGTAAATCGTGCCTCAAGGAGGCTGTTTTTTAGGAGATCGAACACCGAAAGAGAAAAGGAGGTCGCATGCCACGCTGTTAAGGTGACGAAAGGCATCTCTGGAGCGAGGCGACAGGCCCATCTACGGTGACACGCTGGATTGCCAAACATCTGCCCACTGGGGAGCACGCGGGCTCCCCACCTTCTGGGACGCTGCAGACGTCATTCGCCATGATCGCCGTGTTCTGTTTTGGCCTGCCGAGTCTCCTGCCCCAATCACCAGGGTCTCAATACTTTCCGGCATAAAAGATGAGCCACCAGAACAGACTCTGTGAACTCGGGGGCCCTGGGAACACGAGGGAGTGGATGGAGGACACACAAATCCTCTCTGCTGCCCCACCTCCCTACCTGCCGTGTCCGGATGTCACTCAATTAGCATGTGTCCATACAAGCATGTCTCACTTGAGGCCAGCGGAGAGGGGCAGCCTGCTGGTGCTTGGTTTGGTCCCCCGTGCCCACCACCTTCTGATAACTGTACTTCCCCTGTTAGAAAACTCCCCTCCTACCCCCACCCCCACTCCAAGATTCTGACGGTGGCTGTCCCCGGAGAGACGGGAGTGTGTCCTCAGCAAGGCGATCCAGAGAGACTCCCTGGGATTGTGGGGGTTGGGAGACAGAGGGGGAGAGGAGGGAAGGGGGGACAGAAAAGGAAGGAAGGGAGAGGAGAATGGATGGAGGACTAGGGAGGAGGGCTAAGAAGCAGAGAAAGGCCAAAACCGGTGTGCCTCAGTGGATAGAGTGTCGGCCTGCAGACTGAAGGGTCCCCGGTTAGATTCCAGTCAAGGACATGTACCTTGGTTGTGGGCACATCCCCAGTGGGGAGTGTACAGGAGGCAGCTGATCGATGTTTCTCTCTCATCGATGTTTCTGACTTTCTACCCCTCTCCCTTCCTCTCTGTAAAATATCAATAAAATATACTAAAACAAAACAAAAAAGAAGTGGAGAAATGGGGAAGAGGAAGGAAAGGCCTTCCTCTCGGGTGGAGAAGCTGGGAAGGGCGGGCCTGGCAGCTGCCCAAACCTGTGCAGAGGGCTGGTTGGAGAGAGGGGCCCCGAGGAGGCCCTTCTCCGGCTCTGCTGTGGGCACCCAGGATCTGGGGGTCACATAACGTAGGCACTCGCCCTGTCGCCTGAGCCAGTTCACGCTGGGTTCCTGACACTTGTAACTAAGTGCTGACCCATCTGAGAACCTTCTCCCAGATGCAGACCGCTCAGGCCATCATCTCAGCTGCAGGCAGAAGGGGGCCGGACCTCCGCAAGCCGCAGCTCCATCTGTCTGCTCGCTCATCTCTACAGTCAGCCGCTAAACTCACCTCCTGGACCTACCACGCACTGCCACTCTCCAGAGCCCTCCTGGGATGGACGGAACAGGACGCCCGGGCCCTCTGAGCCTGCAGGGCAGGCAGGGCATATTGTGCATTCATTCGTTCGACTCCTCGCGGCTCCTGGATCCATTCCGCCCCAGACCTCACGCCCTGGTCCCCACCACCTGCCAAGCGCTCCGTTCACCATTCGCCTCTATCAGAGCAGAAGCCCTGGCCGCCAGCCCATGTCTTCTGGGCCATTTGCACTCTGAAAGGCCCATGCTGCTCCCTTCGCCTCTCCTACACGAACCAGCCCACAGTGAATGCCGCTGCCGTTCCCCAGATGAAGAGGGTTAGACTATTGTCACACTCTCCCGAAAGACACAGCCACTGGAACGGCTGGCTCCGCAGGGATGGACCGTCCCACCGCTGCTCCCCAGGGGACTTGACTCCACAGAGCTGAGGGGGACAAGGAAGCTGCTGCGGGAGGAGCCAAGGCCAGGGATGCACAAGGGAAACCCTCAGGATGGGAGGCAACAAAGAGCGGGGTTGGGAGGAGGGCGGTGCTGGGGCTCAGCTGGACCAGGAGGCCCCAAGGCCCAGGGATAATCCTCTGGGCAGTTCATCCTTGAATGGCCCTGAAGATGTGATCTGCAAGCCCGCCCTCACTCGCCCTCATTCATTCTAAACAAGACACCTGGGAGAGAAGCCTGCTTGGCACAGTGCTCACACAACAAAGGCATGGCTCCCCGGGGGCTGTGCCAGCCTGGATCTGCCAGCCGTTGCCCTGGCAGTGCCCATGGAGAGCCCTTCAGATCTTTCCGACTAGAAGGCCCGGGCTGCCCAGGCCTGTGCTCTACGGGGGCCTGGAGCCGCCCGCCCAGGGAAGACAAACCCCGGTGAGCGGAGGCCCCGGATCATTTCCTGTGTGTAGGGACCAGAAACGAAGCGCATTAGCATGACGGACGGGGCCGTTTCACCAACAGTAATCAAGATTTACTATGCTCCTCCCGTTCCCCACACATACCTGGCCCCTGATGCCAGGAGGGTTTACAGAGTAAAAATAGCACAGCTACTCAAGAACTGGCAACTGACGAGGAAAAATAAGACACCTACCCTGTTTTAATTACTCATATGCTCTGAATACCAACGATGAGACACGAAGAAATGTGGACCACACACAACCCTTACCTACAAAAACCAGTTTCACTGTTAAAAAAAGAGAAAAAGTCCATGTAGATTACATGTACAAAAGCAGAGATACGGGTCTGTAAACCAAAACCACAAATGTCCATTATGCTATGTAATCAGTCTGTGATGAAGTTATTGTGTTTCTCTAAAGAAATGCTTAAAGCTGTGAGCAAAATCCCTGATAACTGGGTAAGGACACAGGGAAACCTAATCAAATGTGCATTTACTGGGGGCATTCTGGGTTTCAGGAGGTACTGGGGTTCCGAGACTGACAAGGTGACACGGTACTTAGACTGATGCTGCCCAATACTACAGCCATTAGCCACATGTGAAGGGTATCCAGCCATTAGCCACCTGCGAATTATAATCAGCCATTAGCCACACGTGAATGGTGTCCAGCCATTAGCCACATGTGAATGATGACCAGCCATTAGCCACATGTGAACGGTGAACAGCCATTAGCCACATGGGAACAGTGACCAGTGCAAATTGACAAGTCCTTTAAGTAGAAAATACAGTGATTTGAAAGACTTACTATGGAAAAAGAATGTCAACTACACCACTTGGCAGTAACAGCAGCAAGGCAAGTATAAAATTAAGCATAAAATTGTATTTTACCATCTTTATCAATCACTTACTATCATAAACCATAAAACTCAGATTTAGTTTAAGATCTAGGTTAACTGCACGTTAATGATAATGAAAGGTGTAGCTTTAAAGGTTTACTCTGCCACATGCAAAAGAAGGAATGATTAACCAACAATGTTATTTCACTTAAGACCAAACCACTTATAGGCAAAGTCAACTACTGCTGTTATATACAGTTCAGAAAGCATGTGTGTATTTTTGTCTATCAACAAATAGACACTTTTCCAAAGGATCCGGTAGGAAATGTAACTCCCTCTCACTCATCCTAAGTACAACCATTTCACTTTTTTGTTTTGTTTTTGTTTGCTTGCTTGTTTTCACCACCGTCATTTTGAACGTGACTTTATTGCTCTGGGCCTAGGTTATGATTGAAACGAGCTGTCTGATGAAGCTGAGGAACGTGCCAATGCAGTTTCGAATAGGACTGGCCATTACCAAGGGAAACATGTCTTTGCATTGTCCACATTGCCTAATGGTATGATAACAGAACTAAATGGAGGACTGACAGCACAGGGAAAATAGTTGTGAACCACACAGCTGTGTTGCAATGACTGACATATGGGGCAACCCTCATGATTGCTATTGCGATAGGTGACGATGGCAGGTATAATCACATTGGCCAATACAGCAGCAGTTCTTGCGAGGTAGGTGGATACAGAACACGGTAACATTCGCAAGATAGCAACAGTCACCATAGCAATCGCTTACTTAATTTTTATCTTATTTTGCATATTTCTATTTTTTCCAACTATTTTGTTATAAATGAGTAATCTATCCCTTAGCGCTCACACCGATTTGGACTAGATGCTGTTGTTATTCCCAGTGGCCAGATTGGAAAATGGCAGCGTAGGGCGTTCATCTGGCCCAATGGCGCTGTCTATAAGTGGAAGAGGCCGGGTTTAAACTCAGGAATGGCTCCTGAGCCCAAAACACACCCCTGGGCTGCCTAGGAGACAACACCACTAATAACATGTAAACGTCTGGCCAGCAGACCAACACGTTCATACTTCAGAACAGCCCAGCTGCCCTGGCTGACGGGCAGTCCTTGCGCGATCGGCTGCTGGCACTCACCGGCTCCCTCCGGGAAGTGTGAGTGGGCCAACCTGAAAAAGCCATCCCTCGGGCGGGGTGCCCGCACTCACACATCCTGGCCTCATGCCAGGGGAGGGTTGCTTCTTACTCCCTTGACGTTCTCATACGCACGGCATATGCTTCATGAACCAAGTCATAGAACTCACAAGTCAAGTATTCCTTTTCCATGGAGCTTTGTTGAAGACACCAAGTTTTAACGAAATGTAAAGGTGGCCGAAACCGGTTTGGCTCAGTGGATAGAGCGTCGGCCTGCGGACCGAAGGGTCCCAGGTTCGATTGCGGTCAAGGGCATGTGCTTTGATTGCGGGCACATCCAGGAGACAGCTGATCGATGTTTCTCTCTCATCGATGTTTCTGACTTTCTATCCCTCTCCTTTCCTCTCTGTAAAAAGTCAATAAAATATATTTTTTTAAAAAAAGAAATGTAAAGATAATTACAGACAAGGGAGGTGGCTGTTTTTACACTCAGCTGAGCTGGCCAGTGAGCTACAGATCGGCGTGGTGAGGATCCGGAAAAGCAAAACTTCCCGACACTTCCTTCTCATTGGGACATCTCTGTGCCTTAGGCAAGTTCTCGGGTACCCTGTGTGACAACTCTGCGCGGGCCGTAAGAAATGGAACACGTGTACAACTCTTCGGGACATTTAAAGGCACCGAGAGTGCGCCCCGCTGGAGTGGCTCAGTGGTTGAGCATCCACCTATGAACCGGGAGGTCACAGTTCGATTCCCGGTTCAGGCCACATGTGGGCTGGATCCCCAGTGGGGCGTCTGAGAGAGACAGATGATAAATGACTCTCTCATCACTGACGTTTCTCTCTCTCTCCCCCTCTCCCTTCCTCTCTGAAATCAATAAAAATACCTATTTTTTAAAAGCATCGAGATTATAACGAAGTGGCATCCTAAGACACAGAACCGGGAGGCAGGGCTGGCCAGGGGATCTGGAAGCCACACACACACACACACACACACACACACTCACACACACACACACACACACACACACTCACATACACACACACTCACATACACACACACACATACACACACACACACTCACATACACTCACACATACACACACACACACTCACATACACACACACTCACATACACACACACTCACATACACACACACACACACTCACACACACACAGAAGCAGCCCGGCCAGCAGCCCAGGGTGCCTGCTCCTTCTGTTCCGTCCACCACCGTGGACAGAGACGCCCGCTCGCTCGCAGTGTAATGAGAGCCCAGTGCGCTTTGTTCCGGGGGGTACGCACCTCACACAATCAGGGGCTGTTTCAAAGGAGAGGAAGAAAGCGAGCGGCTGTCCGACAAGCGGCGACAGGGCCGCCCGCAGCCTGGCTCAGAGGCGGCCGGGACGGGGCCCTCGGAGGAGGCCTGTCTGGCTTCCAGAGACTCCGGAGGAAGAGCCACAGAAGAGGTGGCCGCGGGGCACAGCGTGGCGTGAAGCTGAACAGCACAGAGAGACCTAACGGAGCTGGTCACGACAGCTGGCTGCACACACACGCTCTGAGCAGCAGGAATGAGTTTTTCCTTGAAAAACAAACAAACAAACGAAAAACTCCTAGGAAACCGGGGTGACTTACAGAAGTTGGGCAAGAGCTGCTATGCCTATATTTTGAATAGTTCCTTCCAATTTTATTATATTTTTTAAATATATTTTATTGATTTTTCACAGAGAGGAAGGGAGAGGGAAAGTCAGAAACATCGACGAGAGAGAAACATCCATCAGCTGCCTCTTGCACACCCTCCACTGGGGATGTGCCCGCAGCCAAGGCACATGCCCTTGACCGGAATCGAACCCGGGACCCTCCAGTCCGCAGGCCGATGCTCTATCCACAGAGCCAAACCGGCTTCGGCAGTTCCTTCCAATTTTAAACAGACATATAGGAAAGAAATGTGAAACATTTTCTCCTCAAAATAGAACAATGATTTGGTGCCTCCTCTCAAAAAAAAAAGAAAAAAATCTAAAGAGTTTTGTTTTGTTTTTTTAACAAAGATCCAAGAAGGTTCTTGCCGGCCATAGTGGCTTAGCGGCTGAACGTCGACCTATGAACTAGGAGGTCACGGTTCGATCCCCGGGCAGGGCACAGGCCCGGGTTGCGGGCTCCGTCCCCAGTGGGAGGCCTGCAGGAGGCAGCGGATCAGTGATGCTCATCACTGATGTTTCTATGCCTCCCTCTCCCTTCGTCTCTGAAATCAATCAATACATAGATTTTTTTTAAAAAAAAAAAGATCCAAGAAGGTTCTGAGAGCATCTGAACCAACTTTCAGCCGTGAGGGAGGTGGACTGGGTCTGAAAGAAGAGTGGCTCAGAGAGAGGATGGCAGCTCCTCTCGGGGAGCATCTTCCGGGCACGGCTCTGTGTGGTTTAGGCAACAAAAAGGGGGGAAAAGACAGGCCACCGCTGGCCGGCTGGTGTGGTTCACTTGGTTTCGCAGCCTCCCGCGTACCCACCGAAAGGTGGCTGGTTCAGTCCCCGCTCAGGGCACACGCCCAGGCTGCAGGTGCGACCCGCATCAGATTCAGATACCTGCTGTGTGTCAACACTGTTCTAGGCGTGAGGGACATAGCGGTGAACGGTGCCCGAGAGCCAAAACCTGTTTTCTTGGGGCTTCTCGTCCAGAATGCAGGCCAGCCTGCTGCGGATACGATGAAAGCAGCTGGCAGGTTGGAAGGCAGGGAGTACCACGGACGGACGGAAATAAAGCATCGAAGAGGAGCGATGGGCGATGGGTGGCGGGGGAAGGTGATGTCCGAGTCAAGATCTGAGGGGTCAAGGGGCACCGGCCTGCAGATATCCAGGGGGGGAGCGTCCAGACAGTGGGAACAGCGAAAGCGATGGCTCTGGGGCCAGAATGCGCCTGGCAATGTGAAGGGAGGAGGAGGAGGAGGCCAATGTAGTTGAATGCCTTTGACGGCTGCCAGATGGAGGGATTACAACGAGGGGCGAAATGTCACGAACGCAGCCACATTTTCACAAACCCTTGGAGCAAGAATGTGCCTCTGTCAATGCTTACTCAAACCGCTTAATCTCACCAAGAAACGAGAGAAGGCTGAGTGAGTCATCCGAGGCGACACCCCCAGGGACTGGCTGAGAAAGCCTTCGGCCTCCCCGTCAGCAACAGCCTGTCTCCTGCGCCTGCTTTGTAATCGAGAGGTATTTTTCCTTTTCGAAAAATATTTTTCATGGATTTTTTACAGAGAGGAAGGGAGAGGGATAGAAAGTCAGAAACATCGATCAGCTGCCTCCTGCACACCCCCTTACTGAGGATGTGCCCGCAACCAAGGTACATGCCCTTGACCGGAATGGAACCTGGGACCCTTGAGTCTGCAGGCCGACGCTTTATCCACGGAGCCACACCGGTTTCGGCGAGAGGTATTTTTCTTATTTAAAAAAAAAAAAAAAAAAATTAACAGCACAGCAAAAGAGTCCAGCCAACTGACCAAATCTTCTTAGAGCTAAAGATTGGTCAACTTCACTTTTTCATTCAACAAGTAACCAAGAGAGCTCTCTATATCCACCCTAAATGTCCGCCGAGAAGGGAAAGAAATAATAAATGTGGCGTCCCCTGGACCCCACCACCCAGCGATTCACGGCGTACGTGTGGATCAGGGCAGCGTGAGCCCAGGGAAACGCGCCCCAGGTGTGTACTGTGGCATTATTTATCACAGCAGGAAAAAAGTGGGAACCGGGCCAACGCCCTCAGGAGGAAAGGTGTCCACACGGAAAAGCGGAAACACTGATCTTCTCTGGCCAGGGCGTGCGCTCACGCTGGAGCTCTCTGCCGCAGCCGAGGGGGTTCTGCCGGGGCCCAGAAGCGTAAGGACGAGTGAAAAAGCGCAGGCTGTCTGCACGGGGAACGGTACCGTTTGTGTGAAAAGTGAAACGCGCCGGCTCGCGGGCAGTTTGCGAACAGGTAACGTCCAGGCGTGTTTGGAGACCGTGTGTGTGGACCTCACGTTAGTGGGCTGCAGTTCATTTTCAGGAGGGGGATAGAAAGCAAATAGGGAAAGATTAGCAACTCTTAAACATAGGCAGTGGCGGGAGATGGCAGCTTTACCTACATTCTCTTTTGATGTTGGAAACCTTGGGACTATGTCATACTTTTTCTATTATTATTTTGAAAGGAAGGGAGAGAGCGGGACAAGACTCCTCCATCACATTCTCTGAATTCCAAGAGCCAGTTTCTTTAATCTTCAAACCTCCCTTTCTTCATCTTTAAAACATGACTGGGAAGGGTACCTGCCGCAATGCTGCTTTAAGAAGTGGCAGTCGCTAAAACCGGTGTGGTTCAGTGGATAGAGCGTCGGCCTGCGGACTGAAAGGGTCCTGGGTTCGATTCCGGTCAAGGCCGTGTACCTTGGTTTCGGGCACATCCCCAGTAGGGCATGTGCAAGAAGCAGCTGATCGATGTTTCTCTCTCGATGTTTCTAACGCTCTGTCCCTCTCCCTTCCTCTCTGTAAAAAACCAATGCAATATATTTTAAAATAATAATAATAAGAAGAAGAAGCGGCAGTGGGAGACAGAGCTGCATGGCCCGCGACTGTGCGGGTGAGCAGGGACACTATGCCACGCCCCCACGGAGTGGCCAGCGCCTGGCGCCCCTTCTTCTTATTCAGTTTCACAGATAACAGCAATAAGACTTTTCAACAGGGTTGGGGTGCTCACCACTCCCACCCCCCAAAAGCCATAAAACCAAATCTAAGGAACGTAAATGATACGAGAAATCCATTAATGAAGCATCTCAGTGAATGGAAAGAACCCCCCAATAGCCCAGCACGGGACCCCTCTTCCAGTCCATGTTATGCAAGCAGTGGTTACAAATGGTACGGAAAGTTAGAAACATCCATGAGAGAGAAACATAAACATAGAGGGGGGTGCCAGCAACCAAGGCACATGCCCTTGACCGGAATGGAACCTGGGACCCGTCAGTCCGCAGGCCGACGGTCTACCCACTGAGCCACACCAGCGAGGGCCTGGCCATGGTTTCTTAAGGATTTCCAGCCAGCGTCATGAGCAAAAGCCTGCGGACTGAAGGGTCCCGGGTTCGATTCCGGTCAAGGGCGTGTGCCTTGGTTGCTGGCACCTCCCCGTGTTTCTCTCTCATGGATGTTTCTAACTCTCCCTCTCCCTTCTTCTCTGTAAAAAATTAATGAACTATATTTAAACAGAAAGAAAGAAACACTGGCCAGATTACCCCCATCGGGAATAAAACTCCAGCCGGGCCAGAGCCATGGAAACCCCGCGCCCAGGGATGCACCCTGTCTTCTCCAACGCCGTCCCAGCCTGGAGCAGGCGAGTCCTGAGCTTCTGCAGAGTCTGGACCCGCAAACGCAGCTGCTCCCCCGCCAGCCCCTCACAGCCTGCAGTTCACATCCCCGGGGACTGCCAAGTCTCCCCATCCCGCGCAGCTGGGCACCTCCCTTCCCAGGAGGAGGACGCACATCCCCCCATTACTGTGAGCCCGAGGACGCACAGCCGCTGGTGCGGGGAGCGGCCCGGCCGGCGGGAGCCCACAACATCCTGGGAAGAAAGTTGCGCTGACGCGGCTCCCAGGAGGCGCGCAAGCCCGAACACCCAGCCCGGCCCCGGGGTGTCTGGAGGCTCCCCTATCTCGCACCGGGCTCCATCTGCCGGCCCGCTGCCTCTCCGAGCTCTGAGCCCCCCTCCCCAGCCCCCCAACTCTGCACAAAGGGGTTAATGGATGCGCCCGGGGCTGGCTGGGGGCCCCGCAGAGTGGAGGGAGGAACCGCGGCACCAACCTGCCCGCGCCGGCCGCGGAGGGGCGGTGGGCTGGGAGGGTGGGTGCCCACCCGGTGCCCACTCAGCCCCGGCGGATGGTGGGGTACCGGACGCCCCGCTCCCCTCATCCTCCCTCCTCCCGAAGCCCCGCTGCCCGAGCCGCCGAACTCGGCGTCCTCTTGCCCATCCTCAGGGCGGCGGCGGGAAGGGACAGGGGACCGGGGAAGGGGGACAGGGGGACCGGGGCTCGGGGGCGGACAGCGGGCGGCAGCCCCAGGCCGGGGGCCTCCCTGCGCCCCGGGCCCGCCGGCGGGCTCCCGGAGTCAGGATGGAACAATAGCGGACCCCGCTCCCGCCTTCCTCCTCCGAGTTCCCCGGGAGCCCCGAGCGGGCGGCCGAGCGGGCGGCCGCCGGCGGGACCGGCAGGTGGGCGGGGGCTCATCACCGCAGCCCCCCGCGCCCTGCCCCCGGCCTGCGAGCAGCGGGACCGGGACCGGGAGCGGGAACCGGGATCGGCGGCGGGACCGGGACCGGGAACCGGGATCGGCGGCGGGACCGGGGACCTGGGAGGGGTGGTTGGACCGGGGAGCAGTGGCGGCACCGGGAGAGGTGGCGGGACGGGGGGGAGCGGCGGCGGGACCGGGATCGGGATCGGGACTGGGATCGGGAGCGGGAACCGGGATCCGCGGCGGGACCGGGACCGGGGAGGGGTGGTTGGACCGGGGAGCGGTGGCGGGAACCGGGATCGGGAGCGGGACCGGGAGCGGCGGCGGGACCGGGGACCGGGGAGGGGTGGTTGGACCGGGGAGCGGTGGCGGGAACTGGGATCGGGAGCGGGAGCCGGACCGGGAGGCGGAGGCGGAGGCGGGACCGGGAGCGGCGGCGGGACCGGGGACCGGGGAGGGGTGGTTGGACCGGGGAGCAGTGGCGGCACCGGGAGAGGTGGCGGGACGGGGGGGAGCGGCGGCGGGAGCGGGACCGGGACCGGGACCAGAGGCGGTGGCGGGACCCGGGCACCCCGCGGCCCGCCGCCCGAGCGCAGACACAAAGGCGGGCCCCGCGCACTCACCCCATCCAGGCGGCGCTCCGCTCCGCTCCGGGCCGTGGCCGCTCCGCCGCCGCCGCTTCCCTAGGAAAACTCGGCCGCCGGGCTCGCTTCCTGCTCGGCTTCCTGCGCCTCGATCCCTCCTCCTCCCCGCCTCCTCCGCCCGCTCCGCGGGTCAGCGGGCCGGCTCCGGGCGGGCTCCGGGCGGGCTCCGGCTCCGGCTGCGGGCGGGGGCGGCTCCAGCTCCACCACGTGGCCGCCCGGAGCGGGAGGGCGGTGCTAGCGGCTCCCCTCCACCCGCGGCCGCGGGCCCGGGGTCAGGTGACCCGCCCGCCCGCCCGACCTGCGGGAGGTGCTCCCCGCCGGCGACCCCCCCCCCCCATCACGGGGCGCGCCCCGGGGGCCGTGGCCTGCGCTCCGCGGGCGTGGATCGCGCTCCCCGCCACTCAGCATCTCCGCCTGAAGTTGGCTCCGGAAGGTCCTCGTTTCGGGGTTCGGGGCGGCTTCCGAAGGCGCCCGTGGTCGTGGGGGGAGTCGGGGATCCAGCGTCTTCTGAGGGGCTCACGGGGGTTAGGTTCCCTCATGCACAGGAAGGAAAGAGGGGGTGCTCTGGCCTCTGAGCTGACTGGTTGGGGGTGCAGGGACTGTGCACACCCCTCAGGTGTCAACGGAAGAGCGGCCCGCTCCGGTGGGGGTGCCCCCGCGGCCGGAGGAGCCTCCGCCTGATCCGGGAGCGCCCCAAAGCAGTGCCTGGGAAGGCCCCTCCCCTGGACCCTGAGCGTCTCCCCCTTCCCCAGCTGGCTGCCCAGCCTGGGGGTCCTGGGGGACTCCGTTATCTCCCAGGGGTTCAGAGTCAACCCCCACCCCCCCAATCCCCCCGCTTTCCTGGGGCGGCTTTGCCCTTCCTTCCAGGCGTGCAGACCAGCTGGGGCTGAGTCTTCCCCGGAGGCCCCCTCGCTCAGCTCTGGGTGAGCTCCGAGTCCTTGGCGACGGCGGGAAGCTTACTGGGTTACAAAAGCGGGGTGCGTCCTTTCCGGTGGGAGCCCCCCTGAAAGTCAGTGAATAAGGGGTCAAAGTGGAAGTCGCCCTCACAGAGTTCAGGTTATCACGTCTCTGCCAGATCTTCACCTGGCCAGGTCCGACCTCATCTGTCCCCCTTCTTCTCCCTCCGCCCCCCCACCCCCAACCCCTGGCAGCCAAGGAGACGGCCTGTCTTCCGTGCAACAAGTGACTTAGCAAATAGGGAGCCGGAGCCATGTAACTGGTCCCAGGGTCTTCTCAGCGGTACCCAGAGAATCCCCGGAGAGTCCCCGGAGAAGGGGTGAACCCAGAGAGTCCCCGGAGAAGGGGTGAGCCCATAGAGTCCCCGGAGAAGGGGTGAGCCCAGAGGGTCCCCGGAGAAGGGGTGAACGGCCAGTTCAAAGCCAGATTTCGACCCCTCTCCGGCCTTTCACCCCTTTCAGCTGAAACCACCTCCAGAGGCAGTGCGACCTGGCGGGTTATTATTACGATGTTTGTTTGTTTGTTTGTTAAGGGCAGCGATTTCTGCAGGACGGTTTCCTGGTGGCCATGCTGATGGCGGGCTGGCGGGATCTGGGGGGAGGGCGCTGCCACTTGAGACTTTCCGGTTCTGCTTTCAGCTGGTCAGTGTCTTCGTTTGGAGGGCAGCGGGAGGTGGGATTTTAGGTGTGGAAGAGGGAGAGGGCGTGTATCCTGCCGCCTTGGGGAATCAACAGGGGCATGTCCTGGAGTTGAAGGAGTTAAAACATCAAACATGGAACAATCGTTGTAAAAGGCTAGGTCATCAGCCTTTTATCCATAGATAAAACTCGCCCCGCCAATCAATGAATTTCATTACAGACCCTCTAAGTCCTGCACTCAACACCAAGAGTGTAGGATGTTACTGGTGTGCACCCGGGCCTGCTGGGATACCTGGAGAGCAAGGCTGTGGGGAAAGGCAGGATGACATCGCTGAGGGCTGTCCCCTCCTCCTCCTTTTCCTCCTCCTCCTCCCCCTCCCCTCCTCCCCCTCTCCATAAAGGCCTGTCCCCTCCTCCTCCTCCCTCTCCCCCTCCTCTACCTCTCCTTCTCCTCCCTCCCCCTACTCCTCCTCCTCCCCCCTCCATAAAGGCCTGTCCCCTCCTCCCCCTCCCCCTCTCCCTCCTCACTTCTCCCCCTTCCCCTCCCTCCCCCTTCCCCTTCCTCCCCTCCCCCTTCCCCTCCTCTTCTTCTTCCTCCACCTCCCCCTCCTCCTACCCTCCTCCTCCTTTTCCTCCTTCTCTTACTCCTCGCCCTCCCCCTCCTCCCCTTCTCCCCCTTCCCCTCTCTCTCCTCCCCCTCCCCCTTCTCCTCTTCTTCCTTCTCCGTCTCCCCATCCCCTCTCCCTCCTTCCCCCTCTCCCTCCTTCCTCCTCCCCCTCCCCTCTCCCCTTCTCCCCCTTCTCCCTCCCCCTCTCCCTCCTTCTCCTCTTCTTCCTCTCCATCCTCCCCCTCCTCCTCCTTCTCCTCTCCATAAAGGCCTGTCCCCTCCTTTCCCTCCCCCTCCCCCTCGCCCTCCTCCTTCTCTTTCTCCTCCTTCTCCCTTCCCACTCCTCCTCTTCATCCTCCTCCTCCTCCCCTTCTCCCTCTCCCCTCCTCCCTCTCCACTCCCCCTCTTCCTTCTCCTCTTCCTCCTCCTCCTCCCCCTCCTCCCCCGCCCCTCTCATTTGCACTGTGGGAGCCTGCTCCAGCCACCTGCCTAGAAGCTCACCTGCCTCTGTCAGCCCTGGGCTCTGGAGGCGGCTTGTGTATTGCTTCTCCTCAGTTTAGAACCCCAGCCGCTAACATCAGTAACCACCTGAGGGACTTCTGGGGAGGAAAGGACTCGAGTTAGTCCAGTTTGCCAAGACCCTTTTCCATACCCCCCTCCCCCTCCTGAAACGCAGACCGTCGCTGAAGCTCAGCCACCCACCAGGGAGTGGAGTGTGGGACCGCACGGTCTTCTCCTGGTTGTGTGACTTTGCCCCGGTCTTTAGACATGCTGATGGGATTTGGCATGCGTGGAGCACCACTTTTGGTGGAGACCGGGCCCAGGTGAAAGTGTTTGGGAGAAGGAAACAAACATAAATAGCCACCTAACCTACCTGGGGTTGGTACAAACTTTTGTCGATGAAGGAATTGCCCTTAAATCAAGGTCACCGTGGTGTGATAGCTAGCACCGGGAGCAATAAGAGCACGTTTTGCTAACCGGCCACTTGAACTTCACCAAGTGTTTGAATGTTTCCTGGTCCCACTTTCCTAGTCAGTAAACAAGGACATCAAATTACAGGGCCTCGGAACTCGTCCAGCTCCGGCTTTCTGAGCCCAGGTGGACAGCTGACAGAGCCCTCAGCGATGGCGCCCTGCGTTTCCCCCACAGCCTTGCTCTCCGGGCATCCCAGCAGGCCCGGGGGCACACCAGTAACATCCTGAACTCCTAAGAGTGTTGCCATGCAGGACTTAAGAGGGTCCGAAATGAAATCCATTGATTGGCAGGGCCGAGTTTTCATTTTCCAAGTGAAATAGTGCATCCCTTCCTTGCTCCATTTCTCATCCATCTGCCGGATGACGAACTTCCTAAAAGGGGGTTACCGAAGCTAAGGTTTGTTGGAGTCACAGGAAACTGTCCCTGAAGGAGGAAATAGACATAGGTATCACACCAAAGTCAAAAAGTAATCCCCCACGATATTGGGTGTTCAATCAGGTTCTTTTTAAAATATATATATTTTATTGATTTTTTACAGAGAGGCAGGGAGAGGGATAGAAAGTTAGAAACATCAGTGAGAGAGAAACATTGATTAGCTGCTGCTTGCACACCCCCTACTGGGGATGTGTTCTCAGCCACATGCCCTTGACCGGAATCGAACCTGAGACCCTTCAGTCCGAAGGCAGGCCGACACTCTATCCACTGAGCCAAACCAGTTTTGGCCCAATCAGGTTCTGGCTGCGCTTCTGGGTCTGCGTAGAGGCAGCGTGATCGGGAGGAATGTGGCCACATTGGGCCCAGGCCAGAGAGTGGAACAAAAGCACAGTCAGAGGGTGGGAGGGAGATAACCTACAGAGAGAAAAATAAAGCCCAAATATTGATAGAAACCTCCCCCACTCCCCCCTTTTTTTAAAAATTTTCTTGGGAATGTTTCAAATCGGAGAAAACGGTGACCTGGGAGAAATGAACAAAGTAACTTTAACCCCCCTTTTCATGTTTAATAAGATCTTAGTCATCAAGTAGTCTGCAAACCCTGATGGGCCCATGGTGTTCCACTTGCCAGGAAGCCAGCAGAGATTCTTTTTAAGGGCAGGTTACTACCCTGTCCTTCTCAGTGACCTTGACACGTGCTCAGGAGGTGAGACTAAGATGCTTGGCAACAGTACTATCCAAAGCTCTGCACTGGAGCCCTGCGTGGAGGAGTGTGGCAGAGACGCCAAGCATCTCAACCTTGGCATGACGGAGGACAATTTCTCAAGACTGGCTGGTCATCCCACAGGGGGGATGAATTTCTTAACGCTGGCCGGTCATCCCACAGCGGGGATGCCAGGTCTGCAGGCCTGTGCTGTCCAGGGGGGCGCCACCAGCCACGTGTCAGCACCAGAAATGTCACTGGTCTACTGGGCCATGAGCCCAAAGTGAGGTGTGCAATAAGTGCAAAACACACACAGTTTTCAAAGACTTGGGAGGGGGGAGAAAGAAAAATGTCCCACTAATTTTTTAAAAATAGATTTGTATTGATTTCAGAGAGGAAGGGGGAGGGAGATAGAAACATCTACCATGAGCCTAACCGGTTTGGCTCAGTGGATAGAGCGTCGGCCTGCGGACTCAAGGGTCCCAGGTTCGATTCCAGTCAAGGGCATGTACCGTGGTTGTGGGCACATCCCCAGTAGGAGGTGTGCAGGAGGCAGCTGATCAATGTTTCTCTCTCATCAATGTTTCTCTCTTCCCTTTCTCTTCCTCTCTGTAAAAAAATCAACAAAATATATTAAAATCCCAGTCCGCAGTCCAATGCTCTATCCACTGAGCCAAACTGGTCTCGGCCATATAGTTTTTTTTATTATTCTTTAAAGTATTACAAATAGTAGTACATATGTTTCCTTTTTCCCCCCATTGACCTCCCCCCAGCCTCCCCTATCCCCCCAGCACATGCCCTCCCTCCCCCTCCCCCCAGTGTCTTGTATCCATTGGTCATGCTTATCTGCATGCACACAAGTCCTTCGGTTGATCCCTTACAGCCCCCGCCTCCCACCCTCCCCTGCCTTCCCCCTGTAGATTGACAGTCTGTTCCATGCTTCTTTGCCTCTGTATCAATATTCCCCCCCCCACCCCCCTTTCTTTTCTTTAAAAAAAAAACTTGTATCTGCAATCTGCATACCGGAAATAAATATATAAGAACAAAAAATGTTTGAGTCTCAGTTTCAATGTCCAACACTTCTGAGTCCCAGTTTCAATGTCAAATAGTTCCTTATGTGTCCATGTCAGCAATGGTGTCTGAATGGTGGACACATGGTGGCAGGTTCCACCCTCTCTGGTTTGGACCTGGGCCGCCTGCAGCAACGCACAGCTGCTGACTGCTAGCATGGCAAGGTGTCGACAGTGTCTTCCATCTCTGGACTATCTTCGTGGTTGGAACAGACCTGTCAGTTCCTCTCTGTTGCAGGAATCCATATGGTCTTGGAGTTGTTTTCTGAAAATATACAAACCTATTCTCGACCAAAAGTTAATAAAGGGATCTTTTCTGTAAATTAGAATTGGGATTCTTTTTATTTTT
Source organism: Antrozous pallidus (assembly GCA_027563665.1). Lineage (NCBI taxonomy): Eukaryota > Metazoa > Chordata > Mammalia > Chiroptera > Vespertilionidae > Antrozous > Antrozous pallidus. The sequence continues at coordinate 4,648,934 of CM050512.1, read as the reverse complement.
GCCAGGGCCATATACTTAATTATCCAATTTGGAGCACTGTTGACACTTCTTATAGTGAAATAGGACAGGCAAATTCTAAGCCAGCCAAGATTCTTGATCAGAGGCATAAACTAGACCAGATCTGAGCAAATGGAGATGTCAGATCACCCTAATGGCAGGGCATCTAATCCTTATTCAACCCTACATTATTATCCCCTTTTCACACCTGAGGGAACTGGGCGCAGAGGAATAAAGTAACTTGCCCCAAGTCACATGGCTACGGAAGGGTTGGGGTTCCAACTAGAGTCATCTGGCTCTGCAGTCTTCACTCCTAACTGCAATCCTGCCTTCTTAGGAGCTAATAAGGATTGAGGATTTAGTAGATGTAGTCTCTCTGTTCCTCACAGCAACTTGTTTTTGTGTTTGTTTTTTTGAACATATCTTTCTTTTTTAAAAAATATATTTTGTTGATTTTTTTTTTTTATAGACAGGAAGGGAGAGGGATAGAAAGTCAGAAACATCAATGAGAGAGAAACATCGATCAGCTGCTTCCTGCACACCCCCTACTGGGGATGTACCTGCAACCAAAGTACATGCCCTTGACCAGAATCGAACCCGGGACCCCTCAGTCTGCAGGTCGACGCTCTATCCACTGAGCCAAACCGGTTTCGGCGCAACTTGTTTTTACAGGTGCTGCCACTGAGTTTCGAATAGACCCTCTTCCCTACCCCCACACTCAAATCATAGAACCAGAGAGAGCGAGGCCAAGAATCAAAGCTTGGGATGCCCAGCTCCGGAGGGATCTTCTAACCCACCACCCTGTTTGCCTTCAGGCCACCTCTGTTTCCAACACTCCCCTGTGACCGCACTGCTCCCACACCTCTGGCGGAGGTGGGGGTCAGAGGGAGTAGAGCCCGGGTGTCCTTACCATGGGACAGGCGGCAGACACAGACAGCTCCGCCGTGGTGGCCCCACCATCTGCAAAAGGAACCTTTCCAGATCACCCTAATGGCCACCGTGTTCCAGGCCGGTGGTTCTGCTATGCATGTCAGAAACTCCAGGAAATATTCTCCCATTGCGACGGGGCGGGAGGACACCAGGAGGGCCTCATGAGCACCCAGAAGGGAGTTCATTGTATCCAAAGGCGAAGCCCTGACCAGTTTGGCTCAGTTGATAGCGTGTCGGCCTGCAGACCCAGGGGTCCCGAGTTCAACTCCAGTCAAGGGCATGTACCTGGGTTGTGGGCACATCCCCAGGAGGAGGTGTGCAGGAGGCAGCTGATGGATGTTTCTCTCTCATCGATGTTTCTGGCTCTCTATCCCTCTCCCTTTCTCTCTGTAAAAAAATCAATAAAATATATATTTTTTGAAAAGGCTAAGAGAAGGGGCTTCCGCACAGCTCCACACTCAGGAGCAATAACTTGGCGTGGAGATCCATGAGTGTGCCAGGCACGGCTTTCCTTTCGTCCTCTGCAGAAGGTCATGATTTCAGCCGCCCATTAAAGTCACCTGCCTTTAAACATCCCCAATTGGCCCAGCTGGTGTAGCTCAGTGGTTGAGTACTGACCCATGAACCAAAGGCCAAGCTTGCAGGCTCGATCCCCAGGAGGCGTGATTCTCTCATCACTGACGTTTCTCTTTCTCTCTTCCCCCTCCTCTCCCTTCCTCTCTGAAACCAATAAAAACATGGGTGTTGTTTTTTTAAAAAACCACCGCTTGCCTTGGCTCCATGCCCTAGAACAGTGGTCGGCAAACTGCGGCTCTCGAGCCACATGTGGCTTTTTGGCCCCTTGAGTGTGGCTCTTCTATAAAACACCACGGCCTGGGCGAGTCTATGTTGAAGAAGTGGCGTTAGAAGAAGTGTAAGTTTAAAAAATTTGGCGCTCAAAAGAAATTTCAATCGTCCTGTTGATATTTGGCTCTGTGGACGATGAGTTTGCCGACCACTGGGCTAGAACACTGATTAAAGTGGCCTGGTGTGGGGGCCAGGCATACCTCTCTCTCTCTCTCTCTCTCTCTCTCTCTCTCTCTCTCTCTCTCTCTGTGGTGTGGGCCCACAGTTTATTGTCTGTCCCTGCCATTCCTGGAGCCTCTGCTTGATTTAGCAGTGAGGCTAGGTGACGGGGGTGGGGTGCTGCTGGCAAAGGCCCTTGCAAAAGCCATTGCTCCGGAATGGTCCGCTGCTGGAGCGATTCTAAAGCCATTGCTCCTGAATGGTCTGCTGCTGGAGCGATTCTAAAGCCATTGCTCTGGAATGGTCTGCTGCTGGAGCGATTCTAAAGCCATTGCTCTGGAATGGTCTGCTGCTAGAGCAAGTCTAAAGCGAGCTGCTGCCTGTGTTGGACTGGTGCATTTGCTTTCTGTCCGGGCGTCCAACCTGAGCTCTGAGTTTTTTGTCTTCTTGCCTGGGATCACCTTCTGCCCATGAGGTATTCTCAGTGGTGTCCCCCCGCCCAAGCAGTGCACGCATAATAAACGCGTGTGCTACTGGTGTACGGTGTTAGTTCGCATCTGTGATGGCTTCTTGTCCATGTTTTGCAAAGGTTTTGTAGCCAGTTAGTTTCTGTCATTCATGATCGCTTTTTCATTTAAAGTCATCAGTAGGGGAGCATTATCTCAATCACTGAGGTTCTGCTTCCCGGCAGATGTCAGCAGTTTGGTTCAAATAAACTCACAAAAATCCTTTACAGGTTTCAATGGTTTTTTATGTTGACACATGTTGATCAAGTCTGAATTTGCCCGATTAAGAGCCAGAGTAGCACTCACATTCTGACCGGAGGTTCTGGCCCGGCGGGCGTGGCTCCGGGGTTGGCATCGACCTATGAGCCACGAGGTCACAGTTTGGTTCCGGTCGGGGCACACGCCCAGGTTGTGGGCTCCATCCCCGTGTGGGATGTGCAGGGGCAGCCGATCCATGGTTCTCTCCCATCATTGATGTTTCTGCCTCTCCCTCCCCCTTCCTCTCTGAATAAAAATATATTTAAACACAGTCACCAGTAGGCCACGTGAAGTAGATTGTTTGCTCTTTTCAGAACTGGACGTTTGACGGTGCGAGCGAACACCTTTTTTAAGAACCACTTTCCGCTGCAGACTGTGAGTGCTCAGACCGGTGACCGCACTGTGCCGTATTTAACCAACTTCCACAAGTTCTCTGTTTGCTTTGCCTGAACACACATTCCTCAGCGCTCCCAGGACACGCCTGAAGCAGGTTTCTCACGTTCAGGACGGGGGTTCTTCTAAGGTGAAGTTGTGGTTCCTCCGCTGCCTTTGCTTCCAGAGACAGTGCTGGAATGGATTGTCCCGGCTCCCTGAGTCTCAGAACAAGAAGATGAACGGTGTGACCACGTTGCTGACTGCCCGGCGACAAGCCAGAAGCGGGGAGGACAGAATTGGAGGAGCCCCAAGATCACTGTGGACACAGGGGCTGCGTGGACCAGGAGGCCACAGAGCTTGCAGAAGCAGGAAGAAAGGTGACTTTCTCTCGCGATTCCTAGAACCCTTAGAACACAAATGCCAAGAAGATGAATTGGCTTCTCAGGAATAGACGGATACAAGGGAGGGGCGGGTTCTGGTGATCAGTGTATCGAGGTCACCATTGGCCAACCAGAGGGGAGCTGTCCTGTCCAATTATGTAACAGGGCAGTGAGTTTGGAGGCCCTTTGAGGAACCAGAACACTCAGTTGGCACTGAGTCAATGTGGGAGACTTGCCACTGAAAGACCCAGGGGCCAAGGGAGGGAATGGAGGTCTGAGTGAGTCTCCTATTTGCTTTGTGGACTTCTGGGAAGCTTTTGAAAACATTTTAATTTGAACTGTGTGCCTTAAGAGGACTCTCCATTCACATCCAACATAACACACTCATATTAAGGAATATAAACCATGAGAACATCCAGTGTGATCTTTCTCATGCTGCTCCCTGCTCCCTGACCACATGGCCTTCTATCCCAGGTCTGGGCATTCTTACTTGCGTGCTTCGTTCAGAGGGGTGGGAAATGACCCAAAGTTAGACGGGCATTTTGGAGAAAGTTTACAACAGCACGTGCGAGGCCAGTTCTGCTGAGGATCAGGAAAGCTGGAATCTGGGTCCGAGACCTCCCAGCATGGCCTAATGAGTGGGCTTCTCCACCCTAAGCCGGCTACTGGGCAGCCAGTCATCGTGATGAACTCTCCTTTATTTTGGCTTCCTTATTGAACATGTGCCAGAAACCGATCATTGTCTCACTAATAGAGAGATGTGGACAGGGAACCTGGAAGGCTGGTCAACCGTAAATGCTCTGAAAGGTCAGAGCTAATCACTCACTGTTTAGTTGAAAAATTGGTAGTTGAAGCAGCCTGTTGTCTTACGTAAATTCTTGCTGCCTACAGGATATGGGCAGATCCCATCCCACATAATAAAAGAGAAACATGCAAATTTGACCGTACCTTCGCTCCTGATTGGCTATGCTACCAGCCAATCAGGAGCAGGGGCGGGGCCAAGTGGCATGAGCGCTGGGCCTGGGGGTGGAGATGAAACAGCAGTGGCAGTGAGCACCCAGCCCCCGGGCACTGTGAGAGGAAGCAGTGGCAGCAGCAGCGGTGGTGGCGGCGGCAGGGAGCACCCGGCCTCCGGGGCTGGGTGGTCGCAGGCAGCCGGGACTGAGCTGAGCAGGGCAATGGCTGGGTGCCCAAGTATTTGAGAGGGGGCAGGTTGGGTTGAGGGACCACCCACCCCCAGTGCATGAATTTCGTGCACCGGGCCCCTAGTAATCTTAATAAAAGAGATAGCAAAGCCAGAGTGGGATGTAGTCCTCCCACTAGAGGTGGGCTCCCGCCTGGCCCCCAATATTCCAAAATTAATACTTTTCTAGTCTCTTTCGTTTGTGAGCGGCCTTCTCCAGAACCAGAACCCTGAACAGGAACCCTGAACCATGCAGGACGTGAAAGGGGTTCCCACAAACATGGAATAAACGTGAGAAATGAAAGAAAGAGTGGAAGAATGAAAGAAAGACAGAAGGAAAGACTTTGTCAGGTACTGTGTCTGACTCCTCCACCCACTGCAATTCCGGGTAATCTCTCTTGGCCTCAGTTTCTTCATCTGCAAAACAGGACAAATATCAGTACCTAACTCTTGGGTTGTTTTGGAGATTAAATAATTACTACACATCAACCATGTACAATAATAGTGCCTGGCACAAAATAAGAGGTAAGAACATACTATTGGTGATTATTACTAATATGCAGAAGCATAAGAGAATCATAGAATCTGGGGAGAAACAGGGCTGTATAGTGAAATCAATTAAACTGTTATTAAAAATGTCACCAGTGCCCTGGCCAGTGTGGCTTAGTTGGTTAGGCATCATCCAGTCCAGTGCTGGGACACATTGCCAGTTTGATGCCGAGGTTGCAGGCTCAATCCCCAGTCCTTACTGGGCTAGAGGCAACCAGCTGAGTTTTGCTCTCACATCAATGTTTCTCTCTCTCTCTTCCTCCCTAAAAATTAATAAAATCATGTTTAAAATGTCATAAACATTCCTAGGATACTATTTGCTAAGTCTTAGATGGATACTTACCAGCTAATGTATAAGGCACAGCATGCCACACAGATAAACACAGGACATGAGATATTCTCAACCTGCAGGGAGCTTCCAAACTGTTTGGGGAGATGGCCTATAGACGGCCACACATGGACCAAGAGGCCCCCAAAGGACACAGCAAATGACCCCATGTTGCCTTCTAGTTCTTTCCCACTATTCTGCAGCTTTGCAAAGCCGTATTGCAGGGCGTGCTCGGCTCTTGAAAATGGGAGGCATACTCTCCTGCAGGAATCTGGTGGAGCAGTGTGCTGCGGAACCTGAATATAAGTGAATTCCTTCCTGCCCACAGGGAGTCCTAGTCACACGTGCAGCCTGGGTTACAAATGATGACACCAGGCAGCTGCCGTGCCGGTAAATAATGTTGCAATTGAAGCTTCACGGGTGTTGGGACCAGCTGCCTGTGACAGTGATAACAACGCTGCTCATAATGGCTGTAACAAAAAGAGGCTTGTTTTCTTTAGATTTTGAAAAGTTGCTTGCTTTGGATTAGTGGCTTAAAGATGTCAGGTCTGAGGTCTTTGAGATTCTTTAGGATTTTCCCTCATTGGGAGAAGACGCTTACTCACCTACAGCAACCACATCTGTGTTCCAGGCAGGAAGAAGGGATCACTGGATAGGCCTGTGCTGTCTGCCCTCTTAGGGGGATTTTCTGAAAGCCCCACCTAATCTCTTAATTTTATTGGCCCAGACTGTGTCACATGGTCACTTCCAGCTGAAAATCGTGCAGGGTAGGGTCCCTAGACCTGGCTTCCCTGCCTCTTCATTTCCTCCTTCCCTCTCTCCCTCAGTGTCCTGCCGCCCTGCTGGTCACCTGTCATGTTTTGCACCACCCCCTGGTGGTCAGTGCACATCACAGCGAGCGAGCGAACTCCTACTGTCCTGGTTGAACTCCCGAATGGACAATTTGCATATTGCCCTTTTATATATATAGATTATATATATAGATGTACATACAGGGGCTCCATAGGAATATGAGGCCCAGTACAGGTCAGATAGTTGAAGCTTATATACTATCTTGAGCCAAGGACAAGGGAGTGGGGGGGTGAAGGTGGGGTTGTGGTTTGGGATTTCAAAGGGCAGAAAGGCAACTCACATGGAGAAGGAAAAGCAAATGTTTGGTAAATTCAAGTTTGCTGAACCATCTGGAATACGGTGGCCCAGAGAGGACTCTGATCAAACCTGTCTGTCACATACTCGTTTGTGTGATATGATAGCTATCTATGCTCGATCTCCCCTCTAGAGCAGGAAGGTCTATTTAAATTCTCATAGGTGTTTAGGAGAAGGTCAAAGGTTTTTCCTGAGTCTTTTTTTTTTAATAACCAGCTTAAAATAAACATATTTTAAGTCATATTTTGGGATGACAAACTCTGCTTCCCCGTAATACTCTTATTTTTTCCACTTACAGTTGAGGAAATGGATTAGGGAAGATTATGAAGTTTGCCCAAGAAAACATCTAGACTAGAACTTGAACCCAAACTGCACACTCCGCTTGGACAGGAGTTTGTGAGCACATTCTTGTTGCAGGGTGATGGGAGGTCATTAAGTGACAGGGATCTAATAAAATGGATAATAACTTCCCAAACTTAGCTGGGCTTGCGTGGGGGCCCACCCCCTCGCCAATCATCTTGTCCCCAGGTTAGATGGACAGGCGTCTAGGGCCAATCACCTGCTTCTGTGGCATTTGGACTTTGCTGCACAGGTGTTTACCTCCCCCTTTCCTGTCCCTTCCCCTGGGCATCGGTAGAGGTATGGACTGCTGGGTCCCCGGAGGGAGTGTGAAGCTGTAGCTTCCCGGGGAAGCCCACAGGCCTCTGCTTCCCAGGTGACAAGCTCAGCCATGTTTCTGTTAGGTCTGAATGAGCAGCTGAATTGATGCCCCTCCCCTGGGAGCTGGCTTTTCAGGTCATTTCACATCAGACATGCCCTTTGCTGGACCATATTTCACTTGCGGTGACCACATTCTATTCTCTCCCCTCAGGGTCTGCATAAGAAGTCTCTGCCCAACCCCCCCCCCCAAAGTCCTTTAAAAGTCACTGGGGGCTGGAGCCATCCTGGCTCAGCCAGCTGGTGTGCGGATGATCGAATAAATTGGTAATCCCTCACCATTCTGGCCTCATGCGTTCCTCCTTCAGCCACCTAAGTCTCCCCTTTGCTTCCCTCCCCATCAGTAAATGGCTAACTATAGCCACACTCAGGAATGTTCAGAGCGGCTCCCCTGGTCAAGGTGAGCTACATGGACAGGCGCGACAAGGAACAATTATGAAGGGGTTTTGGTCGGTGCGAGGAGCTCAGATGATGTTGTCAAACAGAAAACGACAGTCCCCAAATGGCCTCACTTATGCTAAAACCCATGATTCCAAACCTAGATTTAATGTCTGACCTAATCTTAGTTTCAGCATCTCCCAGAAACATAATCTTAGTCAACTAGTCTGGAATTTCCTGGTTACGCATGAGTAAGGTGATCTCTCCATGTGGGCTGTATTCATCACCCCCTTCTCTCAACACACACACACACACACACACACACACACACACATACACACATACACACATACATACACATACACACACAGTCACACACACACACACACACACACACATACACACATACACACATACATACACATACACACACAGTCACACACACATACCCAACACACACACACACACACACACACACACTCACACACACACACTCACGCGCACACACACACACACATACACACTCACACACATACATACACATACACACAGTCACATACACACAGTCACACACACATACACACACAACACACACACACACACACAAACACACACACTCACGCGCACACACACACACACACATACACACATACATACACATACACACACAGTCACACACACATACCCAACACACACACACACACACACACACACACACAAACACACACACTCACATATACACACACACACACACTCACATACACACTCACACACACACACATTCACACACACACACACTCACACAACACACTTACACACACACACACTCACATACACACTCACATACATACACACACGCAGTCACACACAATACACACACAACACACACACAAACACATACACACAACACACACATACAAACACATACACACAACACACACACACTCACGCGCACACACATACACACACTCACACACATACACACATACATACACATACACACACAGTCACACACACATACCCAACACACACACACACACACACACACACACACACACACAAATACACCATAGGAAAAAGAGAAACTCTGCATAATATAAACCCTTCCAGTTCCCTTCTCCCAAAGCAAAGATGCCCAGGCCCAAGATAATCCTTTCTTTTCTTTTGTTAATATAATCCCTTGCCCCGCCCTTCCCCCTATAAAAACCTCCATTTTGTGCAGCCCTCCCAGAGCCTTTCTAGCTGGCGGGTGCTGCTTGATTCATGAATGGCTTGATAGAGCCAAGTAGAGCTTCCACTTTACTCAGTTGAATTTTTTCTTTTTTTAACAATGTGAAAAAACTCAAAAGAGTGGGATAGAACCAAAGAAATAGAATCGAATGAACACAAATATTTACATAGGCTGAATTCCCAAGATGCAAGAATATACAACTTGTACTTAAGAGGGATTTTTCCGTCCCTGGCTTTTTACTGTGGATTGTGTTGTTTATAGGGGGACGGAAGATACTAGTCATATGTAGACTGTGTGCCAGCTCCCTAAAAGCTTTCTGTACCCCTCACAGAGGCATCTGGACACCCTCACTGGGCAAATGGCGCCAGGGGCAGCTCATGGGAACGCAGCGCATCCTCCTGCGGAGGGCGGGCTCCAGGCTGTGGCTCAGTGACAGAGCCGCCTGGTGTTAGCAAGGACTTTCACACCCACCTGTCACACTTTGTGTTTTTTAAATATATTTTGTTGATTTTTCACAGAGAGGAAGGGAGAGGGAATAGAAACTCAGAAACATCAATGAGAGAGAAACATCCATCAGCTGCCTCCTTCACACCTCCTACTGGGGATGTGCCCGCAACCAAGGTACATGCTCTTGACCAGAATCAAACCCAGGACCCTTCAGTCCGCAGGCCGACGCTCTATCCACTGAGCCAAACTGGTTTCAGCCCACTTGTCCCACTTTAACCCTCTCGATTATAAAAAAAAAAAAAAAAAGTAATAAGCAAGGCAATAATCACTATCCTATTTCACAGATTAAAAAACTAAGTTACAGCCCCAGCCGGTTTGGCTCAGTGGATAGAGCATTGGCCTGCGGACTGAAAGGTCCTGGGTTTGCTTCCGGTCAAGGGCACATGCCGAGGTTGTGAGTTTGATCCCCAGTAAGGGGGCGTATAGGAAGCAGCCAATCAATGATTCTCTCTCCTCATTGATGTTTCTATCTCTCTCTCCCTCTTCCTTCCTCTCTGATATCAATAAAAATATATTTTAAAAAAACAACTAAATTAGAGTTTTAAAGATTTGTCTAAGGGACATGTTCAAAAAGAGAACGCCGGTTTTCTGGGCCCCAGGCCCAGGATCTAGTTGCTACCATATCCCCATGGGCTGGGCACCTCTCCCACAGACGCACAAAGGAGAGGAGGCAAGAGCAGACGCAGCTGAAGGACTTCGTGGGGGCAGCAGCCCCAGCCTCCAGGCCTGGGAATGGGCTTCTGCCTGTAGTAACCCCGCTGACTGGAAATTCTGAGAAAATCTCCATTACAAATACATAAAACACTGGTAATATACATCAGTCACTCGGGTAGAAACACCGCTAAACTTATAAGAAACTTACATTCACGGAGTGGTAGGGAGGAGGGGTGGGGGGGTTTAAACCGGAGTGGCTAGCAAAATCTTGTCAATGTAAGAACCATTTAAACCCACAGAGAATTTTTATGAGTTTATTTGAGCCAAGCTGATGACAATTGCTGGAAAGCAAAATCTCTACTGATTGAGAAAAGGCTCCAGAGAATGGCAGTTTGGGACTTTATTCTATACATTTCAAGCAAAGGAGTTAAGCAAGAAGAGGATCCATGAAATCCATTGGTGATAGATTAGGGAGGTGGGAGAAAGCAGAGTAGGGGCTGGGAGAGAATCCTGGAATTGGGTAAAAGGTTAACTGAATAGACACATACTTCTTTTAGTTTTTACTATATATCTTCATTGATTTTAGAGAGGAAGGGAGATGGGGAGAGAGTTAGAAACATCAGTTGGGGATCTAGCCTGCATGCAATCCGGGCATGTGCCCTTGGCTGGAACGAAATTGGGACCCTTCAGCCCGCAGGCCAACACTCTATCCACTGAGCCACACCAGCTAGGGTCATACTTGTGTGTATAATAGCATAGTCAGCAATACCATGATGACAATAACAATGAGGGGATCTGTGGTCTCTGCTCTGGGGCTGTGGTTGCGGCCTGAAGGGTCCGGGGCGGTGAGAGGGGTGGGAATTATCCTAATATTCCAAAGGTATTTATCGTAGATGCAAGAAGACAATAGACAGGTGCAGTTAAGGAAAAGATTGGCCATTGTCAGGGAAGATACTGGCCTAGGACATGACTACTTGTCATATATATATATGTGTATATTATTGATTTTTTACAGAGAGGAAGGGAGAGGAATGGAAAATCAGAAATATTGATGAGAGAGAAACATTGATCAGCTGCCTCCTGTGCACCCCATCCTGAGGAAGTGCCTGCAACCAAAGTACATGCCCTTGACCAGAATCAAACCTGGTACCATTCAGTCCACAGGCCGACACTCTATCCACTGAGCAAAACTGGCTTCAGCATGACTACTTGTCTCGACTTGCTTTTAGCTAGCAAGTTTTCGTTTCAGACCATCCCGTGTGGTTGCTCTAGGTCTCTGGGCTTGTAAGGCTCCCTACCACCCAGGGTCCATCTGAGCGTGTCAGGCGGACATGTGGCCCCTTTCTGCCCGCACCCTGACGCCTAGGTTTGCTTTGGGACTTTGCTGATCCTGGGAGCTGGGTTCTCTGCGGGGAAAGTAGCGTCAAGGCCTGTGGGAATGAGCGCTGAGTTTCTGGAAAAAGCTAAGGTTCTCAAAAGTCTACACTCGCCAAAACAAAAACAAAACACATCAAAAACAAAACAAAACTGGAAACAAAAGAAAAGCATCTATAGTCTCAAGGAGAAAGTTGGTTAGAAAAAGACGAATCCATCCCCTGGCAGAAGGAAGCCAAGAAGGAAATGTGTTTGCCTCACGCCTCTGTCAAAGGGATGAAAAACAAGGTAACAGTCTCTCCTGAGAACTGACGATCCTCATGGAGGTTTAGGGTTTACCTGCACAGCGGGGAGCTCCAGGTGGAAACAGTACTTTTAAAATACCTCTATCCCTAACCGGTGTGGCTCAGTGGATAGAGCCTCGGCCTGCGGACTGAAGGGCCCCAGGTTCGATTCCGGTCAAGAACATGTACCTTGGTTGCAGGAACATCCCCAGTAGGGGGTGTGCAGGAGGCAGTTGATGGATGTTTCTCTCTCATCGATGTTTCTAACTCTCTATCCCTCTCCCTTCCTGTCTGTTAAAAAGTCAATAAAAAATATATTTTTTAATAAAATATTTCTAGCTCAGCACACCAAGCCACCTGGTAAATGGAAAGAAGCACTTCCTTAGCGTGGGGCACTGGTCATTCATACGGGAAGGGAGCACATGGAATCGCACATGAAGCCCAATGAACTCGGGAGTTGAATGGGACGTGAAGCCTCATTCACGAGGAAGTCACCGCATCCACAGGCTGCCCAGGGCATCTAACCGTCTCAATTAATCTCTCCTGCCTCATACACTCCCCGCCCTCCCCCGCCCCACAAGTCTAGGTGTGGGTCAGCAGACTTTCCTAAAAGAGCCAGACAGAAAATAATTTTAGACTGCAGACCCTGTGGTCTCTCTTGCAGCTACTCTACTGCCACCAGCGTTCAAGCCTGGCCATGGACAATGGGGGAAGTAATGGGTGTGGCTTTGTTTCGGTAAAACTTTATTCTACCTCTAGGCTGGGGCATGGAGACCGGTATGTGACCCTCTGAATCTTCAAACCCCTGCCAACAGATCTTTCCCACCCTGCCCGCACCCCAGCTTTAGTGAGAGATAGTTGACATATCACATTGTGTAAGTTTAAGGTGTATAACCTGTTGATCTGATACACTTAAATATTGCAAAGTGATCACCGTCATTAGCTTACACCTCCATCACTTCACATAATAACCATTTCCTTTGTGTGCTGGGAACATTTAAGATCTACTCATAGCAACTTTCAAGTACATAATACAGCGTTATCCTATATAATAAAAAGGTAATATGCAAATTGACCAAATGGCAGAATGACCGGTCACTATGATATGCACTGACCACCAAGGGGCAGATAATTAACGTCAGTGTGTTCCCACAGGGGGTGCACTGCTCAGCCAGAAGCCAGGCTGACTGCTGGAGTGCGCAGTGGCCCCCCTCTGCAGCAGCACTAAGGATGTCGGACTGCAACTTAGACCCATGGGGAATGGGCCTAAGCTGTCAGTTGGACATCCCTCAAGGGCTCCCAGACTGGGAAAGGGCGCAGGCCGAGCTGAGAGACCTACTCTCCCCACCCCCATGCACAAATGTCCTGCACCAGGCCTCTAGTTCACTATAATCACCAGGGTGTATATTAGATCCCCAGAACTTATCACCTAATAACTCGTCATCTTTGACCAACATCTCCCCATTTCGCCCATCCTACAGCCCAGTGGTAGCCCTGCTCTGCTCTCTTGTCCTGTGAGTTTGGCTTTTAGATTCTACCAGTAAGTGATAGCATACAGTATCTGTCTGTCTGCCTCGTTTCACTCGGGACAATGCCCTCCAGGTTCAGCCGTGTTGTCACCAATGGCACAATTTGCTTCTTTCTTATGGAGCCTTAGTTTGTTTCCGTATCTTGACCATTGTGAATAATGCTGCAATCAGCGTGGAAGGGCAGTATCTTTTCAAGATTCTGTTTTCATTTCCTTTTGATACATACCCAGAAGTGGACTTACTGGATCATTTGGTAGTTCTATTTTTGAGGAGCCTCCTCACCCTTTTCCACAGTGGCTGCACCGATTTCCATTACCACCGACAGTGCACACAAGGTATCTATTCTCTGCATCTTTGCTAACACTTGTTATCCCTTGTCTTTTTGATGAAAGGCATTCTAATAGGTATGAGGTGATAACTCAGTGTGGTTTTTATTTTCACTTCCCTCATAATTAGTGGTTTTGAGTACCTTTTTTATATACCTCTGCTATTTTATGGCTTTTTTAAATTGCAGTATAACTGACATACAGTATTGTTAGTTTCAGGTATATACAACGTAATGATTTGGTATTTGTATGTTGTATGTCAATTTTTAAAAATATATATTTTATTGATATTAGAGAGGAAGAGAGAGGGGAAGAGAGACAAAGAAACAGTAATAAAGAGAGAGAACCGTAGATCAGCTGTCTCCTGAATGCCTCACTCTGGGGATGGAGCATGCATCCCAGGCATGTGTCCTGACCGGGAATGGAACCATGACCTCCTGGTTCATAGGTCAACGCTCAACCGCTGAGACATGCCAGCCGGGTGCTCTGTCCATTTTTTAATCTGATTTTTTCTTTGCTATTGAGTTATATGAGTTCTTTATATTTTTTGGATATTAACTCCTTATCAGATATGTGGTTTGTAAATACTTTCTCCCATCTGTCTTTTAATTTTGTTGATTGCTTTGCTGTGCAGAAGCTTGTTAGTTTGATGTAGTCTTACCTACTGATTTTTTGTTTTTGACTTTTGCTTATACTTTGGGATCATATCCAAAAAATTATTGCCAAGGCCAATGTGAAGGGCAAGTTTCCCTAAGTTTTCTTCTAGGAGTTTTTTTAGTTCTGGGTTTTCCATTTAAGTCTTTAATCCATTTTGTTACTTTTTGTGAGTAGGGTAAGATAGGGGCCCAATTTTCTTCTTCTGCATGAGGTTATCCAGTTTCCCCTGGATTTATTTAAATGAAGAGACAGACTATCCTTTCTCCCATTGAATATTCTTGACTCCCTTGTCAAATATTAGTTGACTGTACATGTCCTATGAAACACTCTTGAGGAATTAAATCAGGCAGTCAAATATATTCCTTCATTCGCTGGCTCATGCATTCACTCCACACTCTGATAAACCTTCTATGTTCTAGCCATTGTGTTAGGCCCTGGACACAGAAAAGAAAATAAATCTGACAAGATTCCTGCTCTCACAGTGTTTCAGAGAAGAATGCAGGGGAACATGGACTAAAGACACAAGGAAGATAATTTATGATAATAAGTGGTATAGATAAAATAAAACAGCATAATGTGATAGGAGGCCAACATTAGATCAAGGTCATCGGAGGACTGTCTGATGAGGTGATATCTGAGCCGAGACTTTCAGGGCCAGCCAGATGAGCAGGACTCAACTGATTCTAGGCTCCAACTTCTTCCACCTAAAACCTGCCTCGGGGTATCTGAAACTCCTACCCACCCGTGGGGAGAAACAGACTTAACATGCGAAAGCGTGGCGGTCATGTTTTAGTGCAAATAAGCTTTGTTTGACCGGTAATTGGCCACACCAGCCCTCAGTGTGAACGACCAGTTATCACACTGTGTTTTGACCGGAAGGTTGGGGAAAGGAGAGAGATGGGGCGTCTGCAAGTCCTGGCTGAGTCAGAGCCCGCAGTGGGAGTGAGTTTCCCTGCTCCCCGCCAGAGCAGCAGGAACCCCCACAGTCTGTTGAGTGAAAGAGAAAGTGAAGAGAATTTGAGGGAGGTTCTTTCTCCCCTGGGGAGGAAAGGACCCCCCAAAACTTGGCAACATCCCTTTCCTGTTGTTTCCTACCCTTTGGCAGATGTCCAGCCCAGTCTATATAGAACTTTTGTTTGCTGCTTTGCTTTTACAGTGTTGAGTCCCCAGGCGTCTGTTCATGAAGGTCTCACCACCCTTATTTTCCAGCTCACGCAGCTAGGCACGTAGTAAGTGTCCAGTAAATGCATGCCCCGGGTCTCTGTCCTCGGTCATTACGTCCCCAAAATAGAAGTTTATTACTGAACCGCCCTATTATGTTCCTCCCCACCACAGGCTGTTGTGCCCCACAAACACTTACGGTTAACCGAAGAAAGGGAGAAACTAATGTAATTTTTTTGTCGTTTTTCTCTAAACATCATTTTAACATTTGTCCAAAGGCATGTGAAAAAGACATTCGATTGAAGGGTTTTGCTTTTCTACAGCGTCTCATTCACTTTCCACACGGTTGACCACTCTGAGCTACAGGAAGAAGGAGCTGAAATTGATGCTTCGGTCCGCCACTAAGGAGAGACCTGGTTTTGGATGGAATTCCTGTCTTCCCTCCAAATCGTTGCTGGCTGGGCTAAGGAGGCCTCCCTTTCATTTGTGGGACAAAAGGCATTTTGAAAGTCTGAGCCTTTCCTGACACACTGTTGTTGAGTGGGAATTTCTGAGCACTGCTGAGGCCGTAGACTATGCCCCAGATAGAGCAGTCAGTGCTGACACCAGGTCAGGCCTTGAGATATGGTCTCATGGCCCCTTCCCAGCACATAGGCCTTGCAAGATAGAACACTGTCAGCTTTCTGAAGAACAGGATGATGCTATGGGTGGCATGGTCATTAATGGCATGACTCTACCTTTGCTCAGGAGAAACTGTTTTATCTTAGATTGCTTGTTATACAAAAACAGGATATGGTTAAGACTCTTAAAAGTGGTCTTGCACAAAGGGTTGGGGCTGCTCTCTGATCTCCCTACATGGAGGATGGCAGAGCAGTCCCAGGGCCGGCTAATAAAGGCTCCCTAAATTTTAATTTGTTCTGGGCTCCAGTGCTCTTTCCCTCGCATCCGCTCCACAACAACACAATGCCTCTGATGTTTTAAGCTGGCCATTCTGGTAAACATGGACTGTTTGTGTCTGCTGAGAACAGTGAACATGCTACTCATTCTTAGCTGTTGTAAGCAGAGCATCACACAGCCCCTGTTTCTCATGAGATCCTTCCCAACCACCGCTCCGCACACATCGTGAGGTTATCTCTTGTTTTGGAAAGATTGTTTCCGGGAAATCATGCTGAGTAGCCAGAGCCCAGCTAGCCCAGGTGAGGACAAGGGCGCCCGGCTCTGTGGCTTTGGATCCCAGGGCCACCGCTTTCTGGCTATGGACTCTGAGCGAGTCAACGTAGCCTCGCTGGGTCTCAGTTTCTCATCTGTTGAATGGGGCCAGTAAGAGTGCCTTCCTTGCCCTAACTGGTTTGGCTCAGCGGATTGAGTGTCAGCCTGTGGACTGAAGGGTCCCGCATTCAATTCCGGTCAAGGGCACAGGCCTGGGATGTGGGCTTGACCCCCCTTATGGGACGTGCAGGAGGCAGCCGACGAATGATTCTCTCTCATCATTGATGTTCCTATCTCTCTTTCCCTCCCTTCCTCTCTGAAATCAATAAAGCTATATTAAAAAAGAAAAAAAGAGTGCCTCCCCCCTTGGGGAATCTGTGAGAATTAATGGGAAGACACAAGTGAAACCCCCAGCCCAGTACCCCTCTTCCCCCTTCCTCTCACACAGGAAGCCTTTTGTGTCAGCAGTGCTTCTAATTTATTACTGGTCATCGAACAACTTGTGATATATCTATTTCTAGCAAGATGATGTATTTCCTCTTCCCCTTCTAGAACACAGGAGAGCTGCTGAACACTGAGCACGGTGGCTGAAGGGCAGTTTGGGAATGAAAGACTCTAGGCCTCATCATCCTCAACCTCTGAAATTTTAGCCTCTGTTTTCTGAAACCACTTTTAAATCATGTCGGTGGTGGTATACTACACCGCACTTTAAAGAGCAGAGAGGGTACCAGATGTGGGATTCAGGTGCATATTTACTTGCGATGGACAGAGAGAAACCATTCTCTTCTTAGGGGGTTGGGGCTGTTCCTGGTGTATACATCGGTTTCCTCTTCCTATTCACACAGTTTGCATTCCTGCATACCTTTAGGCTGATTGGTGTTTCTGTGGAGACAGCCACCTAGGAAGCAGGATTTCCCAGGCTGAGAGCTCCCCATTCCAGTTTCTTGGCAAAACGAGAGGAGGGCGGTTCAGGCCTCGGAAACCCATCGTTTGAGCCTGAGCATCAGATAATGCGGATAATAGCAGAGTCGTGGGCCTTCAGACCAAGGAGAACATGAGATCCCATCGAGGCCAACCCTCTCATTTGACAGATGAGCAAATGCCTTCTGCCTGCTCCACGTGTTGTAGTTCTCAAAGGCTTTTCCAAAAGATGGTACCACGGGCCTTCCCGGCAAACCTGAGAGGCAGTCCGAGGGTAGGCGTCCGTTATCTCCACTTTGAGGATGAAGACACGCCGGCTTGGGAGCGGGAGTGTTGGGCCCACGCTCAGGAAGGAGTCGGTCTGTGGACGCTTCTCCCACATCGCCAGCCTCTGCTCCTCTGTGGTCTGTGTCTGCTCCTGGGGTTGAGTAGCTCATCCTGCTTGTGCTGTGTTGTGAAAGGCGGTTCATCCTTTGGTGTCTCCGTAACAACACTTCACTCTCCTGCGGGCGCCTTGTTTCCCCGAATCCAGCAGCACACTTGCTGTGTTGTGAGAAGACACAGGACTGTAGTCATCCCTCCGGTGAAAGACAAGCTGCATTCTGTTGGGTGAGGATGGCATTTGGTGGGCTCATTCCAGATCCCTCGAGACTTTCCGTAAGGAGGTTGACATGAGCTGACGCACGCAAGAGAGTCCTGGTGAGACTTGCGGGCTGATGGGGGGACATTTTTGAGCGAGGTTCTTCTGGATGGGCTAACAATCAAATGCATGAGCAATAAAAAATAACCAAAGTTAATACACACGTATGAATGGGAACCCTGCGTGCACGAGAGAGGCAGAGACAGAAAAAGACATCCTGTGGGTTAGGTGCCTTAGCGACCAAAGGGTCATCGCAGGGTGTTCCGAGGAGGAAACCTTTAGTAAGTAGATCTGCCCTGCCCGATGGATAGGCCCAAAGAAGTTCCCTCTAGTCATCTGTCAAGGCCACGGCCTCGAATTCAAATTCTTCAAGGTTGCCAAAACTGGGTTGGCTCAGTGGATGGAACATCAGCTTGCGGGGGGGGGGGGGGGGGGGGGGAGGGGGTCCCAGGTTTGATTCTAGTCAGGGGGATGTACCTTGGTTACAGGCAGGAGGCAGCTGATCGATGTTTCTAACTCTCTATCTCTGTCCTTTCCTCTGTAAAAAAATCAATAAAATATATTTAGAAAAAAAAATTCAAGATGGGGCGGAAGTGTCTCTTGAGCCTGTGGCTAAAGTTGCCTCCAGCTCAACACCATCCGGGTACCACAGAGGCGCATCTCGGGGTGTTTTGTTTTGGAAAATCGAAGAAGGGAATATCAGGTCTGAGTAGCCATGGATAAACAAACAGAAGCAATTCGGAAGCAGACACTCTAGTTTTCCTGGTCTTGGAGTCTCACACTGGGATGCTGGGAGGAATATCAAAGGATGGGGAAAGGAAGGCCCAGGCCGACTTCTGGGGCCTGTGATTATGTTCAGACAGTGGTAGGGGGCGGGGGACGCTTTCCCTGCTTTCCAAAGGCAGGAATGAGCCTTTGGAAACTGCTTCTCCAGGGAGGCTGTGGGGGTAAGAAACCTCAAGCCTGAAGCCCTTAATGACAACCAGACGGAGGAAGGGGGCGGGCTGTGCTGGGCGGGAGGGTCCCTCCCACTAAAGGGGCAGCTTCCCCCGCGTGGGCTGGGCAGGTGGCTGCGAGCTGGCATCTGTCCTTTTGGGGGGCCCTGGCAGCTTCGTGTAAGGCACCCTCCTCCTTCCTGTCCTGAAAGCAGATGGGCTCGGGCCGCCATCCCCACCCCCCCACCTCTGGAGCTGGGAGGCCCCAAGGACCCCGGAGCTTTGCTGCGGACGGAATTCCACGACGGGGGAAATATTCCAGTCATTTCCGAACTCTAATAGCTTCCAGCCGAGGTCTCGGAGAGGAAGGTAACACACAGCGAACGGGTGTGAGGGGGTGCCCGCTCACCCTCTTCCCTCAAGGACCTCGTCTGGGTTACAGTGTGTGTAGGGCAGGCCCTGAAACTACCCATGGATGTAGATAGAATTTTCTTCCCTCCCCCCCCCCCCGACCCCCGCTGCCCTTATCTAGTTCATATGAGAAAGAAATCAGTTCCTTGGCCTGTAATTATAATACTGATATTTATCAGGTGTCTGGCAGGGACCACTTTGCAACGATTACTTTTTAAAAATATATTTTATTGATTTTTTTACAGAGGAATAGAGATAGAGATAGAGGGATAGAGAGTTAGAAACATTTTATTGATTTTTTTAAAGAGGGAGAGAGAGTTAGAAACATTGATGAGAGAGAAACATCGGTCAGCTGCCTCCTGCACACCCCCTACTGGGGATGTGCCCGCAGCCAAGGTCCATGCCCTTGACCGGAATGGAACCTGGGACCCTTCAGTCCGCAGGCCGATGCTCTATCCACTGAGCCAAACCGATTTCAGCCACTTTGCAACTATTATTATTCATGATCCTCACAGCGCTCATTACACAGATGTGCAAACTGAGACTAAGGGCGCTAAGGTCCTCGACCGAGACAGAGAGCGAGGACATGGCTGAGCCACGCTGTGAACAGATGCTTCTCTGGTTCTAAGCCCGACACGCTTTCCCTCTGACCATGCCGCCCGGCACACGCTCCAGGCTGTGTTGGAACAGGTTTTAGAAAAGCGTATTCGAGATACAGAAGGGAGTGAGAATTTTAGAATTCCATCAGGCAAATCTCACCCCACTGTCTCTGGAGAGTCTGCAAGCCGCGGGAAGAAATTTGAGCTCATTGCAGAGGAGGCCAGGGGGCACTGTTCGTGTTTCGGGCACTTGTCGGTGGGGGAAGGTCACCTCTCTCTGTAGGTCTTGCCATTGTCCCCCTTTCTATCATGGACTCCCCAACTCAGAACCCTGTGCCGTGGCCCCTCAGGTTGCGTCTGCCCTACACGCTGACTTCAGAGCCTCGCACTGTTAATTCCAGCCTGGGGTCTCCCACCATGCTCCATTCCCTGACCCCTTGGGCTTCTAGAATTTTCCACCCCTCAGAGGTGCTCAAAACATAGCCACTTCTCCGTTATTCCTGGGAATGGCTTCTCTCAGCAATCGCCAACCAACCTCTCACCAGCGCATTGTGAGCGTGACAGAGTGTCCGGAGATGGTGGGAAAGGGTTGGTCGCCCCAGGCTGGTGAGTCAGGGGAGAGCATGGGAGACCCGAATAGGTTGAGCGGAGGGCCTGTGGCTGCCTCCTGAGGCGTTCTCCCCTCTCTCTCCACACTCACTTCCCACCAGCCTCAGTTTTCTCTCTTCCCTGCGCTCAGCCTCCGGCCTGACCACCACAGCCACAGCCATCTCCCGACACCAGAAACCATTTCCTGCTTCCACCATCCATGGCTTCCTTTATGCTCAGAACCCAACCCAGACCCCTGGCTTCGGCCTGCAAGCTTCCCCACACCCGTGCCCCCATCCCCATGTGTGCTCTCACCAGGCTACCACCTCTCCTCCCTGTCTCTGCCTTGGCCCCTGGCCTCCAGCCAGAGCGACTGCTCTCCCCTCCCTGCACGGCCCCGCATGGCTTCCTGGGGCCCCGCACCTGCTCTTCCCTCTACCTGGACTAGCATGCCCCTGGCCTTCACTATTCCCATCCTGCAGTCTCCGCTCTCCTCGGGTAGTGCTTCCCAGGCCCCCCATTGGCTGTGGCACCACCCCATCATTGTCCACCTAGAGCCTCTCATTGGTTTGCTTGTTTGTCTGGTGTATCTCCCCTAACAGAATGTCGGGTCGTGAGATGGGGACTTTGTTTTGATCAGCACAGTGTCGTCAGCATGGTGCTGGCACATAGTAGGGAGCCAAGAACTATGTGTTGGCTGACTGGGCTCCATCAGTTTGGCCCTTCGCCACCAGAACGGAAGGAGGCTCACAGCCTCTGCTGTAGGGCCTGGCGGTGGTCCTGGCCGCCCCCTCCCAGCCCCACTCTCCCTGAGCCCCCCGTCGGCTCCTCCCAGCACTCTGGAGAGGAGTGGGTCCGGAACAGGGGCAGGACGCACGACGGGGACTTCTGGGGCCAAGTGACAAATGGGACGCGAGGGCCACGCTTGCTGCCGAGGGCGGCCTTCTGTCCACCGGTCGCCGCATCCAGGTGTCCCGTCCCGCCGAGGCGCGGGCACAACAGGTGCTTTGGCTCCCTCTCTTTTGTTTTTACTTTTTAAAATATATATATTTTATTGGTGCTTTACAGAGAGGAAGGGCAAGGGAGAGAGAGTCAGAAACATCGATGAGAGAGAAACACTGATCAGCTGTGTCCTGCACACCCCCGACTGGGGATGTGCCCGCAGCCAAGACACATGCCCTTGACCGGAATTAAACCTGGAACCTTTCAGTCCACAGGCCGACGCTCTATGCACTGAGTCAAACCAGGTTTGGTTGTTTTCACTTTTTATTAGTTAGATCCCTGAGCACCACGCTCACCATTCTCCCCCTGGCTCCCCTGTTGGTCCCTGAGACAGGATGTGACATACAACCAGCACCCCAAACCCGTCCTCTGGCGCTGATTCCTGGAAACACCGAGTTCGGAGCTGCAGGTCAGCCTGGGGGGAATTGAAATGGCTTTTCCTCACCTGACGCTTCTCAGTCATCAGATGTGAGGCCCGTTCCCCCCATGTTTGCTCTCTCTCCTGGCCTCACAGTTCACATTGCTGGCCCCTTTCCTCCTCACAACCTGGGGAGCTGTGTCCGAGGAGAGGCATCTCATCTTCCCAGGAAGAACCCGCAAGGGGGGCTTCGGATCCCACACTGGTCCCAGCTGAGCCCTGCTGGAACCCAGGGACCCTCCGTGTGATCCCCTGGAGGCTGGGGGGGGGGGGGCGGGGGGGAAGATCCGCGTGGACGAGGACTGTTCGCTAGCCGCAGAGGAGCTCAGTTCTTTGCGTCTAGAACCTCGGCTTCTGGGGTTTTGCCCACAGAGACCCCCTTTGGCTTCTTCCCGGTGTGGGTTCCCGACACGGAGCCCCCAGTGGCCAGCCTGTCCCTGAGGCCCTTTGGGCAGCCGGCATGTGACTGTGGGTCCACGCGGTTCCAGGGGCGCCGGCTCTCCGTGTCTCACTTCACCTGGGCGGCCCAGCCCAGGCTGATGTCGGTGTGTACCCCCAGGTGTGTAAATGTTGAAGTGATTATTTATTTATTTTTAAAAATATATTTTATTGATTTTTTTACAGAGCAGAAGGGAGAGGGATAGAAAGTCAGAAACATCGATGAGAGAGAAACATGGATCAGCTGCCTCTTGCACGTCCCCCACCGGGGATGTGCCCTCAACCAAGGTACATGCCCTTGACCAGAATCGAACCTGGGATCTTTCAGTCCGCAGGCCGACGCTCTACCCACTGAGCCAAACCGGTTTCGGCAATGTTGAAGCATTTAGAATAGGTCCCCTCCCCCGCTTACCATCGCCTCTGAGGACCCGGTGACCCCGGATCATGTGTAGGAGGGCCTGGGCGTGTGGGGTCAGGTCTGTTCCTGGGGAAATCGGGCTGAACATCAGTGATGTCACACGGGAAGGCCTGCCCAGCGCTGTCTCCTGCGATGCCCTTCGAAGGATAAAACACTTGGAATCCAGGGCTGTCGCCCTGGTGGGCCCTCTCGTCTGTCATCCACGGTCTATCACAATGGCACTGAAAGTGGAGGGCGTCCAGAGGCTCGTCCAGCTTCTAGAACAAAAGACAGTCAGATGATTTTGGCTGAAGGATCCACGGCACCTGGGTGTCCTTTTGAAAGAAACATTTTGTCCAGAAAGCACACGGTGAACCTAGATACAGGAAAGCGAGCTACTTCCTTCTGAAAGAGAACAGGACATCTGTTCAGCACCGGGTCACCTCCCTTTGTTGTAGATCCAATGACTATCACTTGGGGCAAGGACCCACTCATAACTCTGACCTGGTATATGCTTTAAAATAAACAGTTTACATGGTCGCCACCCACAGGTTGAGAACCCCTAGCAGGGTCGCCTAAGACCGTCGGAAAACACAGATATTTACATTATGATTCATTAACAGTAGCAAAATTATATTATTTGCTAACAATAGCAAAATTATAGTTATGGAGTAGCAACGGAAATCATTTTATGGTTGGGGGGTCACCACAACATGAGGCACTGTGTTAAAGGGCCTCGGCATTAGGAAGGTTGAGGACCGCTGGTCTACAACGTTCTCCATATTACTTTATTCTATTCTCCCCACAACGCTGTGAGCATTATCTTTGCCTACAACTGGGGACTAAGACACGCCCAGGTGAAGTGATACCCAGAGTGATGAGGGGCATCCCCCAGACCACTCAGGACGAGGGCAACAGGAAGAACTCTGCCTGCAGACCCCACACGGCCTGCTCCCACCACTGCCTGCCACGGGCAGCGGCTGGCGCTATCCCAGAGGGCCTCATTCAATCCCTTTGGGGGATCCTATTGGTAGAGCTTTCGGAAACATTCAAATTGGAGGAAGAGAAAGTGCTCATCACATAACATGCCTTTGAGCCCTGAGCACCACCAAGCTCCTGGGAACCAATTTCTAAGCTGACTTATTAATGAATTGGTCCAGGTAATCGTCCTCTTTGGTAATGAGCTGCCAGCTGATTGGAAGTTAGCTGCTGTCAGTCCAGGCCTGGCCATTCGTGGGAGAAAAGGAAGCTGATTTGGTCACGGTGAAGTTTTCCTCGTCCCTCCCCTCCTTCCATCTGGACAGAGACACACGCTGCAACCACATGGCCATGATGACAACACGGTGACACAGAATTTGGTCCTTGACGGTCATCTTGGCCTTGTTGAAATGGCCTCCCTTTCTGGGGTCACGTTTTCAGGGCCAGGAACACACTGATTTGCCCACCCTTTGCAGCTGGACACACTGGAGTAAGAAATAAGGAGGCTGGTGCCAGCCGGCCGCAGGGATGCGTGGCCTGCGCAGTGACACTGCAGGAACTGCTCTTCTTAACGCTCTGCCATCGCCATGGTGAGACTCTCGTTTGTTTTAAACAAGGGACTCTGCGTTTTTTATTTACATAGAGTTCCGCAAATTATGCAGCCGGTCCTGCTAGGTGTCTCAGGCTATTAGCCTCCGAGACAGTCACCCAGCCAGGGCAAGGCCCTCGCCAAGATTTTATGTCTCCCAGGGGAGGCGGGGGATAGGCCAACCCCTTGCCGACAGACCCCCAAGAGTGTGGGGTCAGGACTTTCTGGGGCCCCAAAGCCCCCAGTGCTCAGTGAGGACAGAGGGTGCTGCTCATCCCTGGGTAGAAAGTTCCATTGGAAGCCCGGGAGGTGGGAGTCTGGTGCCCTCCCCAGACGCCAGGAAGATGTGGAGTGTCCCCAAGAATAACAGTTGTCTTTTGTTCAGGGTCCCTTTCCCACCGTCCAGCTTAACCTGCTTAGAGTTTGGGGCACAGCCCAATGAAACAGAGGTTCAATATTTAACAGGCTACAAGCTTTTGGATTTTTTTTTTAACCCTTTCATTTTAGAGAGAACTTCTATCTTAAAAAAATTTAATCTTTTTTACTTATGATAGAGTCATATTCATTGACAAACACAACATTTCATTAATGACGAGTCGTGTTTTTTTTTTTTTTTAATTTCAGAGAGGAGGGGAGAGGGAGAGAGAGCTAGAAACATCAATGATCAAAGAGAATTATTGATCGGCTGCCTCCTGCATGCTCCCTATTAGGGATCAAACCCACAACCCAGCACGTGCCCTTGACAGGAATCAAACCCAGGACCCTGTAGTTCATAGGCCAATGCTCTATCCACTGAGCCAAATCAGCTAGGGCCATTACAGGTACTTAAAAAACCCATAAAAGGATTATACTGTATATGGAATCGTAATTGCTTTCCTTTCATTTAATATTTTGAGAACATGGTCCCATGTCAGTATATATATTCCACTACTTCATCACATTCATCTACCATGATCTTAATAGACTTCCAGTTTGTTGAACTAACTATGTGGATTGAGATTTAGATTGAGTCTCGTTTCTTGCTATTGCAAACAGTGCGCTGATGAATAGGCATGTCGCTACATTTCTGCCATCACTCATGACTTCTGCTTTAGCATAATTTTCTAGAATTGAATTTTTGCCTCGCAGGACTGTTGTGCCAACGTTCAACCCTATCAGCAGTGTAGATGAATTTAGAAAGTGTTCCTACAGTCCAATGGAGACCCAGTTTTGTGGGTGGGGTTGAGGTTGTGTTTCACACCCAGGAGAAACTCCTTCCAGACTCTTATGTCATTTCTAGAATTGCAAAGGGTCAATGGCATGGGGATGTCAGGAGTGGTAGGTTTTTTATGATTTGTAGTCTAGGCAACTAGTGGCGGGCGAAAATTATCCTAAAGACGTAACTGCCAAGAGGTCGCCCAAATATTCCATTTGCCTGTAATCACACCTTCTAATTATATGTAATCACATGGTGCTGAATCAAGGGTTTATAAAAAGTACACTGCACTCATGTAATTTGAAAAAACAAAACAAAATAAAACAAGACTCCATTTGTTTGCTCCTCATTCAATCATCAGTAATTTGGGGGCTGCAGGGACGCCCCGCCTCTCTCTCTTCCCAGCGCAGGGTCACCTGGAGAAGAGGGGTCATGCCCTATGTCTGACCCTGAGCGAGTTCCTCAATCTGCAGCTTCCTTTGTGAAGAAACATTTCAGCTCACATCTTCCATGTTTGTAAACACTCAGCCTCATCACCCCCAGGATTTTGTCTCCAATTTCTTCTTAGGGATCCGTACACAATCTTTCTCCAGGCCAGCATCTGGGCTTCCGAAAGGAAATCAATGAGAGGGGAAACACAAGCAAATCTACCAGAAGCACAGCTAAATGATTGAATGAGGAGCAAACAAATAGAGGTTTAGTCAGTCGAGGGAGCCTTCATGGTTATTATGAAAAGTTGTATTTTGTACTAGCAGGGTGATAGCTATCAAATAAAATCAGAATTAATTGTCACCAATCACAGAGACTTTGTCTTAAGCGGGTGTGTGATGGACAACATGCTTTGAAGATAAGTCCTCCTGAGGGTTATGGGCGATATCTCAGGAACACATGTGAACAATACCCCAGGAACACATGTGAACAATACCCCAGGAACACATGTGAACAATACCCCAGGAACACATGTGAACAATACCCCAGGAACACATGTGAACAATACCCCAGGAACACATGTGAACAATACCCAAGGAACACATGTGAACAATACCCCAGGAACACATGTGAACAATACCCCAGGAACACATGTGAACAATACCCAGGAACACATGTGAACAATACCCCAGGAACACATGTGAACAATACCCAAGGAACACATGTGAACAATACCCAAGGAACACATGTGAACAATACCCCAGGAACACATGTGAACAATACCCAGAAACACATGTGAACAATACCCCAGGAACACATGTGAACAATACCCAGGAACACATGTGAACAATACCCCAGGAACACATGTGAACAATACCCCAGGAACACATGTGAACAATACCCCAGGAACACATGTGAACAATACCCAGGAACACATGTGAACAATACCCCAGGAACACATGTGAACAATACCCCAGGAACACATGTGAACAATACCCCAGGAACACATGTGAACAATATCCCAGGAACACATGTGAACAATATCCCAGGAATACATGTGAACAATACCCCAGGAACACATGTGAACAATACCCAGGAACACATGTGAACAATACCCCAGGAACACATGTGAACAATACCCAGGAACACATGTGAACAATACCCAAGGAACACATGTGAACAATACCCCAGGAACACATGTGAACAATACCCAAGGAACACATGTGAACAATACCCCAGGAACACATGTGAACAATACCCCAGGAACACATGTGAACAATACCCAGGAACACATGTGAACAATACCCCAGGAACACATGTGAACAATACCCCAGGAACACATGTGAACAATACCCCAGGAACACATGTGAACAATATCCCAGGAACACATGTGAACAATATCCCAGGAATACATGTGAACAATACCCCAGGAACACATGTGAATAATACCCAGGAACACATGTGAACAATACCCCAGGAACACATGTGAACAATACCCAGGAACACATGTGAACAATACCCAAGGAACACATGTGAACAATACCCCAGGAACACATGTGAACAATACCCAAGGAACACATGTGAACAATACCCCAGGAACACATGTGAACAATACCCAGGAACACATGTGAACAATACCCAAGGAACACATGTGAACAATATCCCAGGAACACATGTGAACAATACCCAAGGAACACATGTGAACAATACCCCAGGAACACATGTGAACAATACCCAGGAACACATGTGAACAATACCCAAGGAACACATGTGAACAATATCCCAGGAACACATGTGAACAATACCCCAGGAACACATGTGAACAATACCCCAGGAACACATGTGAACAATACCCCAGGAGCACATGTGAACAATACCCAGGAACACATGTGAACAATACCCAAGGAACACATGTGAACAATACCCCAGGAACACATGTGAACAATACCCCAGGAACACATGTGAACAATACCCCAGGAACACATGTGAACAATACCCAGGAACACATGTGAACAATACCCAAGGAACACATGTGAACAATACCCCAGGAACACATGTGAACAATACCCCAGGAACACATGTGAACAATACCCAGGAACACATGTGAACAATACCCAAGGAACACATGTGAACAATACCCCAGGAACACATGTGAACAATACCCCAGGAACACATGTGAACAATACCCCAGGAACACATGTGAACAATACCCCAGGAACACATGTGAACAATACCCAGGAACACATGTGAATAATACCCCAGGAACACATGTGAACAATACTCCAGGAACACATGTGAACAATACCCCAGGAACACATGTGAACAATATCCCAGGAACACATGTGAACAATATCCCAGGAACACATGTGAACAATACCCCAGGAACACATGGGAGTGTGGGGAAAACTGTTGCCAGGCTGGAGTCCTTTCCAGTGGCAAGCGGCTGGGCCCTGTGGTTTTGTTTCTGTTTCCACACAAAAATGCACTGGACCATACAACCTCTGCCATGGGCAGTCTTAGCATTCCCATGACACAGTGGCTCATTCTTTTAAAAATGCATTAAATATGAGTTATCCATTTATCATTAATAACAGCATACGTTATTTTCTTGCTCCGTCTTTGCTTTCTCTTTCTTTCCCACTTATTCTGGTTTTCTGTTTCCAGCTCCTTGCCTACATCAATTTTCTTTGCTTTCAGAACTTACTCACACGTCTCCTTTTCGTTTCTTTTGTAACAACTCCAACACGTTTCCTTTCACGTTTGTGATTTCTGCCTAGCTTAAATCCCTTCTTTTCTTCCCACCGCCAAACCTCGTTTATTTTCATTTTTCTCCCAACGGTCTAATCTTTCTCCACGCCTGTCACTTTTAATTGAGGTTCGCTGCATGGTTAAGATGAAAAAAGTCTTCCTCTTTTCATGCTCTTAAAGGAGACAGCACCTCTATAGCTTCAGCCTCCCCGAGATCACCACCTCTCTTGAATGGGACCCCCAGCTCCCTCTTTCATAGACTCCATCAGAGAACAACCGCTTTGTGCTCTGTGGGCTACACCAGGCCCATGAAGCTTCAAGATCTGTTGTTCTGAATTCTCAGTGTTGCTTTCTTTAAAAAACAAACAACCAACAAATTTTTAAAATTGATTTCAGAGAGAAAGGGAGTGGGGAGAGAGACAGAAACATCAATGATGATAGAATCATTGACTAGCTGCCTCCTGCATGCCCCACACTGGGGGTCAAGTTCACAACCTGACTAGGAATCAAACCGTGACCTCCTGGTTCGTAGGTCAGCACTCAACCACCGAGCTATGCAGGGCGGGCTCGGTGTAGCTTTCTTAAACATTACAGAGCAGCCTGACTATAGCGTCACCCCTTTCTCTCCCACTGTTTCTGCTGTTTATGGATACTTTGAGCTGGAGTTCAACCTTCTTGTCAAAGGGGAGATTGGCAACCCTAAACTCACTAATCAGAGTGTAAAATATGTTTAAAGAGAGGGGTAAGACTCAAATTACCACCCTAACAGGCTCTCTCATTTGTGGAATAAGAAGACTTTGAAAAGACCTGGAAAATTCTGGAACAGTTCACTCTGCCTCTGAATCCTTATCGCTAGACATGTTTTTCCTTTTGGAGACTCCCCGGAACATCATATCCACATGACGGGAACATCTTACACTGTTTTGAGGTCTTGCTCAAGTTCATTCTTAAATGAGTGTGTGTGTAGGGGGTGGGGGTGGGTCATATGAATTCTAAAATGTAGAATATCTCAGACTCTCCACTGAGTCATTTCCTTATTTTTATTAATTGGCTTTGACCCAACTACAGAACGAAAAGCTTTTTTTACACATTTGCTCACAACTGAGAGATCTAACACAAGATTTGAGCAACACAAGCTGTTTCAGAAGGGAGAAAAATTAGATTAGGCTGACAATATGTTTCACATTTTGAGATCATCTTTGCCTTCTAACACTTTCATGGATGGGTTCAGAAAAATCTGTAGGTTAAAAATAACCACAGGGGATGTAACACTGCTTACAGATAAAGGGGGCTCTCTCTATCACGTTCCCTCTACTGTGGCTTTCTGGGATATTTGTTCCTTTGCTTGACTTCTTCACGGGGCGATGGACTGAAGCTCTGTCAGACGCAAACGCTGTGTAATAAAACGTGACTCACGCCTCCACTCCATTGCAAAAGTCATAAAGTCAGTAACTCAATGTGTGGCTGACTCAGTAATTGCCCAGAATCATCTTTATTGAAATTATACTTCAATCTAGAAGTGAGAAGTGAAATAAGCTGTGTGAAGTCATCCTGACCGATCCCGGGCCAGGTGAAGAGTGCTTTTTCATTACTCTCTCCATTTAGCTTTATGATCACCAGTCATGCAACAGCCCTGATCATGAATTTGGCAAATTTCTATTCTAAGTTGCTGCAAAACTGTAGAACATATGTCACTAAGAAGCATAGGACATGCCCTGAGATAAAGAAGCATCTACTTTGCAAAGAAGTAACAGTCCATAAAACTCAGGAAAACCTGGAGGTAGGTTAAGGAGGTTTTTCTTGAAATCTAATCTTGTTGGTGTCTAGGTGAGGAAGTAGCAAGGTTGGCGGGGGGGAATGGAATTTGTCTGGGTGTGGTTCCTGGGGCAGTGGAGAAAGGTCTCTATGTCCAAGGGAAGGGATTCCCCTCTGAGTCATCTTCTCCCTTCTAGCTGTCAATGGCCCCTGGGAAGACTAGAAGCAGACAAGAAAGGGAGCCTGGGTAGGTGGACTGGGCAGAGTAGAGCTTGCAGTGGCCCCAAGGGCATCAGTTCTAGGAATGGATATTCCCCCTATAAGGGGATCGTCAATCTCTTAGCAGAAGTATGACAACAATCTCTCAGCATGGCAAAAATATGGCCTGCAAGGCTCCACTCATCCTCTGTCTGCTTTATTCTTAACTCCCTGGCCACTCTGTTCTCTCTCTTTCTCTCTCTCTCTCTTTCTCATACCCTAATCCCTTATCTACCTGGAATATTTGGATTTGTTTTAGAAAACTCCATTTACCTTCCCCCCGCCCCCAAGAAAGTTTCCACTGACTCCAGAGATGGAGTCCATAACTCTATCAAGTGCATGCTTCTATTGTTTCATGTATCCAAGGCGGCACTACTTATTTATGTGTTTGATTTATTTCTCAGCTTCCTCTAATGAGCTGTGAGATCCCTGAGGATAAACCTGTGTCCTTCACTCATGCTTGGATCTGCTGTACTTAGCACAAAACCTAGCACACAGTAGGAGCTCATTGCATTCATGTAGAGTGAGTGAGTGAATGAAAGAATGAACGAAGGAGAGAAGAGACACATCCTGGGTGTTGTGAATCTAGGAGGCGGAGCAACCGCAGATGCTGCCGAGGGTGTTTCTACCTTGTGGGAGAGTCTCGAGTAGATGTTTTCTGAGACAGTGCCATGAACCAAAGAGCTCTCCTGGCTTTTAAGGGACCGCAGATTCAGCATGGAGGAAAATTAGGAATCATCTAGCCCAACACCCTGCTTCTTGGCATTACTGACAGAGGAGCAGATGGCGTGCATTTGAATACCCCAGGGGCAGTTGCTTACCAGGCAGCCCATGCTAGTCTCAGATGGCTATGTGTTTGTTTTTTTTTTTCATGATTTCTCCGCATAACTTACTTCTTTGGCGCCTTCATCTGAATAAGCTCTCAGTAAAATTTAGCTATTATTATTGTCTGTTTTTTCTTCATGAAAAACACCTAAAGGTTGTTATTAACGTTTCCATCTGTTCTCAAGGCTAATCACCCTAATTTCATAAACCGTGACTTGGATTCCAGATTCCCTCACCTTTCAGGTCCCTGTCATCTCACTAGCCATGCAGCTCACCAGCCACGAGGGCAGTGACCAGGGGGCTTCTGGTGACCCGCACTCTGACACTTTCTGCCTCTATTCACTCCAGAGAAAGGCCCCTTTCATTCCTCTCCTCTATGCTTATCAGAGGCCAATGCCCAGAGCAGAACGTCAGTGTTGTGATTGTTCAATGTGGGTGAAAAAAAAAATATGGGCACATAAAGAAGGATCAAACCCAGTGTGGCTTTCATTTACCCAAGGAGAGCTGGGGTCTGGAGCATGGTTTTAAATAAGTGGTCAGGGACACAGCAAGCTCATATTTAGAAAGACTCTGACAATATGAAATAGAAATGAGAGAAGAAAGCAAGTTTCCTTCCTGTATTATTTATTTGCACATTGCTATTTGCTCATCAAAAAGCAAAATAAAATAACCTTTATTTCTTGGAAGCAAAATCATTTCTAACTCAAATAAATTGAAGTATAAGAGAATAAGAGACCGGTGGAAGATTAAAAATAGACGGTGGGTTTTTTAAGTTCTTTTACGATGGTTTTGGAGGAGGACATAGGCAGAGAATCTGATTTTTGATACAGGCAACACAAGAATGAAAGAAACAAGAGGGTGGGAAGCCCTTCTCAACTCAAGTTATGGGCAGTAAAGAACTAAGTTCTGAATGATAATGATGCGGACCTCATGTAAACCAACGCATGAAATGGATTTCCTGACTCGTAACCTGCATTTGTGTGACATGGTTTTTATTGGTGATGCCTCTGTAATCGAAAATCCCTATTCTCTCACCCTCTGGTTCGCGATGGTACCTATTTGCCACGTGGCTACCTAGGGAGAGGGCTGTTACATCTCTGCAGAGCAACTGGGATCTGGATGCTAGTCCTATCTAATAAAGAGGGAATATGCTAATTGATCTTCACTCCATCACAAAGATGGCTGCATCCACAGCTGAGGCCAAGTTCCCATAAGGAGCCATAACACTCTATCAGCAGGGACTTGAGGCTATGCTCTCCCCCACCCCTGCGGGGTTTGACAGGGGACCTCAGACAGCGCCCCCCACCCTGGCATCAGGCTGGAGGACCTCAAGTCATGCCCCCACCCAGTAGGGCTTGATGGGGGACCTGAGGCTGTGCTTCTCCCAGTGCTGGGCTGGGGGACCTGAGGTTGCAGTCACCATCCCCCCGAACATGGTGGGGCTTGACAGGGGATCTCAGGCCATCTACCCCACCTGGTAGGACTTGATGGGGGACCTCAGGCCACGCCCCCGGTCCTGATGCTGGGCCACAGGACCTGCGGCTATGCTCCCTGCCTGGCAGGGCTTGACAAGGATGGGACTGGCCAGGTCTGAATCTAGCCCAATTGGGGGTGGTGGGTCTGGTTCTCACATGATTTTGAGGTGCATGTGGGTGGGTGGAGACCTGACTCTGGGTCCCCTGGTATGCCCCAGACTCTGACAGGAGGAAGGTTTTCATATACATTTTACTAATTTTCTTTCATCTCTGACACTTCTATTTAGAGAAAGGGCAAATAGCAATATTAAATTATTTCCTCTAATTAATCCCTTTTAATGTGCATGAATTTCATGCACTGGGCCACCAGTTGAGTAGAAGATGCTAGTTGTGTCAAAAGATGCAGCTAAACCTGGGTTGGGTCCATGGCCATAAGGAAGAGGAGACACAAGCTAGAGGAGACACCACTCCTGGTGAGTCCGCACAGGGGAACTGAGGTTTCGTGATAGGACTCTTCATTGCAGATCCAAAGATTGCTTTTACCGGCAGCTTGTAGACTAGCAATCCTGAGTCTACAGTCGTGGTGACATTCATGAACGTGGTCCAGAGAAAGCCAGCGAGTAAGCTGCTGCAGCAGACATTGTTGGTTTCCTTTCCCCCCTTCCTTTCTCCGCATAGGACCCTGATTTTATGCAAGTATCTTCTTTTTCTTTAAAGCAACACTGTGCCCACAAGGACTCTGGCCTCTCCCCCCAGGGCAGTGGTTGGCAAACCGTGCCTCGCCAGCCACATGCAGCTCTTTGGCCCCTTGAGTATGGGTCGGTGCTAGAACCACTTCTTCAAAATAGACTCGCCCAGGCCGAAAACTGACTTTTGCGCATGAGCCATGAAGTTTCAATCGAGCTGTATGTGCGTGCCCACATGTGGTATATTGTGGAAAAGCCACACCCAAGGGGCTCGCAAGCCACGGTGACCGTTGCCCCAGGGGATGAATTGTTATTAGCCCAAGGTAAGCATGGCAGTCTGTCTTGCTGGTGATTAGCTTAAGCATCTGCACATGAAGATCTGGCCAGTGAGAAAAGAAAGGTCTGTGCTGGGAAAGGGATTATAAAGAGAGCCACACAGGAAGAGACAGTTTATTATTCTACTAAGCACATCACATCTGGATGTGATGCCGTCAGTGCCGGGAACTAGCCTGAGGATAAGGGCCAGATGTTGGAGATGACTCAGCAGAGGCTGTACCTGAGACATTGAATGGACAAACCCCAGAGCTTCCGGTTATAGACTGAATGTTGTGTCTCTCAAAAATCCATGTTGACGTTTGAACTCCTAATGCCTTAACATAGGGCCTTTAACGAGATAATTAAGGTCCGATGTAGTCATTGGGTGGCCCTTAAAACATCTGTTGTCCAATCTGACCAGTGCCTTGATGAGGTGTGGAAATTGGGACATACAGAGAGAGAGGCCGGATATGCATGGGCAAATAGAAGGGGCCCATCTACAAGCCACACAGAGGCCTCAGGAGAAACCAAACCTCCCACACCTTGATCTCTCAGACTGGAGCCTCCAGAAGTGCGAGGAATTTCTGTGCTTTAACTCCTCCCCCGCCCCTCCACCAAGTCTGTGGTATTTTGTTATGGCAGCCCCAGGTTTGGCCTTCTTGATATACAAAGCCATACAATTATTTTTTATTTGTTTAAGTCAGCGGTCGGTAAACTCATTAGTCAACAGAGCCAAATATCAACAGTACGGCATTTGAAATTTCTTTTGAGAGCCAAAAACCGACCTCTGCGCATGGGCCACGAAGTTTCAAGCACACTGTACGTACATGCCCACATGTGGTATTTTTGTGGAAGAGCCACACTCAAGGGGCCAAAGAGCCACATGTGGCTCACAAGCCGCAGTCTGCTGACCACTGGTTTAAGTCGCTTGACTGGTGTTTTCTGTTCCGAGTTGTTAAACACACACACACACACACACACACACACACACACTAGATTGTAGCAGTATGATCCTATGGCAAGTGGCGACAAGCCTGAGGACAGGAGATGCAGAGAGAACCTGTGCCAATCAAGGCCAGAAGCCCACAGAAGATTATACTGAGCAACACTCGCACAGACACAAGGCGTGCAGGCCATCTCATGGCTAGGAGCAAGCTAAAGATGTTGGAGGAGTGGTTGCATTTTTTCCCCATATGTAGGGCTTTGGTCTTTGCTCTCCCAACCCTCCCATAGCTGGACCTGAGGATGGAGCCTGATGAGGATATGGTTTGTGACCACAGGACAGAGTGATGCTGACTGTCCCATGTGTGGGCTCAGACCAACAACGATGACCTCAGCTAACCAATCAAGTTAACTAGCAACAGATGAAAAACAAATTTTGACCAGCTCCAGGGAATGAAAATTTATAACATCCTGTGTACTAGTTAGAGTAGGATGGCATGGAACCTACTTTATTTCATGGGTTCCCCCTACTGATTTAGGTTAGCCCAAGTCCTAACTTCAAAGCAAGAATTTGGCAACTGCTGTGGTAAAGAGAAATCAATTGCCAACATTTAAGGAGCACATATGTTATCCAATAGCTCAGGTTTGGCTCTGAGCCACGAAATAAGAAATGTTCTTCTCATGACTACCTCCAAAGTTATATTTGGTGAGCCAAGTATATTTTCTAGGGAATAATAGTCAGGTTGGCCACAGTCACATTATTTATTATTTCAAGCTTCCAATGCTTAGATTCAAATAGCTTCTCTTTGGTCTTCCTGCCTCCAGAACCTTCCCTTCTAAGCCATTCTGCTCCCTGGTGAAGCTTCCTAAGATTACTTTTATTTCTTCCCCCACCTCCAAAAACAGTCATTTGGCTCTAAATCTATTGGAGATCTCCCGAATGAGTCTGCCCAGGCTGCAGTCCCGTATTCCTGCTCTAAGACGTGCTTTGTCCTGGAGGTAGGGCCCAGAAGCCAAGTTCATTCAATATGACATCACTTCTGTTATGTAGTTGGAATAGCACTTGGATTCTCTTTCACAGAAATTTGGAATTGGACGTCAATGAAGCTGGTAGCGTCTGCTGGTCGTTTGAACTGAGATGTAGATGTGTGAGTTGTGGAGTGGATCGTTTTATACCGTATTCATAGGGAATGGAGTACTCTCCTGAGCAGAAAGGAAAGGCGGAGGCCGACATGCAGAGGGAAGCGGAGGGGATAACGTACATGGCTGGGGTGGAGTTGGGGGTCAAAATGAGCAAACCAGCTCCTGATAGCTTTTCGTGCCTGATCCAGGCCTCGAGGAGCCCCAGCTGCCCATTCTGCCTAGAGTTCCTCCAGATCCCTTCGTTTTGAAGTCATCTCACCCCCTTTGGTTCACACTGCTTTGAGTGGCTTTCAAAACCACCTAGGTCAAGGCAAAGGTGAAGTTCAAATCCTTGGCTTGGTATTCAACACCAGCCCCAATTTAGCCATTATATATGGTTTTCATCTTCCTATCCCTCTACTATCCTACACGGAGCCTCATTCATACCAGTCCGCTTTTCCCCTCCTCTCACACCTTATACATTTCTGGCTCATTCCTTGTTTCACCTCATTTCCTCTAACTGAAATGCTTTTCTTCTTCTTGGATGACTTGAACTCCGCACATTTTTAAAGATCAACTCAAGTGTGTCCTTCTATGTAAAATCTTCTACAAGCTTCTTAGACCATAACAATGTCTCCTTCCTCTAGAATTCTATAGTGCTCATTGTTTCTGTTTTAATTAAAGCAAATATTTTAATGTAATAATAGTTTGCGGTAATGCAGAAAAATAGGTTGGTTTCAGAGAGATACCTTGATGACAGAAACTCTAATACCAAGAGTTTGGAAATACTATGAGAGACCCAGGAAAATATTTTAGGATGTCAGAATAAGAGGGTGGTGGCAAAAATATATTTAAGTATTACCACTAGTAAAATAACCCATCTGTTGGAAAACACAACATGTGCATGTTCATATGCCTTTTATTATGTAGCTTAATCAATAACACTCGTGTTGAGTATGATAAGACAGTGAGCTGAGGAGATAGAGATGGAAAAAGAAGAGGACATGAAAGAGAAGATGGATACTGCAGTGCAGGAGAAGACGGAGACTGAAGGAAGAGGAGCTGATAAAACAGAGAGGATGAAAAAGAGAGGAGGAGATAGTGGTGGAGCCTTCTTCCTTCTCCTCCTGTCTCAGGTAAAATAAACTATAACCTTGACTCTGACATCACCTTCTTCCTCAGAGAAGAAAAGGGATAGGAAAAGAAGTAAATAAAAAACAGTAGGATGACCCGGAGGACAAACACAAACGCTTCCCTCAGACAAAGTGGATCATAATTCCTAGCCTCTAACCCAGGGTGGGATATTCCAGTCTTAACGACAAGCATTCACCTGTAGTGACAAATTAGTATTTTCAATAATGAACATGTGAATCTGTATGGCCCTGCTCATTCCACAACATTCACTCAACAAATACTTATTGCACTCTCTGTTATCTCATGATTCATTAACATATGTAGTAGTCACACCCATCACTCATTGTATATTGCAGAAATGAACACCCGACATCTGATAATTCTGCAAATAAATGTGGATGAGAATGTGTCATTGACTCACCATTCACCCTTCCTCTGTGACAGCTTCCCCACCCCGGTCTGCCTCGGGGGTTTTCCAAGTCTGATGAGCTATGATTTGTAGCTGGGCTTGGGTGTTTTTTGTTTTGTTTTTCTTTTCTCATACCTACTCCCAAAAGTTGTTTAAGATAACTAAGAGCATGCACTTGCTTAGGCTTGTCCCTGGTTCACATCGAGACAGTGCTCTAGAGAGTTTGAAGCCCAGAACGCATCACATCTGTGTCTAGCTCCTCTTTTTCAATATGTTTGTTCAGTTGTAGCAGAATATCAAAGACAATCGGAAGGGGAAAGATGTCCCATGCTGGTTTCAGCCTGTTCATGGGATGCTGAGAAGATTACTGCATTCCACTTGTTCTTTCTTCCAGTCTAGTCTCATTTGGAGGCCAACTCTGTGCCAACTTTGATCTTGAGTAACACACAACCTAATGGGAACGCAACATGGAGAACTCAGACATTCTATACATGATACTAACCTCTTTGTGTCTGGAACTACAGTAAAGAGAGCTACCTTCTCTATCAACTCCCTACTCTCCCCCATCCCATATGTGCCCTAATTCTCTCCATTGTGATTTATAGATGGTATTAGCTAGTGCTGTAAAGGTATATAAAGGTAGAAATGTTGGGTGTGTATGTCTCTCTGTGTGTGAATATGTAAGCAAGATAGGTTTTCTGATCTAATGGTTTGTTTTTAAGAAAGTAAAAATTATCCCATACCAAGGAGCTAAGCTGCTAGATTCTGCCCCAGTTAATCCTTTTAAATTCCAGCCAAACATGTAGGCCCACTTCTTAGCCTTTCTTCTTTCGCCTGAGAAATTAGCATGTGCCGACTGATGTCTGTCTGGGAGGTACCCTTTGTTCAAGATGATCCTTTACTTGCAGAAGAGCAAGAAGCATTTCGAAGGGGTGCCCATATTCTGAGGCTATCATCAGGATGTGTTGGAAGAAGGCCCGTCTTTTCTGATGCCTGACAGAGTCGTGTTTTCCTCAAGGGAATAAACCTATGTTCTGTTTTTACTCCATCCTCCATCAAGCTCACAGCACACCCACTGGGTGCCAACCCTTACCTTGAGGAGGTAATAGTTCTGGGTGCTCCCTTGTCCTTTCAATGTCAGAGACTTGGGATCTTGGAGAAGATAAGTGTCATCCCTCAGACCATACTGGACTTGGTATGATGTTCCCAGACTTTAAAATCCTGTAATTAAAGAGTTTTAGTCGCCAGTTTATCTAATTAAATCTATACGATTCACTGTCCCAATTCAAGTCACAGTTCTGTGATGAAATAGGAAACAGATTTTTTTCTCCCCAAGACTTGGATGCCACAGACCTGACTGAAAGGTTCGGGGCGAGCTCAGTTCCAGTCCTGTCACATGCTGGTCACTAGCCCCGGAATTGCAAAGCAAGAAATTGTAGGGTCAAAGAGGAATTGGCACACTGCCTAACACATACCAGCTTTGGGGCAGAAATTGTTAATCGATGGATGCAGATGCTGTGTGTTCAGTCTCGTTTTCCTTTAACTAGATGCTGCTAACTCCATGGCCGATACAAAAGACATGAGTAGTTACAGAGAAGCATCAACGATTTGAAAATAAGGTGATCCTTCCTCCCAGCCTGGCTGTGAACTTGTGGAGCCCAGTACACAATTAAAACCCAGGACTCCGACTTCAAAAATGATTAAGAATTTCAAGATGCAAAGGCGGAGCATTTAACCGTGTGGGGCCCCTTCAAAGTACATAGTGACACCTGTGAAGACGGCCCTGACACTCCCCCGTCCCAATTTAATTAACATGCACAAGTCCCGACAATTTAACAGGCGCTATGCCTGTCCTTGTCATACACACCATCTTCTATCATTCTCACAGCAATCTCTCCGGGCGATCTCTTAATTTGCTCAAGATCAGCCACAGAAGACTGTCTACAACGCTCCCCACCCCTGCCCCCTAATCTAGATAGAAGGTATATCATTTCTGAGTAATGCAGTTTCCCATAGGCTGTCTGGTACCATCTCTCCTCGTGTAGTTATGTAGATGGTAATCATTGACACGAATGGAGAACATACCACATGTCTGGCTTTGTTCTAGTGCTTCACTAGTGTACATATTTGCTCCTGTGCCGCCTGGGGTGCAATCACACCTCCGCGGTCAGGATGCGGCAGACAGCGGAAAGCACTGCCCAAAGGATTAACTGGAGAGATTCAGTGAAGGGGCTACTTCCACGGGTGTGGCCGGGAGTAAGAGGTCCGCACGGGACAGCAGTGCATCTGGCACCAGCAGGAACCGGCGGGAAGGAGCAGGGGAGAAGACAGAAGGCACCAGGACAGGGTGACATCTTGGGCTGGGGCAGACACAGGCTACTTGTTAGGTGCGGTGATCATGGTCAAGGCGGCCGGCCAGGCATCACCAAGATTCTGGTTAGGAGGAAGGACGTGGAGAACAAAGGCTCCAACCGACATTCCTGTCACCCTCGAATCTGTCCAGGGTCTCTCAGTGTCTTAACCCAAAAGAGCCGGGGTGGTGTCCGCAGAGCTCACATCCAGGGATACAGAACAGGACGCCACAGAGGCAACCGGAGAGCAAACCAGAATAATGTCTGCCCCATTTTACACTCGCTGACATGGAGACAGAGGGCGAGGTGGCTCGCTCTGAATCGCACAGGGAGTGAGTAAGTAGCAAAGCCAGCTCTCAACACCGGGCCTTACAATCCATGGCCCCAGTGGGTAGAGCAGCTAGGTGAGTGGCAACAAACTACTACTAAACTCGTGGCCTCGAAATGGGACGTCAGAGAAAGATAGCTTGGACAATGAAACTGAATTTATATATAAATATAAATATATATATATATATATATATATATACACACATATTATTGATTGTTTACAGAGAGGAGGGGAGAGGGATAGAGAGTCAGAAACATCCGTGAGAGAGAAACATCGATCAGCTGCCTCTTGCACACCCCCTACTGGAGATGTGCCCCCAACCAAGGTACATGCCCCTGACTGGAATTGAACCCGGGACCCTTCAGTCCGCAGACCGATGCTCTATCCACTGAGCCAAACCGGCTTCGATGAAACCGGATTTGTAATTATTTGTCAATCGGATTCCCTTCAAGAGGCAGAATGGTGAGCACTATCGCAAAGCACTGCCTGGGGGACGGGGTGGGGGACCCGGTGGTGAGAAAGGAGAGGCCTGGTTTGCAGCTAGTTGCGTTCGTTTCTAAGAAATCTGGTAAATCCGAAACAGTGTCAAGAGCACATGGAAAGTTTGATTTCTTAAATAGGGTGCATATTCTTCCCAAATTTATAGTCTTTGTAGCTTGTTTAGCTCGAGCGTCAATTCAATGGCTGCGTGCGAAGAGCCTCCGGCGTCATTCAAGGCGCTGGGCAACCGCTACGGACAACGGATGAACTCCTGTCTAGTGACAGGAGACGGACAATAAACAAATAAGGAAGCAATGCAGGACAGCGCTATTCAGACGAATCACACAGAATAAGAGGCTAGAGAGTGATGGAGGAGAGAGACCCGGTCAACTCTAGAATGACCAAGAGTGCTCTCTGAGAGAGAGACATTTGAGCAGAGAGCTGAAAGACACCTGTGTCACTGGTGGTGCCACAGAGAACATTATCCCAGCTCCTTGGAGGAGAATTCTAGATGTGGAAGGGACCACAGAGACGCTCGCATCCTGTGATTGAAGAAACTGGGGCCCCGGGGGTGCGGTCCTTTGTCCAAAGCCATTCTGTGAATACTGATCAGTGAGGCTTGAGCCTAATGTCACCTACTGAAACTCCCATTCCTGTCACTCAACAAACGTTCTTCAGCCCCTAGTACATGTTGGGCACCCAGCCCCAGGCTTTTGTACTGGATTCTACTGTTTACTGATTCAGAATCAATTTCAAGTTAATGAGTGTTGGCTGTGATTTCGGCTCCAGCTGCCTTGTGGGTTGACTTTGGGTGGTGTGTCCAGATGCCATGGAAAATAGATGAGGCCCTGGCAGTAGGGCTATGGCGATGTGACTTGCAAACTGTACCTACCCTCCTTTCCTCCCCCAGTTGAATTATTATTATTTTGTAACTTGAAAATTAGGCTTTGGAAGTTCAAGCGAGCTGGTTACAAATCAGGCCCTCTCCTTCCTATCTTTGATCTATATTAAAAAAAAAAATCTGTGACAGTGGAGTTATTGTCCCCGTGTGGGAGGCTGGGCACAGGGAAAGGAATTCAGGCAGGAAGAGCGCCAGGACGTTCAAGCTCAAATCAGAGGGCAGAGTTGGAGCCTCAAGGGCACAGCAGTATGAGAACGTGACCTAATGTGTTCTCAGGTGTTCCCCCAAAGACAGGTGTAAACATAGGAACAGGGTCAGTTCTAGAGTGAAGGGGTGAAGACCTGGACAGAGCCCAGGGCAGGGAGCTAAAGGTGACAAGAACAAGCAGGCCAGGGGTCAGGGCCAGAGTGATTCTTACAGATGCATTTCTCTAAAATATGCACTCACTCAGGTATAATCTCTTGCAGATTTGATAATTATTTTTAATATAAGCTCCTTTGAAATAGCATTTTCAACATCGAAAACCCTTCATATATATATCATCTTATCTAATCAGTAAGGCAATGGACGAAGGTATTTTATCCATATTTTTTATTTCTTTATTGATTAAGGTATTACATATGTGTCCTTATTCCCCCATTCCCCCCCACCTCCCATTCATGCTCCCACCTCCTGTTGTCTGTGTCCATTGATTAGGCTTATATGCATGCATACACGTCCTCTGGTTGATCTCTCCCCCTTACCTCCCTACCTTCCCTGAGGTGTGACATTCTGATTGATGTTTCTCTGTCTCTGGATCTATTTTTGTTCATCAGTTTATGTTGTTCATTATATTCCACAAATGAGTGAGATTGTATGATATTTACCTTTCTCTGCCTGGCTTATTTCACTGAGCATAATGCTCTCCATCCCCATCCATGCCATTGAAAATGGTAAGAATTGAGGTCCAGAGAGGCTGAGAAAGGGGCCCAATGTCCGATGATGAGTTGATGGCAAAGCAGGGATTAGAACTCAGGTCTTCCAACCTCCATCCCTCATACAGCTTTGCCTCAGACTACATGCCTGAGATGAGAAGATAGAGAAGAGCAATGAGTGGCAAGGCTAGGGAAGCTATATGAAGGCTGTGGGACCTGTCCTGAGAGAAGATAATTTGCTTATATAATTTTCCCCTCTCCTTTTCTGGGAGGCTAATCTCCTTAGTTACAAAGGCAGACAATTTGATGGTTTTGGTCCTTAACTTGAAGCATTCAACCTAGTTGAACTTGAAAACTGCCAAGAGTTGTCTTACCCTGGGCTCCAGAACGTGAAGTCCCACATTAGCTTTTATGGTGTGACTGTAGATGCTGAAGGAAAGAATACACCAACATCAACAACAATAACAGCTATCATTTATTGACTGCTCACTATGGCAGATGCTAGTCCATACACCTTAGAACCTCCCATTTAGTCTCCAGTGTGACCCTAGGCAGTAAACACTATTATTAACTTTGCATAAGGGAACTGAAACACTTGTATGGTAAGTAAATTGACCAAAGTCAGACAGGTCACTGTTTCCTACCCTCAGACTCATAGTTCCCATATTTGACAGTAGCTTCTGTTGGAAGCTCCTGGGACTCTCTACCAGAGGGCTTTCTCTGGCCATAGGAGCATGCTTTGCCCAAGCACTGAGAACATTGGGAATTCCAGGAAATTAATGTCCCTGGGGATAGACCTCAATCAATAAAACTGGTGGATAAGTACCTGAGCATCCTTTCCTCTCAACTAGGGTATTTCATGCTGTATACAAAGCATGTCAAACGCAAAGGCTAACATGGGCCAAATAAATGAGGCATGTTGGCCCACAGGCCACAAGTTTGACATGCTTCATCTATACCATCTCTCAGAGGTCCTGGTAGGGATGAAGTCCCAGTTTCCCACCAGGTTACAATGTTCCTTAACCCAGATTGTACTCATTATCTTCCATTCCATCCATCATTATCTAACTTAGGCTTCTTGCTGTCATTTCCTAAATAAAGTATTTCTACCCAAATCCTTGACTCAGGACCTGTTTCTGGACACTCAAACCAAAGACAGTTGGAAGAACTGAAAGTGGTCCTAGAAACAGATCCACAAATGGGATTTGGATCTGCCTAGT
This sequence comes from Antrozous pallidus, assembly GCA_027563665.1. Lineage (NCBI taxonomy): Eukaryota > Metazoa > Chordata > Mammalia > Chiroptera > Vespertilionidae > Antrozous > Antrozous pallidus. The sequence goes on along the minus strand of CM050512.1, from coordinate 4,604,844 downwards.
TCACTGGTCAGAGGTAACAAGGAGGTAAGGGAGGTGGTGCTGGGACATTTCAGTCACGAAGACTCTCACCTGTGGGAACTGGGATGAAGTGCAGATGGAAAGGGATGTCCTGGCTCGTGCAATGGCTCTAGCATTTGAGAGATTTGGGGCAACGGTAACTATGAAGATTGAGAGGCTGGCTGGCTGTTATTAAATGCAGTAGTAATTCTAAAGAAAGAAAATTACAGGTTCATGTCAGTGCACAATGAGAAGGTAAAGGGTCCTCAATGCCGGCACACACAGAGACACCTCTTCTGCAGCTGAAGGGAAGACTGCTGAAAACCAGGCTTATTCGCTGATTATAAGAAGAAGAAGGATGGAGCCAGCAGCAAGGGGTCCCTCTTCTCAAGACTGATGTAATCATTGCTGCATCAAAATGCCTGATGTATTAACAATCGAGACAAATGCTGAGCTCTCAATTTTGTACCATCCTTCGAACTGTCAACCCACCGCTTGGCAGAGAGTTGATTATACTGGACTCAGAAGGAGACAGGCTCATGGTTACTGGGGATGGTTTACCTTCCCTGACTATAGTGCTTCTGGCAGCATCTTTATCCAAGGACTCACAGAGCACCTAGTTTACTAACATGGAATCTGTGTAACATCACCTGAGACCAAAGGAGCCCCTTCGCTGTGAAGTTTGGACCATGGTTATGTCACTATAGGAACTACTGATCCTACCACCCACCACTTCATTTGGAAGTTGCTGGCTTGGTAAAATTTTGGAATGCCTCAAAAAGGCTTAGATGAGATATAAGTTGGAGATGACACACCATGGGGTTGGGACACTGGTGTTCAAGATGCAAACTACACGTTGAGCCATTCTCGTGGTGTTCGTGTCCCCTGTAGGTAGAATACACAGATCCAGGAAATAAAACTAGGAAGTGGCCTTCTCACCATCATTCCTAAAGACCTATGTGGGAAGTTTGTGCTTCTTGTTTTTGCAATTTTGGTTTCTACAACTCTTACCTGGTTCCTGAAGTGAGTGGGGGGGTGGGGTGGGAGAAGTGTCTGTACAAAAGAACATAGTCAGGATTTCACTGCATCCAAAGTTTTAAACTCCTTAGGCTAGCAAATCAGCAAGCCAAAGAAAAAAGGTTCTATGTTGGCAAGATCCATCGACCCTGATCATCCCTAGGAGGCAGGCTTATCTCTATATATAAAAACCCAAGTGACCGTTTGACCATTCGACTGTTTGACCAGTAGCTATGACACACACTGACCAATGGGGGAAGACACTCAATACACAGGCATGGAAACATGGAACAGATTGATGAATCTCAGAGGGAAGGAGTCTGGGGAGAGGGTGGGAAGAGATTAACTAGATATCGTATATGCTTAGTAGAGGCCTGGTGCACAGACTGTGCACCAGTGGGGTTCCTCAGCCTGGCCTGTTCCCTCTCACAATCCAGGACCCCTGGGGGATGTCAGAGAGTCGGTTTTGGGTCCGATCCCCACAGGCCAGGCCGAAGGACCCCACCAGTGCATGAATCCGTGCACTGGGCCTCTAGTCTCTACATAATGGAAACAGGAAGAAGCAAGTTTGAAACTCAAGGGACCTCCTGGATCCTTCTTAATGCTTCTATGCTGTGAATACACCATTTCATCCACCACAGCCTAATGAGGACACACAAACCTGGGGTTCAGACCCCTTGAAGATGAAGAACTGGCTGAGAGTCAGGGGAATCCAGAGTTGTGGGTAGAGGAGCCAGAAGAGGAAGAGCAGAATTAGAGCCTTAGGACTGACTGTGGCAGAAAAGACTGTAGTTCGTCTTGCTAATATGCCTGCTATTAGCCTTTTCCCCCTCCCCCTGGGAAATTATGATCAGCTACCTTGAAAGCTCAGTGACAAGAAGATGTGTGAGTGAATTGGGTGGTGAATGGGTGGGCTGAAACTCACATCCTGTTGGTCCTCCACTCACATCCTCTTGGCTCTCGCTGGTACCAGTCAGGCAAGCAGGTCCCCACTCTTGCCTGAGGGCTTCTTTGGCCATAGGAGCAAGCTTGGCTTCCAAAGGGAAAGGCCAAAACCCCCAGGAAATAGGGGTAGTCCTCAACTAATAAAGGGTGGGAGTTAATAAATAACTACCAGCTCCCTGGTCCCTTGAGTGCCATGTCCCTGAGTATATGCTCTATAGATTGCAGAGAATGCCAGCAGAATGGAACCCCAGATATTTAGGTGGCCTGCTCCTTAATGCCCATTGTGATTGATGTCTCCTTCCTCTACAGCATCACTTCCCAACACACTTACTGATGCTTCTGGATATTAACTCTCGTAATTAAGCCACATGCACCCAAATCCTTATCTTAGGTCCAGCTTCTGGGTGAACTCAAACTCAGAGAGTGGTCAAGCCAGAATATGAATCCAAAGAGTTTGACTCCAGAGCTCATGCCTTTAACCACTAGGAATTAAAGCATGATCCCATAAATACAAAGGATGCCAAAGAGGAGGGAAGTGTCCAAATATCTCCAAAGGCAGTCTCAAAATCAAATTATTCCAACTTTACAAGCGCTTTCAGCCAAGTGTTAATTTTTTACAGCTGCACTTCATTTGGTATCAGTCCCTGTGGGAGAATTAGTAAACACTCATCTGAACATCTCCCCCCAACACACACACCCTGCAGTAGGATGTGAATCCATCAATTTAACATTTTATTTATTTTCCACATTTGAGGAAAATGTAATTTGCATGACACTCAAAGAGAAGGCCTCTGTTGCTCAAAACAACAAAAATGACAGGCATGTGAAACAAAATTGTGCATTTATTTTTTATATTTTTAAAATATATTTTATTGATTTTTTACAGAGAGGAAGTGAGAGGGATAGAAAGTCAGAAACATTGATGAGAGAGAAACATCAATCAGCTGCCTCTTGCACACCTCCCACTGGGGATGTGCCCTCAACCAAGGTACATGCCCTTGACCAGAATTGAACCTGGGACCTTTCAGTACGCAGGCTGATGCTCCATCCACTGAGCCAAACAGGTTTCAGCTGTGCAAACTCTAGTTGTTTCTATCAATCAAGTGAGACGTTGGGCCCATGGCCCCTACACGCCACTTCAGAGCAAGTCTTGTTCCTCCACATGCCAAGCTCCATGAGGCTATTTGTGAGTTGTCCTCATCCACAGAGGGAGGAAAGGAGGTTATGAGGGAGCAGGAAAGGACCACATGCCTATCTTTTTGCAATAGGCCTGGGAGGCTGCGACATTCTTCCTCTCTGCCCACCCTCTGTCCTCCGTCCACCTCCTTCTGAAGCCTCCCGTCCATTTTGGAATCTGAACTGGGGTAACCAAGAGCCATCCTGGATAGATAGTGGCCTGGGAAAGGGTTTGCACTTTTTTTAGAGAAGGAGGAGGCAACTGCCTGTGAGGTAGGACATCCAGAATCTGACATCTGGAATCATCCTACAGGCCTGGAGTAGTGAGCACTGGCAGACTGACCTATGGAGGTGGCTGGAGGGTTGAAAGTACAAAGGTGCACTCATGTGTCTCTTTTGGGTCACATCTTGGTTAACTCCATGCACTATGTTGGCAGGAGAATGTAGATCCCAACTCTGAGACCAGGTTAGTTGGTGTTACTTAACTTCCCAGAATGCAGTATCACCCTCGGTAAAAGGACAATACATCTATCAGTTAGGGTCTCAGCAGGAAACATATATTTTCAAATTGAGAAGAGTTGAATGAAGAGAATACTGATCAGAGTGGGCAGGATTGGGGGACACCAACAAGGGGCAGGGAGGCACTCCTGAGCTGGCAACATCAGGGAGCCACCACTGTCCCTAGGCCATGGGGAATGACTGGAAGGGAGAACAATTAGGATTTGTCTGGGGAGGGATGGGGGATGCTGTGTGACAGAGCTGTGGCTCTCAGTGGAGGACGTTGCCACTGTCATCACTAGGCCCTGATGTGATTACTCCCATGCCCGGATGCGGGTGCCTCCTGCTGGAGCCCCATTGGCTGAACCACCTGGAGTCTAGAGAGCCAGGGAGTCAGGCGAAGGCCAGCCCCCCCAGGCACAAAGCAGAGTGCAGAGGGGCAGAGAATAGACCCGGAGGGGTAGGAAGAGACCATCCAACTCAATATTAGAGCATTATTGTATTGAATAAGTGTTGGGGGCGACCTCAGTTGACAAAGTCCTGAGAGAGCAGGTTTCACAAAGTGGCCTGTCTGCCCCCTGGACCACAGTGACCTTTAAAAACAACAGTTTAGTAAACATGCCTTCTGCCCCCCAGAGCACACTGACCTTTAAGTACAATAGTTTAGTAAACATGTTGCCCTTGAGCAAGTAGCAGAACATAAGGAGATAGCCAGGGGTTCGAGTGGCGCCAAGCTAGGATAAGGAGTTTTGTGTGAAGATTAGCAGGATCGTTATGCTTGTCACATTATGGGAATGATGAATGTGTTATGTAACCAGCACTGCTTAAAAGCTTCGAGGAAAATAAACTTGGGGCCGCAGTCTGAAAGAGGGCTTGCGGACCTCCCGATCCCACTTTTCTCTCTCTATTATTTCCAATCCTCACCCCCTTTCAGGTGCTGTACGACTGATGCCAGCTGGGTCTGGCAAATAAGCGACTGCATACGAATTCTTAGAGCCACGCAGGCACATCGTGTGCCCTGTATAACCCAGCACGATTGTTATACCCTCGTATTTGTCTGTGATGCTCAGCATCCAGGTTGCTGCAGTCTTCCTTATGGGTCCAGCCTGACTCCTGCTGCCTGGGGGGAAGTAGGGGGTGGTGTCTCTCTGCCAAGGCCAAATGCCTGCTTCTCATCCTGGCATTTGCTCTTTCGGGGCAATGTGGATTGACCTCCACACCTGGCCCTGCATTAGCTCTGAGGTGAGGAGCTTTGGAGCTGGGCTCAAGGAATGAGCCCCTAGGACGTGGTCTCATCTGGACAGCCTCTCTTCCCCACCTCGTAGAGTAAACATCCTCCAGACAGTTCCCACACGCCACCCACGTCTGGGCCGAGCAGGTAGTAAGCCTGCCCTGGCTTCCTCTCTCCCTATCAGTTAGGGATTGATGGTCAAGGCTCTCCCGCAGTGAGTCCCCTTCACCTCCAGAATTGAATCTTGCCACCTACCTCTTTGAGTGTTTGGGAATAATAGAGATGACCACCACCTGTCGGCTAAACAGCGTGTAAGAAGCTCTACATATTTTATGCCAAGTATCAGTGTCCCATTTTCTAAGTGAGGAAGTCAAGACTCAGAAGTTTTACCTAAACAGTGAGGAGGTGACAGCATCCAGATTAGTCTGTCTGCTTCCGAAGGCTTTTTCATTATATAATGACGCCCACGAATTCAACTTGAACCCTGCATTGTTATTTAAACTTTTCTACAATCACACAGTGAGCAAAGAGATGTCCTGTCCTTGAAAAAGTTATCCTATTGGTGTAAGACAAGCGTTATAGAAGCGGAGCAGTTTGGAAATGATCCGTCAGTGTTTCCAATCATGTGCTAACCTGAGACCACGCATTCTGCATGTGGGGGAGCACCGAGAAAGGAAGAATGTGAGAAGTAATGGAGAAGCTGGGCTGTGATGGGAGGCATGCTTTGCAGGGAGAGGTAAGAAATGCCCATGGAGAGGAAATCAATAGAGAAAGAGAAGGAAGACAGAGACAAGCCCAGCCAATGTAAGAGAAAACTGACCTAGCTAAAGAGGAAGGCGTAGAAAGTAGCAGAAAGTGAGGGGGGATGAGCTATGAAAAGGTATTTAGACTCAACGAGGAAGCAAGAGGAACTCAGGATAGTTGTGGAAGGGCAGGGGCAAATAGACAAAAAAGAGTGTTAGGAAGCTGAAACCGGTTTGGCTCAGTGAATAGAGCGTTGGCCTGTGGAATCCCATGTTCGATTCTAGTCAAGGGCATGTACCTTGGTTGCAGGCACATCCCCAGTAAGGGGTGTGCAAGAGGCAGCTGATTGATGTTTCTGGCTTTCTATCCCTCTCCCTTCCTCTCTGTAAAAAAATAAAATTATATATATATATATATATTAGAAAGAGTGTTAGGAAGGTGAAGACTTCAGGAGTGAAGGAAGGGCCTGAGGGGAAGGAGATGACGGAACGTAGCAGCCACCCTTCCGGAGAAGAACTGGCCAGACTCGGTGACTAAATAGAGCAGTGAGACAAGGAAGACTCCCTTTTCCATCAGGTTCAATAAAGGGCTGAGGAATCGCTGGGGAGCGAGTCAGCTGTTAAGTGCCGCTCATTTAAACAGCTCGATAGGAGGCTTTTCCTAAAGGAAATGAACACCACCCCGCTGATCAGAGAAACAAAATTTGTCGCGGTTTTTATTTTTTTGGCTGAGGATGGGGGACCTCCCTCCTGAGAGTTTAGAGAAACCTTTGACTAAATGCCTCTCAGCTTAGAGGCCCCCTCTGGCTGTCCTGAGCTGTGTGTGACCACAGGTCAGGGCTCAGGAGCTGAGAGATGGGCTGAAGAAGGGCCGCTCCCTCCTCCCAGTGGGGGAGGTGTGCCAACGTGTTCTTGATGGCCCAGAGGAGAAACCCAAACAAGTCCAATTTGTTGTCTGGTTCAATCCTGAGGAATTCAAAATACGTTGTTATCAATCAACCAGTCAAACACCGTTTACTCGTTGAGTAGCAGTCCTGATCTCTCCAACTGTGTAAAGATTTCATACTCATCGCTTCCCTTGGTCGATCTTTGTGAAAACACATGCTTTCGTTTTTGTGATGATGTCCAAGGAATTGTTCCTAATAACTGTTCCCATGAGTGAACTGTGAAATCTATAAAGTTTCCACGAAGACCTTGTATTTCTTTGACAACTAGCCCATGTTGTAAATGGAGGCGCTTCCCTGCAAAATTAGTTAATTAGTCAATCAGTTAAACTTTGACTCTGGTAAGTAGGTCAGTTTTCATTTCCTTTTTGGGGAAGCCACATTTCAAATTGTTAAAGGCACTTGATTTATAGATGACTCTTCTCCCTGCTCATCCCCGCTTCCCCATTTATTGAGCACCAGATAAGAGCTGGATTTATTTGTTCTTAGGAGCCCTTTAAATATTTGTCTCTCTGTATATAAATTAAGGGACACTGTTCTTCTGCCTTGATAACAAACAACATACTTCACGTCTAAAGTATGCTCTTCTGTCAAAGGCAGCACTGCTCTGGGCACTGAGGACCCTTCTCCCCCCCCCCCCCCAAATGGTTTAGGACTCAGGACTCCAGCTCAAAGTTCTACTAGACACAGTCCCCCAGAGCCCCCAGGGCACACAATGACTTCTGGCTCAGCGTATGGCCTTGGGCTTGTCATCAAGTTGTCCCTGCTCACCAATTCACCAAGTCCAGGCCTAGTCCTCTCCCCAGCTGAACAAAGCACCAGTGAAGGCTACTCTCCCATGAAAGTCCTGAATCATAAGCTCAGAGAGGGTTCGGGAGCGGGTGGGGAAGGGAAAGAGAAGAAGAAGAAGAAGAAGAAGAAGAAGAAGAAGAAGAAGAAGGAGAAGGAGAAGGAGAAGGAGAAGGAGAAGGAGAAGGAGAAGGAGAAGGAGAAGGAGAAGGAGAAGGAGAAGGAGAAGGAGAAGGAGAAGGAGAAGGAGAAGGAGAAGGAGAAGGAGAAGAAGAAGAAGAAAAAGAAGGAGAAGGAGGAGGAGGAGGAGGAGGAGGAGGAGGAGGAGAGGAGGAGGAAGAGGAGAGGAGGAGGAGGAGGAGAAGGAGGAAAAGGAGAAGAAGAAAGAGGAGAAGAAGAAAGAGGAGGAGGAGGAAGAGGAGGAGGAAGGGGAGGAGAAGGAGAAGGAGAAGGAGAAGGAGAAGAAGGAGAAGGAGGAGGAGGAGGAGGAGGAGGAGGAGAAGAAGAAGAAGAAGAAGAAGAAGAAGAAGAAGAAGAAGAAGAAGAAGAAGAAGAAGAAAGCAAGCTGGAAAGAAACATTTAAGAACTTAATTCTCATGCCAAGGAGCCGCAAAGCATGATGGCCCTTGGAGCCAGTGACACCTTTTTGGATGAGCCAGCCAACCCCACCCCCCCATAAGGCAATCATGCTGTTCCTCGGCAAAGTGTCGTTTAGGAAACAGCTGGGCCGTGAGCACGTGTGGAAAGTTAATTGAAATGCTGCCCACAAGTGCTCATACGGACGTGCCTGAATATGGCCACGGAGGCCTGCCTGCTGATGTGCCCCCAGGCTCCCAGGCTGCAGGACACCGGGCACAGGGGCCAGACCACAGGGCACAGGAGGCCCCTGCCCTCAGACAAACCGCTGCCTGCTCCCCCGCCAGCACGGCTCCATTGCTCTGCACTGACAAGGTATTTCTGGGACTTTGGGGCTCCTAATGAACATCCTGCAGCCCGGCGAGGAGCCACGTCTTCCACGCTCACTAAGCACTTTGAGTTTGATTTTAGGAAGAGTTATTAGTGCCTGAGGGTGGGGGAGCAGTGGGGGCAACAGAGAAAAGGACAGAAAGGAGTTGCCCTTGAGGATGAGAGGAGAAATGTTGGCCATGGGGGGGGGGGGCAGAGGACCAGGACTGAGGCCTTGCCAGGAGGGCCTGGGGTGGGATTAGCTGTGCCATGGGACCCTCGGTGCCTGGGGAGGCACGAGGGCCCTTCTCAGAATACTGTTTTCAATGCAAATAAAATTCATTGGTTTTCAGAGCAGACCTCAGTTATGTGGAAATAAGGCTAGCAAAATTCTTTTTTATAAAAATGTATTTTATAAAATATGCTAGGGACCCAGTGCATGAAATTCATGCACAGGCGGTGAGTGGTCCCTCAGCCCAACCTGCCCCTCTCACATACTGGGAGCCCTCAGAGGATGTCCTACTGACAGCTCACCCCAGGCCTGCCCAAGGCCAAAAGCCTCTGGCTGATCCATCCTTGGGCAGGCACCTAGATGTAGTATGGAGGCTGATATGAGGCCACTAGAGACAAAAGCTGAACAAAGGGTAGTGATTGGGGACAGGTAGGTAACACAGCTGGGCCCAGCCTCCTGGGCACCTGGAGTTGTGGCCACTCTACCTTTTCTGAAGTCTTACAAAGCCATCTTTCTCTAAATGCCGTGCCAGTTTCCCAAGGCACACGTATGCCAAATGGAAAGGAAGATGCAGAAAAAGCAGCCCTCTTGGGTCACGAATTTGAAAGGCTCGGCTACAAATGTGGTGAGACATCGCCTGACAGTCCTGGCAGCAGACGTGAGTCACACATTACTGTCTGGCATTCGCAGAACAGTCTTCACAGCCGTCTCTAGACTTTGTGAAGAGAGAGATACTGAGTGTGTTCAGTGACAGCACCAGTATCCAAAGGCCTTTCTGTTAGAGCACTGGGTCACGTCCAAGAAGGCGAAAGGTTATAGGCATAAATGAAAGACTGTGCAGTTGGCCCACGGAGCCCACTGAACAAATTCTACAAGAAGAAGGAGACTTGGCCGAGTAGCAGCACATACAAATACTTGCTCTCAATAATAACCTCGCCATAAATCAAAAACATGTGAGGAGGGTACCGTAAAAATGTGGTGCCTAGAAAAAACCCACCCCAAACCAGTGTTATCTGGGGCTCCAGTAATAGAAAATAGAAGAGAAAACAAGGAAGATAATCCCAAAACTGCCAAAGAGAGAACGAATTAATTGAGAACATTCTGCTTTCGTAGAATGTGCCTGAACCTGGGGTTGACACTTCCTGAAAACACATATTTGATCTTATATTGGCTGCAGGCAGCTGGCTTTGAAGAGAGAGAGCCTTAGTGGAAAGTTGAGGATGAAATGGAAAACATGGGTAGATCCAAACATGGGTAGACTGTGGAAGAAGGCATCTGAAGGAGAATAATATCACTAGTGGTCTTTAAAAGCTCACTAGAGTTACTT